>CM061045.1:74459416-75073575 GCA_030762985.1 Adelphocoris suturalis | reverse complement strand
CAGTCATGCAGCATGACCCCATGAGCGAATTTTTGAAGAAATCTTCAACATTTCAGTCGCTATTGATTGTGTAGAGAAATTTTAGTTTATGATTTTGATAAACAAACATGGAATCAAATTATTAGATATAATTAGGAGGTACTCATACTTTATTATCATTGTACTAATCTTGTAGATTTAAAGACAAATGTAGGTAAATATCCATAGATTTCGATGGAGGGAGGCCTTGAGATTAACGTTACTGACGGCCGACTGGAGCGAGGCCTTGGGTCTGCGTGCTAGTACGTACATAAATAGAACTTCTTCATAATTTCATGGCTGATATTTTCTAAGCCACAGTCAGTATTAAAGCTACATCAAGTCCTAAAACAGTTGAGCGTAAAACATTAAAGAGAGCGACCGAGAGAATCGGAGGACGGAATATTTCACAGAGTGAACTCATCAGTTGTGATTACATTTTTTTTTTTTTTAAACAAGCACCTACTACCTACGTTTTAAACAGCATGGTTCTAGGATTGGTTATACAGGGATACTTTCATAAGAGTAGTTCAATCTGAATTTGGACAATGTTTCATGCAAATATTACCGATTTTTACAACTAGCGAACGGCATTATTTCGATTTTTGACTGATTTTTCAACTTTGAAATTTTTGAAAACTTGATACATATTCTTATAGGAAATTCTACGCTGATTCAGAATATACCACACGTTAGTATGCTGAAAAAATTATTTCGCACAACAAATCACAAAAAACAGGCTATTTTGAAATTTTTGACTACATTTTTGAATATTTCAACCCGAAGATGTAATCCGATCATGCTGGCCAACGAACTTGAACTTTTTTTTTGTGTCCTTAACATTTTAAAATTTGTTTGAAGTTTCTAGCACAATTCTACGGACAGTTATCGTCTGGAATGGCACATACATACATATATACATACATAAAAAAATGCGTTAAACTTCAGAATATGATTCATAATAGCCTGAAACGGATTTCTGCATAAAATTTTTTCAAAAATTCACATTCTTCAAATTTTGAGACGAGAGCAATAGCTCAATTTTCTTCAAAAATTCGCTAAAAGAATGAGTGTTGACGGCGATATTGAAGCAATATTGATGAAATCCGGAAATTCCGTTCTCGAGGCGTCAAAATTAAAAAGTGGAGGGGATATTGTCAATATTATTGAGCATGTAGGGGCAAACGTTAATATTATTGTCAATACTACGAGTTGCCCTACATCTGTTGTCACCGTAAATAATAGTTTCATAACCGTAAATACTTTCTGTGAGTAACGGCAAATAGTGATGTACTACGATAAGTAGTGAATTATAGGTAGTAGTGTACTAGGGAATTATAGGCAACTAGAAAATATGTATTTAAAACTCTTACATTCATGAAGTCTCATAGAACGTAAACAAGCGTTTCACATATTTCAATTACAGCTTTGCTGAAAGTTGTGGGTGACATGATGACTGAGAACTTCAAATCTTCAAAATTTCTTCCTGTAGCTAAGTACCTCAGTGTTACTGCTAATCTACCTAACAGTGATGCACTCCCTCATGTTTATGTTCTGTAGACTCAATAGTGGTTCAACCATCTGTAATAATTTTATATTCGTCTGTTCGTCCGTTTGGAAGTAATTGTGAAAGTCTGCAGTATCTTTTTTATCTGTCAAACTTATTTCTCGAAGTAATCGCAGATGAGAATATTTTTCCCGCTTTTTCGACCACTCTTTCATCCATTTTTTTCGCTGAACTCGACGAAACATTGCGATAGCCATAACTATGGCTACACAGCCTTTTTTCGTGTTGTCCGTGATGCGAAAACAAACAACTCTCCTAAAAATTCACTTCAAAAAAGACACAAAATCACTTGTCGGAATTGCGGGAACAGACGTACTGAGCACGTTTTATTGACAATAATATTGACCTTGTAGGATACGACATTACCTATTGATAAGGATATTGAAGTGAAAAAGATTCCAATCATGCAGCATATAGTATGAGCGAATTTGTCATACTATACTTTAAATTTTTTTGAAAATTCAGCACGAGTGGAGGGAGGCCTTGGGATTAACGTTACTGACGGCCGAGCGGAGCGAGGCCTTGAGTCTGCGTGCTAGTACGTACATGAATAGAACTTCTTCATAATTTCATGGCTGATATTTTCTAAGCCACAGTCAGTATTAAAGCTACATCAAGTCCTAAAACAGTTGAGCGTAAAACATTAAAGAGGGCGACCGAGAGAATCGGAGGACGGAATATTTCACAGAGTAAACTCATCAGTTGTGATTACATTTTTTTTTTTTTTTTTTTTTTTAAACAAGCACCTACTACCTACGTTTTAAACAGCATGGTTCTAGGATTGGTTATACAGGGATACTTCCATAAGAGTAGTTCAATCTGAATTTGGACAATATTTCATGCAAATATTACCGATTTTTACAACTAGCGATTGGCATTATTTCGGTTTTTGACTGATTTTTCAACTTGGAAATTTTTGAAAACTTGATACATATTCTTATAGGAAATCTTACGCTCATTCCGAATATACCACATGTTAGTATGCTGAAAAAATTATTTCGCGCAACAAATCGCAAAAAACAGGCTATTTTGAAATTTTTGACTACATTTTTGAAAATTTCAACCCGAAGATGTAATCCGATCATGCTGGCCAACGAACTTGAACTTTCGTTTTGTGTCCTTAACATTTTAAAATTTGTTTGAAGTTTCTACCACAATTCTACGGACAGTTATCGTCTGGAATGACACATACATACATACATATATACATACATACATACATAAAAAAAAGTTCCAGTCATGCAGCATGATCGTATGAGCGAATTTTCATAAACTATCTATTTTACTATATTATGTTAAAAATTGGAGCAAATAGCATGTTATAAATAGCATTGAAATTGGAGCAATTTTAGTTAACAGAAATGGTTAAAAACCAATTTTATGGCAAAAAACGTATTCTAAATAAAATTCCACTGATTCAAAAGGGATTTTTGATTTTTAAATTTTTTTTGCAGTTTTTATAGATATTTTACCAAATTTTAATGACATTTAAGTACGTTTTTCATCATACTTTTGAGCAAACATTTTTAATGTCCTAGTTAATCGTTAAAAATTTAGTTTTGACTAAAATCCTGCAAAAAAATATAAATTTAACGATTTTTGGCCGTTTTTAGACATTTTTTTGGTACATTTTTCAAAAGTTGACCAATTTAATGTGCTCAAAAATAGTTTTCCAACGAACTCATCCTTTCTTCTGAAATGCTTGATTTTTTGGCGAAAGAACGAAGTTTTTATCTCAATTCTATTGAGAGTTATCGTCTGGAATGACACATACATATATATATATATATATACTTATACATATATATACATATAAAAAAGCGTTAAAATCCAGGAATCATTTCAGAATGCCTCAAAACAGATTTCGATGAAGAAAAGTTTTGAAAATTTTTGGAGCCATTGCAATAGCTTTATTTTATAAGAAAATTCGCTAAAATGCGTTTAACATCAGAATATGATTCAGAATAGCCTTAAACGGATTTCCGCATAAAAATTTTTCGAAAATTCACATTCTATAAATTTTGAGGCGAGGGCAATAGCTTACTTTTCTTCAAAAATTCGCTAAATCAGCGTCGTCAATAGAATAGAACAGAATTAGGGATGAGTCGATTCCCGATACCGACTCTCGATACCACCGATTCTTAGGCATTGGTATCGGTATCGAGAATCGATCGCCTAAAGCCGATACCGATACCGCGCGGTGATGAGCGTTTTATTACACTACGGTACTATTGCAACCATCTAACAACGAAGATGGTTGTACCGTGCAACCGTTGTGTGAAGTTGGCAGTTGCGAAACATGAATCGTCCAAAACACAACTTACAATAATAACTTTGTTTACAAGTAGGCTTGTGTTATTTTGTTTGTGACAACAGAAGCATTAGACAAAGCTATGTTTTCCAAGTATAAAAGCCTAGAGACAGTCTTATTTGGAAATACCTTACAGATACCGACGAAAAACTAATAAACCAAGTCAGTCTGCTTAACTTGTTTTATTCAGAAAAAAATCAATCCTAGGCAATAAAAGTTGCCTATTAATTAATACTTGATAGATAACAAAAAAATATCAAATTTTGTATTATTTTCACAAATCAAAATAACTAAAGCCTTGAATGAAAATATAAATCTCAAATTTAGAATTTGTAATAAGAATTAATCTTTAAAATTTATTCAATTTTAATAAGTAACTAAAGCATTAAAGCTTCATTGGAACAAGAACTCCTAATGACAATAAATAGAGATGGCAAATATATTAGCTAATTAGACTAATAACTTCATCTGCGACGGTTCAAGAGGAATTTTTGTTTTTCACCTACAGGAAAGTTAGGTATTATGCGCCGATGGTACCGGTATCGAGAATCGGGAATCGATTTTTTAGGTATCGGTATTGGTATCGGGAATCGATAAATTTTGGTATCGACTCATCTCTAAACAGAATATAATAGAATATCAATTTATTGACAGAAAGAAAAACAAATCACAGAAATGACAATAGTCTCACAATATTGACGATACTGATATTGTCAATATTATTGAGCATGTAGGGCCCGCTTTAGGATGGGGAAGGAATATGAAGTAGAGTCGCCGGGTCACGAATCCCCGCAGTAGGTAAATGCCATTTTGACTAAGATAAATCGAGACCAAGTAAGGATGTGTTGGGGGGATACGAGTATGGGATGCGCGAGGGCATGACATAGCTGGTGCCGGCAGGAGTAGGGCACATGGTCGAGAGGAGCTCGCTCTTATTAGCGGGCGCAGGCCCGTGAAGGGTAATTAGGTAGACTGTGCCGCTATCCCATCCTATACCACCGTCGCGTCGCCGTCGTCTCCGGGGCGGGCTTTTAAACTTTACAGGGTTGCTCTCGCTCAGCTGTTGTGGGATCGAGTCGGAAGCGCCTGATGTTAAGGGGGACCGCGCGCGCGCTACACTTGAGTTTACAGGGCAGAAGTGACGGCCTTGATCCCCTGGGCTGATCCCGCGCGGTGGGCGGACCCCCTAGCTGTACCGCGCCACGGTTCGCGACCCCCGTCCGCCGACCACTCGGTCATAAAACTCGAGTTCATAAAGTCTGTTTCTATGACGACGGAAAGATTGTTTACAAATACGGTTCCTATGAAGGCAGAACATGATTATTCATTTGAATGAAAATACGGTTTCTATGGCGACAGGACATCATTGAAGGGTAATGGGTTCTAAGCTGGACTTTGGGTTCTCTATCTTGGAATGATTATATATATATACAGTGGCGTAGCAAAGCAATTTATCACGGAGGGGCAACAACAGCCAAAGATTATAGGTATATGTAACTATAGTATAAATATGTATGGTGGGTACTACTAGTCACAAAGAGGGCATTGTAGCATGTATACAGGGTGTCCCACAGAAAGGTTACCCCCCCCCCCCTTCATTTCCCCTGAATTCAGCGTAAAAAATTATGAAGAATGATGTTCTTCATAATTTTTTAAGTAGATCTCAGGAAAAATACTTTCGCGTGCGCCACTTGCACCAGAAGTTTAGCAATTAGCAAAGTAAATGTAAAATCACCGAAATTATACCTTATATCTGCACAAAACCGAAAATCCAAATTTAAACCTTGTCAAAAAGTCCGGGTCATATAAAAGCAATGGAAATCTGATGTATAATAAATTATAACGAAGAGGAGAATGTAAGAAGTAGATGGGAAAAAGCGTTATGCTTAGCACGACGCACAATAGGTATTCATGTTGTACTTTGTCCCGAACGAACCTTGAAGTGACAATCGGTATTTTTTACCCATCTGATTTCGCAGAGGAGAAATGCCTCCCTCGATGCCGATGCCAGAAATAATTTATTGCAAAGGTTCATTGTTGAAAAAAATTAAGCGAAAACAATCACTTTAGAATTGATTTGAATTTGAGTCTTAGGTACCTACCTACCTACCGAGAGAAAATGAACATAAAAGTAATCATTATGTAGGGAGACGAATAGGGAAGAGCAGACACATTGTATTATATTTACAGCATAACCTAACGTACCTTAAATTAAGGTAGGTAATTAACCCTTCTTTTGATGGACACAAAAAGAACATTCTTACCAAACTAAATCTGTCTTTATTATGAGAAAATGCTCATGGGGAGCACTAGGCTTTCATTGACTTACAGTTTCCAATCCAATCGTCTTTGTAGATCTTGATGTATCCCTCCAAGGGGTTCATAACTCGTAACTTTAGCACTCACTTTTACACTAATTACGGTTCCTTTCATGTTAAACATTGTATGACAATTACCACGGAATAAGATACAGGATATAGGGCATTAAACGTTGATGAGAGACATCACAAACGTAAACAAACTGAAGTAAAATGATTTATCGTTTGGTTCACATATCGATTCTTTCAATCGTTTCCATTCGACTATGGATATTTCAATCACCACAGCACAGACATTTTTTAGTCCGTGTAAGATTCTATTAATTTTATTTTACCGTTATTCCTACTGGGACTCATACCAAAAATCAGGGACAATTGAAGACTTTTATGAGTTAGAAAACTTATTGATGGTAAGAAGGACGCAATCGATGCTACTGCATTGAATCGATCAATCGAACGTGAATCGGTGGGCTGTGAAGGTGGAGAAAGGTAGGGGCAGTGAGAGTGGGGCAAAAATGACGTGTGGCTTCCAGGAGGGAAATGAGGAAGGGCCAGCCCCCCCTCAGAAGAGGGGGAACGACGTAATTTCACCATTGTTTCACTTTATAGTATCCAGCATACCATTATTTTTACTGTAGTTATTTCGCTTCTGTTGGATGGGCATTATGGGCAATTATATTATCCACGGCGTTTGGCCCTCCCTGGAACCAGCCTTGGAGGAGCGTTCTCAGTTGCTAGGTAACTGGACCCACATAACTTACCGTAATTGGTACTGACGTTAGTAACGTGAAATTATTAATTATTGTTCACGCAGCATCCGTTTCAAGAAGAACTTCTACATCCTCTGTGATCGTGGGGGGCTTTGCCCACCCTGCCCCTCCTCAAATTACGCCACTGTATATATATATATATATATATATATATATATATATATGTATATATATCGCATCTTGGGAGTGATACTGGTATACCTAAGTCCAAAAACATGAATTCTGGGAAATCGCATTTAAAGATTTTTTATGAATTTGTTGGCGTACTGCAGACACACCATTCATATTTTCTCGGTTCTTTGTGGTCGGTGTCATGCATTTACCATATACATGTACTGCCCTACTTCTAATTAGCTTCTCCACCTTTCTGTTTTTGATTAACATAATTATAATTATAAAAATCTTATGATGTACCACTAACACGATAAAACACAACAAACCTTGATTTTTTCCTTCGTTCAATATTGGTACATCGCGAGTTAATCACCAGGTTGCCTCAGTACGACTACTAATCATTTGGGCGAATAGTGGTGCATTGCAAAATATGTACCGGTACAACAGTGAAAAACACGAAGAAACTTGATATTCCTTGGTTCAATAGCGGTACTTCTTGAAATAGACCAGTATTGCTGTAAAAATAAAGGATAAATACCTGGTTTGTCGCATCGATAGTGATTTATGTCGGGATGAACCACTATTAACACCGAATTTTCCATCTTCGTTCGTTGACAGCTGGAACATGACCGACGTCGACCGACCTTTCCCCGACGCTAGATGAAGACTTTGACCAGAATCATACTGGTTTATCCTGCTCTCTACCGGTCACTTTTTGTCCCATGATTAAACCGATACTAGCCGCATGTAGAGCTCGTAAAAATGTACACATTCGTATATATAACTCAAATCTGCCATTTTTGGACTTATAAAAGTATCACTCCCAGGGTGCGATATATATATATATATATATATACCTATATATATAGTATATATACATATACATATATATATATATATATTTATATAAATTTATATAATTATTTGTTAGAAAAAAATTTAGACAGATATATAGAACGAAAGAATTGTTTCTGATATTTCGAAAAACTCTTGTTCACACAATAGAGAATAGTAAATTTAACTTGTGTAGTCCCTGATAGCTTGAAGCGTATTTAATGAATCCCATGGCCGTGATTGTAGTAGACACATTTTCAATCGTTCTAATTGAGGCCAGGTAGTCGGTTTGGTCCAAGTACCCACTGGTGAGCCCTTTCCGATTGTTGCTACAGACGATCATTGGCCGCATCTGGCATTTTGCGTAACACTTTCACTCCAAAGCACTCATCAAAAGATGCATCATGAGATCGTGCATGGACTTTAACTGGAAGTGTTCCAAAGCATCTTTTGATGAGTGCTTTGGAGTGAAAGTGTTCCGCAAAATGCCAAGTTAAATTTACTATTCTCTATTCTGTGAACAAATTTTTCGAAATATCAGAAACAATTCTTTCGTTCTATATATCTGTCTAAATTTTTTTTCTAACAAATAATTATATATAGTTCAGTAGAACCGTTATTAATGAATGTGTATATATTTATACTCGGCGCTTCGCGCCTCGCCGGGGGGCTTCGCCCCCCTGGACCCCCCTAATCTATACTCGGCGCTTCGCGCCTCGCCGGTACGTAGCCAGGTACGGTAAGGAGAGGGAAATTGGTAGCTTGAAATGTGAACATTTATCACATGAATCAAGCGCTTTCCAACGAGTGGCGAACGATTTTTGTGCGATGAAAACTGCGGAAGTTTCATTCTCCTAACAACGGCTGGGTTGTACGTGAAAAACACTGAAATTGTGACACAATCTATAGCAACTACTCAACTACTCGGTTGTACGTGAAAATCATCGTTAATTTCGTTACGGACATTACAAAAAAAATTATTGGGGGTCGGCCTAAGAATTGCATAGCAATTAATATTTATTCGTTAGTCTCGCTAAAATTCGAGAACGGCTGGACCAATTTGGCTAATTTTGAACTTGAACTATATGTGGAAGTCCAGAAAAGGTTTAAAATTTCAAATCTGCCCCATAGGGGGTGTTTTAAGGGAAGGATTGAGGGAATGGAGTATCTTTGTCATCACTGAACAAACTGTTGATTTAATTGTCGAGTATGTCTGGATCACTCCTATTCAAGTCAAAGACTACTTTTTCAAATTTTTCAAATCTGACCCCACAATGGAGGGGGAGGGGTGGGGGAGTTAAAGCGTTTCGAACGTCACTGAACGAACTGGGGACCTGAGTTGTCGAATATGTTTGGAGTATTCTCACTTAAATCACAGGCTACTTGAAAATTTTCAAATCCAACCCATAGAAAGGGGTGTTGTAGGGGAAGGGGAGGGGGGTGGAATGGGGTATCTATGTCATCACTAAACAAACTGGGAATTTGATTGTCGAATATGTTTGGATTACCCTAATTCAAGTCAAAGAGGACTTTTTTCAAATTTTTGAAATCTGACCCAGTGGTGAGTGGAGGGGGGGGGGGGGGGGGTTTAAGCGTTTTTAACGTCACTAAACCAACTGGCCATCTGAGTGGGCGAATATATCAGTGTTACTTTAACTTGGGTCACAGGCTATTTGATAATAGAGAGTTTTTGGCGACTTCAACTTAACGTCACCCGTTACCGTAGTCTTGAGGGAGCAAACGAAGATGCTAACCCAAATGGAACCGGGAGAACGGTTGCCTTAATTTTGATGTCACGTTAACGGTGGTTGGGTAACGCGATATTTTCCCCCAGCTGTCTTGTTGTCTACTGGTTGACTAATCAATTTCTTCATTTCGATATGAAACGCCGATTTTCAATCCTGAATTCGAATTTCATGTTAGTTTCAATACAAATACGGGCTAATTTCTCATTTTTAGTTTTCGGTTCGTAAACAGGGAATGGATAGTAAGCCTCAAGTGTGGAACACCGCGGTTTAGTTGCACTTTTAGGTCATTAGTCGTTACGAACTTCATGTTTTTGGGTTTTCCGTTGGGCAAATTATCAACAAGTATGAAAAATTATTTATCTCTATGACAATGAAACAGAATTTTACCTGACAAAATCATCAGTGAAGAGAGCACTTCACGCAATGTTCACGAGAAAATAGCTGAGAGTTCAGGTAAACTAAGAACAATACTGCGAAGAAGTAGTGTCTTAAAACTCAGTTTTCTCATTTATAATATGCGTAATAATAGTAGAAACAAGGCTCTAATCGACCAAATAGAGCCTGAGCGCAAAAGAACGGAACTTTTCGATCGAGTTGAAGGCTAGTAAAGCTGGACAGCGGAGGCGGACTTCGGATGGCACATTCGGTTTCTACGCGACTTGAAACGTAAAATAAGTAACCAAGTTTGAGGGGTGTTCAAACACTTTCCCTCTACATCAACATAACTAGTTGGTAATGAGGCATTTGAAAAGAAAAACTATTATATTTACTTCAGCAGTATTCAAGTAATTTTGAGGTGAGCAGTAGGGTTACATTTACAGGAAGGTTAGGCTGGTGTCGTGTGCCTTTAGGTCCCCAAACGGGTGACGTTAAATGAGCCATTCTAACGTACGACGTTGCTAACGTCCCCTCAAGGTCACGTACTCTTGGGTACGTTAGGGCGACGTTAAGGGTACGTTAGTGGTCACCAAAAACTCTGTAATGTTCAAGTCAACCTGTGCAACGCACGGGTGAACTAGATAGTGGACAATAAATTCAGCTGGAAGGAACACATAACAGAATAGTGAAAAAATCTTCGATGTTGTGCAGCTCAGCTTTATCTGATTAGGCTAAACATGTCAGCGGATGTGGCAAAAATTGTTTATCGGGCTTTATTTGAGTCAAATATTCGATGGAATAAGGGTTCATGGTCATGCTTCTCATTATCCATTAAACAGGATTGAAGGTAGGTATCCCGGCCAAGACTTTGAAATGCTTGTTAGCCAAAAGATATGGCAATATATCTAGAAAAGACTGATTTGAAATTTTTAATTGTCTCACAGTAGAAAAATTATTTGATTATGTAACTATAATGGATCACTTCTTTTCAGATAAGTACAAAATATGTCAAGTACAATAAATATCCAGTTATCCAATTTGATCCGAGTAACCTCCAAAACGATGTGTACAACCACCAATTTAATGTGTGAAACCTCCGATTTGAAACGGAAAACCTCCAAATTGATGTATGAAACCCTCAATTTAAAACGGAAATCCTCCAATTTCGTGTGTAGAACCCTCAATTCGAAACGGAAAACCTCCAAATTGTTGTATGCAACCTTCAATTTGAAAGGGAAATCCTCCAATTTCGTGTGTAAAACCTCCAATTCGACACGAAAAACCTCCAAATTGATGTATGAAACCTTCAATTTGAACGGAAATCCTCCAATTTCGTGTGTAAGACCTTCTTCAATTCGACACGGAAAACCTCCAAATTGATGTTTGAAACCTTCATTTTGAAACGGAAATCCTCCGATTCGACACGGAAAACCTCCAAATTGATGTGTCGAACCACATTTAATGTGTGAGTCCAATTTGATGTGTAAAATCTCCAATTTAAAACGAAAAAACCTATAATTTGATGCTTAGAACCTCAAAATTGATATGCAAAACCTCCAATTTAATGTGTGAAACCTCCGATTTTAGAAGAAAAACCTCCAAATTGATGTGTCAGACCTTCAATTTAAAATGAAAAACCTCCAATTTCTGGTATAAAACCTCCAATTCGACACGGAAAACCTCCAAATTGATGTGTAAAACTTCCAATTTGATGCGTATCACCTCCAGTTTGATGTGTATAATCTTCACTTTAAAACGAAAAACCACTAATTTAATGCTTAAAACCTCAAAATTGATATGTAAAACCGCCAATTTATTGTGTGTAATCTCCAATTTGATGTATTAAACTCTCCAAAATTATGTTGACAACCTCTGATTTGATGTACCTTTTCATGAGTTCAGAATTGGGTAGGACCTTAATCCCAAGAGTACCTACTTATGGTCACCGTAACAGTAGGTTCTCTTGGAATACTACGTAACAGAATTACTCTGCCACTTTTACTCTATCGTTGGTTTTTAGTGGAAACTACAAATTGAGTCTCGTGACCGAGTAGCAAGAGACAAAAATTCCATAATGCAGCGAATGAGTGAGTTAGTTCTGTTATTAGTTCAATGAACTATGGAGTCAACGAAGATGAAATAGTAGGCAGCTTATCATTTGTTACCATGATGGTAACCTTGGAAGTGAGATTGTGATGGTTCTGATTGTACTCTTCTTACCAAATTCCTATCAATACTAACAACTCCAAAAGAACTGTGAAAGTTGTTGATATGTCACGGAACGCCAGTTCTCAGTTCCTTTCATAGTATGTGTTATTCTTATAGTTCATTCGAAGTCGTTTTCTGTCAACAATTCTTTCATTCGGTCGTTGTTACGAAAAGCTTAACCTCTCCAACCCCTCAAAGTTGAACTAATAGAAGTTATAAACCGACCAAATCTCTTGATCTACCTATATCTTGTTCAATGAATTCTGAACTGAACTAACAAAGAGTGACTTAACTGAGCTGGAGTCCCTCGAATGATGTTCTTACTCCTGTAATGTACACGGTAAGGTGTGGGACGGGAAATGGGACTAAGAATCAGTAAGAGTTATTCAGAAATTCGAGATATCGGTGTTCGATGCATCGAGTTGCTTCTGTAATGATAATAATCGGTATGAATGGGTGATGGATCCTAACATGAACCAGTCTATTCATTTATTTAGTGTATTTGAACATGTATGTTCCTTACATATGAGTATGTTTTACAAAAACTACATAATTGAAACATTTGTAGTGTAAACATCATTAACGTAGTGTTTTCAATAAGTTGAATCATCTATAAGAGTACAAAATTTGGAAATTTATCGTGGTGTCCAATTACATGATTTACTCACAATTAATGATAATCTATTCAGTATTACAGCGTTAGTTGAAATTTCAAATATTTTATAAATTACAAATTAATATAATAGTCATTATTAATTCAGCTTATTCTCTTTACCTTATAAATATTGGAAACAACAATAAAATAAAACACACAATGAACTTCATAAATCATTTCAAAAGCATTCAAGCAGTTAACATAGGCAGCACCAGTATATGAGTTAATCCTTCAGTCAAACAAACATAAATTTATCCGTTTGCAAACTTCACTTAAGAAGAAATATAGCCTTTTTATGTCGAATTCACTTGGTACTGATACAAAATTTATCATGTTTCCAGTACCTCCCAACAAGTCCGAGATATATCTTTTAGCGAATTTTTGAAGAAAATTAAGCTATTGCTCACGCCTCAAAATTTGTTGAATGTGAATTTTTTTAAAAAATTTATGCAGAAATCTGTTTCAGGCTATTCTGAATCATATTCTGAAGTTTAACTCATTTTTTTTTATGTATGTATGTATATATGTATGTGTCATTCCAGACGATAACTGTCCGTAGAGTTGTGCTAGAAACTTCAAACAAATTTTAAAATGTTTAGGACACAAAACGAAAGTACAAGTTTGTTTGCCAGCATGATCGGATTACATCTTCGGGTTGAAATTTTCAAAAATGTAGTCATAAATTTCGAAATAGCCTGTTTTTTGCGATTTGTTGTGCGAAATAATTTTTTCAGCATACTAACATGTGGTATATTCGGAATCAGCGTAAAATTTCCTATAAGAATATGTATCAAGTTTTCAAAAATTGCAAAGTTGAAAAATCAGTCAAAAATCGAAATAATGCCGTTCGCTAGTTTTGTAAAAATCGGTAATATTTGCATGAAACATTGTCCAAATTCAGATTGAACTACTCTTATGGAAGTATCCCTGTATAACCAATCCTAGAACCATGCTGTTTAAAACGTAGGTAGTCGGTGCTTGTTTAAAAAAAAAAAAAAAAAAAAAAAAAAAATTGTAATCACAACTGATGAGTTTTGAAATATTCCGTCCTCCGATTCTCTCGGTCGCTCTCTTTAATGTTTTACGCTCAACTGTTTTAGGACTTGATGTAGCTTTAATACTGACTGTGGCTTAGAAAATATCAGCCATGAAATCATGAAGAAGTTCTACTTATGTACGTACTAGCACGCGGACCCAAGGCCTCGCTCCGCTCGGCCGTCAATACCGACTGAAATGTTGACGATTTCTTCAAAAATTCGCTCATGGGGTCATGCTGCATGACTGGACTTTTTTCTAATCCAGTTATACATAGGACACTCAAATAGAACATGAAATAAGTTTTCAAGAAAACTCGTGCCAATCTTATTTGTGCAAATAACTTTTTAAATTGAAAAGGGACATTATGGTAATTCAAATATTCGTTGAATCCATCCTGCGCCATCACAAGCCAATAGTAATCATTATAGGAGCCAGAAAATACCGCATCAACATCTTTATTTTTAAGAAAGATTTCAGCATCCTCTACACATTTATGGGTGAGCATTTTGAGATTTTCACAATCCAAAGTTATTATTTGTTGTACTCCACATTTTATAAGAAGTTCCTTTGAGTCAGCCAATTAGGTCTTATAGAATTATTGTTGGACTTTTCAATTTTTTCAAGAGCGTGCAAACATCTATAAGGGTATCTATGATTTTCCATTTGTATAATTTTTAGTAACCACTTGAGAGACTGTGTTTTGAAATCGGTACCATCAAATTTACGACATCCGCTTCTAATCGGACGAATGCACTGGTTGTACTAAGGGGAAGACCTAAAAGCCATTTGAAAAACGCTGCTAATTATTTCACAAAGGTATATTATTTTTTCAATTGAGTATGATCGTAGTTTTAGTTGGCTTGCGTACGTCATAAGGCCCGTCCAGACTCCTCGGCGTGTCCTATTTCGAGTTGCCACAACCTATAGGTACTTCTATAATTATATACGTTTGTTTATATTTCTCGATTTGAGCTCTTATCTATTCAAATAATCATTGCCTTAATAATATCATAATCTAAGTACGTACGAAAAGTCGAGAGGATTTGTTATTAAATATGCGTAGGCATAGCATTGGTATTAACACACAAATATGACCTAGAAAAAAACGTATATTCATTCCTCGAAGGAACATGAAATTCGAAAGCAATACAAGTGTAGGAAGTTTTCCACGCCACCCTGGAGGTACTCCCTAGGTCTCGTTACCTCACAACCGGAGGTTCACCGCCCTATTACGCTTACACTATCATATCACTCATATTTTTCCATCAACATTGATTTGAAAGTTGTGCATTTTGAGATGAGTGAATTTTGTCCTAACATGAGAATAATAATTATTAGGTCGTGCAGTTGTGGTGCATGATCTGGTCCTAAAGTGTTCTGTTGCGAAGTCCTACTGCCCATTGTTATCCTAACCGTGGAATATTAGCTTGCGCAATTGTGGTTGAGCAGTTTGGAGTTTTAACACGTCAGTCTAACACTCAAAGCCTCGAAAAAGACACTTTTTCGCCCGTTTTTGGCCCATAGCATCTATGCGAGTAAAGCGATCGGGGTGGTTAAACGTTAGGACCAACTAGACCCCAAATGGAGTCTATGTGCGAAAGAACGGGTTTTTTAAGTCAATTCTTAGGCCTTTTATGGCCCGGACGGCGGACGGCGAACGGCGGACGGACATTTCAAATTTGGATTCTACGCACCTTGAAACGTAAAGTGACAAAGTTTGAGGGGGGGTTATAAAAATTGTTTGCTATACGATCACATAGGCTTATTATTGGAAATAATAAACCAAAATCTTACCTGGACTCTTTCTAGGTCAGGACAATGTTTCAGCGCTCAGATCTCCGGTTTGTAGAGAATAGTAGAACGGACAATGGAATTGAACAGGATGATTCCAGTGTTCCACGATGCTGCTTTGGATTTAACAAATGATGAGATAACTGCGCCTGACACCGTTCTTGCTTTTGAACATATTACTTTTGAATTTTCGCAAAACCTAAATAATTTGCATACTTAACTATCTCAATCGGTCTCCCATCAACATCAAGCACTAGATTCCCATACTTGAACCTCCCACGATGGAACACTAGAACTTTAGTTTTTTCTGTACTTAACTGGAGGCTATTAGTCGCACAATATTTGCACAGAATTTTTAATTTTTTCTTAAGATCAGGTACTGAATCAGCCAATATTGCTTTGCCTCAGCATATTCTATTGAACGGATGTCTATTTCCGAGTCTACTCGAATACCCGACACTAACCTATCCTCAAAAACCCATTGAAATCGGCGATGAACAAACAAAATAAGGTAGCAGACATTGTTTCCCCTTGTAAAACTCCAGTTGTTACTCCCACACTATTGATATACCAGCTGGAGTTTTTACAGATATCGAGGCGGATTCATATTTAGGGATAACAATACCTAACATCTTACTGCCCACCCCAAAGCTCTCTAATTTACTCTATAACAGTCCTTGATTAATACTGCCAAAGGCTCGACATGGATCGACCGAAATTGTGAATAAATTTCTACCTTTAAATGAACAAATTTGAGTCAGCCAATTAAATCTGATAGTATTTAACATGAGACCAGTCAGCCGTTTGCCCCAAAGCCAGCACCAGCTAACGGGGCCCTCACTCGCTTGGCTACCTCACTTTCTTACTTCGCAAGGCCTCCGCAACTCTGTTATCAATAGGCCGGTTGAATTGAATTCTCTATATGTATATTATTACACTTCGTTAAGTGAATTTTCGTAAATGAGTAAACTATTGCACTGGCTTCTTAATTTCCGAAAACCATCGTAATCAAAATCCGTTTTGGAGCATTTTAAACATTTCTGTATTTAAATACTTGATATTTGTTATAACGTATAACCGTTGTAATTAACTAGTCTTATCCATAAAAGCACAATAAATTGAGCATAAGAAAATTGACTTAAAGAGTAAAAATCGGTTATTCCAAAAAGAATAATTTGGACCTACAGTGTTTCTACATGAGTTGGGTAAACCTGTACACTTACATTCGAACGCTCATTATGAATTTTCATGATGGACATGTATGGGGGTTGTTCGTAAAACTTTTCTGGAAGGCCGTAGTTAAATATCCTGCTTGCAGAAAATCCTTCCTGCTTGTTTGATATTTTATTCTGACGGCTTTGGTGGTGGCATAAGTATTGAATCCGGATTTGCACATGTACTTCGTGTCAAATGGAAGAAGTAGACATTTTTCTTTTTCAAAAAGGGGGAATACATTTAGCGAATTTTCGTAGAAAATGAAGTTATTGCATTGGCTCCTAAAATTTTAAAATCAAAATTTTCGAAAAATTTCTTCATTGAAATCCGTTTTGAGACATTTAGAAACGAATCCTAGAGTTTAACGCTTTTTATATGAATGATATATAAAAATCATTATATATATATATCATCATATATATATCTATTTTTTATATTTCGGCTTATTTGCCTTTTTCAAAATATGAAGAATATATATATATATATATATATATATATATAGTCATTCAAGACGATAACGTCCCTTAGGATTGAGATAAAAATTCAGTTCTTGTGCCAAAAAATCAAGCTTCCCAAACGAAAGGATGAGTTCGTTGGCCACCACTTTTTGAGTACATTAAATTGATCAAAATTGAAAAAAAAAGTGTTTAAAAAATCACTAAAAATGACTGAAAACCACTAATAACTGTTAAATTTATATTTTTATCAGAATTTCAGTCGAGAGAAGTTTATCGGCGATGGACTAAAACATTAAAAAATTTATTCACAAAATTTTGGTGAAAAATGTACTTAAATTCCGTTAATATTCTGCTGAAAAATCGATTAAAAAAACAGAAAAATTGCAAAGTACCCAAAATTTGTTTTAAATCGTAGGATATGATTTAGAACAAGTGTATTTGCCATAAAATTGGTGGTTAACAATTTCTTTGTACTCGAATTGCTCAAATTTCAAAACAATTTAACATGATATAGTACGATACTTTACGAAAATTCGCTTATACGATCATGCGGCATGATTGGAACTTTCTGTTTTTGAAATGGATCTAAAAGTATTCTTCCCTATCGTAAATTGATTTCAAGGTTGAGTCTGTGGGTGGCTGGAAAAATGTACAGCGATAAATGCGTATGTACATGAGGAAACAGTGTCTATTAATGAGGGTAAATCGTAATTGTCCAACAAATCTGAATTTTTACTAAGGGATTGACAAATTGATGTTATGTATTTTTGAGATGCGAGAATTTATCAATAGAAACACTTGAAATTATTTTAAGGCAAATCCAACTTGAAGTAAAACAGAAAATTACCAAGAACAAAACGAACACAAAATAAACAATGTAGCACAGTAACAATCCAATTCTCGAAATTAGATAATTTGATATGAAAAAATATTGACACCTTTCTGAAATTGTTATCTGAGAGCTGCAACATATATGCATTTCTTCTATAAAACTTGGAGTTTAGTTTTGGGAGAATAATTTGAGAACTAGGTACTGTAATTACAACTACCTACTTGTAGACGGCGACAAATGTTCAGCATCAATGCCAGAAATAAATGTGGAGACATAATGAAAATATGAGTTGTCAACATTTTTACAATTTCCCAATTTTACAATATCCCAAAATGCAGCAAACGCCACGAGACCTTCTCGAACGATCAAGTTTGTCCCCCACCCCGGCAACTACTTGGAACCGTTCCCTACAAGAAGAACTGTGAGTTCTTCAATTCCGTTCAACGCGGAGCAGCTCATGAGTCACAAATGAAAAGTCACATTTACGTTTCTAAACTGTTATGTGATCGTGTTATGAGATGCGAGCTTGCGAGTATCCAGACCACCAAACTATACACTTCATTCTGATCTACATATCCAAGTAATCTGGATTTTTACTAAGGGATTGACTACTTGATGTTATGTATTTTTGAGATGCGAGCTTGCGAGCATCCAGACCAACAAACTATACACTTCATTCTGACCTACATGTCCACTAATCTGCATTTTTACTAAAGGATTGACTACTGCTCTCAACGAAGCAGGTTGAACGGAATTAAAGAACTCACAGTTCTTCTTGTAGGGAACGGTTCCAAGTAGTTGCCGGGGTGGGGGACAAACTTGATCGTTCGAGAAGGTCTCGTGCAAACGCCAAACACGCCAAATACAATGCAGCAGCAGAAGACGTGAGGAAATCCTTCACACCACTGGTGGTTTCATGTGACGGCGCCTTGCACAGAGAATTTGAATGTTTTCTTAGGAGGCTTGCAAGTGTGCTATCTGATAAATGGCAGAATCTCTTGTCGCACATCACCCAATGGGTGAGAGTGAAAACCCAGATTTCGATCGTACGGGCTGTTTCATTGAGGATAAGAGACACCAGGTGGAGGGTGAGGTGCCTTGGACTGTTGGATGGCGCACTCATGCCGCTATGAAGGACATATGAAAATTAATTAAATAAGATGAACAAATAAGAATAGAGCAATCGACAAAAGTAGAAGATAAACCTAAAACTTTCAGGCGAGTATCCCTCTTATTCTACGTATCAATATAAATATAAAATTCCTTATACAGCAGTGGAGTATCTAGGGCTCTTGTACAATATTATCCTTGGCAATTCATTCTGAATAATTTGAATTTTCACGATATTGGATGTAGGTATTCATTATTTCATTATTATTTTCATATGGCACATAATGATTAGTTGCGGTAAAAGCATTATAAAATATTCCAGGTCTAAGTAACTAAAGTAGATTTTGTAGCTTGATGTTTTGTTCTACCAGGGAACTGTCCCAATTCCGGCTGGTCGACCGGGCGTCATCGGATCGGAAGGCTTTCGGACCTATTGTAGGCTGTGCACCCTTAAACTGTCGCATAGTGATGATCGTCGATGCACCACAATTACCGTATGAGTACGGTAATTCCCGTACTATCACGGATATCGTACGCAAATTCTGCCTCGTCAGCGGGAAGTGATGCGCGCACGTTCACCCAACTAGTGCGTGGGCGTGACCTTGCGAGCCCCGAGTTACCGCTCGACTCATCTCCGACTTGTCCCGCAGTCACTTCGATGTGTAGAAAAATCCGGTGGGAAGCTTCAATACATTTCTTCTATATGTGTTCAATTCATTCAGGGTTGCCGTTCCACCGCAATTCCGGTAGATCTACCGGTATTTCACTTTTTCTACCGGGCTGCCGGTTTCAGGCTTGAATCTACCGGGATTTAGAGTTCTGAGCAAAATCCAAGGCAAAATCTTTCACATGGATCAACTAGTACGCATTCTCTGTATTTTTTTCTACCATGCACAGTAGTGTGCCCGCTATGTTGAGAAAGGCGGAATTTTGATGTCCTCCACCCAAAATTTAGTTTAAAATGTCAAAAAAATGGCCCCTGAATTTTTTTCAGATTTTTTGCATAACAAAAACCTACGCCAGTAGCTCGGTCTTGGTTTTTGAAATACTTTTTTTTTTGCCAATATCAGACTTTTGAATATAACTTTTACAAACTTCTTTGTAAAATTGTGAAACTTCGTATACTTACGTTTTTGGGGTCGCTGAACTCATAATACATAACTACATATTTGTAAAATGATGAAAATTCGTATTTTCACGTATTTCTGTTAGAATTTTGATTTTTTGACAGCAAATTCGAGTTCAGCGACTCGAAAAACATAAGAATAAGAATTTTCATGATTTTACAATGAATTTTAAAAAATTGACATTTTTGACGTGATTTTGATGATTTTGAGATTCCTAACTATCACAAGTTGTTGCTGTCGACTTGTTTTGACTGCATATTCGAGTTTAGCGACTCCAAAAACGTTTGATATGAATGGAAATTTGATATGAAGCCTCTCTGGGACGTTGTTTGCGTTTTTTCGATCTAACGTCTTTTTCAAATTTCCATGACCCTCTAATGTATGAATTATACTTGAATTTGAGAACACCGTTGGGAAGAAATTACGTTAAATTTCCTATCTCAAGGTTTTTATTTATATGCAATTTATTCAAAGGTGAAAATTGATCTCAAAAAGTAAGATCGGTAGAAATGAGGAAATGTCCACAGTTTTCAAACACTTGTATGTCCGTCGGGGGTCAAACTTTGTTATTCTCTGAGTCTGAAAGTGTTGCCATTTGCTTCAGCGTGAAAAAGTTTTTGTTGACGTCTAATCACCCTCAGGCAATTAGTCTCGTAAGCGCAAACATAACAGCTCCCGCTTTCATCTGGAGTGTCACATATTTATGCGGTATGTGTTGTTTATGCCTTGCATTAGATGTTTTGAAAAAGGTACGTACGCTTTTCTTCCGTCACAGGCAGATAGAAGGACTCCCCACTTGCGTACTTACGGTTCCTGATTACTTTAGTGTTCAGATTTGGTCAAAATCCTTTGATATTGAGATTACAGAAATGAACTTTCCATCTGGCTTCTGAACTTTCGTTCGACTCTTTGTAGGTGTCGGGAAATCATCGAATCCTTTTTAGGAGGGAGATGCTAAGAGCCGTATGGGTCTCCAAGGGCCCACCCTTCCGGCCAACCCAGGAAACACTTGGTAACCGCCGTGTCACATATTTCTGGTTGGCAGATAGGTAGGTAGGTACAGTAGTAGCAGGTTCCTCGTGTTGTCACTGCGTCCTTTGTTGACTGGTTCGCCGGACGTGGCGCCCAGTTGTCTGCCGTCTTTATCTTCCCGGGAGCCTCCGGTTTGTTGTCGCTGTCCGCCGCAGTCGGCCTCCGGACACAAACACTGTAGCGAATCAACCACACACCTGTTGCTTACGTAACACGTGACTTTTGCTTCCTCACTGCCTGTGTTCAGTGGTAACTGACTTATCAAAACGGCGTTTCCAGTTATTTAAAAAAAAAAGTTCATGACCTTATGACTGGATCTTAGTAATTTCGTTCTCCTTTTATTTCAATAACGTTTTCCTGAAATTCAAACATATTCTGAATAATTATTTTTAAATAACGCTGTATATATACATGAGTCGCATCTCAACCGGGAGGATCATACGCAATTTCAGAATTTTCAATGTGTTAACAATATCACTGCGTTTTGTATGAAAGGTACTGGTCCGTGTCTGTCTGACTGTTGGTTAGTTTTTTGTGGTCAATGCATATTCTCATCTAAAACTGATGCTCCCCTGCAAGTTTTTTCACCTTCTTCACACTGGTACCTAGGTACTGTGTGCGGTTGTGATTATTTTAGTTACATGTTTCACCAATTTCTAACGATATCATGGGTTGAATTCACACAAAGTTGTATCACTGCTTTAACTTCAAATCAGGTTCCATGGTCCGTATTAGGGGAGGGTTGATAGCCCTTTCTTATTGGGTCAATTGAACATTTAAACTTCCCTTTACAATACCAGATTCACCAAGATTTTTTTTACTCCTAAACGTCCTTAGCAAATTATTTTAAGAATGTTCCTCTTGTCAAGATCCAGAACAGCATTACTCGTTTGCCTGGTGGTGTCAAAAACGTGACTGACTAATAGTGCGTTCAGGGGAACCGTGCGGCTAGCGAACGTATCAGTAATATCGAATATTATAAACAGTTTTCTTTTTCCCTTTCTTGACGAAAGTTGTATCATGCTATTGAATTGAATTTATGTGAGTAGTAATTGTCTATAAAATTGGGCGTTGTCTCTGTGAATAAATAAATTAACACAGAATACGTAAACATACCACCCCAATCGTACTTGAATCTCCGCAAATGTCAAAAATCGCTCGATGTGTAACCTGTTACGGATCCCTTTAGTAAACTCTTCAGCCAAGTGAGTTTCATCTATGTCTCCTCATCTGTAGAACAGTAGATAGCTACCATTTCAAATAGAACCATGTTTCAAAAAACGATTTTTGTATACAAGTAACTATGTGGTATTACGACAAGGTGCAGAGTGGAGAAAAGTGATCTGTATTTATGCGTGGTCCTTTGAAATGAATAGCAATGGTTAGTCACTGGGGCTCCGAACTAATCTATGAGCCACAGGGAGTTACATTCGTTTCCCTGACCATCATCCTCATCAATACTGGTAAAAAATGAGAATTATGTTAGTAATGAATAAATTATTATAAAAAAGAAACACACAGACTTAAGAAAACCTACAAAAAATCAAAACAATATGTTGGTAGGTACATGCCTTAAGGCATGTGAGCAATCACTGTTCATCTTCCACAGACTTTCTCGACAACAAAATTAGAGATCAAATCTATTTAAAGTTTTGCTCATAATTATTGATATCGATTATCTTACGATGGGTATTTTACTTCGTTTTTACGTGCAGCAATCGTGGCGGTGCGGTTTTCTCAAGGAATGAAACCTTTAGAAAGCAGTGGATTGCGACGATCCATTGGGGGTGTGTGTATAAGGCTGGAACAAAAACGGTTAAAAGAATATCAAAATTGACTGATACTCAAAAGGTGTCATATGGTCATCTTATGACTGTGTGAAAGTTCGGAAACGATTGAAGAATGTCGTATGCCAAACAAAAACTATACAAATTTAAACAAAATTCATTTTTGATTTAAAAAAAACTGTTATTTGAAATAGCAACGTTTCCCAAATATAACTCATGAATGTGTGAAAATTTGGTAATTATTGATAAATTCCGACACGTACCGCCATGAACATTACGACTCGATTTATGAATAAAACTCACATAATCTTAGTGTAGTAGTTTTGCAGATAAATGATTAAATGAAGACTTTAGTTTGATATTATACCATGTATCATAATTAATTGCTCTGTAACATTTGTATCAAGTAAAATCCATGAAGAGTAAGCGCTGGACTTAAATAGGTACACTTAAAGTCTTCTACTAAACATTTTGTGGCTTATTGGTCTTTAGGATCCCTCGAAGACCGTGGCGGATGTCTGTAGAATGTTTTTATGGTTAGCAAAATGAAGCTATTGCAATGGCTCAAACAATTTTAAAATCAAAATTATCGAATTTCTTCCATTGAAATACGTTTTGAGACATTCTGAGGCGAATCCAAGAGTTTTTGAGCACATTAAATTGATGTAATTTTTTTAAAAAATTGCTAAAAAAAAATCACATAAAAATAGCTAAAAACGGCTGTAAAGCTAAAAATCCATTTTTTTATTTTTGCCATAAAATTGGTATTTCAAAATTCCTTTTTATTTAAAGTGCTGAATTTTCAAAACAATTTAACACGATATAGTACGATAATTCACGAAAATTCGCTCATGCAATCATGCTGAATGACTTGAATTTTTGCAATTCCCTCTTCTCACACCTCCTGAGTTTTTTAGTTTTTTCTCTGTCACTGGAGCCCATTCTCATCTTTCTGCCAGTTAGTATGCCGAAATATCTTGTTTGATTGCTGGGTGTTCGCGAAATTTTTGATATTTGCATGGGTCGAAAGAGATGCATTTGGAAGCGAGCAAGTTCAAAAAGTTGCATCAAATCTGCCCTTAAAGCCTCCAACTTCTTATCGGAAAACGGTTGAACCTTTTTGTTACATTAGATTCCAGAATCCTCCGATCATTTCCATAGTAATGCCGGACTATGTCAAACAAGTCTCTTTAGGGATAAAACTGGGATGAAAGTTTTATTCCGTAATTTCAAGATTTGGTAGAGCTACCTGGAAAACACATCGTCAAATGAAGGATCTTTGTTCTTTCAAAATACTTCTTACTTCTAAGAAAGAAGAGAAAGAGGGGGGGGGGGGGGGGGGATGAATGGAGTTCACATGAATCACGTCAAAGAACATAATTTGATAAAATTCAAACAAATTGGTCAAAAATGCAAAATGTTTTATAAGTTTTCCCCTACTCTTTAGTGCCAAACTATGATGATCTAGCGGCACCTAAAGGAGTGCTCAAAATGGGATAATTTTTTTTTTTTGGGAAATGTCTTTAGGCCAAAAGGAAACATTCCCAGACTAGACAGTTCCAAAAATCGGAAGTTCGTTTTCAGAGTGTACAATATAGGTATGTGGTGTGTTCACTAACCCACAAAAACGTGGATCGGATAGGCAGATCGGTACTGTATCCACCTAGTTATGCAGTTTTACATGTTTGCTCTTTCAGACAAGCAAGAAATATTCTGCACCTGATATTATTAATGTCTGATGGCTTTATTAGAGATTCAGTTACGTACCCATAGTATAGATCAATGTGGCGATATTACCTCTTCATTGGCCTAGATGAATTAATTTCTCATTTGAGAATCAGGAGAATAAACAGTCTGAGCAGCTGACTCGGTACGGAATATTCAGTAGTGCACGTCACCATTGAGATCATAGACAACTAAAGAAGATCTGATCGGTAAGGTTCATGCCTCCGTGCTGTTCTCTACCTCGAGCTTATAATGTTCTGAGCCCCATTGAAACATCTCTTCAATGTGTTGCTTCTTGATCTAATGATATACTCAAAAAGAATTAACCAATTACATTATGAAATATTTTAATTATAGGTCGGTTCCCTGTCGTTATCTTCAAGCAATCTCAAGATGCTCCCTATTTGGTTTGATAGGTTCCTCTCATCAAAACACGACATATTTGCTACAGACGTCTGCGTAATAGTTTCGAGCTTTCATAGATTGTTTACAACTACGCATTATTGAAACTCGAAAGTTATCTTGCAGTCTCAAGGATATGTTGTGCTCTTGGCTCGTTAGCTTGCTGGATTCCTGCAAATCGCTACGATCGCCCCTCTGATAATCCCGTTTTAGTTCAGTAGAGTTTTCTTTCACGCGGGCGGAACGTTTCCAGTGCCACTTGATTTCCACGTGATTTCACTGTGACGTCATTGTCCTTGCGTTCAAGAAACGCCGAGTGTCGCAACACCGTTCACGGGCGGAGGGGCTATGCTTTCGTGTGAAAGGGGCCGATCCCTCCAATCCCGTATCATAGCACCCCTGTCGGTGTCTCTACGGGTAGATTCCTAGTCAACTACTTTCGCTTGAACATCATCTCGAAAACCTTCAATATCTTCAAGAAGAAGAGTTGCGGGTCACTGTTTTGCTTCTTGATGTAATGATTGATTCAAAAAGAATCAACCGATTAAACTATAAAATATTTTAATAAAGGGTAATTACCTTGCGAAAATACAGAAGAATTCACTGTTCTTGCCCAACCCTATGTTGTGAGGATGTTTTATTCGAATTTTCGTAGAAAATGAAGCTACTGCAATGGCTTGGAAAATTTTAAAATAGAAATTTTTGAAACATTTCTTCATGAAATCCGTTTTGAGACATTCTGAAACGAATCCTAGAGTTTAATGCTTTTTCATATATATATATGTATATATATATATATATATATATATTTATTCATTTATTTATATATTCATGTATCATTCCAGACGGTAACTCTCCTTGGGATTGAGATAGAAATTCCGTTCTTGCGCCAAAAAAATCAAGCTTTCCAAACGGAAGGATGAGTTCGTTGGCCGGCACTTATTGAGAACATCAAATTGGTAAAATTTCAAGAAATGTACTGAAAAATCATCAGAAATCGCTAAAAACGGCTAAAAATCGTTAAATTTATAATTTTTTGGTAGAAAATTGCCCAATCATAGTGTATTATAACTATAGAATAGAACATTAAAAATATATGGTCAAAATTATGCTAACCGATAACAACTGCAGAAAAAAAAAAAAAAAAAAAAAAAAAAATTGAAGACCTCTATTTATAATACGTTTTCCCCTATAAAATTAACAGTTAACAATTTCCTTGCACTCAAAAAGCTCGAATTTCAAAACAATTTAACATTATACTCGTACAATACGATAATTTACGAAAATTCGCTCGTACGATCATGCTGCATGACTGGAACTTTTAAACTAATCTCGTCAGATGCGTATTGCTTCTTGATGTAATTATTGATTCAAAAAGAACTAACCAATTAGAGTATAAAATATTTTAATAAGGGGTAATTACCTAGCGAAAATACAGAAGAATTCACTATTTTGTTATTCTATTCATTGTTCATTCCCTACCCGGTGATGTGAGGAAGCGAAAACTTCATAGTAATTTCGTACAGTTTTTGGGGGGAAAAACAACCTTGGTTTATTTTTGCCCAGTTATAGTGTTTGAAAATATATTTAGCTAAGAAAGATAAGAAATTTAATTCTATCTGAGGATACCAAAGTGTGGATAAGTGGTTGTGGTGTAAAAAAATCATAAATGCTGAAAGCCCGAAAACTAGAGGTTTTGAAAGATTTACCAATTATTTGGAGGTTTTGAGTCTTGCGTGATGTGTTTACACCGTGTATAAATGATATATATATATATATATATATATATATATATATATATATATATATATATATATATATATATATATATATATATATATATAGTTAGTTAGTTAGTTGAGCACTTCAGAGACCTAAACAAATCATTTTGAGGTTAAAAAAGTGGTTCTCTTGGCAGCCGTCAATCAATGAAGACCACATCGCAATGTGGCGCGTGGGAATATTCTCCTGGCAGAGTATTCCTGTGTTCCATCTTGTTCACATTTGCGTCACACCTCTGAGTAGTTACTCATCTCGTGGAACCCACCGTGGATCTGTACATGGCGGTTTTTGTTCACTCTCGCTATAAATCTTTGTGGTAGGTCCTCAGTTTCCCTGAGTAAAGTGCCGTTCTCTTCCACGGGGAGCAATCAATTGGTCTCGAACGTTTTGAGCCGCACTTTATGGGACAGACGCCCCGTCTGGATGTAACCCACTCTCAAAAAACGCACCCTCTTCATACTGGTGTAAAAATAGGCTTGGTCTACCGTTTGTGGCTCACTTTTGTGTCGTCTCCCGAGACGGAAATATAGTGTTTTGTTTCTTCCATTGGAAACTTCTCAGGATAGAAGCCGCAGGGTTATACTTTCTCGTTTAACTCAGACCGGCATTCCCTCTCACAAAAGATGGATTGAAGATTCAGATTTCCGTCGGAATGAGAGATGGAGCTCGAGGGTTGCCGATGCTAACTTTATGGGGTAATTCATCTCACAGCTGCACCAGAATGTAGAGTTCCTTAGGTACCAGCTGCGTCAGCTCTTCACGGAGCTCAGAGTACATTCTTTATTGTGGATCACAAGAGTTCATTCCTCTTCAACTACATTCGATGACGAAAACAATCTCGTAACTGGGATTAAAATCTCAAAACTAATAAGCCCAAATCACTGACACATTACATGAAGTATGTAGTAAAGCAATGTTTGACGATTCAATTAGTATTCAGATTGGACTGAGGGCCATATACTGCAAGAATTCCTTTCTGGCCATTATTGTAGATTCGAATATATTATTTTCTATTTCTGTCTTGTCCAGAGTGCAAAATGTCTTTAAGACTGACTGTATCAATAATACGACAAGTGGCTTATCCGCTTTTCTACTGTAAGATTTTTTCAATTCATGTTTTGCTGTCTTCGTTCATTTTCTATCATGTGTTTACCTTTTATCGTCTGTTAAGCGTATTTTTCTTCTTATTTTACGTTCTAATATCCAAAGTGTCGGTATATCCAAAGTTGGTTGAAGAACAATCCAATCCTCTGGAATGACATAAAATACATCCTGCCAAGTTGGGATAACATAGTTTACTAACTTATTCCAGCGTGGCCTTGTAGAATTTGATGTTAATGTGATGTGGGACTGGACGGACGTCCTCGGTTCCATCACGCTTGAAAGTGGGTTGGAGCCCATTCAAACTGTTTGTATTCGCGACCGAACTTCACATTATTTCAGTGAATCCAATCTAAGTTCAATTCCGATATAACCACTGACCGTGAGATTATCCGTCAAGTTCCCGCAAATATTGACCAACTAGCGGATCTTGCTTGGCTCTTGAGAAAGTGGCGTTTCATATAATTCACGTTTATGCATTTACGTATGACTAGTAACTCCACTGACCAAAAGGAACCATATTGCTACCGTTTACTCATGTACACATGCATTGACTAGAAGTATTCAATACATAAAATAACCGAAAAGGTTAAAAAACGTACGTTTGGATTAAAAAACTAATGTTCCGTTTATTTTGGGGGTTTTCCTCCAAGTTTGAACGGCGGTATCTCGGAAAGTATTGGTCTTACAAGTAAATTTCTGGGAGCCAATTTTGTAGGAAATTCGATTCTCTAGATGTTATGTCCCGAACAAAAATCTCAAAAAACATAGTTTAGAAATAATAGGAAAGACACTGACACTGGCTGAAAGCATTTGGATATCTTATGAAAAAGCTATTTGCCTGATTTTAGTCCCTAAGATAGCTCTCATGCAAGTCGAATACATGTTGGGAAGGTAGTTTGATGCATCGAATTTTCTAATCTTGTGAAACACCCATACTGCTACATACTTTCAAAATGTATATTACGAATTCAGGGTCCCATTCTAATAGTTTAATATTGTTTCAATATTCGTTGAAGAAGATGACGTGCTTATGAAAATGTGAGTCAAATGATGCCTAACGTAGTTCTAACTGACTGATGGGAAAATAGAAGGGGTATGCGCACAAACTGTTTTGTATTTATAATTGAAAGTAACTTTTATTTTGGAATTCATGGGATTTTATAGCTACGGCCAGAGGGGTCCCGCCCCTGGCGAGAAGGGTGCTGTGACGTTATAAATATTTGAAATTTTTGAGAAATCGTGGAAAAATAACTACTCATTGCACGAGAGCGTGGATGGTGTAAAAATCGCTGGTTGGGATCTAACTTGATTCAAAAATAATGACCAATCACTTTTCCGGCTCATGCGCACACCTTAATGATTGGCACTTGAATTATTGAGGGTTATACAGGGTCAGTTGGATATCATAACATTGATTATGAGGAAGATGGACCAAGAATTGATTTCCATATCCTTGAAATGAGAGGCGCAGTTGTCCCAAAGGCGGGATTCTTGACAGAGTCTGGATGAAGTCCTTCAAAGTGGCGAGAGGAGGAGTAGGATCCCAGTGATAACAATAATTATCCCCATCTTCTAACGAACCCGTCAGTTCCTGAAAAATATAATGACGCGACACGCCCTATCACTCCCTCTCTCTCACTCTCGTTCTAACCCTCTATCTTGCTTCGTTCCTAATTTAATGTGGATGCGTGTAATTATATCAAAAGTGTGACTGTAATTTGAATTTCTCGTCTTCTGTTTGTTTCAGTGTGGTGCTGATCTCGACCCGTGCAACCTCAGCGGTGCGACTCCGTCCCTCAGGAGGTAAAGCGTTTCTGACATAAACACGTAATATAGTACATAGTTTTTGTACTTCCCGTAATTTTCTACCCGTGTACGAGAAAAGACTGAAACACCAGCTGCGTATGCGCGAATCTTCGTCAACGGGAAAGAGGCCTATCTATTGTTCAATCCCATCTTGACTAATGGGATTCAATCTCCCTTCACCTGTGACTATAAAAGATGTGTCCTTTCTAATGTGCCTTCAGTTACTGTTGGTTACTGATGATGGTGTAACCGTCGAAATCGATTTAACATTGTAACTCTTTATTTTTCGTGGAAATAGTCAACGTTTTTTCACTAACTTCCGTTTTGAAATGGGTTTCCACAACTTCGTCGCGAGTGATTTAGTTCGTAACATGATAGGTATATATCGAAATTCAAAATTTCCCAATAAATACGAAGCTCAACTCAGCTTGGCTCCACATGGCCCCTCCACAGTCGTTACAAACTGGTTTGAGGTGATCTTCACCTACCCCTTCCGCTCGCCACATTGGCGCTACTCTCTCCAGCTACCGGATACTATAGCTTTTTCCAATCTAATTCAACATTTCCCCAATCATATTCAACATTTTCCCAGCCAAATTCATCATTTTCCCAATCACATTTTACATTTTACCGATCAAATTCAACATTTTACCTGCAAAATTCAACATTATTTCCTACAAATACAAAAAAGCAAGAGAAATATTATTGCCTTTATGGAAAAAAAAAAAAAAAAAAACAGTAAAATAAGCTAAGGAAAACCTCTCATTGAATAAGTCCAGTGCGTTGGTAACATCTCTTCCTTTAGCCGGGCGTCGTGTGCCCTCTCACTTCAGTAAACCGGGCAAAATGACAAGAGGGTCCAGTAAATTTCGTGTATTACAAAAATTCGGTTACATGATCTCGCTGCTTTTCATTTTTCTCAACTATTTATTCTTTCCCATGCTTTTTTGTGGGTCTAAGAAATAATGTTGAATTTGGTTGGTAAAATATTGAATTGGATTGCAAACATGTTGAATTAGATTGGGAAAAGCTATATAAAAGTGCGGGTCAAGTGGAGTTGTTCACGATTCTATATTCAAACCTCCGATCTTGATCAATTCACTACACATAACCTCCTCCTCTGCTGCCGCTATGGAGCCTAGTAGTTCCATGATGCCCTACCTTACTCAATGGAGCTGGGAGTTCTGGGGAGTCCATCCATTCCACTTCCCTCTTTGAAAGTTATGGCTAAGCACAGTTATGGAGTTCGAAAGTACAATACGCACATGCATCAGATTGAACCACAATAAAGTTTAATTAACTCATTGCCTCATTTTTGAAGAGGATTTAATTGAGTACTTTGTTTACTTTAATATCATTTACTAACGAAGGTTAGTTTGAATTAAACATCGTGGCGCGTTGCTTCAAACGCCCGACGGATGAGGCGGGCATTTTGCTAAAAATGAAAATTGCTGAATCATCAAACCGTATGGTTTGTCCAACATCAGAAACTAAACTAGAACGAACATGCACCGTTTAATGTGATTGTAGAGCTACAAGGATGATATTAACTTCAATGAAATTGGGTTAAGAACGTCTTTTACTATGGATCATTACGCAGTTAGCTTTCGTTGTTGTTATAAATATGCTAGGGAGGAGTTTTCAACAACGGATTGAATCCGTTATTCTAATAATGAGTTAGTCCATCTGGTATGGAATTTTTTATTTTTTCAGAATGTTTTGGATGTTGTTCCATTGGATTTATACTTAAAATTAGCGATGAAGAAAACGCATCACATCTCGTCCAATAATTTAGAGGAATGCATAAAAAAGGGACCCTTGGTCGTTCTTAAAACGTAGCTTAGTTGGGCACTTGTACATGTAGACAATTCCGTATGTGCGCTGAGTTACGGGACTTTTTTTTAAACAGCAAATGTTACGAATTTTTGAGAAAAAAATAAGCTGTTGTAAGGTTTTGGAAGTGTTGCTTTTGGAATCTGTGGACACATTTCATCTGTTTAATTTCATAGTTTGCTTCTTGATAGGTTTGTCTTGCACAAAGGAGATGCTATGATAAGTAGTTTTCCCAGATGTAGGGTTCTCACACAGGTTATGAAACTGTAAAAACGGCGCTAACGCTGGCAAAACTATCAATGGAAACCTATTACCAACTTCAAAAGAGTTTTTGGAATCATGATGTGAAAGAGTTTTGTTTTTAATTGATTCCCTGTACTCTGCTTCAAAGACATTCATATAGGGTTTTGCGATGAATCTCGATTGAAGTGACGAAACATGGGTGTTGGTGTGTTCCACCAAGTTTTTCAATCTTACAGTTGGGGTCTTTAAAAAGGTAGGATGAGTCAAAAGAATACTGTTGGAATGATGATGAATTGTAGATTCTTTTCTGCCGAGAAAAACATTCGTGCATTGGAAGCAGTTGTTTTATTGGTCTTCGAAGTTTCTCAAAAACTAATGAAATTGATGAATTGTCAACTTTTTCTACAGTTGTGGCATGTAGAATCGGTTAAGGGTTTTACTTTCACGGACATTTAATGCTCTTTCCAACGGTAACATAATTTTCTCATCGGGCATCTGCCAAGTCATGCTATCACTCCTCTATCGTCTTATTTCTTATTAGCGGTGATGCGTGTGCACCTCGAGCCAAAGACGCTCCGCAGGTAGTTTTTATAGTCCAGCCCGTTATCATAATATGTCTTATTTATCAATACTTTTAACATTTGACAAGTAATGTACGCTTAAACCACCCTATCATACGCATACGTTTATCCTATTGATGAATAGGAGATTGATTAAGGGAGGAGAGAAATCACATCCGGGGAACTATAGGCCCATCTCATTGCTTAGTTCGATTTCTAAATTGCTGGGAAAATGGGCTAAACAGAACCTGTCCATATTTTTGGAGGCAAATGATGCTTTTTCTGACTCCCAGTTCGGCTTTAGGCCTAATAAGGGGGTGGACGACGCGTTATTTTCCTTGGTATCGGAGCTTCATCGGGTGAGGGATAGGAATGAGAAAGCTGTTGTTGCCTTCTTAGACTTGGCAAAAGCATTTGACAGCATAGATAGGAGTTTGTTGCTCAAATGGATGGAGGGGATCGGTATCCGAGGGTCAAGTTATGAGTGGTTCCAGAGTTACTTGTCTAACAGGACGCAAATGGTATCGATCGGTAGTGCGTCCAGTGAACTGAAAAATGTTGACTATGGAGTTATCCAGTGCAGTACGCTCGGACCTATTCTCTTTCTTATATATATAAATGAAATGGCGGGTGTGCTGGTGCATGAAAAGGTATTTCTGTTTGCCAATGATGCGGCTATTTTATTTGTAGCCAGTGAGTGGGAAGCGGTTTCTCATACAGCACAACTGGGGATGAACCTGGTTAACGAGTGGCTTCAGTCTAGTTTCCTAACGCTGAATATAGCTAAAACCAAATTTATGACTATTGGAAACTTTGCCAGAATTGATCCTTTGCAGAAGATTGTTATCCATACCTGTAATGACCCGGTAAATTGTGCATGTGAAGGGCTGGAAAAAGTTGATGCAATTAAATACCTTGGCATTCAGATCGATTCCAATTTGTCTCGGAAAGATCACATTAATTTTCTGTGTGATAGGCTAAAAAAATTTCCAGCTCTTTTTTATAACGTCCGTTCTGTTTTGGGACTTCTCTTACTTCGACTCATATACTATGGCCTTGTCCAGTCTGTCCTCCAATATGGGATTATCGCCTGGGGAGGAACCTACCCTTCTAACCTTAACAAATTGCTGATTTTACAAAAATCAATAATCAAAATTATGTATAGGAAACCAAAATCTTTCGAGTTATTCAATTTTTAATATTTCCAAATTTTTCTCTGTACGTCAATTATTCCTAAAGAATTTACTCTTTTTTTACCATAAAACCCCCACCTTGATCAATGCCGACCCGATACATGACCGCAATACCCGTTTTCAAGCAGCGGGGAATGTTGTAGCCCCACTAAATCGTTTAGTATTGTCGACCAAGAGCCCTCATTACATTCTTCATGTTTTGTATAACAAATTAAGTGAGGAACTGAAATCACCATCTGTGTGGAACAAAGCTCGGTACAGGGCTGCTGTAATTGCTTTCCTGATTACCCTGAACCCGGTGAATTAAGAGTCAGTGTTGAGAAGTGTTTATGCTAGCTAATTTCATTTTATTCTCGTAATGGACATTTATTTTCTCATTTTCATTTTGTTTTTGAACTATCGAAATTTGGATTGCTTGATTTATTTACTTTTTTGGTTTGTATTACTTGAGGCTATGTATTTTGTCTGCTTTTTTATCTGTATAATGCCAACTGGTGCCAAGACCACTGCAAACTGCTGCTCTTGACCCGTCATCTCGGGATTTTTAGCCTTTAGACAGGCAATACTTGTTCTGTACATGAAATTTTGTAATCGAATATGCAGACTAATTTATTCGTGAATACAAATTTTTTGAATTGAATTGAATAGTTGTAGATCTCTAGTTGCACGCAACGAAATTTGATCCGGTTATTATTTTTTTCCCCCTTCATGGTTTGATTCCCCCACATTCCCTGGATCAATTCCAATAGGTCACCCTGCTATTGACGAAACCTATCTTCAGAGGGACGTCCTAAAAATCTAAAAATAATAGAAGCACATGCAGTACCTACTTAATGGTATTGTTGAGGTAGTACCATAACAGTTTAGTGGTGATGATAGAAGTTGTTTCTGTGACGGACAGTTTCAGCATACCAATAGCGGACAGATTTATTCTATAGGCGAACGAAATGAGTCTCTACTTTGGTTCATAATTTGACTCTACTTTCACTCTGTCTATTCCGAGCGACAGACCGCAATTTTATTTCACTTATTAAATAATATTTACAATGTTGCACAATATCCAGAAACAAATATATTTTCAGGATGTATTCACCCCTTTTTGAGTTACAAACTTGTGCTGAGGGGTTGAGCCGCTTAGTTATCAATACCTATTAATATAAATTCAAACTTTCTTCTTAACTTATCTCTAATATATCAATAATTCATATTACATCCACAGTACATGTATAATATATTTACATATACCCAGATCTGGTGAATATTTGTAGATCAATGTGCCGCATTTATGGTCGTTCATGCTTAATTTAATTACATATACACTATTTATTGATGAAGTTGAGGGTTAGCAAGGGTTGGTCATTAATTCAAAAACTCTTCTACGCCGACGTTTCGCTATATTTGTACAGCATCTTCATGGCTACAGTACAACAGAGGATAACAAGTGGTACAGTCTGGCATATAGACTATAAAGACAGCAAACCTGATATAAAATAGGTACATAACGTTAACCTGATTACAAAAATTTTTTGCAAAAAAGGAATCTGTATCAGATTTTGCAAAAAATTTTAGTTATTAGGTTCACATTATTATGTACTTATGTTATATCAGGTTTGCTTGAAGTTATAGGGATCCGTCTAGAAGCTATCCCGCATAATCTCTGAAAATTTCTTCAAAATCGTTCCATTAGACTCGGAGTTTTGCCTGTGTCAGTTGGTAATAGTTTCGCGCATGTGCAATGGTAATTACTCTACCAATGCAATATAATTTATAGGGCATTTTAGAACATATACCCAATTAGGGTCAGGTGGGGTAATTGTAAACAAAATCTCTATGTTTTGGATCAAAATTCTCCTCAACTCTTCATAAAACTCCGAATGTGCGAACTAATTTCTTCTCGTGAAACTGTAGCATCTGCTGAGTTAGGAGGCACCAAAATGTTTGATCTAATAGCATTTGGGACGAATCCAGAGCCAGTTTACATTTACCCCATAGCGTTTACATTTACCCCATAGGTTAAGGGGTAATTGTAAACAAGCATCTTCCAACGAGGTTCACCTAGGTCAAAAGCGTGGCAGACACAGTCATATGGAGACTAGTAGAAGCTCCAAGAACCATTTGAGAGAGAGAAGAACGATGTTTACAATTACCCCAATCCGCTGTTTACATTTCCCCCAAGTACATTTTTCAATCAAGTTCCACTGACTAAATTTTCAAATTTCCGGGATGGACGGTGCTGAATGAATTAAACTCAAATCGTTAACAGTAGGTATATTTCAATAAACTCCCAGTAAATAATCAAAGCAGCCTATGGAAACAGGCATATTAAAAATTTGTACTTACTGCAATGGTACACTTAATAAAACAGTCTTGAATCACAATCAACTAGCAGTACGCATGAATTGAGTATCATAGTATTAGTTTATCAGTCCTTCAAACTCAGTCTTAAATTGGTGACTTGAAAGTTCAGTCTACATTTCAATTACGTTGACAGTTCCTGAAAATTTATAAATTTCCCTGCGCCCATCCTTTTCAATCTGCGGGGTAGGAAGAATGGCATTTATCTGATCCCATTCAACTGAAAATTGATCATTTTCGACCAATTTGAATTTGGATTTCCCAGAGTTGACACTTTTCAACCCCGTGACCTCCAACTCATTCGAAACCTTGTCGACCCTACACAAATAACAGTACTTGGTTTTGCCTCTTTTTCCTCCCATTATTTCAACCAGCACAAATGTATTTGGCAGAATGTTTACGCCTCGAGGTTCTATGTAGGTGACTTCTTCCAGTTGTTCTTCCTCCATGTTCTTCAGGGTCTACTATCCTACTATCTACTATCCCAATCCATTTCCTCTTCCTCTTCTCCATCAGATTCTAGGATTTGGAGTTCCTCTTCTTCTTCACTTTCAGAGTCTGCCTCTTTGGCAGTCGGTTTCTTGGCTTTCTTTGGCTTCTCATTTTTTTTTTTATCATCACATTCATTGCTTTTCTTCCTTTTTGTAACTTTGATGGCTTTCTTTTCTTGGGCTTCTCTCAGTCTGAGCAATACATCGTCAGTCGTTAGCACCTCTCCGTAGGTTTGATGTTTCAAGCTCGTCCCGGTTCCTGTCTTCACTGGACTTTTACCTTTAGATACCAGTCCTCTCCTGGACGCCCATCTTGAAAACGTGATTGAATTCCATTGCTCTGGATGTATTCTTGAACAAGATCTTTTAGTTTCTGTTTATCACAAGGGAACCCCATCTGTGCACGAGCAATGAGGCATTTCACGAGGCTTTTCTCGACTTCCTCTGACAATTCGGGCAACCGACCAGCCCCCATCTTGTGAATACTGGTTTTTCGACCCTTAATACGATGGTAGATTACCGAAATAGGGACACGATACGTCTCTTCTGCCTCTCTGTAGGTCTTATTTTGGTTAATGACATCAAAGACGGCTTGTTCCAAGTCTTGAACAGTGTACGGCGGGAGTGGCTTCTTTTTGACGTATGAACGAGGCATCCTGGAACAGAAAAACCAAATGTGGATATTATAGAAACAGAGGCAATCGAAACGAGCGAAATTTCTACATTTAATTGATCAGAAATCATTGAATAAGCGTGGAAAATATTTGTTTACAATTACCCCATAGGTAAAAAAAGTATGGGGTAATTGTAAACACGTCATAGCCCAGCAGGAAAAAGAGGTACAACAAAAATCGTCCATGCATAAGCAAGCTAACATTCTATATAATGGATAAAAATAGTTGGAATCACTTACTTGCTGTTTGGAGCAGGCCAGATGAACAAAACCTGAGCACTAAAATGTTCGACAATCAAAGTTTTCGGCAGAGCTGTAATCAATTGCTTATCAAGTGAAGATCAGCTGACGAGAATGAGCGGCAACTTCTTCAGTACAATCCACGTGCTCCATAGAGAAGGTTTACCATCAATTTTAGTTCCTCAGTTCACCACGTTGGTGGTAATGTCACTTGTTTACATTTACCCTATGTTTACAATTACCCCACCTGACCCTACCTACCGAGTTCGAACGAAATCGGACTTACAGATGATGAGTAATCGACGTTATGAGAAATTCACGTTTGCGCATACGCACAGGCTACTGTTGATTCAACGGCTTTGAAAATTATAGGGGACTGTCTAGGTTCTAACCCGCACAATCCCTGAAATTTTCTTCGGAATCGGACTGAAACTCGGTAGAGTTAATGGCGTGACAAGGATTTACCACAGACAGAGGGGCAGGCATCAGACGTACATGGAACAAAAATTGATCAGCTCGCTCTGATAAGCAAAAAGCAAGTGGAAATTTTTATTTTGTAGGACAAAAATTTTTTCGGTAGTTAGGAAGCGAAAAACGCCTTTTTAATAATCACAGTCATTTTCAATTCAGTCAACTACACAGCACTGTTCACTGTTTCAGCTTAATCATAACTTAGATGAACAGTTTTTTCATAATTCTTTTTTCGACACATTCAACTGTTCTATATTATAGTTAATAAACTTTATTTGAGCAAAATCTACCAAAATATATAAATTTAACGATTTTTAGACTTTTTAGCTGTTTTTTTCGCCATTTTTAGTGATTTTTTTGTACATTTTTTGAAATTTGACCAACTTGATGTGCTCAAAAAGTGCTGGCCAACGAACTCATCCTTTCGTTTGGAAAGCTTGATTTTTTGGTGCAAGAACATAATTTTTATCTCAATCCTAAGGAGAGTTATCGACTGGAATGACACATAAATAATAAATACATACATACATATATGTTTTTTTTTTTTTACCAGGCACGAAATTTGAGTTGTTTAGAGTTATCAACTATCGGAGGTCCAGAGTGTACATTCTGAGGAATGAAACAATATTTTGCGTTGTACATAAGACTCACAGAAAATAGTAGGCGTATTTTAATTATCTGTCTTTGCTGTGTGCGTGGCAAGGGAAACTCTTACTTGTTGATCGCCTAGCGGCGGCACCTCTCTGCACTCCTGTTGCGAAGCTCAACGCGTAAACAATTCAAGTATTGTTACTCTATAAGGTCTGTTTACTGTTGTCCCGCCGAATCCAGCGAGCTTGGTTATTTACGATTCCCATTTCGAACAAACCATCAACGCTAGCACAATGACCTGAGAAATAACCGAACCTGATCGAACTAAATCTCTCGCAGAAAACTGCAAGAAATGGCAAACATTTGTGGAACACAGCCTTTATAAGCAAATTTTCGTGTATTTATTCACATTTTTTCTCGATTGTTTATAATTTCCTTTCTGTAATTTCAGAATTTTTTGTACACAGTATGATGCACATTTAATTTCAAGTCCCAATTGGTATTCAAGTATTTCTTAATTATACTCTAGTTTAGGAGTAATCACTAGAATTTTTAATAATTCCATTCCATTTTAGCGGTTTGTAGAATATTTTGTGGTTGTTGTCGTCAAAAAGCCCATTGTTTGGATTTTGGGGGTATTTTTCAAAAGTGAAATTGAATTTTTTTTTTTTTTTTTTTTTTTCAGAAATTACGAAGTCAGATCAATATTGTCGTTATTTGTTGACGGGACCAATTATAAATTAATATATCAGAATCGAGCAAAGTTGTGAGATCCCTCACACAGATGTTTTCGAAGTAGAATTGGTAGCGATTTCCCCGATCAATCCCCGGTGTACCAAATGTGGACTAAACACGAACAGAATCACTCGTGACGAAGGTGTGGAAAGCCATCTCAATGAAGAAAACGGATGTTAATTTAGAATGTTGTCTATTTCCACCGACATAGCAAAGTTACAATGTTATATCGATAATTGTAACGAAAACCGTAGTGCCCGAAATCTAGTAATAGGACGGAATTCACTTCACAGAATATAATAACCTATTACTTGAAAGTAGCAGTATTCAAAATCACAGTCTAACTAAAAATACGTGCTACTCACTCCCATGACAGTGCTTAGATAGCAGAATAGAGGAGTGGGTACCGTACAGGGTTGCCAGGTGGAATGGGGAGAAAAACTGGACCCTATGATAAGCAGACTAAAAATGCACAGTTATTTATATGCATTTTCATATCATATATATATCTTTATTTTATTTTTATTTAGGTCCCTGCCAAAGAGGCTTAATGTTTATATTATCTAAACGTTCCAATCAATACCACTTGCCAACTATAACGGGTTGATTCAGATAAGTTCAAATTTTGAGTTAAAATATTTGGAATTAGTAGTAGAATACCGTAATTTTATTTCAGAATCCTCAATTATTTGCATCCGAGATATTTATTTTTAAAAGAGTTTTCCAGAGAAACAAATTCCGTTTTGCATTAAAACCATGTTTCTCGACTGCAAATCAACCAAATTTGATTTTCGAGTATTTTTTCGAAATCAGTGCTGAAATTTCTAATAGAATTATTACATTTGATTGTCAAAAAATACCATCTAAATATCATACCTACCACCAGCTGAAATATGAACTCTCGCCTGCCTGAAGTAATAAGCTTTTAAGCGGTTTGATCAACATTGTGATTTCGTTGCAATTTGGTAGGATACATTTTAGCTGAATTAAAAAAAAAAAAAAAAAAACGCTGCAAATTATCACAAAAAGGTTTATTATTTATGTATTAGGCCCAGCGCACACGGTGTGACTGTTTTGAAACTGCCGTTGCAAACTAGTTGCGTCTGAAACCAGTTTGCAACGGAAACAAAACTTCTGTCCGCACACGGGTGTACTGGCAAAGGGCTTGTTGTAAATCAGTTGCGTCTATTGCAATCAGTGGTTATAATTTAGTGCAGTAGGCCTACGTGTTGTTTTTAAGGCCTTGGATTAGCCGTATTGCGCTTACTATGTCAGACTCAGACGAAGAAGACGTTGTTAACTATTATCAATACCGAAGACGGCGAAGGGTACAAAGAGAGCATTGGGTTCACCCTTATTTGAGCAAGAATGTGAATTCCTTTAATAGTAAATAGTACCTATCGTAAGAGCAGCTTGTATCCTACACAACTTTGTCCGAAAGCAGGAAGGAAATGAGTACAGTCCTCAAGACGTATCAGAATATAACAATCTAGCACAACATCCCACCAATATTCAACCAAGTGACCTTGTGATAAATGATGGATCTTCAGCGACTGCTTTGAGGAATTATCTGGCAAACCACTTCCTTTCTTCAAGTGCAAGTTTACCATGGCAGTGGAAAGTAGCAGTGCAACAGTAAAATAATCTTGGCTTAAAATTACAATTTCAAAAACTATAGATTTGTGATAAAAGTTATTGATTTGCCATTTAAAATTAAATATTTTATTATAATTTTCAATTTTTTTTTTTAGTCTATTGTAATTAATTTTTATAAATTTTAATCCCATCACACCTGGAATTCAATAAACTATATGTAATACATCAAATTGTTAAACTCAAAAAAAGTTTTTTTTATAACATTTTAAACCCTTTCGCCCCTTTTGTAATACCTAATTGTTCTGGTTTGTGGCATCTGGGGGCCTAAAAAGGGTAACACCTCAGTTATAGCAAAATTAAATTATAATATCATTGTTTACCTGGCAAACCCACTTCAACAGACACCTCTTTCCATGCTTTCTCCGTCACATCTTTCCTTGAATATCCTGGAAGTTTGTAGTTGTACAGAACTTCATGCTTCTCCACTTCTCCAACAAGCTTCATGTTGAGTTCCTGATCATTCATTTTGAGATCCACACTATTATGGCTGTCAAAATACCACCAAAACACCACGAGGTCTCGTGCAACTGAAGTCTGCAACGCAACTGCAACCGCGGGTCCACGGTTGTATGCGACAGGTTTCAGACTGATTTGAGATCGTCAAAAACCAGTCGCGTCGTGTGCGCCTCCCCACTCCAATACATTGTCAAGGTCACAAAACAGTTGCGCGCGCAACTGGTTTGCAACCGCAGTTTCAAAACAGTCACACCGTGTGCGCTGGGCCTTAGACAGCCCTTCTACGTAGATCTCTGGTCCATAATTATTAAACGCCGCTTATAGTATATTTAGTATCGGAACTCGGAGCTTCGGACCTCACAAATGGATTCAATCCATCACAGCAGCGGAATCTCACAATTTTACACTTTTTAATATAGTTGATAAACAAAATAATTGATTACCAAGCCATCTTTCCATCACATAAAAGTGTTACCTATACTGTATATTGATATCATCTAATTGGTCAAATTTCAAAACAAAAAATCAAATGGCTAAGAATCGTTAAATTGATATTTTTTAGCATACGATTGGTCAAATAAAGTTTATCAACTATGAAATAGAACATTCAACAATTTATGTACGAAATTATGCTAAAAACTTGAACTTCATTAAATTTTGTTTTAAAAAATCTATAAAATTGCAAAAAATAGCCTAAAATCCAAAATCTCTAGAAGAAGTAGAAGTAGAAGAAGTATTATAATCCCAATCATTTCCAGGCTGTGATTTGCTGGTAATTTACGCTCATTTACGCTCTTTCAATGAAAACCGGACATATAGCTTTCAGAGCAGTTTTCGACCGGTCACCTTGATAAAAAAAACCGGAATGTCCGGGCCAAAACCGGACACCTGGCAACCCTGTTACTGTAGCAGTAGCGCCAAATGTCAAAGAAGGGGCTGGGGCTTTTCGTCAGGTAGGTAATAACATCATCCCAAATCACTCTTTTCCATTCACAGTCTAGTAGCAGTTTTCGTACAGCCTATTCACAGCATGAAGGAAGAGACAGGAAGGAAACGTTCAACAGTTTCGAAACAGTTTTGCTTCCGAGTCTACCTAAAGGTAGCGGAAGCATTGCGTTCACTTTCGGGAGAAAAAAAAAAAAAAAAATTGTAGTCTCCAAAATCAAAATTTCCACTCGCATTTTACGTTTTAGACCGTTCTGAACAACTTTAATTCCGTGTCTGCCTATCTGTCGTTGTAACAGGCTTATTAGACAGGCATTAACTATTAACACAGTAGACAGGCTTTTAACAGGCATGCGCCGACGTAAATCCCATTATGCTCCATTTGTTCACGCCCTTGTCGTCCGATCTTGCTCAAATTTGGAGGTAGTTGGGGGATGACGATTTAATCATCAAATATAAATTTCAACGTGATTGTACCATCAATAGCTGCTGCGCATGTAAACTGCTCATGTCTATGTAAACTCCTTGTAACGACCTTAATTTCCTCTGTTTTCATCCGATTTCGATGAAATCGTCAGAGAATGTGCGAGTTGGGTTGTAGATGGTCCCCTATAAGTTTCATTGATTGCAAAATCAATACTTCATTCTGCACATGCGCAAACGTAAATTCCATTGTATTCCATTTTTTCACACTCTAGTCGTTCGATTTCGCTTAAATTTGGATGATAGTTGGAAGAAGATGACTTGATTCATATCAATTTCAACACGATTGTATTATCAAGAGCCGCTGCGCATGCGCCAATGTGAAATACTCGTAATGACCTCAATTCCCACAGTTTTCAACCGATTTTGATGAAATTGTCAGCGATTGCGCGGTTTAGATTGTAGATGGTGCCGTACCTATTTCATTGTTTTAAACTCATCAGTTCATTCTGCGCTTGCACAAACGTAAATTACATTGAGTATCATTTTTTCGTTTCTGAATTGACCAATTATGATATTTCACGCTACTTCTTGATTTACTCGTTTCCGCTATGGAATTTTTCAAGATCATTTAAAACTTTTCAATAGTCTATACACTCATGATAGGTAAACGAGGAAGCTATGTGCCACACCCAACTTGGTAGATGTTTTTTATTTTCTACCATCTGCTGTTCTGGTTGGCTAGTGCTACATATTTATGTTCTCCTTCGGATCCACAGTCTTGAAGCAAGCAGGATCAACATCAGAATTTGGTTATCATTGAGCACCTTAAATTCCCTATACAAGGCTGCAGTCGAGAACGTAGAATGTTTATTCAAAATTATCTTTAACAGTGTATTCTGAACTACCTGGATTCTAGCAATCAGTGACTTATTCGCATCACCCCAGGCCAACCCACCACATTTTATCAAAGAATATGCCTAGCAATAATATATGGACCTTAATTGTGATTTTGATAGAACATATCGAAGCTCCGTAAAGATTTCATCGAACATATGCTCATACGTTTCGTATAGATTTCGGAGAAAATTTCTTAAAGTGATCAGGAAACATCATGAATGTGGGCAAAATCATTCCTAATCCAAATTTAAACTTCTGAAGTCCAATTACTTCTCCGTAATTTTACTCCCTCATATAGCCACTCTTAATTTTCGTGTGTTCATGGAAAAGTATTCTAGTTTCATAGCTGTTACGTGTAGCAAGTGAAATATGTATGCACCGCACGCACCCCTACAACGGTTATCGTCCTGCTAATCGAAACAAGCCGTGAATGCTAATAGCCTGCTACTTCCTTCACTGCTGTCTTCTCGTTTCCATCCCAGTTTCAACAGCATCCCAATCCACGAGTGTTTCTGTTGCTGCTCGATCCTCCCCCTCCTCTGGCTACCCGGCTCTTGCAGTCATTCAGCTATTCAAGAATTCAATATGCAAAATAGGGTTCGGTCGTAGACTATTTCATAAAAAACGGTCCCAAATTTAGTTAAAATCGAACCAATAATGTTTCGGGCTACTGTTGATCTACGGCGATGAAATTCATAGGGTTCCATCTTATATTAATATCGTACAGAAACTTGGTATAATCATGAACGTGACCAGAAATTACCACATAGACAGATGCGGAATCGAAATACATCAGCAAACTCTGAAACTTGAAAAGCAAGTTAAAATTTTGATTTTGAAGGACAACAATTTTTTCGATTTTCTGCGTGAACACAAATCTACCCTACTAGGTACGAAGGTGTGCCGTGAAGTTTGTAAGTCCGTATGATACTACTCGTGTTTGAATATTCCGAATTGTTTATTTGTAAAGTTGGTCCAAAAAACTCAGCTTTAGAATAGTATTGTAATTTCAATTTAACTTTGCTAATTATGTGGGAACACGATATTTTGATGTTGAAAAACCACCCAAACAAAGCCATATAGGAAGTTCACAAAAGGGTTTTCTTGGAAAATGACCATCAATGTTTTTTCTCTCTCTCTCTCTCTCTCTCTCTCTCTCTCTCTCTCTCACCCCCTGTGTGTGTGTGTGTGTCATTCTACACGATAACTCTCCTATAATTACGTTCTCGCTTCAAAAAATCAATCTTTCCAAACAAAATGATGAGTTCGTTAGCCGTCACTTTTTGAGGACATTAAATTGGTAAAATTTCAAAAAATGTACTAAAAAACGCTAAATATAGCCAAAAACGGCTAAAATCTTCAAATTTATATTTCCTTAACAATCTATTGAAGTTCTTCTCGTTGTTTTTTTGTTTCTAGGAAGATGGGCTCATCGCCAGTCGGTCTGAAAACCCCGCTCGGCCGAACGAAGGGGTTTTGGAACCTGAGCAGCGACCCCGAATGGAAACCTCCTGAGACTGAGCAAGAGTGTCTCGAATACTACCAAGACAAAATAGCACACGGGCAAAACCGCCAGCTCCTCCCGCTCCAAGAGGACTTAGCAGATTGGATTAACAAATTATTAGGTGAGTTTCTCAAGCTCTCAATATCTATATAATCCCTCAAACCATTATGCACAAGCAAAATAAAGGGCGAAGAAATTTAAGCGAACTCGAACGGCTAGAGAGTGAAAAGATGGAACATGATGGAATTCACGTTTGCGCATGCGCAGAGTGAAGTATCGATTTGGCAACAATAAAACTGATGAAAAATGGCTAAAAACGGCTAAAAATCGTTTAATTTATATGTTTTGGTAGAATATTGCTCAAATAAAGTTCATTACTATGAAATAGAACATTCAAAAATTTATTTACAAAATTATGCTGTAAAATGTACTTGAAATTCTTTAAAATTTGCTAAAAAAAATTACAAAAACTGCAAAATAAGCTAATAATTCAGAACCTCAATTTGAACTGGAGATTATTATTTAGACTACGTTGTTTGCCATAAAATTAATAGTTAACAATTTACTTGCACTCAAAAAGTTCAAATTTCAAAATAATTTATATTATACAACACTATAATTTACGCAAATTCGCTCATACGATCATGCTGCATGACTTTTTTCTCTGTCGATTACCAAGGTTCCTTATTAAAAATAATAAATTGATATAGCTGCTCTATGTATTCTCACGTGAAGATATCCGCGTGGACAAGGAGGTGGACTGATTTTATATGGCCAGTAGATGGGGAAGTGAAGTAGAAACTACATTGCTGACAATCGATTACTACGGGTATGTGAGGGCAGATTCTAAGGGACGGTTGAGTGTTGTGGATGGACCAGAGGTGTGGTGGAAGATCCCACATGGAGACCCTGGTTCGAGGAGGGGGATAGCATGACATCAACAGGATACTAACCGGACATGTGAATGACTTCAAGTTCAAGAAGCTGATGGAGAAGAGCAGATGTGTGCGACAGATCATCCGATCTCGAGACAATGGATGCAGAGCACGTAATGCTAAGGTGCTCGGGGACGAGGGCGGCATTTTCGTAGTGCAGAAGCGAAGATATGGGAGGCGATCTCGGAGGGGCTGAGGGAGTTCCCGTGGGAGGGAATCAAGAATCCGGAGAGGCTGAGATAGCTGAGGGACGGCCTAAGGGACAGTAACGCGCCAATTCAAAGCATACAGAATGACATCCAACAGTAACGGTCTCAAGCAGAGAATGAGAAGGAGAACCTACAGTCCAATCGAGTGTAATTGTTATTACGGTTGTGCTACAGGCTGTATGTTCATCAAGAAACCACTTTAATTCGTGACAAATCAGTTGTTGCACGAACTAAATCACTCGCAACGAAGTTGTGGAAACCCATTTCAAAACGGAAGTTAGTGAAAAACGTTGTCTATTTCCACGAAAAATAAAGAGTTACACTGTTAAATCGATTTCGACGGTTAGGCCATCATCAGTAACAAACAATAACTAAGGACACAGCTTTTATTGTACGAGTAACATGTGAAGGGTGATGGAATCCCATTGGTCAAGAGAAAGGAAAGGGGCAGGATGTACAACCAATTAAGTGCAAACAAGGTGACGGGGGGTTATAGCTAATTAGATGAAGTGAAAGGGGGAAATAACTAAATATGGTTTCAACATTGTGAAGGGATAATTCCAAGCTTTATAAAAATGTACCTATTAGTGGTAAATATTTTGAGGTATATCCTCATTTAAACATTTACCAGATCTGTCACTTTTGATAATTTCGAATTTTTCAAGTACATTCAACATACCTCCGTTCGGACAAAAATGAAGAAATTCTACAAACTGTCTATCTATCAAATCAAAATTGTAACTATGATTGGATTCCTTAAGATGTTTCGCAAATGTAGACTTACATCCAAGAATCCAATCATAATAGGCAACCAACCTCGGAAATTATGATTTTTTTTGTCGTGAGTGGGAATGTAGTAGTTTTTCCGATCCTGTTAAGCGCTGCGCAACCTACAATTTTCAACCTATTTTCGTGATTCATTTTTTGTTCAAACAAGAATTTGAATTTATTTTTGGAAAATATGTCTGGTGTTTGAAATTTAATTAGGGAAGACAGTGAATGGTGAGGAGGTAGTCTCGATGTATCGTGATGTTTTCACTATTGTCAACCGATTTCCGCCTGTATTTTTGTTAGACCCTGATTTCAGTCCAGTGACCAAAAAAAACTGGAATTTCAAATTTATAATTGGTAACGGAAAATGGAAGGGCAATTCTGATAAATATCATGATGTTTTCATTTTTCTCTTCCTCTTTTTATCATTTGGCTTAGATCTTCTTCTAATTAGAGTTATCTTTTCAATGACGTTAGTGTTCGAGGAGGAGCGATGGAGGGGGAAATGAACATGTACTTCAGCACATCTTCAACCGAAGTTATTATTATTTTTCATCATTTCAATATTTAGCTTGAAGTACTTAGTATCTCTGTAAAATCATCCTCTGTGAATTCAATCTCTCGTATTGATGGTGGTGGGGGGGTTGTTCCTCGTAGCGCACTCATCTTGGGCTGTAATGGAGGTGCATGTGACATTTCATATACATTCTACAAAACCATGATCAATTCTTTATTCTCAACAATATCAAATACAAACCAGATATTGCATGCATGCGTTATAATATATCAACATGTTTTTGGCAATAAAGTTTTTGTTTACGCTTAACCGGCTTTTTTTTAAGACTTGCCTATATGACGCAAGTCTAATTACATCAATAAGATCAGTAAAATGACCTGTCACTGGATTCTCATCGTATCGGGCGTGTGAAGGGGAGTGTTGACCGACAAGCGGGCTACCAGAATTTACGAACCCCAACTCAAGCGCTGAGGGTCGGCTGGCTCCTCCGTTGTGAGAGAGGTCACACAAAAAAGAAGCGAGTTTCTTCACAGAGCTACTGTAGGTAGGTATACCCCATTCACTCCTCAACACTACACTATGGAGGTGGTGGTGGTGATGGGGTCTAGGGTAAATACCTTGAAGGCTGGATGCCGGCGGAGAGCGCTATTCCGTCGCTTATTTCTCATTCTCATAGTTGAGATTCTCGGTGGCAAGGCCCTTTGTAACCGCCTCCTCCTTTGACTCTCTTTCACGTGAATACCGCACCCATTCTCAAGTTGCTTATTAAATTTGTAAATGTCATTTCATCAAACTGGAAGACGAGAGCTGCACCTTCTCACTTACATTTAACCCCAACAATTTCTAAAATTTTATTGAAATCGTGCCCGTATTGTGGAGGAAAATCGTCCCTATATGTGTTGTGATTATTTGCGGACTCATACAAACAGACATGGAACCATATATTCATTTCTCCAAATTTGCCGCTAATGACCTTGTTCGCCAATGAGCTGAGCTGAAATGTCGGAACCTTTTACGATTTACCTACCTAGTAAACTTCATTGACAAAAACTTAGTCCTACCGAAACTTTCTATTGTCTCCAGGTAAAGAAAGGTATGGGACCCAAGCAGCGTAGGTCTTGCACCGATTGAACACGGGGATAGATCGCGAGAGACGATGGCTTTCCTGGAACAGATTTCAAGAGCAGGTAGGTGCACTCGGAGCTGGATAGGGCGGTGTAACAGAATAATGAGGGCCGCTAATAACAGGGAACTCGACGAGAGCTATTGTTTGTTTACCAGGCGCGTGGGGCGAACTCGAGGGTTAGGTGAAGAAGGTGCCACTGGCGTTACGAGACCAATTGGCCCAATACGTCAGAGTCAATGCCCGCTTTCTCCCAAGGACTCGACTTTGTACAATTTTGGTTTATTATTTTCATTATTGAACCTTAGTAATCAACCAAGAAAAAAGTACTCAGTCATACACCATGAGTTATAGTGCGATTTTCCGAAGAACATAAAACTAACAAACATTAAATTAATTCTGATCTGATTAATTAAATTAATTCTGATCTGATTAATTAAATTAATTCTGATCTGATTAATTAAATTATTTCTGATTTGTTTAATTAAATTAATTCTGATCATTGAGACCAAACATGTCCTTAATAAAACTGAGGGGACAGCCGTGTGACGAGATCGCAAAGAAAATTTTAGAACACGCAGCTGAAGTCTTAAATTTAGTAAATCATGGGAATTTTCTCCAAAAATATGTTTTTCTCAATTATTATGAATCTTAGAGATCTGGGTGTGGTCGCAATCTACTCAGCAGTGAAAAATACTTCAACCGTGACACCCCACATACCTTTTTGTCAAAAATTACTTAAGTTACTCTTCTTGCTGGTACAAATGATATTAGACACCCCTCATGCTTGGGAAAATACTCTAAGGGAGATAATTAGCAAGATACTTCCAAAAATAGGTAATGTTAGCTATCATTTTTCCCTTAAATGAATGCCTAATTACAGTTTATTGAATCTCATTCTTCTTGTGAATTCAATGCTCCGTCCGTTTTATTTCTTCAGTGCACCTGAATGATCCGCATCACAGTTATCTCATAGTGCAGGATGATCGAAATGAACTTTTCGTTATCAAAAAATTAGTTCTCCATTACAAAATAAACTTGGAATATTTTACACATCGCTCTTTGGCTTCGGTATCCTGATTGACGTGAAGCAAGTTGGTGCCCGAATTAACTCCACGGATATCCAAATAACTCCAAATGCCAAGGTCCGTGGAAGGAGACCCGCCCCCGCGAGTTTACTCCCACGGACCACTACCCCACATCTGCAGAATGGACTACAAGTCTATGCACCCGTAGCCTGGGCTCCCATACAGCCATAGAACACCCCTCCATTAACGCCAGAATGATCGCCTGCCCGACACAAAGAAAATGTCTCGGCGTCTACCGCTTTGTCCTCACCTGAGAAGTCCCACAGCAAGAATCACGGACAATTAGAAGAGATCTGAACCAACCCCCCAATGGCCCACCCTAAGAGCGAGTGCCAGCGACCAGACCCCTTGAGGATTTTAGGAGCACCAATAACGTCTTCTTCCACAGACAGACCTTTCAGCACGTTAAGCTCAATCCACAACAAGTGACGGAATAGACTGGCAACCGCAAGGGTTGAGGAAATAACTTACATTGCTCACAACTGGAGTCTTTCAGTAGACAGAAAGTTTATTGAAATTGAATCACAATACTACTCAAGCGCTGCATTAATACTTGTTCATTTTCAAAACAGATTTTTTAACGAAAAGTTGGTTAAAAATATGAATACCCACATTAATACCCAAATCGGATTTTTATCCACGCTATTTATCCCGATATTTATCCCCAAACATAAATATACGAGTATTTTACATCACTACTATATAACGCAAACTTGAATCCTAGTTTGAACAGAGGTCATGGACCTTGTTCCTTCTGCATCTTGCATACGAGTATCTAATATGTTGTGTTTTAGGAGAATAGGTCCCGGTCCGTACCGGCTCCTTCTAATGTTGGCATACAAGTCATATTCCACTCACCAGGATCTCCGACATCGGTAATGAATGCGTCTGATTACTAGAGTCGTAGCTCCTCCTCAGTATGTGATTACCATAATGCTCTAGGTGACAAGGTAATAATACCTACCTATTTTCGAGCTGTCCTTGAGCTGAAGGGAATGACAATGGGTCCCTGGTCGTTTCAAGACCGCTCAAACTGAAGCCCTACACCAAACAAATTATTTCCAGATTCCCCACAACCGCTAAGGAATGAGGTATTGCCGAATCAAAAAAATGATGGGGGATGCTGCGATGCTGAAATCAAATTTCTCTGGAACTCTCGCGGTAGTAGGTCATGTCTCAATTACTAATTAGTTAAAGGAATAAATATATATATATATATATATATATATATATATATATATATATATATATATATATATATATATATATATATATATATACAGGGTGTTTCATAAGTAATAAACCACCCTTTTATTTCCGTTGTTTGTGGAGAAATCAAAAAACTTGTCGAAGCAACCTCCCCTTAATTTTTTGCAAAGAATTCAACCATCGCATTTTCGCGCATCGCGCACTTGCGCAAATGCGCGCTGCGCGCATCAACTTTGTTTTTTCAAATGGAACCCCCCATTTTTTATTGCAGATTCGGATTCTACATCAAATTTTATGAACATTTTACTTCGACGGCTTTTTTTTTTGGACGCACCCAGGAGCGTCCAGAAGCGCTCAAAGTTTGCCTACTCGCGTTTGCGCGCAATTTCGATATGACGGTAAACCCACAGTGGGGCTCATGATCCTGGGCTATTTTTTCAAGATGAATCACGTGGAGATGTTACTTTTCTGTATTTTTGTTGGTTTTTCTAAGAAAAGTGGCTGAAAAAAGTGTTATAATTCTTTTTTTGCGCTACTTTTTATCAATAACGGTGATTCCGGTACCTGGGACTCAAACTGCATGTTGGATTTGGAATCAATCAGGTCGACGCTAAGCGATTTATTTTTCCTCACCCTTTGGAAACACGGGCTTGGAACCGGCTGCGGCGGGTTTAAAAATAAATGCTTCTTCTTGGCTGGCGGGTTGGGAATTTTCATAAAATAATTAAAGTCCTTCAAATTCAAAAATAAATAAAATCCTCTGTGACGGGGAAAAGATGCCAGCGCTGTAAAAACCTTTGAAAATATATCCGTTCGAGCGGACCTCCATTCTCCTGAATACAGGCCTCCGCTCTTTTCAGCCACCCAGAGTTAAGGGCGTCCGCAATGGGAAGAGGCGACACAGACGCGCAGGCTTCCGTGATCCTCTGCTGGAGATCCTCTGCACTAGCAATTTGAGGACGGTCGGCCGCGTACACCACGTTTTTCAAGTAACCCCAAAGGAAGTAATCCAATGGGGTCAAATCAGGAGAACGGGCTGGCCATGGGATTGAGCTGCGATGACCGATCCACCTTGCTTGGTATCGAGAGTTTAAAAAATGAGTTACTGCTCGTGTGCTGTGTGCTGGGCAACCGTCATGTTGAAGCCACATCACTTCCCTGGTGGCAAGCGGAACCTCCTCCAATAACCCAGGAAGGATTTCCTGAAGGAATTCGAGATACCGCTCTCCGTTGAGAGTGCCACCAGTGATGAAATGTGGCCCAATAAGCTGGTTGCCAATCAAACCACACCACACGTTAACAGTGAAACGCACCTGATGTCTAGTGCTGAAGGACACCCTGGGGTTCTCTGTGGCCCACGTGCGGAAATTCCATCGGTTGAACAGTCCGTTGTTCGTGAAAGTCGACTCATCTGTCCACAACACCACGGAATGAATGTTCGGTATTTCTCCCCACAGCACCTCCATGTGAGCTAGAAACGTGAGGCGCCTCTCTTCGTCCCCATCACGTTGCCCATGCACTAGGTGGCACCGATATGGCTTGCGGCCGTAGTGGCGAAGAATCCGATGGACGGTGGTAGCGGACGTTCCGAAGATCCGAGCCGTCTGCCGAGTGGATGAATTCGGATTTTCCTCGGTGTACAACAGCACATCCAACTCAATATTGGCTGAACGCGCTGTCCGAGGTCGACCTGGTTTGCGTAGAACCGCCACAGAACCTGTTTGACGGAAACGTCGTACAGTTCGGAGGACAAGTTGGTGATCAATTGGTGGTTGATCAGGATGTAAATCGGAATAAACCCTGGCAGCTCTCCGAGCACGTCTGCGTTCTTGAAAATACACCTCGACAATCTCAGAAAATTGATTTGCGTTGAACCGCGGAGGCATCTTGAGGGGAACAATTTTAAAGTTGGTACACCACAAGAAGAAAACGGATCAAGACTGACGATAGAACCTCCTGAGTGTAAATTATCTGAGCGATAATACGGGACGTGTCGTTTCACGCTCACAAACAATACCTACATAAGCGCAGTTGATTCGTTGTAGTCTGAGGAACAAGGTTCGGGATTGTAGGTGAGGAAAAATAAATCGCATCGGATCGAACTGATTCTTTCCAAATCCAACATGCAGCTAATGCATAATTTGAGTAGGTACCTACCAGGCACCGAACTCAGAAAAGACCCAAATTTATTACAAAGGAACCAATTAGAATCAAGTTGGCCAGGATCATGAGCCCCACTGTGGGTTTACCGTCATATCGAAATTGCGCGCAAACGCGAGTAGGCAAACTTTGAGCGCTTCTGGACGCTCCTGAGTGCGTCCAAAAAAAAAGCCGTCGAAGTAAAATGTTCATAAAATTTGATGTAGAATCCGAATCTGCAATAAAAAATGGGGGGTTCCATTTGAAAAAACAAAGTTGATGCGCGCAGCGCGCATTTGCGCAAGTGCGCGATGCGCGAAAATGCGATGGTTGAATTCTTTGCAAAAAATTAAGGGGAGGTTGCTTCGACAAGTTTTTTGATTTCTCCACAAACAACGGAAATAAAAGGGTGGTTTATTACTTATGAAACACCCTGTATATATATATTCCTTATGACAATCCTTATGTCTCTTTAATACTGGAAAATGGGTTATGGCCTCGACATAAATTGAGTATTTCATTATTTAGTAATATCTATGTCTTTTACAAATTATTTTTCATCATGTTGTATTTAGTTCGTACTTCAGCTCTATTGGTACATGCAAATAATATTATAATCTACTACTGAGGCCAAAAGTACCTTTATATATGAATAAATAAATACGTACATAACTCTTACATCTGTTGAACCTCTGGTGACCTGGAACGCCGTGTGTTGTGGTAATAGAGCGACCTAACTTCCTGATCTTCTCTTACATGCTACCTATTAATTTAAGAAGTCTGACGAGTGAAGCTTCCCATTTGTGGTTTCTGCCCCTATTTTTATGTGCATTAAACTAATAAATTACTTTCATTGAATAGGTACGGAGAATAATTGTTTGTTACATCTTAACATTTTATATCCACAAGCACCCCACGAAATTCGAATCGCTACATTTGTGCCCGTGAAACTCGAACCCATGAAGACCACTCCTCTTTCTTGAAAATCACTGACAATAATTAACAGCTGACTAATAGAAGTTTATTGAGTGTCAAGAAGTGTTGATCTCGGTAGTGATAATGAAACGTATTAACCCGCAGTTCATGACCATCGTTGGGCATTGGACAGTGAAGAGAGTGGGAGTATTCTTCATGTGAGAGTCTTCAGTATCTACGGACTGAGAGCTAGTGACATGGACATGTCAATGATCTTGTTGGCTCCAGCGAAATCCATCTCTCCTTACTGCCTCAGTAACCGTACCGCCGCGCCGGTGGCTCAAAATCTCAATCTAGCTAGACAAAATTGAATTTTCTAGTTGAGAGGTATGGCCTCAACAGGTCTTGACATGCATTCTAATAGTTTTGGACTCGTGGAGCTCAAGGTAACACGGCTTAGAAAATACTTATTAACACACGGTATCCGAAAAAAAAAAAAAAAAAAAACAAAAAAAAACAGCGCCATTACGCCACACCGAATTCAGCGGCACGCCTTATAAAAACACTAAAAACCACCCCTAATGGCGTACCAGGCGCAAAATCATCAAAACTGGACATCCAATTAGGATTAAATACGGTAAAACATACTACGACGGGGTTCACACCTGCCAAATTATTTTTAGGCAGGGAATTATACACACCCATGGAGCTGGTCTGGCAATTATCAGCTGATGCGGCGCCAGCCCAAACGACGGCACAAATTTACGAAACAGCATATCAAAACATACAAAAAGCAATGCAATGCAACAAACGTACTAGGTATGACAGACGCCACACCAACAAAGAATTCAAGGCCGGCGATGTGGTACTCTTCAAACAGTACGTCATTATAGTTAATGACCTGAAGCGTCAGTGTATGCTGAGAAATGCGGAAAAACGACGATTAATACTCGTAACAACTTGAATCATAGAATATTATTTAGTACTAGTTTATTTGCCATATAACCAAATGGTTAGGAAATGTTTGACCTCAGAGGGCTCAAATTTCAAAACAATGTAACATGCCTACTTATAATCTATAAAAATTCGCTCATACGATCATGCTGCATGACTGACACTTATTTATTTCATTGTTATGTATGAAGGCTTCATCTGTGACCAATCATGTGGCATAGATTTGTTCAGCGTTAATTTCGTTTCTCTCCACCAATGGGATTCAATCTCCCTTCACTGTGTCCTATCTAATGTGTGTTCAGTTATTGTTTGTCACTGATCTGACTGGGCTGATCTGGGCTCATTTAACATTGTAACTCTTTATTTTTTCGAGGAAATAGACAACATTTTTCACTAACGTCCGTTTGAAATGGGTTTCCACAACTTCGTCGCGAGTGATTTAGTTCGTTAGAGAAGTGAGTTCATACGTCTTTCAGTCTAATTATTTATTTTTCACTAACGTCCGTTTGAAATGGGTTTCCACAACTTCGTCGCGAGTGATTTAGTTCGTTAGAGAAGTGAGTTCATACGTCTTTCAGTCTAATTATTTATTCTGGTCTTTGTATCATTTTTTTTTTTTAAATTAATTAATTTACTTTTTATATTCTCTAAAAAATATTCTAGTAGGCGAGTAGAATACAAAAATGACCAGTTGCCTGAAAACTGCTTTGGCATAGATATGTAGGAATCCTTGTAAACGAGCGTAAATTTGGGGAAAAAATTAATGTTTCAGAAATGGACATTTTGTTATATGTAAGAGAGACAAAAGGTTGTGATATACTTGATTTACTGAACTTTAATATATTTAGAATCAGCTTGTTAATTCCTAAAAGATAGGGGCAAAAGATAATTTTTCCCAGCCAAAATCTTTTTTGACACACTGAGTGATGTTCGATCATTTATATGATATGATCGTAAGAACGAGTAATTACATTACATACGTGACGATATGATCAAGCTGAATTAGCAGATAATCAGCCTAAACCTTCATGCCAAGTCGCTTTGCGGCAATTTTTTCATTTTCTTTCTACTGATCAAATTCTGCTTTATATGGGATATTGGGTTATGTGTTTTAGTGCTATGAATTTTTCTTCCACCTCCAAATCAACATACCCATGCGCTATAAGAGCTCTGATAAGCGAAGGGTGGCATCACTGATTTGCTAGTTTTGTTTGTTGCCTACAACCGGAGTCGTGAAGGTCACAACTGCATGTTCCGTTTCTTACCTGTATTATAACGTTCCTGCATGAAATCATCAGGCCGGAAGTGGCTCCACCATACTAAGTACTCTTTTGCAGTTTGGGTAAGGTAGATCTTGTGTTTCTGTGTGTACTCCACCCTTTGATATGACACTCAACATACCTATTCCAGATAACATTGCTGGTGTGGGAATCAGGGGCGAGGCGTTCATGGGGCTCCGCATTCACCGCAAAAATATTCCCAAACCTATGACTAACTTCACGAAATATTGTATTGAAAAATATGGTTTAACGGTAGAAATGGATAGAAATAACTAAGAATATAGGTAACGAATTGTCTTTCAGTTTGTGGAGTACATTAATAAACTGCGTACCTATAAAAATAAACTCTGAGACTCTTCTTGACTTAGAACAAGGTACTTTGGTACTCGTTGGTAACGAATTGATTTTTAGTTCGTGATGGAGGTAACATCTATTGATAAAAAAGTTCCAGCCATCATAGCCAGTTTATATTCATACCTGCGAGCTCCAAATGGCTTACTCTGAAGATCCATGATGATATCATCAGCTGCAGGAGTAGACATCGTATGAGCGGCACTCTTCGAAGTTTTCCGCGTTTCCGATCGCTATCACACACACGAGATCACAGCCGGAAAAAATGTTTCCTAGATGAGTACACAAAACCCGGTTGCTGAACTATCAGAGAGATAAAGTGAGATGATAATGTGATAAGAATAACAGGTTCCTATGCCGAATTTTGACGAAAATACCTGAGATGCGCCTATCTTTGCGAATTTGACTCGCCTTGCAAGCGAGACACCCCCCCCCCCCCTCCCAATCGCCACTTTCGCCTTCCCATGCCGCTGTTCAGACTGTTTCAGATCCCCAAACTTCATGAGCTTCCCGCAGAGAGCATGGGGCAGCACCTTTCCTGTCTCGCCAGTCTGGGCAGCTGCATCCAACCCCACAATTTTTTGAACATCAGAACTTTTTTTTCGATTAGTTAATTAAAATAAAAAGTATGGTCTTCAGATTCTGCTAGTCATCGCCGCATCTAGCGATGGATGGACGCCTCGCCAGTGGTGGGAATTAGTGATGAAGTGATGCCGCCTCACTGTAGTAAGAGTTTGGAGAAGGTAGATCAGCTGTTTCTATATGTGCAGCGGATCAATCGGTGCGGTGGGGTTTTGAAATCAAGTGTTAGTGGAACTGTGTACACCCTTCAACTTTAGTTCCTGTCAAAACAAACCTTCATTCTCATCTAGTTAGACGTTCTTACTGAAGTTTATATGCCCCACAGCATCATTTGTTTCAATGACTTTTCTTTGCCTACATTGATCCCATTGTGCAACGTCAGGAAGGCTTTTGCGTTGAAATCTCACATTGAGATTCTTTGCCCTTCAGAACCCTTTCAGTATCACCCTTCGAACACAACGTACTTCTGCCTGGCTACCCTGGCTGTGAAATTATCATTTAAACGCAGAGTTTGTTGTCACTCTAGTACGCGAGATGAAAGAATATGCAAGGGTGAAAGGACTCTTTAGGCTTTGAGGTAGGTTGAGAATATGGGATGGGGCTGGAGGGCAGTTACGGAAGGAGGAGATTCTCCGCACATAAGCAAATATTAAGTACCCTAGCTGCCTACAATGTGCGTGTTCATTAGTCCAGTGCAAAGTTTTAATTGAGCATTCCGGAAGTGTAATTTTAGTCTTATAGTGAGTTGATGTCACTTGATATCTACTTTATTTCTTTTGCAATTTTGTATGCTATTCTTATCTTGTAAAAATCAAGACAAGTGTTATTACGATAAAACCTATTCATTCGTTCATTCAGGTTCCCCGGGCATAACTTCATCTCGTGGACAGGAGTCAAGCTTCCGATGTAATAATTTAATTGGACCGTCGAGAGGGCAGCAGTTATTGATGAGTAGACAGTCACACGGGACATCCTGATAGTGATGTCCTTATATGTGATGGCCTTGTTATTCACACTGGTTATTTTTTCATTTGCTCAATAGATAGATCTAAGCGAGAGATTTCCGAGAAGATGTTTCATAATGGGTATCTGACCAGTAAAACGGCTTTTGAAATTGATTTGCTAGATAAATTCACACCCCCCGCCCGCCAGGGCAAACCCTCAATTCAGGAGCCCGTTCTAATCGGGAGGACCAGTGACTTACGTCTTAGCCTAAAAAGGCCCATGTCCTATCTCCCTTAAGGGGGAGCCCTCAGTTCCTTAACGTATATTACGTCACACGAGATTTTCCTACGCGTTTATTGGCCAAACTAAAAGGTCTTTTGGGCTGAAAATTGCTACTTAGGGGTTTTCAAGTGCGCTGAATCCGAATCTGAAGTCAAAAAAGTGAAATTCCAACTCATGGAAGTTCCCCGCTGAAAGATCTGTATGCGACCTTTCCAATTATGTGAAGTACAATGTGTAGGTATCTGGAAACAGGAAGTGGGTGAAACGGGCCATGTAAAATCATAAATATTCCCTAAAGCAGGTATGGGCAACCTTTGACATGTTGTGGGCCAAACTTTAGTGTGCAAATACGATCGCGGGCCGCGTTTAAAAGTAGTGCATTTTAAAATAGTGTTCATAATTGTTAGTGATAGATATCAGACATGAAATAGTACGACAACGTTATTATAATACAATTTGTTAAAATAACAAAATGAAATGAAAAAAATAGGTACAGCATTATAATTAAATCGTTAAATTTGGAATTGTTACTAACTACGAAAGTTAAATAGCGACACCGAAATCAATGAGACACTTGAGTTTGAATTTGGCATGCTTGATGTTTGGATTGATTCCACTGATACAAAGACGTAAAGAATTTTCCGAATTATCGTCAGTCAGCATTGTACGATGTTTTGATTGATTAACTTTCATCAATGAAAAGAACTGTTCGCATTTATAAGTACTGCCAAACGCACAAATCAATCTTTTTGCAAATTTTCTAAGCTGCGGAAAATGGTCTTCTTCGAGGTATTTTATCGTAGAAATCGCACAACTCCACGTCTTCAAATTTAGATTTTAGGAGTGAGTTTTCTTGAATCTCGATCAACTCCATTTGCAAGTGTACATTGCAACATGCAAGTGAGCATTTTGTACATTACCTTTTTTGGAGTAGCAAATAAATTGAAACAGTCTTCCATGTTGTTGAAATCGCTAAATCTGTTTGAAAATTGCTCCGACAGTAACTTGCCGCCAGTGAGGTGGCAAACATCAACGGCTTTGATGTTTGCCGCCCCACTCTTTGACGATCACCGCCACTCGGCTTGATCGCTCACTTGATTCCATGAGTATGAGTAAGTAGTGTATTTTTTTAATTATTATTATTATTTTTTTTTTTTTTCTTTAAATTGGGTTTTTCAAAATGTCTTGCGGGCCGGATCAAATCTTACAGCGGGCCGGCTGTTGCCCATATGCGCCCTAAAGGGATCCTTCCTTCCACTTTATGATCCAAGTAACGCGGGCGGTTCGGCTAGAAATGGGTACGAGACCCTAAATTAATTAAAGCGCGCTAAATCCGAATTGGAGGGCAAAAGAGGAAAATTCTGACACACTGGGATACCTAAATTGTATTTGGTTACTAGCGAAACTTGCTCTTCAGATATAAGAACCCACGACACGGATGTATTAACCTTGTCTGACGATTTCTCGTGCAGTTTATGAGGTGAGAATTCAACAGGAGATGTTAAATGCGACTACGCCCACGACCTGAAGCCCCAAATCGCACATGGCTTATGGGCAATAATTCGTAGAACAGTTTTGTACTCAAGCAGCAAAAAATATTTGTGATTAAGAGCGCATAACAAAGTGTAACAAGTATTAACATCAGATGGTTCAACATGACTCAATATCACTACAGTAAGTCATCGGCTAATCCCGAGCATTTGATAGTGAGCTTCTGTTATTCTACTAGGAACAAAGTTTCAATGAACCATACGACACGCATAAATTCTGTTTCAAGAATTGGCGAACCTCTATGGCAATATATACTCGTATGTATGATTATTGTATGCAATTCAATATGAATGTACCGATTCCTATTCAGTGAGTTGATCAAGCGTATGTATTGTTTAGATGCAAATGGCAATTTTTGGCGCTCCTCTTACTTCGGTAAATTATTAGTTATAAGTACATGGCAACAGTAGAAACAACCTTAAGCCAAGGAGACTTGGGGAAGCCCGGAATTCAATCGATTGCGATGGGATGCTTGACTGACTTCTACAGTTGAAATTTTCGCCAACGGATAGAGACCAGAAAATTAGGTCGCCGTGCCGTTCTGTCAGGGAATCGTTGACCTCATCATTGTCTTCTTCGATCAAAGTCCTTATCCCGAACAGGAAGTCCTCAATTCTGTGATTGATTGTGAAAAACCGTTCTACCTTCTCAAAATCCCCAATATTCAGATAAACCCATATAATTGAAGCTCCTCAAGATTGAAACACTCAAAATTGTACTTTTAAAATAATGTACAGAGATGAAATAGTGTGTGCAGAAGAAGTGGGTGGTGCTGATAGGGTTCTGAACGGCGAAGGATATCTAAATGGGATTTCATCACAAAAACCTTCCTACCGTAGGATCAATCGAGATAGAAAAAAGTCATTGAATCAAATAATGCTGTGAGGCAAATGAACTTCTGGAGGAGAATGTCTAATTACCTGAGAATGAAGATTCCTTTCGACAGGAACTAAGGTTGAAGGTTTACACAGTTCGCCAAACAGTCGTCTTCTCAATCCCACCGCGCCGATTGATTACGTACTTGTAAACATATCGTTTGAATGATCAAACAGTGGGCCAAAATCCAATTCTGGCTAATAATAATAATAATAATTATATATATATATATATATATATATATCTATATATAAAATATATATGTATATATATATATACACATATTCCCCGCATCATCCATAGATCCTTAATACATTTTTTGTTAAACATCCTCCATTAACCACTTCTTTTAGTTAATATCCTCCTACTTTTCTCCGATAACTAGAATTCAAATTAATTTTTGTTCCGCAAAAAAAAAAAAAAAAATAAAAAAAAAAAAAAAAAAAAAAAAAAAAAAAAAAAACTGTAAAGAATTTAATTCTGCATCGATTGACACCGGAAATTCTTAAGTTGATTTATGCATATAAGAGGTATGAGATTCTTATAATAAAGGTAAAACTATGATGACTCTCTTATGGATCAATCAATTTAGGAATTCATGGTTACCGATCAATGCAGAATTCAATTCCCCTTCAACTTTTTTGAGGGACGAAAATTATTTTGAATCGTTTTTATCGAGGAAAAGTTGGAAAGTATGTTGCAAATGTGGTTTTTGGAGGTTTTGTCACGTTAAAATTAATGCGTTTTGAGCCATTTTAGGTAGCTATTGAAACGTGGTATTTTCGGATTCAGCGTGAAAATTTCTATAAGATGGGCTCAAGAAATAATTTTTTCCAGCTAGATTGGTCATTTGTCCCATTGTGCGTTTCTTAGCAACAGATGCAGTCTAGTAGCCAACGTCAAAACTGGCGACTTTCTTTTATTTCAGTCCGTCAATGTCTTAATGCTTAAAAAACATGTCACAAGAATAATGTTTGTACTTCTTGCTCACTACCAACAACCTATTATTGAGTTGAATAATGACGTTCTATCATATCTAAAACCTCAATCATCCTTTCACACTTATAAGGATTTAATTAATAAACGTAACCACCTTTTCGATTTCAGCATTCCATAGTTTTGTTGGTTTTCTTGGTTAGCCCCACTCCTTCAAAACTTCCTTTATTAAACGGATAGGAAAATGTGTGCTTTGATCAAGAATGTGAATAATTCATGTTCTCGTGTGATCCGGAATCATACATCAGAGGTTGCATAGTAAAAGCCCATTGCTTTTCGGAAACGAGAATCCTTGTCAGCATGTAGCGCATGTGTTCTTCTGTGGAATTCAATTCATAAACAATAATGTAGACCTTCTCGTCCGTTGCGAGAGTTGAGTTCCTTATCTCGCTACCTCTGCAGTCACGAAATGCCTATTATACCGTCCTAACGTAGTAACACACATCAGCACCATAGACCTCAAAACGCATTGAATAAATCAGAAGTGATTGAAGAAGAACCCTATATGTAACACATAATAATGTCAAGTGATGAATTCAGTAAAATTCCACGCTTCTTTAACGCAGAAAATCTTGGAAACCCGCAATTATACCTAGTATTCCAAAGACAATTGCATGTTGAAACCAACTTTGAAAGCAATTTCACACAAGAGTTGGAAATTAGTTCCGATACGGCATTTAGTGTTTCTACAGCTGAAGTTTTCGCCAAGTTGACTCTAGGTGGTGTAATATATTACTCTAACCTCTTCATGAATTACCTACCTAAAAGAGAAATACCCGAACTACGTAGCGGCGGATGAAAGCATGACGAAATAAGAATAAAAGAATTTTATTGATTGTGTGAAGTAAAAATTGGGGAAGAGCATACTTCCTCCAGGTGGGAATATATATATATATATATATATATATATATATATATATATATATATATATATATATATAATTAAAAATATTCTTGATAGTTAACCCAAAAGAACGTTCAGACTAATCCAATTTCATTCGTCCGAACATCAGATCCCCAGTGCGTTACCGGGTAATGACCAAATTATTCCACTTAACTTCCCCCTCACCCCTCCCTTTTTTTCCTTAATACAAATACCTCCCTATGGTTGAGGCTAGAAAAATTGTAATAGCCTGTGATTGAGGTTGACGTAATCTAAACATTTCGCCCAATCAGATCCCCTGTTTTTTCAGTGATGCCAAAGATACCCCTTTCCGAACCCCCTCTCCCAAAAACACCCCAATGGGTCGGAATTGAAAATTTCTAAGTAGGCTGTGGGTTTTTAGTGTTATCCAAACATATTCGACAACTCAGATCCCCAGTTAGTTCAGCGACGTTCGAAAAGCTTTATCCCCCCCCCCTCCCCAGCCATTTTGGGTCAGATTTGAAAATTTTGAAAAAAGTAGGGTCATTGACTTGAATTAGAGCCTAAAACACCCCTTATGGGACAGATATGAAAAATTTCTAGTAGCCTGTGATTCAAGTTAGAATAATCCAAACATATTCGTGACCAACATAACCCTATTTCGCCCCCTCCCCTAAAACACTCCCTCTGGCTCAAACTTTAAAATAGCCTATAATTTAAGTTGGACTGATACAGACATATTCGACAATCAAATCCCTACTCTGTTCAGTGATGACAAATATACCTCATATCCCCGACCACTTCTTCCCTAAAACACCCTCTCTGGGGCAGATTTGAAAATTTTAAAGCAGCCTGTCATTTAAGTAAGAATAATCCAAACATATTCGCCCAATCAGAATCCCCAGTTCGTTCAGTGGTGTCCAAAATACCCTATTTCACCTCCTCCCCCTCCCCTAAAAAAGCCCCTCTGGCTCAAATTTTAAAAACTTCAAAAAACCTATAGGTAATTAAAGTTTGACTGATACAGACGTCCCCCCCCCCCACCCCTCATATCAGTTGTCCGATGACCCCTGAAACCGTGAAAAGCGGACAAACATACGGAGATACAGACAGACAGACAGTTATAGAAAAATTGAGAAAACGGTACCAATCGTCTACAAATGCCATGAAACGGAAATGAAACGCAAATTTTCATTATTCTAATCAATGTACAGACATACTTACGATTTTATTAATGTAGGTAGGTATATGCAAAAAAAGGGAGTCAGGTCAAGTTGAGCAATCAGCTGATTTAAAAAAAAAAATTTAAATTATTATTTGTTTTTTTTTAACACGATCGATGGGTGGACAAGGACGCTAATTTCATTTTTGAATGAAGCATTTCTGCACTTGGAGGAACCACAGTCGAGCTTAAAAGAACGTCTTGTCAAATAGCATTTTTCGAGTTTTGAAATGGTGTATATACGAGTATATTCAATATTCCTTATTTTCCATTGCGTCTTGCAATTTTTCGTAACCCATCGACGCAAAATTTAATTTTATACAACTTCTCTATGTAGAAAAAGTTTGTTTAATCGGTTCCACGAGCTTAAAATTTGAAAAATATGCCAACAACGTGTTTTTCGAGGTTTTTATTGAAAAAGTGCTTCAAGGAGCTATTTTAGGAACAGGAATGCTCGGAATCAGTGTGAAATTCTCTATAATAAATTATTAAATTGAGAGTTTTGACAAATGTGACCATATTTGTAGGTTCTTCAATACTGTGCAACAGTCTGGGGTACTTATGTATTATACCGACCACACCCAATAAGGAACACTGAAATAGATATTTTATAGAAACGAACATTATATCATGAAAAACAACTCTTTAATTACAGAATTACAAAGATTATCAATTGATAACGGGATTATATTAATTAAACAATTACAAACTTACTACGATTATCAATTGTTAATGGGTTTCCTGTGATGCCCAGAATGCAGCAATGTCAAGGAGGAGATATCGATATTTTATAGAAACGAACATTATATCATGAAAAGCAACTCTTGGATATTATATAATGTTCTATATAACATGATATAATGTTCGTTTCTATAAAATATCTATTTCAGTGTTCCTTATTGGGTGTGGTCGGTATAATACATAAGTACCCAGTCTGGTTATTGAACTAGGCCTGAGGGTGGCAAAGTCGAGCATACAAAGAAATTTTTGAAAACCGAATTATCAGAGTAAACACAAAATAATTATAGAAAAACAATTGAGGCTCAGGAATCGTTTTAGATTTCAAAACAGATTTCCTTTCAATTTTTTTGGAAATTTAATTTTTATAAATTTTGAAATTTTTGTTGGTCTCATTTTCTTAAGCAACTGAGCTAAAAGCATTAAATTAAGGGTTCGATTAGAGGTTCACCGTGCAATCACCGTTTTCTTTGTTCCCGACAACTTCATCTGTGACGGTTCTCGGTACAACCGAGAGAATGCGTGGAGTTACAACCCAGTGGCCTCTCGTTGAGCTGAACGCGCTCTTCTCTATACTTTGATTTGCGGTTACTGGGGATGATATCACAACCTCCCTCAGTCGAGAAGTGTCTGGAAATCGAGACTGATAAATTGTGGTTTTTTATTTATTTATTTTATTTTAATTTTATTTTTTCGTACGTTACTTTTGTACGTTCTCACCTGTTGAGTTGTAAGAATATATTCAGTCTACTGGTAGTTTCGCTGAAGATTGAAGTTATTCCTTCTAACATTCAATTTTTGATCAACACGCACTGTTTGGAGTTCTGTAGAAATATCCCCAGTTTTTTTTTTTTTTTTTTTTTTTTTTTTTTTTTTTTTTTTTTTTTTTTTTTTTTTTTTTTTTTTTTTTTTTGGAATCGTCACACTCTCTCTACCTTTATTGATGTCGAATGTGGTGGTGTGGGCCTTACCTCTTGGTACCAAATTCGCCCTACCATATAACACAGAAAAATTGAGGGCGTGCAATTTTTTCTCCTCTTGATATTTTGTGTTTTGCCGGTGGCTTTCATCTTTAGTTATAGATACCGGTTTAAAATGTATTTTAGCCGCGTGCTAACACTGCATGGAAAACATCTATTGCTGAAAAACTATTAGCACTCTATTCTAAATGTGATATATAAACAACCGAAATACCTCGTAAATAGCGGCAGTTGGGCTCTAATGAATATCTTCAAATACTCAGGAATTTATAAATAAATACATAGAGCCTTCAGATGAGATAAACAGAACTTTGTTTGTTAAAAGCGCGGTTTAAGGGGCGCTGAGAGTGGTGTCCAGCTTCCTTCGATAATTTCAACTTTTTTTTTCCTTCCCACTATTCAACGTAGGAGAGCATCGTATGCGTGCTCGAGGTTGAACATTTTTCTGAAAAGAATTCGACATATCCACATTCCCTGTTTTTGCTTTTAAGCGTTTGCATTGTCAGCTTTTCATTTTTCAGCTGTCTAAACAGTTTTGGATCTTGTCTATCTTTGATCAATCGTTGTCCGGGGAGAAACTATACTGAATTACAGTCCGATTTTGATGAAACGTTTTTCCTAAGAGTTTCCTAATAAAAAACGACTCTTAAGGAGACGTCTGCGCATGCGTTAACGTGAATTTTTTGTAACTCCAATTTCTTACGATCAATCAGCCCAAATCCATTCAAAATTGGAGGTTATTCGAAGGATCAACTCGAAATTATCCACAAATTTAATTGCGAATGGGTCAACTGATAGATACTACAGTAGATATATTCATGATAGATACTACAGTAGATATATTCAACGGCATGTTTGGGATAGCTTCCAGAAAGTTCTTTGGGAGCTTCATTGTCTTCAAACCTACACTCGCATACGCGAACAAAAATTCCTAACCCTACAATTTTGTGGCCTGGTATACTAAAACTTTGTGGCTACTGGGAGATGGTCTCAAGATGGTTGCTTATGAATTTTATCACGGATGAATTGTTGCAATTGCAACTCTACGCGCTTGCACATCCGTATGCGAGACAAAACCCCTAAACTATTCTGCGATTTTTGATGACATTTCCAAGTGTTCTTTGTGTCAGATGTGAGGATATTCAGTATGCAGGTGCTTCACCACTTAAAGCGTTCACGTAAAGACTAACGAGGATTGCCTCGAACGGTCTAACATCTATTGAAGTTAGACATAATTTTAATTTTTCTTACGTTCTTATGGCCTGAATTCGGCCAATTTAGGAAGTAGTTGGAAGCTATGGGTGAAATCTCGATTGCACTGAAATCTGACAGCTGAGCATGAAGGACTAGAAACTTCTTTTCAGGAGGCAAAATGTAAAATCGTTTTCGTTAAATTTTTATTGGATTTTCAAGGATTGAGTGAGTTAACTTATAAAGGTCCCTCATGCAGTTTCCCCGTTGCCTTCGTCTCACGAACGTGAATTCTCGGACGCTAATATTAGCGCACCCAATTGGGGTAGGTAAAGCTTATTGTCTCGTCACTAGAGCGTGGACGTGATTACGGAAAAGTCCCTAAGGGCATAGTGGGCTGAAGTGCTATTCCAGGTGAAACAATTATTTTATGAGCCATTCCCATAGGAAATTTAGTGCTAATTTCTAATATACCCCTTGTTCCCATACTCAAAACGGCTCGTTTTTTTCTCGATAAAACCATCATTTTCAACATATTTTTCAACTTTTGTCCTGCACTTTTCCTTCCATAAAAATAGTTTTAGAGGATGAAATACTGCGTCGATTGGCCACCAGAAATTCATAAATTAGTTGATTCATAAGAGAGTGATTGTATTTTCCGAGTACTACGACCATTGAAATACACTTACTCTCTTATGAATCAATTAATTTGAGAACTTCTGGTGGTAAATTTACGCAGAATTTCATCCTCTATAACTTTTTTGTCGAAAGAAAATTGTTTTGAATCATATTTGTGGGTGAGAAGTTGAAACATATGTTGAAAATGGTGGTTTTTCGGGGAAAATTGCATTAAGGAGCCGTTTTAGGTATAGGAACCGTTGTGAAGCATTCTGAAACGATTCCTGAGGTTTGCGCTTTTGCATATATATATAAACCTTAATAAGCGGCTTGTACCTTAATAACAAATATATATATGTATACAAATATGTGTCATTCCAGACGATAAATAAATCTCCTTAGGATTGAGATAAAAATTCCGTTCTTGTGCCGAAAAATCAAGCTTACCAAACAAAAGGATTTCGTTGGCCAGCACATTAAATTAGTCAAATTAAAAAAAAAAAAAAAAAGTCACTAAAAGTGGTTGTAAACTCCTAAAAATCGTTAAATTGATATTTTTAGCAGAATATTGCTCAAATTGAGTTTATTAACTATAAAATAGAATATGTACTTAAGAATGTACGTAGAAAAATGTACTTAAAATTCGTTAAAATTGGCTAAAAAGTCAATAAAAACCGCAAAAAAAGCTAAAAATTCAAAACCTTTATTTAGAGATCATTATTTAGAATACATTATTTAGAATAAGTTTTTTGCCATAAAATTAATAGTTAACAATTTCCTTGCACTCAAACATGCTGTAAACTCCATCGATACACTTACACAATCTGTTCGTGAATGTAACCACCACCATATCCAACATCCATCCCTATCAAGTATGACCAAGTCGGACCAGTGTCCGATATAAAAAGAGGACAATGAAGCTGAGAATCAATCACCACCACCCTATGACCAATAGTACCATAATTAAAAGTAGTTTATTAAACTGTGAAATCTACTACATTAGTATCTACTAATGAAGAACTATTGTAAGTACCACCGATAGCTATGTTATTGTGAAACTATGTGCTACTTATATTCTCATCAAAAACTCCAATGTATAGATACTTATTTCAACTCATGAAATTTTCCTGTTTAGGTTGTTCAATCTGCATGAATAGGGTCCTGTTCCAGGACCGAAACGTCGCAGGACAATAAACAACCATTCAAGAAAATCGACTAGCCTGGTCATTATTTACCTCAATTGTATATATATGTATATATATATATATATATATATATATATATATATATATATATATAAGGTCTGCCAAGTTGGTTGTGGCATGTGGCACGTAGCTTCCTCGTATACGAATCATGAACGCAAAGTCTTTAATGATTTTGAAAAAATCATAGTGGGAAAGATTAAATCAAGAAGTAGCGCCTAACGTCATAATTAGTCAATTAAGATACAAAAAAATGAGACTTAATGTAATCTACGTTTGCGTATGCGCAGAATAAACTGATGAGTTAAGAACAATGAAATATATACGGGACCATCTACAACCTAACCTGCGCATTCACTAACAACTTCATCAAAATCGGATGAAAACTGTGGAAATTAAGGTCGTTACAAGGATTTGTGGACACACGACAGGCAGGCACACACAGACAGACAGACAGACACGGAACCAAAGTTGTTCAGCAAGGTCTAAAACGTAAAATGAGTGAAAATTTTGATTTTGGAGACCAACAATTTTTTGTTTTTTTCTCCAGAAAGTGAAAACAATTCAGCCTGCCAACAATTTCTGCCTTCAGGTATACCCGGAAGCAAAATTAAAACGTCGACTTTATAAGATGTTTTCTGTTTAATTTAACATGAGGAACTCTCCATCGTCAAAAAATTCTTGAGGGATACATCAGCAGACAAACACATTATGAAGTAAGAAAAGTGGGGAATCGAGTCTGCTAGACACATTTTTCTGAGGGATAATTTTATCTGCAAGGTGAAAACTGTATGAGATACAAAAAAAACTGTAAATTACAAACTTGTAGGTATTGATGAACGACTCGCATTCTCTATCTAGGAAATTAAATGTTTTATTTAATTTTATTGTCAAATTTAAGATGGAACCCACATTTTTGCGTCTATAATCAGTATAATAGCTATCCTGCAGGTAAATGTGGATATTTGATAAACCGGCCCTTAGTCTGCCCACCCAACGTGGTGACAGAAGTGTTTCCCGTAGGTTCACTCTATTTGAGCCTCCTGTGGTTGATTTTAACATTTAATGTTGCGTTTATGGGGATTCTTTTGGCATAATTAGCCTTCGATTCTCAGTAAACACCTCATTAGCACTTTTGAAAACACATTGGTAGTCCTACGGATTTCATATTTGTATACCAATTAAGAAGAATTTCTTACACTAATTTGACTTCAATTCGTAGCATTGAGATGAAATGAGTACCTATACTTTCCTCACCTCTTTTTGGTTATCCTAGAAAGACACCTGGTTTCCTGGCACACTTAGCCACTAATTTATTATATGAACAGGTACATTTAGCTTTGTGATCGTGATCGAAGTCGAAAAAATCGTTGTGCTCCAAAATCAAAATTTCCACTTGCGTTTTGCGTTTCAGAGCTTGCTGATCAATTTCAGTTCCACGTCTGTCTGTCTGTGGTAAATCCTTGTCACTCCCAAAACTATACCAAGTTTCAGTTGGATTCCGACGAAATTTTCAGGGATTGTGCGGGTTAGTTCCTGGACGGTCCCCTATAATTTTCAAAGCCGTCGAATCAACAGCAGCCCGCGCGCACGCGCAAAAGTGAATTTATCTTAACGTCGATTTCATACCATCTGTTGGTCCGATTTCGTTCAAACTTGGTAAGTGATTGGGTATATGTTCTAGAAAAATGCCCTACAAATTCTATTGCGATCGGTTTGGTAATAACCATTGAGCATGCCCGAAACTAATATCGATTGGCACAGGCACGCCGAGTGTAATGGAACGATTTTTATGAAATTGTCAAGGATTGTGCGGTTTATCTCCTAGACGTTAAGTTATTAGAAAACTAATAGAAAAAGGCTTGTCCATCCCTAATTTTAGCTGCTCATTTTCCTCCATCGTTTCTCCCCAAGAACTGGGCCTTCTACAGGGGGGTGCTAGAAAAATTTGATTTAAAATAATAAAATTAAAATTTTAAACTCTCCAACAATGTTTTTTTGTGTAAGGTTGGTGAAAATCAAATTTAAAAATTATTTCAAATATGATTTTTTAGCATCTTCCTGAAGAAGTCCCAGCTACTGGGGAGAAATGTTGATGGAAATTGAAAAATCATAAAGTCAACAGTGTCAAAAGTTATAAGCCAAAAGTCAGGCGTTTTCATTAATGTTATCTGTCTGTGCGTCTTAGCCAATTTGTTGTCAAGCACAGTACTGTTTTAGTTTGATTTTGATTGAATGAATCGTGCGGGTTAGCTCCTAGAAGTACTCTGTAAATTGCATTGCCTTCGAAACAATAGTAGCACGTGCGCATGCGCAAACGTGAATTTCTATAACTTTGATTTCTTAAGATCTATCTGTCTGATTTTCAATAAAAAACAGAAATTAAAGGAGAACGTTGTCTAATTGCACGAAAATAATGAGTTACTATGTTCCATCGATTTTGACGGTTAAGTCACCATTAGTAACAAACAATAACTGAAAATACATTGTAAAGGACACAGCACAGTTTATTTTAGTCACTGGTCAGGGGAGATTGAATCCTGTTGGTTGAGAGAAAGGAAAGTGCATGAGGTACAACCAATCAAGTGTATGCGAAATGAAGGTGCTATACAAAGTGAAGGGCTATAATACCTGATAATGACCTAACCGTTTTCAGATGTTACGGTGTTAAAATGTAGACCGTATGGGTCGAGTAACCAAAGCTTCATGTAGTAACGGTGAAGTAGAAAATACTTTTGATTTCAATGGAAATCGTACAGTTCTTGTCAGGGTCAGACTGTCATACATGTGCTGAAATGTGTTGGAACGGATATTTGAGATTAATCGAGTCTGATAAATTGAGTGACTGCGATTAAGTACTACCCTGTGGCTGGGGACCTCGGGAATCATGTCGCGGTTGTATTTGGATTAGTTGTTTCATCATTTATTAGCACGTATGTGAAGTTTATAGAGCATTAGCTGTCAAGTAAAGTGTAAATGATATTGCGGCTGGAGATTTTAATTAGCTTCATAGTAATCCATAGATACACAGTATTTTATTGCTTCCACACTACGAAAGGTAGTCTAGGTAGGGTAGGCTAGGTAGGATAGGCTTTGTGTTCGTGCGAGAAGTCGAAACAAATGTTTAAATTCTAAAATCAAAATTTCCACTTTCTTTTTGCGTTTCAGAACTTGCTGGTCAATTTTGGTTCCATGCTGTGTGTCGGTGGTAAATCACAATTTTCAGGGATTGTGCGGGTTTTGACCTAAATGATGCCCTAGAAATTCAACTGCCTTTGGTTCAATAGTATTCTGTACGCATGTGCAAACGTGATTTTTTATTTAATTTTACTTTTTTAAACTCATTTTGTATAATCCGGGCAGCACCTAATACATTGATGAAATGAAATACTATAAAGGGAATTTCTCAAGATCTTTTAGTCCGATTTCGTTTAAGTTCGGAGGTTAGTTAGGTATATGTTTCAGAAAGATACATTGTGAATCATATTGAAATTTCCTGAGTAATTACTATTGCGCATGCGCAAAAATATAATTGAATGATACGTATAAAACTCCGAGACAGATGGACCAATTCTAATGAAATTTCAAGATTTTTTCGGGTTGACCTATAGGCAATATGCTATCAATTCCATGTATACTTTCGATGGTGAATGCCGTTGGATTGATGGTACGGTATGCGCTATACACATGTACTGTACACATACACTTGTTCTCATTCGCAGTAATTAATTTCGACTCGTACTTTGTTCTTCAACTAATTCCATACGGCGTCCATTTTACAATTTGTGAAGAAGGCTATACTGTCCACCCAAGTTGGTAGACGTTTTTCTATACTAATTATCACGAATTAAGGCAGACTCATCGAACGGTCCCCAATGACAATGACTGACAATGATTAAAATGAAGGTTTTTCTTCCGTGTCTGCAAGGCAGCGGAAGCTTTTTCGTTTTCACTTTCGAAATGAAAAGAATTTTTGTGCTCCAAAATCAAGGTTTCCACTCGCATTTTGCTTTTCATGGCTTCCTGAAAAAATTTCGTTTTGGGTCTGTCTGTCTGTCCGTCCGTCCGTCTGTCCACATTTCCTTGCCACAGCCATAACTCCCACAGTCTATGGTGCATCTGGTTGGGGAGATTGTAGCGCGTCCCTTCTTGATTCGTTATTCCTAAGAAAGAAGCTCTTAATCAAAGTCTTACTTAAAAAAAGGATAAGATATTCGACAGAAGCTCTCTTTAAAGAGTTCGCAGTACTCGAATTGGAAGACCTAATTGACAAGATAACTATAATTAAAATATATAAGGATTTACATAGCAACCACCTGAAATTTTTAGATGAGGGAAAAACAAGAACTTGTGGACAATTTCTTTCTAAACTGCCTTTCCGTAGGACTCACCATGGCCAACGGGCGTATGATTACCTGGGAGCAAAACTGTTCAATGCCGTACCCCATGAGCTCCGCTCTATTTCTAAAATTGAAAAGTTCAAAAAAGAATTGAAAAAACATATAATAATGAGGCAATCTGAGAACCATTAGATAATATTAAAACTTTAAGATGGTAACTGAATAATTCCTATGTATTCTGATTTAACCGATGTATACCTATTGATTTTAATTTACCTATATTTACTTACAAGATGATTATTGAATGAGTGTGCTGATTATGTATTACTCTTCCCCACAGCACAAGTCTACGACTTATAGTGGGGAGTAGCATTTCCTGATTTGGGTAACTTTTTTTTTTTGTATTGCAATACCTATCAAAATAAATGCTTTTTTTTTCCAACTTCCATTAGATTTTTATTGAAATTTTGTATGATTTTTATGAAGCCCTAGATGGTCTCCCATTAGTTTCATCATCATTGAACCAGCGGTACGCTCTGGGCATGCGCGAACGTGATTTTCTTGTTACACTCATCCGTCAATGTTGAAGAGATTTTGGTCAGGTTTTCAGGGATGATGCGGGGAATATCCCTTGAGGTCCCTTACGACATTTATCATGATTGAATCAGCGGTACGCTGTGCGCATGCGCAAGCGTTTGCCTTTCTCTATTTCCTTGCCACAGTCATGACTTCCACAGTTTCGATTGGATGTCGATGAAATTATGAGGAATAGTGTGGGTTTAGCCCTAGATGCTCCTCTATCAGTTCCGTCATGATCGAATCAACGGTAGTCTCTGCGCAGGCGCAAACAAAATTTTCTTGTTTCGTTCATAACTCGGGCAATTGCGAACGGATTTCGGTCAGATTTTCAGGGATGATGCGGGCAAGGTTTCTTGAGGTCCCGTATCACATTCTTCGCGATCATCAGCAGCGGTACGCTAGGCGCATGTGCGAAAGTGATGTTTTTGTTACGGTCACAGCTTAGTTAAGTTATCGGATTTTGTTCAAATTTTCTGAGATGATCCCGGTAGAGTCCCTTGAGGTGCCATACGAATCGTACGGTTCTGGAATTTAATGGTGGCGTACTGTGAAGGTCATGAGGAAGCTCATGTGCCATTTCCTTGGCAGTGTATCTTTTTTTTTTTTTGCATTGCAATACCTATCTAAATTAATGCGGTTTTTTTTTTTTTTTCTTTTTTTTCAAGAAAACTTCCATTGGATTTTTATTGAAATTTTGTATGATTTGTTATGAAGCCCTAGATGGTCTTCTATTAGTTTCATCTTGATTGAATCAGCGGTACGCTCTGCGGATGCGTGAACGTAATTTTCTTCTGATAGTCATAAATCCGTCAATTTTGAACAGATTTTAGTCAGGTTTTCAGGGATGATGCGGGGAAGTTCCCTTGAGATCCCTTACGACATTCATCATGATTAAATCAGAAGTACGCTGTGCGCATTTCAATAGCAGTTTGTCTTTCAATATCTCCTTGCCACAGCCATAACTTCCGCAATTTTGACCGGATTTCTATGAAATTTTCAGCAATAGTGTGGATATAGCCCTAGATGGTCCCCTGTCAGTCTCATCATGATAATCCCGTTCCATCAGTTCCATCATCGTATTTTTTCCGTTACAAACCCGATATCGAGTCCAACATCCTAACCTATGTCAGGTTTTTCCCTCAGAGGTGTCGAGCGGCGCGTCCCTTCGATCCGTTCCATGAAGGAAGGGAAAAATCTTCCTTCTGTTCAGGGAATCTTGAATCGTTCCTCCGTCTTTCTCCCCGCTTACACTCTGCCTCTTTCCCCCGATTTCTCACCCTCATCAGACTATAATGAAGTTTCCATTTTTCTTACAATAATTATAAAACACTGGTAGGAGACCGTTAGGTCAAACGAATAGGAAATTAAGCATCTCAAAAACCGCAATAAAATATTTAATTAAATCCTAAAAAACATTATTTTTTCAAGTAAGAAGTTAGGTGTGTATGGGTATTCAATTTAGATTTTCAATAAATCCGCCCTCCCATCTCTCCTCATTACTTCCTAAGAATTCCTCTGGAGCATTGGACTCTCAGATTGAGTTGAACAATTAAATATGCCTGGAAAGAAAGAAAAAAAAGAAGAAATTTTTCTGGAGCCCCTTTTATAATTTCCGAGAATACCTATGGTTGGTTCAATGCAGCCTAGTAGGAATGAGTAGGTACCTATAACAATCCCCAACCGCTTGTTCCGAAAACGAAACAGGAGAGTCTCGTTCGAAGAACAAATGTAGGCAGCGTCAGATTTCATTTCGATTTCGATCCAGCGAAAAGAAGAGATCCAAAGCTGGGTAGTGTCATCCCTAGTATGAGGTTCCGATCTCGCCTCGATCCGTTCCTTCATCAATTTTTTCATTTATTACCTAGATGAGACAGGCAGATCAAATTCAAAAAATCCATCAGTGCGTTCACAGTAATTTCGTTTTGATCCGTGTGGATCGGTAAAAATAGGAGCGGGTACCGATCCGTTTCGATCCCAGTGCGGATCCGATCCCTGTATCGTTACACCTGGAACGGTCCACCCCTATAAATGAGTGAGAATAATCGATAATATCAACTCGTATAATAACAACAGAAGAGAATTTTTGGTGAGCGGAAAGAATCAAAAAGAGCCAAGTTTTGTTTATATAAAAAATTAGTTGTGAAAAAAAAAAAATTAAACAAATAATTAAAACAAATTTAAAATTAAAAAAAAAACCTTTATGTAAAATAAAAAAATTAGTTGTGAAAAAAAAATTAAACAAATAATTAAATCAAATTTAAAATTTTAAAAAAAAAGAGCCAAGTTTTGATCCTAATAAATGAAGTGAGTTTTTTATTCGGTCTCTACTACAGCACATCTGAACATAAATCAACTATGAAGTGAAGCGAGATCAGAATCATTTATCTTGTATTGAAGTTAGTTTCAGTCAAGTAAGTATCTGAAGGAATACAAGACTTTGTATCGTAATATCAGGTTCCTATATTAAACGCTTCAATCTGTCGACCAACGCGATTAACTCGCTTCAACTATTGACTTACAAATGGGATCTTTAGCGTTTGACGCCTACAGGAAAGTGGGATTTCATTGATGAAACTCTGGTGGGCAGACAACGTAGGTTAGAGGATGACATCACGCGTACTACCTTTGCCTATTGTCTCCAGCTTTACTAGATTATGATAATCTTCATACAAGGTCACTCAGATAACCCGTCGGCTGGCCAACTTGACAAATTAACTGTACAAAATACACAAACTTGACATTTTCTCGATAGTGATAATTCTGTTTTGATAAGTCGGTAATCCTAGTGTGACCAGCTGACAATTTAAGGAACCCACGTGTTTGTTGTTACACGAGCATTTATCTACATGCCGCATTTAATTGGATCGAACCTCGTAATTGTATTTTAACCAGGTTCCTCACGCCAATGAATGATTTTGTGTACTCATCAGGTTCTGGTGACAGTAAAGAAGCATGATGTACCTACTCGATACAGTAGTAATTCAAAATGCATTGAATAGCAGTGACCACATCGCAAAAAAAAGAAATATGTAGGTATACTTAAGTTGGGTAAGCTAAGCATGGCTTCTTCACTTTGGAATATAATTACGCTTATAGAAATATAGATGACAGCATGCCACCAAATTTTTGAAGTAATGAACAAATGGTACAACGGCAATGAAATTTATAGGGGGGTTTATGAGGGTTGACCCGCCTAATTCCTAATGATGTGATCAAAATTGGCCGGAAAGTACCAATAATACTTAATAATGTGTTTCACGAAAAATTAAGTCAAAATTGACGTTTTTGGAAGAAAATTTTTCTGCATTCCGGGTGGCAGGTAATAGTCTGAAATAGATACATAATATTTATGTGGAATAACCCTCTTTGGTTAACTCTATGTCAATACTTGAACGCACCAAATAGAAAACGACAGTGCGGAACCCCTAAGAACATTATTCCTCTGAAATCTCTGATCTTCTTGCCTTGGATTGGGATGTGTCTCCCTACGGTTTAAATGAATAATATGGTAGCATTCTTAAGATATCTATATTAATTTTTAATTAAGTTATCGTTTCTCATCTGACAATTGATATTGACTATTTTGTAATATAAAGCTGACAGTTCAAAAAAGTATGAGTACCGGTATGTCAAGTCTCGAAACTAGAAGACTTATTTACAGGATTTAATGCTGAATTTGAATTTTCAACCCGAGAATTGCGCGAACATCTGCAGATATCAATTTTCTTCAATTTTTGAAAGCAGTTAGCCTGATTTGAAACAGTGAGTTTTGATAGAATAAATGCAAAATCAACAAACGTAAGGCCAAAACTATCTTATTATTATTGTTAGCTAACTTCATTAATGGAACTATTATGCCTTAAAATTATTATTTTTTCTCGTTATATTTTATTTTTATTAGTTTCCACTATTAGATAGAGTGATAAAATCGCGATACGCATTGCTACAGATTTTCGTGCTATCGGAATTTTTCCACCAAAACTCTCAGGATCGAAACAACACTTGGGTGTCAACTCTGGCATCGAATTTTCACACGCGACTTGAAAATCTGACGTCAATGACACTTTTTGTGAACCTTCTACAAGCTAGAAGATTCGGCCGATTCGAAACGTAATATATCGTTGAGGGAGCTTGTTGCAGCATTCACTGCAGCTATGCTAGCAGGAAAGTACGCTTCACATTACTAGGTATACACTGACGCATCATAGGAAGCGACTGGAGTGGGATTGTGTATTTATGATGCGGAAACCGAGCTATCGTCTTCGTATAGCCTACCATCATAATTCCAGGTCAGTAGCGCTGAAATGTTCGCCATAAAGCTAGCACTGAAAGAGAATATGAAACGATGGTTGACCCTCACGGACTCAAAAGTCTCATGTCAGCAGCTCTCACAGATTCACCAAGGTCAATCAAAAATTATATAGCCTATGACATTACCAAATTACTACAGAACGCCACTAGACCTGTTACTATCCAGTGTGTTCCCTCACATATAGACATACAAGGAAACGATAGTGCTGACCAAGCAGCCGAACATGGAGGTTCAAGCCCCAATCCCTTTCACAGATGCGTTACATGCTGTGGAAACGGTTGCTCTCCATGAATGGCAAACCTGGTATGACACATACTAAGTAGATAAGGGCATATACCATTATGAAATAATGTCCCAGGTCCATAAAAAACTGAAACTGTTGCAGATGCAACTCTCCAGAAGAGGCATGGTCCAGTTGGTCAGGGTGCGATGTGGCCACGGTGAGGCGAATCGCAGCCTGTACCTCATTGACCTAATCGATTTTCCTGAATGTGAGTTCTGTGAAGAACAATTGGAAGATATGATGCACAAACTACAAGAGTGCCCTCTGGACGAAGAAGAAAGAACTCTACTAAGTCCTTTCAAACACCGAGACCTCACTGAATTTCTGTAGATCAATCTATGTAGTAATTGATCTACATCTGTTTAGTTGTAATTGATCTACATCAATAAATGTAGATCATAAATAACATATAAACTTCATGAAAGGTGCCGGAATTCGAGTGTAGTGAAGTGAAAGTTTGAAATTTTAATTAGCAATCAGTTTTTGTATATATCATTTATAAGAAAAATACTCTGTAACTTAACTGGTTATATGTTACAATTATTGTGACACAATCAATAAATAAAAAGGGGAAAAAAAGATTCGGCCTAATAGATTTGACGTTTTATGTCTGACAAATACGAATACTCTTTCCATGTATCCCTAAAATTAAATTTCCTGTTTGCAGACTCAATTTTCCGTTAAGTGGAATGAGTAATAGTTACTCATTTCATGTAGCAATTTTCGTGAAGAAGGTTAATTCACCGTGTGACTGTGGTAAGTTTTTCAAGTGCCAGTTTACCGAACAAGCACACAGCGGGCTTGTAAGTTAGTGGAAATCCTCGGAATTGGGAGTTAACCATAGTGCGGTAAGAGGCCTGGACAACTGGGAGGGGTGAGAAGATTAATGTATTTGGCGCAGAGCCACAAGATCTCGAAAAGCCGATGGCTGAAAGGATCCTATTCTATGTCACCCAGCCACTTCTTCCTTCAAGTAGGAACTTTATCTACTGATGAGTTTTGTTCTAGTCTATCGAGCCCGTAAATCAATAACATTAGATGTGCGAGTACGAGCCCTTGTCTCAAAAACCTCCATCGGTGATATACTCTGTTGGCCTCATTCCCAATGCTTCCCTAACCAATTCGAGCATTATCCAGGCTACATCGCATGTCTACAAATTTTCTTGCACATTTAAAATTTCGTTTTCTTATATATGTAACAGAACCAATTGCTGTCAGTAAATTTTGACATCTACATATACATGAGGACGTTATACTCGCAATGAAGTCATGTGTTAACAAAATGTTAAATTGAAAAAACATAACAAATTAATTAATATCACAGTACTCCATTAAAAGTTTCTCTTGTAACCCTTCATAATAAATCGTCCGGCGTCGCTGATTCGGGGGGGGGGGGGGGGGGGGGGGAGTCGATAGTTCTCAGATAACGAATACAAGAGCATATTCTTTCTAATTTTTTTTCTAGTTCTTTCTAATTTTTTTTCCCCCGAGGATTCGGTGGTTACAGTCAAAATTTGATGATCCTCAATGCAAGAGGTTGCAAGTTCTGGTATATGGTTTTGAGGGGAGGATGATTTAAGACGGCTAGTCCTCTTGTTTAGACATATATGTTCCTTGCGCATATACATTTATGCGTTTATAGATGTATTCTCCTATGCTCCTAGCGCAATTTTTTCCCCAAGGATTCAGTGGTTACAGTCTAAATTTGATGACCCTCGATGCAAGAGGTTGCAAGTTCTGGTACTGTGGAACCTGGATAATTCGAACTTCTTTAATTCGAAATTTTCTTTAATTCGAATATATCTCTTGGTCCCTAGCATTTTTTATTTTAACAATGCTAAAAAATCGTGGACAATTCGAATTTTATTTTGGATAATTCGAATTTTCGGCGTGCTAATAATAAATTTTAAGTTGCGACTCAAGATAATTGTAAATTTATCGAGAAATACGTTTTAGTAACGATATTCGGTAAAAGGCTTGCGTTAGGCCAAATGCATGCAAGTCAGTGCCATCGTACGCCTGATAACTCCCCTTCCCCTCCCCCCACCGACCGGCAGAAGAAGTACCGGTGCCGAGTGCAGGTGATGCCATGAATCACGTACAAGAACTTAGACTTTTTTTGAAAGCCGAATCAATGTAAGTTATTCATACTTCAACTCCTTGAATGCGTTGAAATCTTTTATAATGGCCGAGAGACTTAATTCAAGGAAACAGGCCAAAATATCATCCTTTTTTGAAAAACAATAGATTGTTTTTTATGGTTGCAGTTAAATACAGTACCATTCCAGGTGTCTTTATATTCATTGTTCAATATTCTATCGGTCAATACAGTTTTTAATGTTACTGTATGTACTTTACTTCGTACTGTAGATTGTTAAAATATAATTTATTATAATTTATTAAAAACTTCTTTAATTCGAATTTTTGGTTAATTCGAAGTTTTTGACTGGTCCCTTGAGGTTCGAATTATCCAAGTTTCACTGTATATGGTTTTGAGGGGAGGATGATTTAATACGGCAAGTTCTCTTGTTTATACATATATTCTCCTGTATATAATACAGGGTATTATGTTTATGATATATTGAGGCTAATATCCATAGATTGTGATACATTGCTCTACCTGCAACCAGGTATATATGGAGTGTATCCTGATGTATATGTTAGACGTAGTACTGGTACCTCTGTCAGCAGTATTTAAAAGCCAAGTAAAGCAAAGAGAGGGCAGTTCAGGAGTATCTTAGTTATGCAGTAGGTACGCAATCGTCTTTTCAACTGTTGTGGGCATAGGTATGAACACAAAGGATCTATGAGAAAGGGCTGACTGTGATACTGAGCTCCTTTAATATAAAATACAATGAGCTCATTTAATATAAAATGCAATCAGGAGGGGATAATGTGTCAACATTAGTATTCAATTTGAAGTGAAATGATTATGAGCACATGGGATTTGCAGACAAATTTTTTTTTTTTTTTTAGGTCTGCAAATCTCATGTGCTCACAATCATTTCACTTTAAATTGAATACTAATGTTGACACATTATCCCCTTCTGATTGCATTTTATATTAAATCAGTTCATTGCATTTTATATTACGAGTAAATGAAGTCAGTACTGTCAGCCCTTTCTCATAAATCCTTTGTGTTCATACCTATGCCCACAACAGTTGAAAAGACGATTGCATACCTATTGCGTAACTAAGATACTCCTGAACTGCCCTCTCTTTGCTTTACTTGGCTTTTAAATACTGCTGACAGAGGTACCAGTACTACGTCTAACATATACCTCAGGATGCACTCCATATATACCTGGTTGCTCTACCTGAAATGTATCACAACCTATGAATATTAGCCACAATTAACCATAATACCCTGAAGAGGGCTGTGTATGGCGAAAGCGCTAGGAGAATATATGTATAATCAGGAGGACTAGCCGTATTGAATCATCCTCCCCTCAAACCCATATACCAGAATTACCTACTGGACGGCACAGTTTGAAGGTTGCAAGTTGGAAACAATGTCTGACAGGTTGGGTGGGCAGTAACGCTACCTCACTTATTGTAACTTCGACGTTTATAATTATTGAAGAATCGCAATTAATTGAAATTACTAGTTTGTGAAAATTACTGAATGTAAAATAAACAGTAATATGTGTATACATAGTAATACTAGTGGATCCGCTGGCCAGGTTTCTCATGAAACTTGAAAAAATTGTACAGAGCCTTGAAAATGTGTACAGATAACCAACATCAGTTATGTTTTCTCATTTATCACTGGTAGAGACACATGGGGTTTCTCATGTGTCCCTGGACATGAGAACACATACCTCGTGTTTTTTATTTGTACACGTAACCAAAAGTAACAAATTTACATCCACTTTTACCATATAAAACGATGAAACTAATAAAAGGTAAATTGATTTCACCGTGTTATACTCGGACAATTTCGAAATGTTGTAATTGCGGGCCTATTAGAGAAAGAAAGATACAGTGAAACTTATTTTAAAGTGGATTTAATTCTCTTTAACTTCTTATGTGTTAACTTTGCCTTAAAAATAAAGACTGAGGCACGAGAGTGAAATGTTGGTCGGAAAGTGAAGGGAAAACTTTTTTTTGTGAAATAGCAATTTTCACAAGCCATTATCTAGGGAAGTATTGAAGATTAGGATAATTTTGAAAGACAGTCTTGTAGGAATTGTAATGGGATTTACTTTTGGAAGAAATAATATAATTATTATTGTTATTGTGAGCCCCCAGTGGCCCAGGTGGGAGTCGGGCTAGTCCCCCTGAGCCAAGGGAACTGAGGATCCACACCCCAGCTCCATGCTCACATGACGTGATTCCACCTCGGGGTTCCTGTCAAACTGAACCCCAAACCAACGGGGACAACAACAAGGATATTGGAATTGCCGGAAACTAACCCCCTTTCATATAATTTCGAAGTCCCCTCAGCTATTAGCTTCAATTAGTCAATCATTTCCCTTTTGATTAGCTTCCCTAACTTGGTGACAGTAGTAGAAACTACTTTCCAACACTGTCATTTTCCACCCCCTTAGCTTGGCAACTAATTTCCCTGATATTCCATGTATACGAATTGTTTTCCTTGGTACGGTGCACCGTTTTCGAGTTAAGGACAAAAAACCCATTTTCAGGACCTTTCCACCCCCCTCCTACCAACTTCCGCTCTGCACTTCGTAGTGGTCAGCATTATTAATATATTCGTATACCAACTCCTACAGCCCCGAAGAAATAAGTTCTCCCGTTCAAAATGTTTTCTACAAACCCTTCATTGACTAGACTGCAGGGAGCGTCTCCAGCTTCTGCCTCCATGACTGCCTTCTGGGTGGTTTTTCGTGATCTACGCTAGCGTCCCTAGCGATAATCGTGTCTAGAAAAGCGGTTCCATATAGAGATGCGCTTTGGAAAACCCACCTTTACTCTGACAGGGATTCCTTGGATGAGTTCTTCAACCCCCCTTTCTAAAGATTTCGTGGCTTATTGTTGAGAGGTTTATAAAAACTTCCCGAAGCGGACCAGTAGTTTAGAGCAAGACCAATGAGGGTTGTGGGTGTGTGTTTGTGTGCGTGTGTGTATGTGGGGAGGGGGCTTTTAATTCGAACTGTTGAATCTTTGATGGGGTCCCTTCTGTGGATTGCATAACTTTCTTGTCGAAGGGTATATAGGTATTAGTTGAACTGGCGAGGCCAATGAGGCTGATGGTGAGGGGGACCCTTGTAAGGGCTCATCTGATCTGTAGAGGGAGGGGGGCTCCTTGTTGATCCAGATCAGACGACGCGACGTGGAGAGGAAGAGCCCATCACCGGCTTCCGCCTTCCTCGCCGAGCCAACAGTCTCCGCACCGTCAGCAAATGACAAACTTACGCAAGCTCATACACACACCACCTCCCCCCCTCCACTACTGAACCGCACCACTCAGTCTATAATGTATAAATGCGAGAAAAATTATATTATGGCTTCTTCTGGGGGACACCCCCAGGCCCCCGAATTATTTCAGTTTAGACCAAGGATCAAAGCAATGAACACAGAATGTGTTTTTCAAACAAGGTCCTATCCTATATTTACAACTAACTAGTTTTCTCGCTCGCTTCGCGTGCTCGGTGTGGGATGTATAGATGTTATGGGATATACGTAGGAAAACCCCGTTGAAATCCGACGTGTTAGTTGCTTTGCTCGCTCGGGGTGGGATGTATATATATAGCCGGAATGAATTCTTTCGTTATTTTCTGCATATTTTTGTGACTTTTTGAGGTGGGGGGAAATTCATTTACGAATACCTGTGTCTGCCTACAGGTTATGACGGACTCAGATATAATTTATATATGTAACCGTTATATCCCAATAAAATATCCACATCTTTCATGACTTTCATGGCGAATGAAGACCATTCAACCGATTTGGTTATCACCATACCATCGAGACCTTCTGCAATGTTTATCAAGAGGTTCTAATACAAAGTTCAGAGTACATACGTTTTGAAAGAATAGGAAGAGCGGTAGCTCGAAAACGAACGTTTTCGTCTACATTTTCATTCACTACGTTCGGAAAGCACTATGTAATGCCTCAAATGCCAAAATGGGAACCCCACCAAACTTTTCAAGACCGACCCGAGCCAAACCCGTCAACATTTACTAGGTCTAGGCGCGGACAAACAAAGCCGGAATGAATTCTCTTTCCAGGAACGTAACTTTGTCGCTGGAATGCAAAGTACTCTCGATCAAATTTTAATGTGGCAGCCAATAGAAGATCGAGCGCTCGGCCGAAAAACACGCATTAAGCCGGTTCTCCACTTGTATCAAAACTCCCGAACCGATCACCTTACGTTACAAGAAAAAATTAAATAATTGCTAGACCCCGAAAATTTTATCAACATCATAAAACTTGTAGAGAGTTATATAAATTCTCGAAAGTATTAAAGGATATTTTTGTACTTATAAGTACACTGTCCTTTCGGATTATTATTTCCAATGAGCATTAATTTGTAATTGTAGGTACAGCAAAAAAGGACTTGTCTTCGTCCTCCAAATCCACTCACTCCAGGGTAAAAACATATTCTGTGTTAAAATATTTACAAACATTATCAAGGATCTAGGTAGCCCCCTAGAGGTGCAATGGGGCCCTAAATCCCCGAAAAAGAGGTAGAGGAGAATGACAGTATCCCGTCAGACAGAAACCCACTCCCACTAATAGCATTAATGAGCTATGTTCGGAGTAGAATGGATTTCCAAGACCTGGATCACCCATCCAGAACACGAGGAGAGGCGTGCGACGCCCGTTGTTTTCCAACAGAGCGACGGCAGCGCTTTCTCTGGGATTCTGACGGGAACTCTGTCACAACATTCATGTTGGGTTTACGGTATAGATAATAGATAACAGTATAGGTAGATATAACTTTGCCGGAAAATTTTGATGATGACAAAGTTGAATATTTTTTAAAGTTATTCACTGTCTTGTACTATTAACCCATAATGGTGATACTTATAGAGGACCTTTTAGATGCCATTCTAGCTCAATCGAGCAATATTGGATCCTTTACTACATCTATTAGCAAAAAAATATCCAGAGTGGCGTTAAAGTGTATAGTATATCATAATTTCTACAATTTATGAAAGTAGTGCTGTGTAAAATGGCAAAAATGGTCAACTACAAGAATGGAAACTTTTCATTCCTCACTATCGAAGCTTTTTTTTCGTGCAAGAAGTCGAAGAAATCAAAATTTCCACTTGCTTTTTGCATTTCAGTGCTTGCTGAACAATTTTGGTTCCGAGTCTGTCTGGCTGTCTGTCTGTATGTGACAACTCCTTGTCACGGTCAAAACGAACTTTTCAGGGAATGTTCAACAGCTCCTAAATGCTCCCCTATAAGTTTGATTGTGTGTGCATGCACAAACGTGAATTTCTTATAAGGTCGATTTCTGATTACTTGTTGGTCAGATTTCGTTCAAACTCTGGGGGTTTGTATGGTATATGTTCTCAAAAAAATGCCCCATGTAAGCTTTTGGTTAAGTAATGACTTCTGCTGGGTCCAAGGGGGCATGAAGCGAATACATGGTTCAAAAGGTGAACCACTCAGCCTATCTGCCTCAACTCCACTCTCACCTACTCGTGGTGGGCCCTGTTACGCTGAGTAACCCTTCTAGAGGAGATGGTATCCTTTCGGTAATCCTCTCGGACAGGTGGGTCAGCAAGCAAACGAGAGATGGGGGTCCCACTGGGCTGTTCAAGGGTAACTTGGATCCAGGCCAGGGGGATGGGGTGAGCCGGCAGCAGGACTCACCCTCAGAGACGGCGGCGGATGCGCACTTTAGGTCCCAACGGAGGCGTTTCAAGGCTCAGTCAGGCAGTCTACTGCGAGGGGGCAGGTGGCACTCCTGGAGCTGAAGTGGAAGCAAGCGCCTAAGGGACTGGAACCCCAAACAAATCCACTGGTCCTCCAGGTTGGGGGTTGAGCGTTGGGCCAGTAACCCAATCCCGTAAAAAACCAACACACTACGAATCCCAAACAGAGAAAAGCCGGACTGACAACACGGTTACGACATAATGCCCGCCTAAAGGACATTCGACTTGGATCATGGAATGTTTTATCATTATACCGACCCGGAGCTTTGCAACTGCTCCTAAATCAACTTGACACCTACGGGATCGACATAGCTGCTCTCCAAGAAATCAGATGGACTGGCAAAGGTATGCTGAAGAAGAAGAACTACACCATATACTACAGCTGCAATGAACGGCATCATAATTTTGGCACTGGCTTTGCTGTTGGTCCAAAGGCCTCCCAACTGGTAATGGACTTTAAGCCTATCAGCCCCAGACTGTGCTACATTCGAGTCAGAGGACGATTCTATAATTACAGCCTAATAAGCGCTCTCGCCCCCACTGAACCATCGGACGATGAGGAAAAGGACGCATTCTACGCTGCAGTGGAACAGTATCTCGATCAGTGCCCACGTTCAGACATCAAAATTTTCGTAGGAGATTTTAATGCCCAAGTAGGGAAAGAAGCTGTGTTTAGACCCACCATTGGGAACCACAGTCTGCATGAACACTCCAACGATAATGGTAAACGGCTGATCAACCTGGCAGTCTCTAGGGGGTTGGTGATTGGCAGCACCCTGTTCCCCCATAGACGCATACATCTAGCCACCTGGAAGTCGAATGATGGAGTCACTGCCAACCAAATCGATCATATTTTAATGAGCTCCAGGCATATCTCTAGCCTCACAGATGTGAGAAGTTACAGGGGAGCCAACATCGACTCCGACCATTATCTTATGGTGGCAAAGATCAGGGCCAGGCTGTCGACCCAACGCTCCCAGAGAGGGGCTCGTCAGCCTAGATTAGACGTCCAAAAACTGAAGGACCCAGAGGTTAGGACACAGTTTGCTGAGAAGCTGAATCAGCGGCTTCAAGAAGTCTCTTTCGTCAATGACGTGGACCAGGAGTGGGAGGCATGCAAGTCTACGCTGAATGAAGTAGCAATTGAGGTGCTTGGTCACCAAGATCCCGTAACCAGTCGTGGATGGTTTGATGAGGAGTGTCAGATGGCTACAAACGAAAAAAAACGAAGTGTACTCCCGAAAACTCCAGGGGAGAACCACACGGAGATTGGAGGAAGACTATCGAGCCAAGAGGCGACACGAGAAACGTCTCCACAGGAGAAAAAAGAGAAAATGGGAGGCTGACCAGCTAGCCAACCAGGGAACTCCGATCCCAGAATGAAGTGCGTAAGTTCTACCGAGAAGTCAACAAAAGCAGGAAGCCATTCAAGCCATACGTAACTGCTTGTAGGGATACAGATGGTACCCTTATCAACGAAAAACAAAGGATTCTTGAACGATGGCGAAAGCACTTTGCGTGCCTCTGAAATGGAGAAATCAGCCCCCATCCAGAGCAACATACTCCGGTATTGGCTGATGAGCTTGAATCACCTGACCTGAATGAGGTTCTTCAAGCTGTTAAAAAGTTGAAGAACAATAAAGCCCCGAGAGCTGATGGTATACCATGGGAACTCTTCAAGTACGGTGGGTAAGTGATTTTGAGGGTCCTTCATAAGATTATCATGGATATCTGGAACCAAGGGAAACTACCGGACGACTGGTACAGGACAATCATCTGCCCCATACACAAGAAAGGGGATATCCTAGAGTGCAGCAACTATCGAGGCATATCTTTGCTATCCACTGCCTACAAGGTCCTCTCCAACATCCTCTTCCAGAGGCTTCTCCCGTACGCAGAGCGTGAAACCGGAAAATACCAGGCTGGTTTCATGAGGGGAAAAAGTACCACAGACCAGATTTTCTCGTTGAGGGTGATGCTGGAAAGAGCCCGAGAATACAGCATCCAAACCCACCACCTGTTCGTCGACTTCCGGGCAGCATACGACAGTGTGAAAAAACAGGAGCTTTATTTAGCCATGCTGAACATGGGGGTACCCTCGAAGCTCGTTAAGCTTGTCCAACTGACTATGAAGTCAGTGAAATGCTCAGTCCGGGTTGATGGTGAGCTTTCGGACGAATTTCAAACTCAGCAGGGACTGCGTCAGGGAGATAGCCTGGCATGCCTGCTTTTAAATTTCGCACTGGAGGGTGCTGTGAGGGAATCGGGCATCCAGGTGGGCTGGACTATCTTCAAGCGCTCCTCACAAATTTTGGGGTACGCAGATGACATCGATGTCGTTGGAAGAAACTTCAACGCAATGAGCTCAGCATTCTCCCAACTCAGAGCAAGTGCGGCGAGGATGGGACTAATAGTGAACCAGTCCAAGACAAAATATATGGTGACCAACCCTCGTGGAAAACCTCCAGACCAAATACAAGTGGATGGATGCTCCTTTGAAAGAGTCGAGGAATTCGTTTATCTTGGATCCTTGGTTACCCAAGACAATGACATGGACACCGAAATCCAAAAGAGGATTGTAGCAGCCAACAAAAGCTACTTTGGGCTAGTTCGGCATATGAAGAGTACCACCCTGTCACGAACAACGAAACTCCGTTTGTTATAAAACGCTTATCAGGCCAGTGCTCACTTTTGGTTCTGAGACTTGGACACTCTCCAAAACCCAGGAAAACCAACTGCTCCAATTCGAAAGGAAAATCTTGAGAAGAATTTTCGGAGCTATCTTTGATCCGGACGAGCTGGCCTGGCGTATCAGAACAAATGCAGAGATAAAGGATATGTATAACGACAGGGACGTGGTCCATCATATTAAGATTGGCCGGCTTCGATGGGCGGGTCACCTTGCCAGAATGAGCCCCGATTCGGTTCCCAGGAGACTCCTGGAGGAGGAAATACATTCCACCCGAAGAAAGGGACGCCCTAGACTGCGCTGGGTGGATGGTGTCCAGACAGATGCGCGTACTTTGCTGGGAGTTCGCGACTGGAGAGCAGCTGCACAACGCCGAGATGACTGGCGGACTTTACTTGGGCGGCCTTGACCCCTCGCGGGTTGTTGAGCCACGGAAGAAGAAGAATGACTACTGCGCATGGACGAAACTAAGATTGGTTGACACTGCCAAAATTCCGCGACTATTTGACCGATTTTGATGACATTTTCACGGATTTTACGGATTTGATCTTGAATGACTCACATTCTCTGATCACATCTTTTCTGTTTTGAATTAGGCTCTGCGGGTATTGGTGTTTATCAAACGCAATACACGTGAGTTCAACTTCATACCAGCAATTACTACTCTCTACAAGGCACTTGTACTTCCCATCTTGGAGTACGTGTCAGTCGTTTGGCCCCCTCCTCTATAAGTGCTCCGTAGACCAGATTGAGGGGGTGCACCGCAGATTCCTACGCTATGTAGCATATAAACAATATCTTTCACTAGAGCTGGTTGATTTTCGCGAATTTTCAAATAATGAATGAGCAATTGTAATGGACTTTGACGCCCCAGAGGTGCAATGGGGGCCTAAATCCACAATCATAGATAGAGAGGGGTGTGACAGTACCATAAGAGATAAAACTCGTACTAATAGAATATATATGCTACGTTCGGAGAAGATTGGTTTCCAGTTCTAGGATCGCCCATCCATCGCCAAACGCAGGCTTTCGAAAACACGGGAATGAAGCGCCCGACGCCCGTTGGGAAACGCAGCGCATTCCCTTGGATCTCGCAGGAACTGTCACACAATTTAGATGGCTTCAAAATGTTAAATGTGCGAGGTAAAGGGCGGGGGCTTCCTACAAATCCGTTTCATACATCCAAAAACTCAACCCTAGATTTTAACGGTCGTATTTATATAATTATATATTTATAGGATGTATTTGCTGACGATGACTCCCTTTAAAAACGTTGTAAAAAAATCTTTATCTAACGCAGAAAAACGTGTGGCAAAAGATATGTCGAGTTCGTTGGCCAGCTCCAGAATTTAAGGCTCAAGTTTACAATATTAGGCCTAAAAATTCTTTAAAAAATCGGTTTTTTGACAATAGGGTGTCTCAGTCGAAGTATTTCTCAGCGCTGAGTCGATTGTGGTCACTTGCACATCTCTAAGATTCATATAGATTTTTAGGTGAAAAATGCCCATAATTGACCAAATTTTGACAATAGCGTATGTGGGGTGTCACAGTCGAAGTATTTGTTAGTTCTGAGACGATTGCAACCACTTCCAGATCTCATCGATTTCTAATTAACTGAGAAAAATAGCTTTTCTGGTGAAAATGCCCATAATTGACCAAATTTTGACAACAGGGCATGTGGGGTGTCACAGTCGAAGTATTTTTCAGCGCTGAGTCAATTGCGGCCACTCGCTGATCTCCAAGATTCATAATAAGTTAGGAAAATTCGATTTTTAGGTGGAAAATGCCCACAATTGACCAAATTTTGAATATAGAGCATGTGGGGTGGCACTGTCGAAGTAATTTTGAGTGCTGAGACGATTGCAACCACTTCCAGATCTCTGAGATTCCTAATTAACTGATAAATATAGATTTTTTGGTGAAAAATGCCCATAATTGACCAAATTCTCGAGTTCGGCTGTGTGTTCTAAAATTTTCTTTGCGATCTCGTCACATTGTTTACTAAGTTTTATTCCGGACTTGGTTGAAATCAATGATCAGAATTGAAGTGTCTAATTTAATGTTATCCATAACTTTTCTTTAAAAATTCGATGTATTAGTCATGCCGCATGACTGAGTACTTTTGTTCAACTAGGAAGGAGTTTCAACTTGCTAAATCCTGTGGACTCTACATATTCGTAAGTGCTCCAATAACGAAATATGCGCCATCAAGTATTTGAAGTATTCAAACATCTTCGTAAGTTGAATACCACATGCTGGGAATTAGATGAGTTCACGTGCGAATAGCTTCAAATCTTTCGACAGGAGTTTTTGGGAGGCCGAGCTGACTGGGGGTCGGGCGTCAACGTTCATATTATTCGCGTCACGTTCGCCTCGATGCTCATTCAGCAGCCAACGGATGCCCCCTCACCGTCGTCTCCAGGTGACATTCTCACACAAAACATGCACGCACACCTACTACACTTCTCTTGTCGGCACGTCACCACGTACAGTTGCCATCTCGCTGCCGTACGTTGAAACCGCAACAAAGAATTAACTAAGCTACACCGCATACTTCGGACGATTTCGTGATGATTCCGTAAAGACATACAGTATGCTCTTTTACCTGAAACTTTAATAAACACAAATATCACGGCAGATAAACTCAGAAATGAATTATTTCTTCAACTTATGACAATATGAGCTTACCTACCTTAACAGAGCAGTTGATTTTATAGACTTCTCACTTCGATAAAGCCCGAGTCGTTACGATTTGTCGGCATGTTGTTTGACCTAATATGATTTGTAAACATATTGGTAAGTAATGCATGCATTACATGGACGTCTCTATGAATGGATTGTGTATATAACTATATAATTTTTGTGAGAGTTGAAATAAGAGAAAAAATAGTATTTATCGGAATCATCCCCCCCCCCCCCTCCTCCTCCTTACTATTTAACCCCTTCACCGAAAATTTGAAACTTTCAAGGTTGCTTAACTGAACTGAAATCTGAATCGAACAACAATAAAAGCTGTCACGGAAATCAGATGAGTATAGTAAAATTATCACGGTTAATCGCTATTACTCCCACTATTCACCTCCTTCCATCATGGAATTTGAAGCTCTTGACACTTTATCCAAAACTAAACCGCACGCACGTACGCATAGGCACACACACACACACACACACACACACACACCTATCTTTTTTCACGGATTCGGTCTTAGAATGGTCTGAAACGGATTTGTATGCGGTTATTTTTTCCTCACGCTTGGGTAGTCCCACACCCCTAGATCAATTCCAATAGGTGTATCCCTCTATCGACGGAACCTGGCTTCATAGGGACGTCCTAATCCACGTTTGCTTACTCCAAATGCTTGTACGAGCTGAGCTATAGCGAGACAACATCGCGATATTCGCACTTTTCTCAGTCTTGTTGATTTGTCATGATTTACTGGGATTCTTACATTTCTCGGAATCGTATAAATATGTTGTCGGTTTGAATTCAAATCCAAGAATTTTCATGCCTTACCCCTAAGCAGCGTTGGGGATTTGGAAACTTCGCACACTGCATCAACTGTAGGGAAAAGTTGGACCAAAATCCCAGGAAAAAGAACTTGCGAAGGGGCAGGAAATGTATTTCTTGTTATTCTAGAAAAAGACTTGATTTTCAAATTTTTTCTTCCAAACAACCTTAACAAACATAATATCACACTACATTACTACACAAATGGTAAACTTATCGTTTTCGAATAACCTACTTCGTGAATGACTGAAATTAAGCCAGCGAACAACTCATTTTTCGTACGGATGATACGTTTTAGATATTCTCTACCGATTTGAAGAATAGTCGCGAATTCTCACTGATTTCTCGCCAAATATGAAAAATATTTACAAGACCTATACCTGAGACCTTAAATATTTCATATCGTCAGTAGTATCAGTCATATTTCACTTGGAATCGATTTAGATATTTCAATAAAAACTAAATGGGGACTAGTATTGCTATCAGGGGCTCGGGCCTCATCGTTTGAATTTTTGGTCAAACAACCTTCGCATACGGCGAGGTAAACAACCCCCGTATTATGGGGGATGAGGGTGGGAGAAGGAGTCTTCCAGCTGTTTAATTTGTATTGATTTCGCCGTCAGGCCTCGTTAGGACATCAAATTAGCGTCGGTAGAGAATTCATTTGTTGTCATCTAGGGTAGGTAGTTTATGCACTGTGCACTATTGAACATCGCAATAAATATAATTTTTAAGTATAAAAAGTATTGGAACAGGAGCCAACATCCACCAATAAGGCGTATGAACCAGAACATCTTCAACCTTATCAGCAACTAATAGCGAGTAGTTCTGAGGCACTATACCGATTAGAAGAAAAAATGTTAATTTGAATCAATTTTATCTGATCTGGACTCATTTTGTGTCGGCTAAGATTGTGAGCTGTTGATGGAGTAGAAGTTCACAAAAAATATTTGGCCCCTTAGTGGTAACCAGCTTCAGATTCAAAGCACAATATGTACGGCAAATCCCCCTCCTTCGGATGAAGAAATGAATAATGATCCTCGGTCACGAATAGAAAAGAAAGAAAGCAAATCCATGAAATGCTGTGTTGTGAAGTTGGAGTGAAGGGTATTTCGTTGATACCATATGGGATAAGGTTCTTAGGAAAAAAAGTTGAGATGAAAGTTTCCAATCTGGTTAGGGAAGATATAATTTTAGAAGAAAAACAATGGATAAGTATACCTTATTATGGGAATATTTCTAATAAAATCGGCAAAATTCTATCATCGAGGGGTTACAAAGTGGGTTTTAAAACTAGAAATAGTCTTAGAGCAATACTAGGTTCCGTTAAAGACAAAATTAATGTTCAGGATAAAAGTGGGGTTTATAAACTAAAATGTTCTTGCGGCTACGAATAATAACTACAGTTTTGTTTGTTGAATTTCTTCGTTTTTGTCCAAAGGGAGGTATGTTTAATGTACTTGAAAAATTCGAAATTATCAAAAGTGACAGATCTGGTAAAAAAATGTTTAAATGAGGATATCCCTCAATATATTTCACCAATGATAATTCCATTTCTATAAAACTTGGAATTATCCCTTCAAACTGTTGAAACCAGTAATTCTTCCCCTCCTTTCACTTCATATGATTAGCTTTAATCCCCCTTCACTTTACTAGCACTTAATTGGTTGTACCTCAAGCCCCCTTTTTTTTCCCTCTACCAATGGGATTCAATCTCCCTTCACCTGTGACTATATAAGCTGTGTCCTTTCTAATGTGTGTTCAGTTATTGTTTGTTACTGATTATGGCCTAACTGTCGAAATCGATTTAGCATGTAACTCTTTATTTTTCGTGGAAATAGACAACTTTTTTTCAATAATTTCCGTAGTAAAGACGAGTCGAAAAAGTTAGACGAAATTGTTTTAGGTAACATATAATTGGTACCAACTTTATTGCCGACGTGGTACTTGTGTTCGAACAGTTAAAAAGCTTATAGACCATTTAGGATCCATCTTTGATTGATTTTTTCTTCCTCTTGGGAGACAATGAGATTTGTGGATCCATGAAGGTTGGCCTGAATCAAAGCGTTCTTTTGTACTCCGACGTTTTGAAAAATGTATTTGTCTTCATCAGACCATGGAAGAGCAGAGTTTTGAAGTCTAAATACGTTTTGATAGGTAGGCAACACTCAAAAATCCACAAATTTCATTTAGGATCTAAATCACTAAATTCTTAGGAATATCTTGGGATGGGGAATTTTCATGGTTTTAAGGTGCTATATGATGGGTATCTGACCAGTAATACGGCCATCGAAATTCATTTGTACGATGACGTCACGCGTGATTTAATTCCTTTTGGGCTGAAAATTGGTACTTGGGGGTTTCAAAGCGCGCTGAATCCGAATCTGAAGTCAGAAGTGTGAAATTCCCGGGGACTGGCGATTCCTTCCCGACCTCCAAAAAGCATGGCGATTCCTTCCCCTCTAAGTGTTGGCGATTCCTTCCGGTTACTCAATTCCTTCCACCGTGCAATCGGCGATTCCTTCCCGTTACTCAATGGCTTCCCAGCCAGGTGTTGGTTAGTTTTGAAGCAAAAATTAACTCTTTATAGGACTAAACCCTTAAGTGAACAATTATGTACTTAAAACCCAAATTAAGTATCACAATCACCAAGTATCAAAACCACAATAATCACAAAATAAAAAATCCGTCGTAAAGTTCACGTCTCAATTTCATTGCTCAAAAATCCCCCCAAATTTAACACTGACCCTTTTAGCCAATTTTTTAAGAGTAATCGTCGGGAGTTTGCCAAGCGATGGGTCGTCGGTTTTTTTTTTTTTTTTTTTTTTTTTTACTCTTGGGAGTAGGTATGTTGGTCAATGGCATAGGTCTTAATGTAGATTTCGGCGGTTTGAAAAGCTATTAAACCATCTACGAAACTAAAAATGTGAGGTTGAGGTGAATGAAAGTTTCATTTTCACCTTGTAGGTTTCATTCACCACTAACAAGAAGTCCTCTCCTTTGGCAGTGTGGATATTCATTGTAGGAAGAGTAGACAACAACTGATCAATGGACTTCGGAAGGGGTCCTGAGCGACAGAACAGAAGATTTCTTCAGAAACATTGATAAAATAACTACATAAATGCGATTTTTTAAATAAATAGATATCAAAATATTATTAAATCCTCCTGAAGGGCCTTATCACTTTGAGATTGGAGGGGAAGGAATCGCCGAACCTCTGCTCACTGGCCGGCCTCACACCGGTAGGAATCGCCATCTCCCTCGGGTCGCAAGGTCCAACTTTCACTTTGACGGGAAGGAATCGCCGGTTCCCCGAAATTCCAACACATGAAAGTTCCATGTTAGCGGAATATTTTTGGTGTTTCGTCTCTGACTCCGAATGCTCAGTGTCGATAGTTCAATTTCAATGGCATTGATATTCATAACCTAAAATCTTGAGACTTTATACTCGTAAAATCGTTTGCTCATGCTTACACGATCGCGCAATTTGAAAGGGAAGGAGGAATCTTTAAAAGCTCGCAAATAATCCACGTTCTACCTCTCACATTGAACCTTACTTCAGGGCATCCGCAAAAGCTATTGCTGATTCAATCAAGAAAAGACCTCATCCAAGTGCTCTCAAAAATTAAGAGAGATCGTCATTAGATCGTGAGATACAGTTTTTCTTCGAATATGGGTTTACGCATACGCTTAATAGAGCGTTACTGTCTGAAACTTGTAAGGAACTTTTTGAAAGCTAACATGATCAATTGTGTAACATTTCATCAGATTTTGCAAAATACTCAGACATTCTGTCTCTGAAAACGAATTTTGCTTCTAACTGAAAATTTATTTTGATTTATGTTAGACATAACCTAATGTTGATTTGAGATTGTTCTATTTTTCCGAACCTTTCTTTGGACTCTCTGATTTACAGAGATTTATTATTTTACTGATTTACAGAGATTTGGAATCTCTGATTTACAGATTCTATGGATTTACTTTTGATTTACAGTTTTATCTGAAATATTCCCATAAACGGTTATACTTATCCATTTCTTTTTCCTAATTTCCCTATCTATATTTGACGCTATCTGTACTCTTTTTGCAAGGGACCATATTTCAAATTGTGTCTATTCTATACGATCTTCATATACTTACCCCTTACTCACCAATATACTTCTAATGATAGATTTTCTCCCGGTGGATTGAGAAAAATGAAGATTTTACAGTTGCTCATACGCAGATGTCACCACCCATCCAATGCGTTGAAATTCGTAATTGGATTCCAACAAGTATTGAATAAAAATAAACTGGCATCTAAACAATCAAATAAAACACTGAATGCAAGTAGAACTTATGAATTTGAAGGACTTTGGGAGATCCAAGTGGATCGTTCAAATAACGTGATCAACCTTCATGCCTGCCTAGCTTCAGTCATTATAATAGATGCTGCCCTGCAAAACTATTTCTATGTTATTTGAATTGTACATCATCCATTGACTTGATTGTGTTAATAAAACTACTCTACTATTCCGATTTGCGACACGAACATCTCTCAAATACTGGTGTGAATCCCCGCACCTAATTCTTCCTTAAATCTTGGGAGAACAATCAGCTGTGCTCCCCCACAAGTTTTTGCTTTCTCGGCAAGCATTTCATTGCTGTATTATTGTATTAGTCAAGAAACGGAACATTGTCACTATGCTATCCACAGTTTAGATGGAATACTCCTCGTGATTGTTCGTTTTATATTTCTGACCTAGTGTTCCCAACAATTAGAACCCATTCCAACTTTGTAATCGGATCTGAAGCCCAAGTCTTCGAGTCATTCGCGTGTTTGCAGCGCTAAGGAGATGGGGAAACTTTCTGACGAGGTAGACAGTTTGACGGAGGAAACACCAAGTTAACTAGGAAACGGTGTTCTCTTTCCGTCGGGATCTTCTCTTCGTATATCCAATTATCTTTATCTCGTGAGAAAAGTATATTCCTAGTGTGCAAGTTCCTATGTATTTACTAGTAGCTTTTAGTAGATTTTAGATCCAAATCATGATGATTTGGCTTGGGTTTTGTTTTCATCATCGCCAGATTTTATTTTTATTTCTGTAAGTTCTTGTACCCAAAATATTGATCCACCATATATGAGTGGCGTAACTAAATCATTTCTTAAGGATGAGCAAAATAACAGTCAGAAGATTTTATTTTATAGTTTTAGTATTAATTTATAGCAGGGCATCCCAAACGTTTTAGCTGGGTAATCCACGGCTGACCCTCTATCCAAGCCCAGGGGAATTGAAAACTTTTAAATTCAATTGCAATTTTCCCACTAACCCCTTGATGGATCAATAGTGTTTGGTGAATGTTGAATGTGAAAAAGTAACAAACGAGGTTCCGTTTTTTCTGCGTTTTCACTATGTTGAAGTACTTGTTGGATTTACTACCACTTGTTCAACAAAATAGGAGACAACAATTGTATTGAGTGGAGGGAAAAAATGTATTTACATTTCAACCTCCAGTTGCGCCTTATCGTCCGTTGGATGCTGGCCGCACCACGGTCCTGCAGTTACATGCTATATACCCCCTTCGCCGTTCGTGTGCTTCTCAGAGCGAAGGGTTTTGCTCTGTTGTTGAGTTTACTCAGTGGAACCCTGGGTTGATTTTAGTTACATTTATCGTGCAGATGTTTCAATCAATAACTTATTGATGACGGCAAAAATATTCATTCTGTCCAAAAATTCGCGCTGAAAAACTCTTTTTTGGGGGAGAGGGGATTGGATTTACAGATTAATTGAATGGCTCAAAGGTTCAAAAAGTTATTCTATCCCCTGCTTTGAGGTTTTTGTTCGCCTCGTTAAATTAGCAAGAATAGGTGCATAATTTATTACTCGTCAATCCCCCCTCACTCCACTCCACGCTCCACAAGACGCGACCCTTCAGCAAAATGATATTCTCTCCGCTTCCCCGCTTCTTCTACGCCTCATTTTCAAGATAACTACAAATTACAATTGACTCTATTTGACCTAAATATTTTAACAGTTCCTCCAAGTTAGGCTTCTCCCCATCAATTTATAGACTAACCTGCCACATCCAACTTGGTACATGTTTCCTCTTTTTTTTGCCAGCATATCCTTAACGAGGTTGGTGAAACCCTACATCTGTGATTATATACATGTTATATTCGATGTACTCAAAAGCCATCATCTTTTCTTTTCTTCTTCTGATCTTTTTTGGTCATTATATATCAAAATATCAGGGACCTAGTTGGGAAAAATCATCATATGGACGAATCTGATAAGAAATTGATTCCGGATATCCCATGTTTTGATTACTGAAATTGTTTTTTAACCCGATTTCCCCAAAATACTTTTAAAATATGTTCTATCGCATGCTTTTCTTCAAAATTTGACCCTCGTATTGAGCACAATGAAATTTACCAAATTTAGGAAAAAATGTGCTTAAAGTATCACAAAAAAAAGTCAAGTCATGCAGCATTATCGTATGAGCGAATTTTCGTAAATTATCGTACAATATTTTGTAAAATTGTTTTTGAAGTTAAGGACCTTGAGGAAGAACGAATTGTTAACTACCAATTTTATAACAAAAAACTCGTTCTAAATAATATTCTGCGTTTCAAAAAAAGATTTTGGATTATTAACTATTTCATTTTTTTTCGATTTTTTAGTACATTTTAATGAAATTTAAGTAGGTACATTAGTCAGCATAATTGTGTACATACAATTTAAATGTTCTATTATATAGTTGATAAACTCTATTTGAGCAATATTCTGCTGGATAATATAAATTTAACGATTTTTAGCCGTTTTCTTGCAATTTTTAGCGTTTTTTCAGCTTTTTTTATTTTTTTATTTGACCAATTTAATGTGCTCAAAAAATCGTTCGAGTATTGTGACCTAGACAGCGTCGGTTTGTCTCTCTCTCTCACACACACACACACACAGACCTATGGTTTTTTTTTCACGGATTTGATCTTAGAATGGTCTAAAACGGATTTATATGAGGCTTTTTTCTTTTATGTTTGGGTTGTCTCCCCTATCCCCCTGGATCAATTCCAATAGGTCGTCCCTCTATTGGTGAAACCTAGCTTCAGATGGACGTCCTAAAAACTTGGGTGAAACCTGTTGTTAGACTGCAAACTGAGATTTTCCTGGTCTCGATCATACCGCGGGTAGGTGGGTCGAACGTTTGAGAGGGAAATTCATTTGATGCGTTGAGAGCGTTGAGCAGCAGGGGCAGAAGCAGAGACAGAGGGCGGCAGGCCTGGGCTGGGGTTAACACAAGCAATTGCCTCATACGGCTCCCTAACTGACGTAAACACAACCTTAACTCGACACAACTCATCCCCTCCTGCCTGAATAATTGATAGGGTTGCGATTGCGTTGAATTTATTGCACGTCGGAAATAATGGAATATGCAATCCTTCTGAGAGCTCCTAAAGCACAACTTGGGTGTTTTGTTTGAATTATTAGTTTCCTCAATCCTCATTACCCCATCAACAAGTAGGCGGTCCCTAACGGCAGCTGGATTGATTCGGTTATTGTTTCGTTTTAAATTAAAGAGATTTTGTTCTTCCCGTACGATTTTCCCCCGTTAACGCGTGGAGCAGCGTCTAGAGCAAGCAACTGCAGATGCTAGCTCTTCGCGTATTTCTACACGTATGTACACGACTAACCAAACGCTATCGTCACGCTAAAGTCTCTTTAGTATTTCAATGTCAACGATACTCTTGAATTCGAGATCGAGTAGAAGAAGTTTGAAATCATTTTACACTGCTTTATCAGCTATCTTCACAGGCATCGAATAAATAGGTTCAAGTGATTAACAGACCTACGACCTAAAAAAAAAAAAAAAAAAAAAAAAAAAAGTATTTGCCAACTCATATTTCGTTAAAAACATGTTCTCGTTTTTGGTTGGTACTTGGATGGGTGACCGTCCGGGAGCGCCGCGACTACGACATCTTTATTATTTTTTGTCTTATTATTCAATTTTTCGTCTAGCTACATCATGTTTACTTAATCAGGCTTCGTGGAATAGTTCGTTTTGAGTACCTTCCCTACTTTATCAAATGGTCATATTCAAGATCTGAGAAGGTACCTAGCAAAAAAATTCTACTACCAACCTACACACTTGGTTATTGAACTGACAACAGCTTTTGTATACAAACTTATTATTTAAAAACAGACCTGCTCGTTTTCTGAATCTTTATGTTGGTAGATACAACTTTGTAGTACAAAATGTACCTACTTGCGAATGCTTACGAAGAATAGGTATATAATTGAAAATCGGAAAAGCATCAACGACTGCATTTACTCCCAAGTAGGTAGGCGAACAGGATATCTGGATTTCGGACGAAGTAGGTACTTTGTTCACATAATCAACGGAATTTGATTTAATAAAACAATTATCATATTTATCACAGGTTTTTATTTTTTTTGACTAGGTAGGTAATTGTGGAAGGGAAACGTTATTTGACGACAGTCGGAGGGAGAACGAATACCTATTGCCTAACCTATACTCTTAAAACTGTGGTCACCTTTGCATCAGGTTATGGTGACTACGCGTAGGACGAGATTCCAACGAAAGCATTTTTCCCGCCAACGTTTTGGTAGGCCTCTTTTCCGTACACGCGTAGTTCTACGCGTTGACGCGTAAATTCGCGCATGCGCAGTTGGTATTTCAGTCTCTTTGCGTACACTGGTAGAAAAATACGGGAAGAACAAAAACTTTTATCTGGGTGTTTAGAGCTGCTCACAGCCATTTTGCCTCTGAGTTCAACAAGGCCGCGGAAGCCTTTTGGCGGCAGTTTAATTCACCTTAACTGTGGGAAATGTTTCGAAAATGGTAGTTCGGCCACTCATTTCGGTTTCTGGGATCTTTGAACGAATTCGGTCTCGTTTCCGAATATCTATCTATACATATAGGCGTGAATGATCAAGTGTGGATTTATAACATCCAGAGTGAACGTGAAGGAACTAATTAAAAGCCAACACAGTTTTGTTCGTTTATTATCTGGGTTTGATATGCTGAAGGACGATTCTCGGAATGAAATATGCAATGTTACGATTAAATAGTAAGCATCTCGAGTTTTGCGAAATTCTTGAATCCAAAAGCACCAACGTAGAAGGAATTGGTGGTGTTGGTGTGGTTCTGGTGGTGTTCTTGATTGACCTTTGAACCATCCCCCGCGACCCTTCAACTTTGAGTTGGGCTTAACTCTATCATTAAAAACACGCCTTGCTCTAAACTACATTCTTTGCTAAATCTGCAGTTAAGCAGCGTTAAATGAGGTTTAAACTAGTCTTTTACTACTCTAACTCTAGCTTGTAAAACTCCCACCGCTTTCACCAAATTCCGCTCAAATTCGAATATTTGTACACCACTTTTGCTAGCGTATTTTCATTTCTTTATGTTTCAAACACAAACCGTAATTCACGCAATTGCTTGTCAGATTATTTTTTTCTTTTGATTTTTGTACTCTTGCTAAAATTTTAACTGATTACGTTGCTCAACAACCGTTCACAATCACAATATTTGTCTTAGAAGAATTCCACTTGGTCCTAGATCATATGTCTGAACTGAGTCTCTGCCTAAATGCATTACACCCGTCGCTCTCAATTTTATCTAGCCCTAGATGAATTCCTTAAAACAATTTGGTCGAAGAGCTAAGCAAGCGTGAAATCCTTGTAATGCGCTTACTCCCACAAATTATTCGGGTGGAGTTTCCAGGGATTATTCTTTCGATAGCTCTACTATCGATCCTCTATTATCTTCTTATGAATTTCCTTGCATTTTATTTTTCTCATTCCTCCTCTATATGGTGATGGCGGTGGTGGGGGGAGGATACAGCCCCGACACATAGTAGAATCCCCCGAAATCCCTCGATTCAATAATCCGATTTCTCGTAATACGGTGGGACCATTCTGTTTCGCCCCTAGGCTGTATGTACTTATTAAATTTGAGATAGCAGCTTCTACGTATGCGAAATTTTTTGACCCTTCAAGTACTAATCCCTGATTCTAAACGCTAATTGAGTATGTACTTGGTGTTGGTAATCGTTAAAATACTATCTCGATACTACTAGGTAAGCGTATTTGTTTGTACAATAACATGAAACATTATGAATTATTGTGATTGACATATAAAATATCCCAATGCCAGGAGCCCGGACTATAACCGGTTAAGTATCTTTCTTGTGCAATTATTTTCACCTATGAGATACTCTAACGAGCTTCTGTACTTTTGTTGCAGGTGAGCTTTAGTAGAACAAAAATTCGTGGATTGGTATGTTGCTCCTTTTAATAACATGTATAGTAAGTCCTTTTTACACTTTGTATAACAGCTTACACATACTTATTCTGTTGATTCCCAACGAGTTGATCTGCACGTTCGTTATACATGAGACTTTGGTATTACTATTTCCTCAACTCCTGCGATTCAGTGGGGTCAAGCATATTCCAGCAAAACAAACAACGGTACTCGATTAACTGATATCGTACCTGTCTTCAGTTACTTTTGGTGTTTGCCATTTATCTTGATGTATTCTGTTAAAAACACGTTATCAATCTGCCTTACTTCATTGTAAAAATCATGGTGCCAAATCATTTAACATAAAACAAACGCAAGTTCTGAAAAAATTAGAATAGCTTAAAAAACAGCTAAAAACTGCTAGTTTGTCTTCAAAACAGGATATTATTTGAAAACAGTTTTATAAACTGTTATAATTTACGTCACAATTGTTTATAAGTTTATATTCGGACAGGGGCTGTTAAATTTCATAAATTTACTTACAATTCAACTATTTTGTTTGTATATAGTTTGAAGTCAAGGTTTTTGGAAGTATTCGTGGTCTGGCTTTCCTGGTATCACTTATCTTCGTGATTTTTTGGTCGACGGTGCTGCTGCATGAAGTTGGTAAAAGAAACTATTCGTAACTTGCGTAAAGTAGATTCTACATAGGAACTACTTTGATATTCATTACACTGCAAAAAAAAAAAAAAAAAAAAAAAAAAAAAAAAAAAAAAAAAAAGAGTTGTGCCCTCACGAAACTAGTACTGGTCCTGGGGGTTCTCGAACTTGCTGAATCCGTAGCCTGTTTTTCACGTAAACATTTAATTTTTGAGGTACGGCACCTGCATTTTTGAAAGTCTCTTAAATTCCAGGATATTTATATTCATATTCTTGTTGGAAATTTAACGCTGAACACGTCTATACCACATATGATGGGTCTGAAATGCCTCCTTAACGTGTCTTTTGCCTGAAAACTGCCAATAAACGTGGTTTTCACCAATTTTTGACGATTTTTCTACCGTTTTTTGTACAAATTACACCACTTGGCGGCATGAAAAAATTGAACTATTACTTGAATAATTCCTGCGTCGAATGAGACAAACAGCAGCTCTGGAGGTATGCTAATTGATTTTTCGCGAATTTTCAACTACCGATAAACGTGTGTTTCGGGAAGATACCTAGAAAAAATAAGTTTTCAAAAAACTGACAAAAAACACATTTTTCGGTAGTTGAAAAATCGCAAAAAATCAATTTTATCATACCTCCAGAGTTGCTGTTGGTCCCATTCGACGCAGAAATAGTCCAAAGCACAATTTTTTAGATCGCCTAGTGGTATAATTTGTACAAAAATTATTTTTAAAAAACTATTTTTAAAAAAATCGTAAAAAATTCGTGAAAACCCACTTTTTGGCAGTTTTTAGGCAAAACACACGGTAAGGAGGCATTTCAGACCCATCATATGTGTTATAGACGTGCTCAGCGTTAAATTTCCAACAACAATATTACCTTTAAATTGAACATAAATTATCCGGGAATTTAAGAGATTTTTCAAGAATTCAGGTGCCGTACCTCATTAGACGTCTACGTGAAAAATGGGTTTTGGATTCGAATTTATCGCCCTCGAAAACCCCCAGTACCAGTTTTGTTAGGGCACGACTTTGATTTTTTTTTCTTTTTTTGGGCAGTGGTTATTGATATCGTCGTGAATGATTCATCGTCTACTTATATAACCTGATTTTTCCCTTTTGCAACCATCCATTGAGAATAATGTGAAGCAGTTTGTTGTCTGGAGGAATTGACATATATCACGATAAACCCCAGTTATTTTTCTCTCTGTTCAGTCTCGTGATGATAGCTCCCATTTACCTGCCCATGTCACTTCATTTTTCCTCCTTCATCAATTTCAGGGGGACAGCGAGGTCGGCTTGATTGATAACAGTCTGCGTGTTTCGGATACGAAACCCACTATCAGTGAACGGATGGATTGAATGTTCATTCATCAGACCGTGCCCCTGCTGCTGATTGTTGATAAGGCGTGGCCTTGGCCGCATCGGTTTCTCCTAAATTCATTTTTCACCATGAAAACTTTCATAAGGGTAGATGATGAGGGGTTGGGAGGTTTTCTCATTTGCTCTGTAGTTGTTATAACAACGAACCCAAGACCGAAATTTCATTGGGGATCTTATTCTGATTAACAGAATTTCAGAGAATGGAAGACGACTGAGAGCTACGTAGGGATATGCCGGCATGTAATTCTGTTGTAACGAAACTATTACTCGGTACACCGGAATAGCCGCTACGTAAAATAAATAAAAAGAAAGATCTAGAGGAAAATTAAAGAAGTAGTACTTTATAACTGTAAACTGAAGTAATAATATTCAATAAGCAAAGGAGTAGCTAAACTACCGAACTGGGACAACCCTTCAACTCGATTATCTGGACACGAATGAATCAGCCACGTCACACCAAAGTGTCATTTTTATGTGGGTGACCTGATTTCCCAATCTCTTCCAACGGATGTTGACACATCACCCTTCCAAAGACAGAGCCGCTGATATAACCTTCTCAGTAACCTGCTTATCTCTGGCTGCTCCCAGCTTCGTTCTCCAGGTTTTATTGCCACGACGGACGGTACCGGACATCGGGCGGTACAGCATCCGGGGGCTGAGACAGCATGTTCTCATGCAAGCAACCATGCTGTGGCATATGCGGCACCAAATGTGTGGTGCTAGGTCCATCCTCCAGCAAACGTGGGCACCCTGGCAATCGGGGATCAGGTATCTGAGTGTGCAAGCCAACCAGAGCTAGTGTCCCGGGGTCGGTAGGGCATGTTTCATCCTCAAGAGATTATGCAGGATTCGGGCACCGTTTTTCATGTTGGCACTTTGGTGTGACGTGGCATGAAGTAGAGATATAAATTTTGAAAAATAGAGAAAGCCGAAAGAAAAGGGAACTTTAGGGTCGAGGGTTGCAGAAAGAGAAAATCCTAATGATATGTGGGTTTGGTGCTGGCAGTAGACATAAATAAGGAACTGCAGTGCCAGAAAAACCATTCAAATATCGAGGCAACACAAATATTCAACCGTAAATAGCTTTAAGGGACAAGAAAGAAGACATAAATAATCATTTGGAGAGTATTAGAGCATAAAAATATAAATTGTAGTGGGTTTGATTTACAGAAAAAACTAGTAGGAGCCATAAGTGGCACGGGAAACAAGAAATAAGACAAGCATTTGGAAAGGAGTACAGCAAAGATATAAATTACGTTTCTTTATTTGGACAGTTCAAATTATGACAGGGATTTACAAAAAAAAAAGGCCTTTCTGTCCTTGAATTGGTATTTTACTAATCTCCAACGTTTCTCCCCAGGAACTGGGGTTTCTTCGGGGAGGCAAAATTCAAAATATCAAATTCAAAATTTGTAAAATAAATACTTAGGTATCGTTTTCTTTTTGTGATAAAAATCGAAAATTTCCGTGGAAACCAGTCGAAAAAAATTGATGAAAATTAAATTTAATATTGTTCAAGTTTTTGTAACAATGTTTTTCCATAAATTTTACCTAGTTCGCTGGTGACGGTAATTATAAATTTAGAGTCCCTCAATCAAATATGAGGAAATTTTATTCAAGTTTTGAGTGTCATTTTGGAAGTTAATTGAATATAGAACTATTCTTTTTTGAAAATTAGATTCTCTTTCTACAATTTTGAAATTGTCGAAGTCCATAGTATGTCCTAATGATCTGCAGTGGGCAACCAAGTCGTAGATCCACTTCGTGTTTTGAAAAACGACGCCACTACCGCAAGGGTAGTCTCAGTCCGTTCGGCGTCGTTTTGCAAAACGTAAATGGGATCTACGACAAGAAGATACGAAAAACGCGTTCGTTGCTCATTGCAGATCTTTAGGACATACTATGGACTTTGACAATTTCAAAATTGTCGAGAGAGAATCTAATTTTCAAAAAAGAATATTTCTAGGAATGGTCAAGATAATAAATTCAATTAACTTCCGAAAAGACACTCAAAACTTGAGCAAAATCTTTGATTGAGGGACTCTAAATTTATAATTATCGTCACAAAAACATTCTTACCTACATAAACTTGAACAATTTCAGGTTTGGTTTTCTCAAACTGATAACTTCGATTTTTCATCACAAAAAGAAAACAATAAGTATTTATTTTACAAATTTTGAATTTGATCTTTTGAATTCTGTCTTCCTGAAGAAGCCCCAGTTCCTTAGGAGAAACGTTACCGATTATAATAAAAAACCAATTTAAGGATAGAATGGCTTTTTTTCTTGTAAAGTCTCTTAGTTATGTTTGCGTTTACATTAACAATTGTCCTACATAATAGCATGTTTCGACAAAATATATTATTCTGATTCTGAAAAAGTCCCCGTCCTGGATCGGAGGTCTCCCCACTCGAAGACCCCCCTTTTGGCAGGGACGGTAATCTTTGGATGATATCAACGGTTCAACACAGCGAGGGAATTTGAGATGTTAACATTTCCTCGACATCAAAAACTGAACTATCATGAATCTTATAATATCAGAGAAGATTTCTTGAACGAATAGGTGAGTTCAATCCGGGGAGCGTCTAGGAGCTAAACCGCAAAATCCCGGAATTTTCATAAAAATCGGACTAAAACATGGCATAGTTTTGGGTGTGACAACGATTTACACAGACAGTTTTCAGGCAGGCTGACTGACATGAAACCAAAATTAATCAATGAGCTCTGAGACGCACAAAGCAAGTGGGAATTTTGATTTCGGAAGACCAAAATTTTTTCTTCCTCGCACCAACACCATGCTTCTCCTACCTTCGGAAGTGAGGAAGCAAAACCATAGATTCATGCCTGTGTGTGTGACAAATTTTGTCGACGCTGCCCAAACGATAATTCTCAACCGATTTTCGACATTCTCTCTTGATTCGATCCAAATGTTAGTTCAGTTGTGCAAAAAACATCGGTAATTTTGAATTTGATGACGGAAAAATCAAAATAGAGGGCATGAAGAAAAAAGAAAAAGTGTTTTTTATTTCAACGAATTTTGTCGACAAATTTTTGTCGAGATTTTCGTACTCTACCTGTGCAGCAAACCTTGGGAATTGAGGATTCGATATAGGATCAGAGGTGTTGTGGGTGACCACCGATTCTTTCAAGCTCTGCCCAAGCTACAAACTCGACCGATTTTTTTCCGATTAAGAATTCGGTATAGTTTTAGAACGTATGCCAGGAGTTTCGAATTCTGCAAGTGTAACTTTTCCACACTTTTACTCTTTGTTTTGGTGAAACACTTGTTCTTGTTTACCGTGCATTACAATTACCTGTACTTATTAACTTGAACATTTTTAACTTGTTATATTATGAAATAGGCCCCCCCCTGTTTTGAAATGTTTGAATCCTTGTAGCGGAAGAATCAAATGCTGAGTAACATATCTCCTAATTCTATCAAATACGTCGAATTTTTCGAACATGTTGGTATTTTCAACTTCAAAGAAGCGATTCGTGGTTGGAGATGGAGTTGTGGCTGGGTCATGTTTCTCGATTTACTGGTCGTATGAACACCCGCTGGCCCGTGACATCACTCGCCGGTCTTCTCCTACGCTCCCGCTTCAACCCATTGAAGGAGGATCGCATAATCTCCGGATTCTAATCCTCGATGTTAGGACTCGACTCGCCGAGACCGCTAGAAACACGAAACAAAGTGTGGATTTAAATGTACATGTTTTTTCTTTATGCCGCGCGCTTGTCTGAAGTTTCTTGGGTAGAGTAGTCCTACTGGCATAATATTATAAGGCTGTTGTATTTACAGTAGAAATCGATTGTAACATCCGCCAAGGGACCGTAAAAAGCTAACCGATAGCCACATTATAACTTATGATCTCAAAATTCTCAAGGGCTTGGCTAAGAATTGATTGGAAACACATTTGCTTCCGAGTCTACCTAAAGGTAGCGGAAGCATTGTTTTCATTTTCGGGAGAAAACAAATTTTTGGTCTCCAAAATCAAAATTTCCACTCGCATTTTACGTTTTAGACCATCCTGAACAACTTTGGTTCCGTGTCTGTCTGTCTATCTCCGTGTGTGTATGTGTGTGTGTCTGTCTGTCGTGTGTCCGCAAATCCTTGTAACAATCTTATTTTCCACACTTTTCATCCGATCTGGATGAAATTTTCAGGGGATGTTCGGGCTAGGGGGTAGACGGTCCCCTATCAGTTTCATTGTTCTTGACTTAATACCTCACTCTGCGCATGCGCAAACGTGAATTCTACCAAGCATAATTTTCTCACGCCCTAGTCGTTCGATCTCGCACAAATTTGGATGGTAGTTGGGAGATGACAATTTGATCATCTTACATTAATTTCTTAATTTCAACATGATTGTATCATTAATAACTACTGCGCATGCGCCAATATGAAATCCTTGTAATAAGCTTGTTTTCCACAGTTTTCATCTGATCTGGATGCAATTTTTAGGGAATGTGAGGGCTAGGGTGTAGACGGTCCCCTATCACTTTCATTGTTGCGAAATCAATACTTCACTCTGCACATGCGCAAACGTAAATTCCATTATGCTCCATTTTTTCTCGCCCTAGTCGTCCGAACTCGCTCAAATTTGGATGATAGTTAGGGGATGACGATTTAATCATCCTATATAAATTTCATCATGATTGTTGTATCATTAATAGCTACTGCGCATGCGCCAATGTGAAATCCTTATAACGACCTTAATTTCCACTGTTTTCATCCGATTTCGATGAAATTGTCAGAGGATGCGCGGGTTAGGTTGTAGACGGTCCCCTATCATTTTCATTGTTGCCAAATCAATACTTCATTATGCGCATGCGCAAACGTTAATTCCATCATGTTCCATCTTTTTACTCTCTAGTCGTTTGAGTTCACTTAAAGTTGGATGATAGGTAAACGAAGAAGCTATGTGCCACACCCAACTTGGCAGACGTTCTTTGGTATTGTAAGTTACCTGTCTGTCCACAGCTTTAACGTATGAGTGGTTTTGAAGGAGAAAACTGATCTTTCAAGAGTCAGTTCAAGTTCATTCAAGTTTCAGAAGTATGTGAGGAGACAAAAATATTTTTATTGTTTATACGTAATGTACGTAGTACGTAGTATAAAGATACATGGAATAGTACTTGGGCATTAGGACATCTTGTAGGTAAGACGGAACTGCACTAGGAAAAACTCACTGCACACAAGTTCTAGAACAACTGAAACTGAAACCAAAAGCGACCTCATAGGACAGGGTGTCCCGCATAAGGTTGTCAGTACTTCAGGAGTCGATTCTAGAGCTTATTTCTGATCGAATGTTCCACTTAAAGATTTTTTTAAACTCTTAGTTTTCGAGTAATTTAATTTTCCAGAAGATGATTTCGACCTTTTGTCACTAGGACGATCATAGCTACCTAAATTTGCTGTGTGAAGTTGAATTCGAGGATGCCGTTGGAAAAAGCATTAAATTTCCTGTCGGTTAAATGCCTGAGCTTTTTTTTAACTAAGGTTTAAGACATGAAAAAGCCCTCTGAAAAGCCAGTATTACCTAATTTGGGAAACCTCGAGTTGAAGTATTTGGGAATTGAACTAAAAGAAACAATGTTTTTCAAGACAGAACAGTAAAAACTGCGCCAAAATCTCTTCTACTCAACGGTGTAGTCAAATTTACTTTGTCTTTGCTAATCATGGAAAAAAACCGTATTTTAATTCTGAAAAACAATGTTTTTTTCAATGAAACCGAGGTTTTTCTTGAAAAACGATCTTCTCTGAAAATACGAGTTTGGAGTTGGTTTCTACATATTTTTTTACGCTGAATCAAATGGTGAAACTTGCATATCTCCACAACCCCGTTAGAACCAAATTTTACACATTAACTCACAATTTTGAGTTCATTTGGTATGATAAATTTTATGTGTTTTTAGGGTGAAACGTTGCTAAAAGAGTAAAACTCGTTTATAACGAGGTTGTGGAGATATGCAAGTGTTACCATTCGCTTCAGCGTAAGAAAATACGTAGAAACCGACCCCCAAGACTCGCACTTTCATAGAAGGTCATTTTCATGAAAGCCCTCGAACTCATTTAGAAAACAATGTTTCTTTTTCAGAATTAAGACACTATTTTCTCCCGAATTCAGGAAAGTAAAAGTAAAATTGACTACATTGTTGAAAAGGAGAGATTTTGGCGCAGTTTTTACCGTTCTGTTTTGAAAAATATTGGTTCCTTTAGTTCAATTCCCGATTGAAAAAACTCGAGGTTTCCCAAATAAGGTTATATTGGCTTCTCAGAGGGCTTTTTCATGTCTTAAACCTCAATTAAAAAAAAAAAAAAAATCTCAGGCATTTATCCGATAAGAAATTCAATGCTCTTTTCAACGGCATCCTCAAATTTGAATTTACACAGCAAATTAGGAGAGTTACAATCGTTTTAGTGACAAAAGATCAAAAACGCGAAAACTCTTTAAAATCTCTTAAATTTACTAGTGCTCTTCAGCGGAGTTCAAATTAACATCTTTTAATAAAAACAATAAATAAACCCGAAAATATTGAACTCAGTGCCAACATATATATATACGAGTAAAATTGAATAAATATTTAACTGTGGTACTACTGTAAATTTTAAACTTTAAAGACTGTAAAATAAATTTAAACAAAATTTTCTCCAACAACCAACCAATATTGGAGATCTTCTGTAGGTATTCTATTACTTCTCCTCGGTATTTATTTCGTAACAAGGACGTATTTATCCGCCTCTGTGGACGGTTTTCGAGCGTAGAGCAGTTTATTCTCCGGTAAAGACGGACATTTGAGGAGAGCGGGCTAGCGGTAGCTGTTTCTCCTAGTTGAAAGGAAGCGTTACATCTAATGACCCCGTTGGGAGGTACAGAGGGTTAATAGTGACGTGGGAGAGGGGGGGGGGGGGGGGGGGGGGGGGAGTCCGCGTCCGTTCGTCACAATCGTGGTGAAATATTCGTATAATAAAGAGAGCCGTGACCCTCCCGCTGTCCGCTCGGGGAGATTCCTTTGAACGGTTCCTTCCTTCAAGACCTCAGCAAAACGTGTCAAGATCTCTAAATGATGGTGACGAGGGGGCCCTTCTGACCCGATTTTTCTTGGACCTCTTATGTGGATGTAATTCACAGGACCCATCACGAGCAGGGAAGTGAAATAACCGTTAAATGAAATGAAATGATTTGTTTATAGGCCAGTCATTTTGTGGGTATTTGACGGTGAAGAATGAGTTTTATTATATTGTTTGGTAGAGTCCCAGGAGTATGTCCCTGCCTAGATTTCGAATCGCGAACAACCGCCGCTCATCTGCTGATTCAATCGTGTCTACGGGGTGCATAGCATAGATCATTCGAAAATTTATGGACAAAATTATGCTAAAAATGTACTTAAATTTCATTAAAATTTGCAAAAAAAAAAAAAATCGATAAAAACTGCAAAAAAGCTAAAATCCAAAACCACTTTTTGAATAGTAGATTATTATTTAGAATACGGGTTTGCCAAAAAATTAATAGTTAACAATGTGCTTGCACTCAAACAGCTTAAATTTCAAAACAATTTAACATTATACAGTTAGATAATTTACGAAAATTCGCTCATACAATCATGCTTCATGACTGGAACTTTTTTTTTTTTTTTTTAATGGAAATTTTGGGTTACTCTTCATTTGGTTTTATGGGTTATTTCTGTGCTCAGATAAAAGCTAAATAAATTTACTTCAACACTGCACCGCCTGAATAAGTGGTTTTAAACGTTAACGAAAAGTTAAAATTGAATTTTTCGAGATAAAAATTGGTGTTTATGAACGGGTGTATCTCGGCTCTTATTCGACTTTCAGAACTGTACTTGGCAACACAACTTATATAGCACTTGGTTACAAACTTATATAAATGGTGATAGCGACCGAACCGCTACAACATATATTTTTAGAGTTATAACCCAAAATCTGAAAAAAAAAAGTGGAAAATATAAACTCCCTCCCATGATTGGAACATTTTTTTTTTTTTTTTTTTTTTCTTCTTGTTTTTAATCCATTTTTTGAAAAACAATGTGTACGATGTATTCCTTGTAGTGCACTAAGTATCTTGTCTTGAAATAGTATTCAAGTGATGATACCCTTCAATAACTCCAGAGACTTGGTTTGCCATTCACGTAGTTCTGGTACGTTCAAAGTCTTGAGAGCTGTATCGATTCTGAAGCTAACTTGAATGGGATTCTCCGAATCGAAGTGGGCCGCACCCATTGATTTTGTGGGCATGAAATATTAGGCAGGCAATACTGACCGCATTATACTTCCGTGTCGAGCATGAAGTAGATCCAATGGTTTGTTCCACGAGATCGTTGTTTCGTTACCGTAGGTTCCTATACATAATTCATCAATGCTGCGCTTCTGCGCCTCCGTCGTACCAAGTGGTTCAATTAGAATGCTACTTTACTAGTTCACAGTCTTCTCGTATTCTTTATTTTCAGTTCAATTCAACTCAATTTTATTGTGTTGTAGGTGATACAAGGAGTTCCTTAGTAGTATACTATAGTAAAAATAGTAAATGATATCTTGCTTTCATTCCTTCCTCAACAAATAATGTTTGACTAATACGTGTGTATAAAATAATTATCAATTATAAATTACTACATAGTTAATATAGATCACATGTTCCAGACTTATATCAAAAAAGTTCCAGTCAAATATTAGAAAGAGTCCCACCGTTGCCAATATTTCGGGTGCTGCCCCCCATTTTCAAAACGAAATTTCTTCACTTCAAATTATCGTTTTTTTTTTTTATTTTTTATTTTAAAAATATGATTTGGAATCGTTAGAGTCTCCTCTTTCTCGTCGTTGAAATTTTAAACATCCTAAAATCTATTTACATTGCTTAGTTGGGGGGAGGGGGGGGGGGGGGGGTTAAAATTGTTTGCTTAGTCAATATTTTTTGTCCTGCCCCCCACGGGATTCGCTAGGAATATGAACAAATAAATCATCCCTGATTGCCAACAACGAATTTTACTTGACTCAAATATATATATTTTGTTTCCCATTATACCTATTCATTTGAATTAGGGTTATATAGCTTTTCTAACATTAGCAAGGAAGACATGAATTGGTCGGACTTGGTCATTTTGACGAGCTTCCTCCACAGGAAGTCACAAAGTGGTTAGTGAAATCGTGGATCCAATTTTCCAATTAATCTATATTTTATCAAAGGATTGATTTAGCATGATTTTATTTTTCAGATCCCACTAAATCATGCACATCATTCTGATCCATTTCTTCTTTCAATTAATCTGCATTTTAACCAAAGGATTGATTGAGGACTTTTTTTTAGCTTTGAGATGCCAGCATGCAAGCATCCAGACCACCAAACTATACACATCATTCTGAATTATTTTTTAATTAATCTATATTTTACCAAAAGGATTGATTTAGGATTTTTTTAAATATTTGAGATGCGAGCTTGCGAGCATCCAGACCACCAAACTATGCACATCATTCTGATCCATTTTTCCAATTAATCTATACTTTACCAGGAGGATTGATGGAGGATATTTTTTTATTTTTGAGATGCGAGCATTCAGACCATGAAACTATACACATCATTCAGATCTATTTTTCCAATTAGGTTATCTATATTTTACCAAAAGGATTGAAGAATTGATTATTATTATTATTTTATTTTATTTTTTTATTTTTTTTTTTTATTATTATTATTATTTATTTTATTTATTTATTATTTTTTTTCTTTTTTGAGATGCGAGATTGCGAGCATTCAGACCTCCAAATTAAAGGCAAAGAAAAAACCCACTCTTCTGAAATCGAACAAGGTCGAGTCCAACACTAATTATCCGGCTATTCGCTTGACGGGGAAGAGGACGAGTCCAATAACTCCCACAGTGATTACTAATTACTATATTATTGCATCTAAAACTCACAACTTTTGATCAAAGTGTGTATCTGTGTCATCAGTCATGTACATGTGTTATATTTCTAGTTTTTATCGCCAATTAGATAGTGGGGGACAGGTCTAAAGTTTTTGACTAGACAAAACTTTAGTGCTGCCCCCAACTTTTTTAAACCACAATTAAGAAATGTAAATCGATTTTAGGATGTTTCAAATGTCAACGATGAGAAAGAGGGGACTCTAGCGATTCCAAATCATATTTTTGGAGTGGAAAATGGGGGCAGGACTAAAGTACACCCAATATTTGTAATGTCGCTTTGATGTTTGTTCTATATCTTGTCAATTTTATTCATCATCTATCTATTTCGAAATGAAAAAAAATTTTTTGCTCCAAAATCAAAATTTCCACTCGCATTTTGCGTTTCAGAGCCTTCTGAACAAATTTGGTTCCGTGTCTGTCTGTCTGCCTGTCTGTCTGTCCGTCCACATTTCCTTGTAACAGCCATAAGTTCCACAATTAACCAAATTTTTAGGGATCATGCGGGTTAAGCTCTAGATGGTCCCCTATCAACTTCATCATGATCGGATCAACGGTAGCTTCTGCGCAGGCGCTAACGTGAATTCCTTGTGACGGTCATAACTCGGTCAATGTTGAACGGATTTCGGTCAGATTTTCAGGGATGACGTGGATAAGGTCCCTTGAGGTCCCATAAGACAATCATCATAATTGCTTTCCCAGTTTTCTAGAAATTTTGGGAGGAAAGGGAGGAGGAGTATTCAAATTACTCTTGAGTTTAGGCCCAGTAGATGTAGATCTCTAACATTCTTCGTCCATAGTGGGTAAGAGGTTTTTTCCGTCAATAAATAATTCATCCTCACTCAGGTCGCCGTGCTTCCAGTCTTTTCTTGCTTGGAACGTCCTGCACTCGAGTGTCTTTCCTTGGTTCCCGAGTTCGCCTGTGGTAGAAATCGGATGTGTTCAATTGGGATCTTTTAAACTTATAAATGTTCTGGCATAATTTAGATTAGGAGAAAGAATTCGAAAATTGAATGAGGACAAGTCTGCTCCTAGAAAGGCCTTAACGCCTACTCTTCTAAAGGCCTACTCCTGCCTATAGGTCGACCAAAGATGGTCTGCGTTCCGAGGGCGCGCCCTATGCGGCAGAAAATCGAACTACGCGTTGAAGCAACTTTTTGAAAAAATCCTGTCAGGTAAAGTTGCCTTGAAGAGAAATTTCGCATTTGAGGGTTGGCTGCACTGCTTTCCGTGAATGCGCGACAGCTATTTTTCGTATAATTCGTTGACATTGTTTTCTACTTCTCGTGATTCATTCTTCCTTCATTATTTTAACGTTTTTTTTTTTTTCATTTTGTTAGTTATATTTATCTTATTTAATTTCACCTGTTCGTTATGAACAACAACCTTAAAACAGGATGTTCGTCGTCCCTTCTCTTCAGAAAAACCCTTCGGCGGCCAGCTCTGGGAAATCGCTTCAATGTAGCCGAGTACTTCTCCCGAAAGAAAACTGAGAGCATTATAAGGTGATTATTTGTCACTTGACAATTGAGCATTTCCACTAGAACAGTTAGTTCGATCCTAAGTGAAGTCAGGCGGATGATGGAGACTTCCTTCATAAGTCCAACAAGAAATAGGTAAAAGGTACAATTCAATAGAGGTACCTTTGTGTATATTAATTAAATAAACACGGAGTATAAATTTCGTAACTAAGTAGGTTCCTATTATTTGTTGACTAAAATCGAGAAGTATACTTTTTCTTAGTTTTGAGTTCCGAGAATTTTTATCGGTCTATGCATGTCGTAACCACTTTCTATCCCTAGCTATACGCGTGAATAGTGTGAAGCAAAAGTCATTCCTAGAAAGTGAAGTTTTTAGTTCTTTTATTAATGATTCACTGGTAAGTGATTCTTAGAAAAAAAGGAGCGAGAGATGTTCTTTTCCTACCCATAACCTTCCGGGAAGGCCGTGCACCATTAAATACCGAAACGCTAAACTTGGAAAGAGATGTTTTTCCCTCCTCACGTTCCGGAAAACTCGTGCGGTCTACTGTAACAGAGAGTACTGTATTGCAAATAAGTAAGAAGCAGAAACGCAATTTACACATAATTAATTTCACTGAAAAACGTAAAAATTTGAGGGCAGATGCTCCCGCAGAGGAACGGAGGGAAAAAGAGACTCTGCTGAAGGGAAAAATTTTGAAAAAATATCGTACGCGCCAACAATTTTTAATGATAAGAGATGTTCCTTTTTCTCCAGCAGAATTCCCCCTCGGAACGTGCCATCTCTGGTCGACCTATATAGGTGCCTTCACGTCTTACATCTTAAACCCATATAACCCTCTGAATGCTATTTAATGGCGTTCTAAGAATATCCATTTTCTTGCTCATGTTATTTAGCTTATAATGATGGAGTCTTCAATATTTAGTACGAAATTTTCAACGATTTCCAGCATAAATTTGTTTTCCTCACTACCGATTCTAAAAGCTAAAACTAAGCTACAAATATTTTGTTCCGATATCAACGTACCTCTTCCTTTTTACGTTTTACATATTTCTGTGCTATTGGATTCTATGACTGTCAGTCTGTGGATGTCCCTGGCGAAACTCTACTAAATTACAATCTGATATTGATTAAATTATCAGAGATTGTGTGGGGCAGCCTCTGAATAACTCACGAGGGGTTCGATTACTAACAGGTTCGTTAGGATTGCGTCCACATGCGCTTTCGTAAAATTCGTCGTCACCAGCAGAGTGTAAATCTATTCGGCCGATTTTGATGAACTTTTCAGGGATTGTTTGAGTGAGTTTTTTTATAGAAAATTTGTATTGCTTTTGGACGATAAGTAGCGTTTGCGCATGCGCAGACACGAATTTCACGAATCTGCTACTACCTGCATTCTAATGGCCCGAATTTATTCCGAATTTGTGTATTGGTTGAGGATGTTGTGGAGGTGACTGTTTATGAAATTCACCGCTATTTAGCTTTAACATCGGCTACTGACCCTGCGTGAACGTAAAATTCGTTGTCAACGGAAGTCCGCTGAACGCACCGCCTATTTTGGATGAAAGTTTTAAATTGGGGTAGCTCCTAGATGGATTGTTTAGGTGAGTTTCTTGTAAAAAATTTGTATTTCTTTTGGACGATAAATAGCGTTTACGCATGCGCAGAGACGAATTTTGCGAATCTACTGCTACCTGCAATGTAATAGCCCGAAAGCTTGTATTGGTGGAGGATGGTGTGGAGGTAATTGCTCATGAATTTCGCCGCGATTCAGGTTTAACATCGGTTACTGACCTTGCGTGAACGTAAAATTCGTTGTCAAGGGCAAACCGCTGGGACGCACCGCCTATTTTGATGAAATTTTTGAGGTAGGCTTGCTCCTAGATAGACCTATGTGTAATTTTTAACAATTTCGTCCTTCTTTGGATGCAGCTAATATGCGTCCATTTTATAATAAATGACAAAGCTATCCACCATTCATCTGTCATGCCCGACGTTTATTGAAATGTAAGATCATGCGTTTGAACAACCCAGATCAGATGAGTGAGGTGAACAGCTATTGCTATGCTGACATTGGAATCTGCGTCTCTCTGGGACACCTGTCATATAGTATGACATAATCACATCCGATTATTCGAACCCGATATCGGCGAGGTTTCGGTGCCCCTTACACTGTACCTTTGTGCTGTGTGCGTAAAATAACATTTGTTTGTATAATGTTGGAGGAGAATGTTAGCCGATTGTCACCACTGAATGATCGTGCTAACTTGAACGTATATAAGTACAGCCGGCTCCTTGAATTCCACAGCCCGTAATGACTATATGTACTGCGGGTATAGTATCCACAACCGGCAACGTTCGTCCTCGCTCAACTCAACAAAACTCGAAACCAGAAAAATTTGTTAAAATTCGTTTTCGCAACTTTGGTTACTTATCGGTTCACACTCTTTGAGAAATCAGTTTCTCTACAACATTATGTTTCTATTGCACCTCTTGGTAGTTTTATCCTGATCAGAGACTCAATTATGCCCATTGTGTGCCCTAACACACAGATGAGTTCTGATGTGTTAAAGCTACGCTATAATGTTGTTTTACTACAGCATAATTGACGATCTAAGATTAAAATAAAATGTACATAATATTTTTAAAAAAATAAGAGTATACATTTATGTGAAAAATACACTTTCCGAGATTTATGTGCATTTTTTATATTTTACCCAACCTTTCGAAGTAGCGGCTTTAAACAGGTATTTTAGCAAGCAAATTCAACTTTGTTAACTTTCACGCCCAATTGTTTAAAATTTGAATGGCCCGTAAAGATCCCTAATTTGGTCTTGATTTCCAATGAAACGGGCAACTTTCGTGCGTCGGAATTTCTCATTTTTGTGTCGAAATGGGCGCCCTTTAAAATCTTCGACTGCAAATTGTCTGCTCAAAACTATAGATGCTTCGGACAAAAAACATACATCCTTCATATTGCACCTTTCTGGAAAGCTCTCGTCAATATCTGTCAGTTGATGGAATACAATTGATTAGGAGAAATTTATCAAAAAATTCGGAAATTGTTCGACATTGAGGACCACCATCTTTAACATCGTATGTTAAAAGACTCAAGGTATGGCAGAACTTGAAATTCACAGTTTCGATTTAGTCGATGAGCTTGAATTCTTTGATATCCCCTCGTCTTCTTGATCATGTTTTCACGCCGCATTTTACTGGCAGAAACTACCAAGTGCCCTGCAGATCTCACCATGTCCAAGTCATGGTCATTTCTGCCTGGGGATTTGTAACATATTGAAAAAGTTCCAGTCGAGCAGCTTGATTATATGAGCAAATTTTTTTAAATTGTAGTACAGTGAAACTTGGATAATTCGAACCTCAAGGGACCAGTCAAAAACTTCGAATTAAACAAAAATTCGAATTAAAGAAGTTTTTAATAAATTATATTTTAACAAACTACAGTACGAACTAAAGTACATACAGTAACATTGAACACTGTATTGACAAACAGAATATTTCTTAAATATAAAGTCACCTTGAATGGTACTGTATTTAACTGCAACCATAAAAAAAAAGTCCAGTCATGCAGCATGACCCCATGAGCGAATTTTCATAAATGGTCGTATTACATTTATGTTAAATTCTGTTGAAATTTGAGCACTTTGGGGACAAAGAAAAATTTTATTATACATTTTGTATTAACTTTTTGTCAGTAATATTCCAATGAACAAACGATTTTGTGGAGTTTTACAATTTTTTTCAAGTGTTCCTATCGATTTTTAGCTTATTTTAATGAAATTTACGTACATTTTTCAGTACAATTTTGTGCTTAAATTTTTAAATGTCCTAGTTCATGTTCGATTAATTTTTTTCGAGTAGCATTCTGCTAAAAAATAGAAATTTGATAATTTTTAGCGGTTTTTGGCCTTTTTTAGTGATTTTTTTAAATCACATTTTTTGAAATTTGGCCAATTTAATGTTCTCCAACGTGAAATCTTGATTTTTTGGCGAAAGAACGAAGTCAATTCTATCGAGAGTTATCGTCTGGAATGACACACACATATATATATATATATATATATATATATATATATATATATATATATATATATCATATATATATATATATATATATATATATATATATATATATATATATATAAAAGCGTTGATATTTTTTTTCTTTTTAATAATCCTCCTTCTTTTTAATCAGATAATCCCAACCTGCGCCGTGTTTGGAATAGTAATTGCGTATACATCAATTACTGATTTTTAGTTTTCAACAATAATTGATGGGGAGGTACTAGGTGTATCGATCGTCCTTGAAATTCTCAACTCAATTAATAGTGGAGAATGCATTGTACTGTACTGTATTGCGGCGTTTGCTAGTATGTGTTCCTACAATAAGACCTGGTCTCATATCCGGAGACAAATCGTGAAAAACCTGCTGGTCTTATATACTGCATAATAAATCCCTTTGCTTAAAGGAATCTTCAGAGGAAATGAGCGAGCCAATGCTCAGCCAAGAAGGCTCCCTGATGAACATGTCGAACGTTCCAGTGAGTTTCCTTTGAGCACAAAGCTTCATATAAGGCCGCTGTTATTGAAAAGCTGAAGCAGGTTCAAAAGGCTTCACTTCTCGGCAAAATGAAAACAATGAGGCCACAACTACTCAACTCAAACAATCCTGTTCCACTTGACCTTCTTCGCCGAGGATCGCTGGGTCTGCTTTTAAAGCTACTACCGAACATGATTAGTTTAATTCCCACTTTCATAAATTGAAAGCTGATGCAGCTTCAATTGCACAACAAACGAAGTCGAATAATGTTTTCTGCTGTCCACGAAATACGACTACTGTCGTTTTTCAACTATATGCAGTACTACAGCGTTAGTAGAAATTTCAAATATTTTATAAATTACAAATTAATATAACATTCATTATTAATTCTGCTTATTCTCTTTACCTTATAAATATTGGAAACCACAATGAACTTCATAAATCATTTCAAAAACATTCAAGCAGTTAACATAGGCAGTACCAGTATATATAAGCGAGTTAATCCTTCAGTCAAACAAACATAAATTTCTCAGTTTGCAAACTTCACTTAAGAAGAAATATAGCCTTTTTATGTCGAATTCACTTGGTACTGATACAAAATTTATCAAGTTTCCGGTACCCCCCACCAAGTCCGAGATATATCTTTTTCTGATCCAGTTATAGATAGGACACTCAAATAGATCATGAAATAAGTTTTCAAGAAGACCCGTGTCACAGGCTGTGTACAGTATTTGGAGACATTTTGTAATTATAATTCCTAATTTTAATTGTAAAATGGTGTTTACATACCAATCTTATTTGTGCAAATAACTTTTTAAATTGAATAGGCGCATAATGGTAATTAAAATAATCGTTAAATCCATCCTGCGCTATCTCAAGCCGATAATAGTCATTATAGGAGCCAGAAAATACCGCATCAACATCTTCATTTTTAAGAAAGATTTGAGTTTTCTCTACACATTTATGAGGGAGCATTTTGAGATTTTCACAATCCAAAGTTATAACTTGTTTTACTCCACATTTTATAAGAAGTTCCTTAAGTTGAGTCAGCCAATTGAATCTTATAGAATTATTGTTGGACTCTTCCATCTTTTCAAGAGCGTGCAAACATCTCTTAGGGTATCTATGATTTTCCATTTGTGTAACTTTTAGTAACCACCTGAGTTGAGTAGTAGTTTGATTCCCACGTTCGGAAATTGAAAGCTGATGCAGCTTTAATTGCACAACAAACGAAGTCGAATAATGTTTTCTGCTGTCCACGAATTACGATTACTGTCAAATTTGTTGTATAGACAAAGTAAATGGCTCCAACACTCAATGAGTGTGGAACTCCGTTTTCTGCGCAGTACGTTCTGCGCACCCTTCGGCAGCAATAAGAGAGAGTGAGAGAGAGAGAGAGAGAGAGAGAGAGAGAGAGAGAGAGAGAGAGAGAGAGAGAGAGAGACTTTATTCATTTAAGAAAAATGTACAAAAATAAATAACACTATTCTGAACATTATTGCGCGTGATAGGTTAAGACCCGTGTTGACGAGACAAGAGCTGCAGCTGCTTATACTTTAAATATAAATCTCCCCAACTTGAAAAGTCAGGAAAATGTCAAGGAATTTTTTTAATGAAAACTTTGTGTAATAATCCGCAGCGTTCTTAGGTATATTCTAACTCCTAAACAATCGAACTCCATCGAAGAAATCGAGGAAAGCTTTTTTTTTACGGTTAAAGGGGTCCCTATTGGGCGAACCCGGAAGGGCGCTTGCTCGACGCCAATTTTTTCTTTGAATACCATCAAATAACTGAATTATCTCCTACTGAACTTTTCTCTTCAATACTTTATATTACACTAGGGTTAATTTTAAAAACGTGGCTTATATAAAATTTAAATGAGGATTTTGTAAGAGCAATGTAGCGATATAACTAATTTCAAGTAGGAAGTAGAACAGAACGAAATCTTAAAATCCAACATTTGAGCTGAACACAGCTTACGTATATATACACATGTATCTACAAATATTCATATGTGATCATGTTATGTATTTATGTGTATATAGTTAGAAAGCAGTACAACATATTTTGATGTCCTTTGATGTTCTAAAACGGAGATTCGAGGGGTGTAGGAGTTAAATTTGATGAAAAAAGGGACCCGAAAAGAAAATTTCCGGACATAGCCGTTTTTCATTAGCGGATATTTTGGGAACGGTTCAATCTACAGAACTTTTCAAGGCGTAATCTTTGTGGGAAATTTACTCAGCTTTCATTTTGGAAAGAATAATTTTTTCTGTAGAACGTTTAGTTTCCAAGTTATAAGCGAAAAACCGAAAAAAGTCCGAATTTTTCAACTTTGCGCCTCCCTCCCCCCCTTGCCTCGCTCTCTAGGGGCGGGGACTTTTAGTATGTTTACCTCCTAACGACCCTAAATGCATCCCTGAAGCAAACAAAACTCGTACCCCAAGTATACTTTATGCGCTGAAATACCAGGAGAAGGAAACTGGCCAAAATTATGAATTTTTTGACTAGCTTTAGTTATAATAAAAGAGAGAGAAACAGTATACTTTATCATACTACATATAAATGATCTTTGAGAATGGTGTAACAAACGTAACTACTACTACTACTACTTACTACGTAACTACTTTTATTATAATTGAGTTGGCTTTTTCTACGCTGAACCCTATGACCCATGAAATGACTTTTTTCTTATAAGCAGGGAGTGTAAGTTTGGCAGGGTCTTTTAACTCTTCTTTCAAAGCCCTATGAATTAAAAAAAGAATATATAACGGACTTCTAGTTGTGGCAGTAAGTCGGATACTGGGATTTACCACGTTTCCCATTAATTGAAACCTGGTTTGATAGCCATGGGGATTGTTGGCAACCGAAACTCGATGTTGATTTTTGTAATAATACAACAAAATAGACTTAATAACTAAATGACGCAACGATAGCAACTTATCCTCTTCAAACACCCGGCTACTCGGGTACCTAATAAGGTTAATGATTGCGGCGTGGTAGGTAAGTCCTGCAAACGTCTTTCACGTTGCGTGCTCGCACCAGCCGCGGCCGTTAGTGAATAATTTGACAAAACGCTTCGCTTTGATCGATAACCGTGTGGGTCCTGACTCACACAACCCACTCTCATTTGCGTCCTGGCCAGCACGCACTGCCGGAATCCTTTCAGGCCTTCCGCAGCTTTCTGCTAATTTTAGCTGAACATGAGGATACTGTAAACTTTATTAACTCAGGGTGCTCCCCAACTGGAAAAGTCAGGGAAAACCTGGAATTGTCAGAAAATTCTTTGCGTCGGAAAAAGTCAGGGAAACGTCAGGGAATTTTGCAAAAACCACCAAATGTCACGGAACTTTTTAAATGAAAAATTGGTGTTATAATAATAATAGTTTTTATTGTTGTTATACAAAATGTACATAACAATCGTCAAGTTAATCTTCAAATTAATTTTACATATCGTCACAAGGATTCAAAACTATATATATTAAAATACAATATCATATATAAAAAACTATATATTATATATATTAAAAAATTAATGTGAAATATTCTTGTTTACTGTACAAGGGATTTGCGATAAGTTTCTTCTTCACCATCTTGGTAAAACTTCTCAAACACTATTGACGAATCGCAGCTGGAATGAAGTTGTAGTAAGCAATCCCTTGGTACACGAACTGATTTTGGAATCTGGTCAGTCTAAATCGAGGAATATGCAGATCAGCTCGCTGACGGGTCTCGTAGTCATGCATATCACCTCTTTTGGCAATAGAGCTGGAGTTCTTGTGTATGCTGTTCAGAGCTGTCAGTATATAGAGGCCATGAACTGTGAGGATGCCAAGTTCTCTAAACAAAGGTCTAGTTATACTTTAAAGCGTTTTTAAGTATATTATAACTCCTAAACATCAAACTTCAATAGCGTACTTCTTCATACTAGGTATATATTATTTCATAGGTGAGTTATACGAATGACAAAATAATTATCAAGAGTTGTGGTTAAACTGTTCAAAAGTAACAACGGTGCACGCACATAACAAGTGAATGGATATGACATTGGCTCCCATCGTAACTACGCCACCTAGAGTAAACCATTTGCGAGAAAAATCAACTTAGTATTGAACTAGGGAGAAAAAACCCAGCAGAGTAGTGGATTGATCCAGTAAGAGTCCCAAAACTAGTTTGTATACATAAGCTAGGACTTCTCAGGAGGGTTAAGGAGGGGGAAGTTGGCCCATTGGGATGTGGAGTCATGTGTTATAAATTCACAGAGCAACTTTCCAACAAACGGTTTTTGTGGGATGGTAAATCAGGAAGTTACACTCTCTCTGGTAACGATTGGTAATAGGTGAAAAAATCGTGACATTTTTTGCTGTCATACGAAAATTTTGAATTGTCCCCAGAGCTAAGAAATCCATGTAAGGAAAAATGCACTTCAACAAATAGCTTCAGATCACAAATTGAGAGACCATAAAATATTAAATAAAGAGTCATGCAGCATGATCGTATGGATGAATTTTCGTAAAGTATCGTATTACATTTAGGTTAAATTGTTATGATATTTGAGCACTTCGAGGGTAATGAGATTGTTAAATATAAGTAGACTACATAGAAGTAGTGTGTCTTTTTGTTTTGTTTTGGTTTTTTTTTTCTTCCTTTTTTTTAAAATTATATACCATTAAAGGTACAATAAAATGACTAGAAAAAAATGAATTTGATATTTTTTTTTTCAGGGAAATCTGAAGTTCGGTCAGGGAAAAATCAGGGAAATTAAATATTTCCATTTGGGGGCCACCCTGTTACTGCTTTGCTAACTAATGGCTGCCTAATTGCTATTCAATTACTAGATCGAAAACATTTCGAACCATGGGATCATAATGAAACTCTCCGGTTAAATAAACCGGAAAATTATTACATCAACGTTTACTAAAGTAGAGTAGAGTAGAAATAGTACCATTTAAACTATTGTTACTGTGCAGGATTAGAAGCGTCCATAAAATGAACAAAATCCTCCATTAGAAATAAATAATTAAATCAAACCATCAGAGCAAACGTTGCTGTTGCCGAGACTGTTATTATGCCAATCTATAAAAATATTCAATTTCAGGTTCCAAAGCAAAAGGGGCACTTCATGAATATCAACCTTAAAGAATTGAACAGTTCCAGTTTCGACAACCACAGCACAACACAAGTTAGGTGACTAGGGGCAAATCCGTTCTTGAGTTTAAGCCAGTAAGGCGAAGAGCATCGGAGAAAAAAAGTTTCAGTCATGCAGCATGATCGTATAAGCGAATTTTCGTAAATTATCGTATTCTTTAATGTTCAATTGACTAGAAATTTGAACTTTTTAGGTGCAAGGAAATTTTTAACTATTGATTTTATGACCAAAAACCTATTCTTAATAATAATTCCCTATTCAGATTGAGGTTTTTAATTTGTAGCTTTTTTGCAGTTTTTATCGACTTTTTGACAAATTTTGATGAATTTTATGTTCATTTTTCAGCATAATTTTGTACATAAATTTTTGAATGTTCTATTTCATAGTTAACAAACTTTATTCGAGCAATATTCTGCCAAAGATATAATTTTAATGATTTTTAGCTATTTTCAGTGATTTGTGAGTACATTTTTGGAAATTTGACCAAGTTGATGTGCTCAAAAAGTGCTGGCCAACGATTTTTTTTACAAAACTCCCCTCAAAGGCGGAGGGGGCACACCATTAAATTGAAAAATAAACAAATTAATCAATAAAAAGTGGGGAGGACGCCCAGGTTTACCCGACGCCGGCTCTAGGGATAAGGGATGTTGCAGGATGAGGAGGAAGAATGGTATGAAAGAAAGTGCCCCTAAAATGATCACCAGTTTAAGTAAGAACCCCTTAGGACGCGGGTGGTGATACCACGGAGCACTCCTGCTGAGATACCCAACTCCAGTAACTCCGTGGCGCTTTTCCCGCACCACACCCCGCGCCATGACACGGTCGCAGCCATAACCTTAACACACACACACACACACACACACACATATATGTACACATGAAAAAGCGTTTAACTCTAGGATTCGTTTCAGAATGCCACAAAACGGATTTCAATGAAGAAATTTTTCAAAAATTTAGGTTTTAAAATTTTCCGAGCCATTGCAATAGTTCATTTTCTCCGGAAATTCGCTAACAAAACTCTTGACTGCTGCAGCAGCAACTGGGTACTTGAGGGTTGGGATTCGGATCTCCGGGTCCACAAATTCCGGAAGCCACGCATCAACGTTTACTACATGTCTTTGTAGATTACTTTCTGCAAATATCAGCATTTTTCCCCGTTCATTACGTTCGTAACATACCAAAACTTAGACTGAAAAATGTACGTACATTTCATTATTATATGCTAAAATAGTTGAAATAAACGGCGAAAAAATGCTTTAAAAAAACCAAAATCTTTCTTAGAATAACAGAATATTGTTTGGAACAAATGTTTTGCCATAAAATTGATGGGTAACAATTTCATTGCATGCAAACTGCATAAGTTTCAAAACAATTTGATATAGTTATAATACGATAATCTATGAACTTCGCTCATAAGATCATGCTGCATGGCTCTACCTTATTTTATTTCTTCTACCGGAGCGATGTATGACGATTTCGCGAATCTGAGCCATACCAGTTTAGTTAGATCGTGTCCAATTGCCATCAAAACCAAAGGTGCGGTTACCAGACGTCGCCCTTAATTGTAATGGACAACTCGAAGCATGGCAGTTACTCAATACCGCCGATCGAAATAACTTGACACAAATGGCGAGGTATGATATACCTTTTGAAATTCGAAACCTTGGTGACCGTATGCGATCCGCTCTGAGTAAACATGATCGCAGAAGTGAAGGTAAATAATGACACATAGCGACATCCGAAACTTCGGTGAAATTTTTAATGGGCTACTCCGACGATTGGAATATGATCTGCAGGGGTGGCATCCCTTCCGTCACGCTTGGCTGGGCGGTGGCGGCCGATACGAACTTGGGTTTCAGGTTTTGAATGCGACTTCGTTTCAGTGACTAATTCAGTTCGGTTTTCTCGGTGTTGTTCATATTCAATTTTCAATTCAATTTCATTGTACAACCTTCAGGTATTACAAGGAGTTCCTTGAATAAATATTAAAAAATAGCACATGATATCGTGCCTTCATTTCTGCCTCAACAATGTTAGACTTTTACGTAAATTCTATCAACTAATTACTTATTTTCCTGTACAAAATTTACGTATAATAAATGACACTGCATACACATGGTTCACAATCGATAATGCCTACACTCCACTGCCAATTTTTAATAATAATCCCAAGTCAGTGCGGTGTTGATGTTTGTTCTATCTCTTGTAGAGTTTCATCTTCTTCTTCACCTGTTGTCTGGAAATGTTGGGAGGGGATGGAGGAGGAGTATTCAGATTAATCACCACTTCTTACCTAGTAGATGTAGAATCCTCCAACGTATTCGTCCATAGTGAACGATACGTTTTTTCCCCCATCAACCAGTAGTTCATCTCCAATCAAGACGGCATGCTTCCCGTCTTTTCTTACTTGAAACAACTTGGGCAAGAGATGCTTACTAAATTCCCGTGTTCGTCTGTCGTAGAACTCGGATGAATTAAATCGGGATCCCTTGAACTTCTAAATGTTCTGGCGTACTTTGGATTTAGAGAAATTATTAGCAAAATGAATGTGAACGGGTTTACTTCTAGATGGCTGGATGGTGCCTAAACGTCTTACACCTACAACTTCATAATCCTCAAGAACGTAATTTAATTCCGTTCTAAAAAGGTCCATGAGAATATTCATGTTTTCATTCCCTTCTAGAACGTTATGAAGAATAAGATCGTTTCTGTTGTCCTTGTGCCGGTTCTGTTTCGTATCATTTTTTTCAGATAGTGCTAGATTTTCTTCTATAGTCAATTCTCGTATTATTATTATTTTTTTTTTTCGATACTTTTTTTTTTTTTTTTTTTTTTTATGGGCAAGATAGTTTCTTGGCTGTTAGCAATTTCTTGCGACAGTGCATGCACCTGTGTATTCAAATCATTTGTATGTTCCTTCAAAATGCAGTCGAAGTTTTGAAGTTTGGTTGTGATTACGTCAAGGCATTGAATTAGGTACCTGATGTAACTCGGAGTCCGACATTCTCGTAGTTGCAATCATTCGATGCGACACCGGTCCGCTCTTCGAGGGCTACTGACCAAGAAATACGGTATTCGTTCAAGCGGATAGTCATTTCTCTTCAGAAACAACAAATCACCAACCAAACTCGCGAAAATGACCTTTTTCCAGGAATCTACCCGTTAAAGATGTATGAAAATTGTTATTGCTGAGAGTTAATCAAAAAGCAACCACAAAAATCAAAAACTGAAACGAAATTCACAATACAACCCTGCTAAATCAATACTCAATACGGAGCTCGCAAAAAACACGTCCGCTCGGCTCGGCTACCTAACTAGAACTCATATTCGAATCTCAAACTCCTTATTGCTCGGATGTAGGGAGTTGTGACCCCTCTCCATGATATCCATGGATTATAGAAAACTGTTCCGAATGTCATAACCGGCATGATAATGTGAGCGAGTTTTCATAATTGTTGGCATAATATTTACGTCAATTTGAAAACTAGGTGCGCATGAAATTTCAACTATAAAATTTATCGCAAAATAATACATTGGTAAGTAATACATGCATTACAGGGACGCCCTATGAATGGATTGTACATAATTTTGATGAGAAGTAAAATAAGAAAGAACAAAAATGTCATGACTTCGCGGAATTAACCCCCACCCTCACCTCAGTTAACCCCACCCCCGACATTAAATTTCCATCCTAAAACTTCCAGCATGAAATTTGAAACTACAGACATATTTTCCAAAACTAGACCAAATTCATTAAGAACAAAATTTATTTTCTATGAAAATTCGCTAAAAATTATCACGAAAATCTGACGAAAATAGGTAGAACATCATGATTTATTACTATAACCCGCTTCCATAATGAAATTTGAAACTCCTGATAAGCCTTCCAAAACTCGACCGAATTCATAGTTAAACAAGAAAAGAATCACGAAAAATTGACGAGATTAGTAAAACATCATGATTGATTACTATAAACCCCCTTCATCAACCCGCTTCCATAATAAAATTTTTAACTCCTGATACACGACTCAAAGCTAGTCCGAATTCATAGTTAAAAAAAAAATCCCGAAAATCGGACTAGAATTGTTAAAACATCATGATTTATCAATATCACCCCCCTTCATTCACCCCCTCCCATGGTGAAATTTGAAACTCTTGACATAAATTCCAAAGCTAAATCGAATTCGTTTAATGGAACAAAATAAGAATCACGAAAATCTTTCGAGATTTGTAGCTTGGGGAGCGCTTGAAATAACGGGTAAATTTCCCTTCCATCCCCCCACTACGACGGCAAATCCGAAATTCCTAAGGTTTTTTGCCCCACTGAACTAAAATTTGAATCGAACCAAATAAGAATCACGAAAATCGGTTGAGAATCGCAGCCTAGGTGGCGTCGACAAAATTTGTCGAAAAACCCGTATACTTTACCCCCTCTATTACCCCTTTTACATCAGAGATTTCAAAATTTCCAGGGTTCGTTACACAACTAGATCAAAATTGGAATCGGAAAAAAAAGAATCTCCAAAATCGGTTGAGAATTGTGACCCGGGTAGTGACGAAATAATTTGTCACACACAAACACACACACCTGGTTTTTCTCTCGGATTTTGTTCAGACCATTCTGAAACGTATTTGCACACCGTCATTTTTTTCTCATGCATGGGTTGTCCCCCACCCCCCTGGATCAATTCTAATAGGCGTGACGATTTCAGTCTCAACCAGGCGAGTGCGCCTACCCAGCGAAGCCTCGTTGGGTCGAACAATCTGTTCCCTAGTTTCTAAAGTGGCGGTTGGAAAGATGCCTGACTTGGACATACAAGGAACCTCATGCCTGATAACTGCGTATGACGCACTATTAAGGGTAAATTGTGCACGTTTTTAGCACAAATATCTTGATGTTCTAATATGAAGTTTAAAATTTTTTATGGTAATATTCTGCTAGAAAAATGAATTTCAACAATTTTAAACCGTTTCTCTCCAATTTTAGAGATTTTAAAGCACATTTCTGGAAATTTTAGCATTTTATTGTTTGCATAGTGTGCTATCCAAACTCTCCCTTTCTTTTGGAATGCTCAATTTTTTTGGCGAAAGAACGGATTTTTTTCATCTCAACTCCATGAAAATCATCGTCTGAAATCATACTGTTTTTTTCATGAGGGAAGTTGCAGAAAGTAGAGGAGGAACATTGGGACGAAAATGGGACGCGGGTGGTGATACCACGTCGATTAGGCTTGTGGCACTTTCCCCTCACCGAACCATGACATAGTCGTGGCGATGTACTTTATGTTATTAGTCGCCACTCCTTTTAGCTCGGATCTTGCCACAGGTCATTTCCATCATATTTACTTATCTTAGCCCGCCAGGTCTGCTCCATGTCCACACTGCCACTGACGACCTTGATATCCTGGATTATGGTTGACCCATCGGGCTTGACAGCAACGATATCCGGCTTCTTGCCCCGGTCACTTGGCATCTGACATAGTCTCTCCCTTTCAACATCCCAATCGCTAGTCGTCAAAGCACCTGATATCTGCTTGGCAGCCGCATCATAACGTAGTATGCGGCCACCATGAGTCAGAGGAAACTGCTGCACCACATCGTAAGGGTTCTCATTTTTACCCCGACAGGAGCAGCAAAGGGTTTCCATTGTCCTACGGCTTGTCCTTGAACACCTCACCAAGGCGGGTAATGTAGCCATCCGGACAGCTTGAAAATGGCAACAGTCGCCCCAATGAACTTTTGCTTCCGAATCTACCTAAAGGTAGCGGTTTTCACATTCGTCGTTCGATCTCGCTCAAATTTGGATGATAGTTGGGGGATAACAATTTGAACATCTTATATCAATTTCAACATGATTGTATCATTAATAACTACTTCGCATGCGCCAATGTAACTTCTTTGTAACAAGCTTATTTTCCACAGTTTTCATCCAATCTGGATGAAATTTTTAGGAACTGTGCAGGCGGTTATCAGTTTCATTGCTGTGAAATCAATAATCCACTCTGCGCATGCGCAAATGTAAATTCCATTATGCTCCTTTTTCACGCCCTAGTCGTCCAATCTCGCTCAAATTCGGATGATAGTTGAGTGATGACGATTTGATCATCCCATATCAATTTCAATATGACTGTAGCATTAATAGCTACTGTGCATGCGCCTATGTGAAATCCTTATAACGGCCTTTATATCCACTGTTTTCATCCGATTTCGATTAAATTGTCAGAGAATGCGCGGGTTAGGTTGTAGATGGTTCCCTATCAGTTTAATTGTTGCCAAATCAATTCTTCATTCTGCAGATGCGCAAACGTAAATTTCAGTATGCTCCATTTTTTCACACTCTAGTCATTCGATTCACACACGAGTTATGTTGTTAATCGGCATTTATTTAAAATGCAGATCTCTCCACACGAAGATATCAATCTGTTTTTGCGATTTGCATGCAAATAAAATCTGCTTCATAAAATTCGTGGAAAGCTATTATCATTCGAAGATTCGTGTGCTGTGGGTAAATGGCCCTCATTGTACCTTAGTTAGAGTGATGTACACATCATTCAAGTGATTTGCATACTTGTAGGTAATGGTTTCAAGGTTTGTTTGTTGTTTACTTTTCAATTTTCCCTCTTATTGGTTTGCGTTCATTTTTACTTGACATAGTTTTTAATTTCCGTCAACCGTTTCACAAACAGCTAGGAATTACTTTGAATGGATCACTAAATTATTATTATCCGTGAATACCCTGTTATAACTCAATCTATAAGCGAATTTTCGTAGAAAATCAAACTATTGCAGTTGACGAGAACAGGGGAAAAACGAGCTATCATGGTTCTTCCTAGTTTGAAGAAAAACTAATTTAAATTTATAAAACTCAATAAAATGTACATTTTGCGTTCATAAAATCTGAAATTTTGAAATTATAATGTCAACGTTCAGGCAAAAGTAATAAACATTCCAAAATACCTCACAAAATTAATTTTATTGAAATATAATGGAAAAAAACCTCCGAACATCACAAAAACCAGCGAAAGAACAGCGATTGACTTCTTCACTTGTGGAGTGATACCTCCTGGCTTCCTCTGTACAGAATATTTTTAAATTAATCAAATCCCTGAATCTTTCGAATGGTGTCAAAACGTTGTAGACTGGCCCCAATGAAGAAATCAACAAGTCTGGCTGGCCATATTTGGGACAAAATGGCTACCAGACACATTCAGAATGGCCAAAAAGGGTCCAAAAAAAACATAAGATACATGAATGAAAACAGTGACAAATTGTAGTAGACTGGTCCTAATGAAGGAATCAATCAGTCTGGTAGTCTAAATTTGGGGCAAAATGGCTGCCAGACTCACTCAAAAGGGGCGAAAAAACCTCGTCTTCATACATCCGTAAGTGAATGTTCCGGTCATACAGATTCTAATATTATCTGAGAATCCACACACACACAACACAACACGCACGCATACCCATATTCATTATATAATATAAATTTATACAGGATATATCAAACGTCCCCCCCCCCCCCCCCCCCCCCAACTATTTCTACAAATTTTCAGATTTCGAAGTGAAACTTGGAGAGCGTTTTTTGGGGAGCCTGATACTGACTTTTAAACAAAGAAACGTCAGAATAAAATCCAAAAGTTTTTGAACTACCCAAGGAGGGGGGGGGGAGAGGTGTATTGGGTACTTGGAAAATGTGGTACTCCATTTTTTTGCCGAGGGATACCTCATTTTATTCATATTTTAGCGCTGAACATTGAATCGAAGTGTTGTGAAATGGCTGTAGATAGTAGTGTATATATATATATATATATATATACATATAATGGTTGCCATATCGTTTAGAATGTAAAACTTGCAGGTGTGCCTGACACATGTTTAAAGCATTGATCAACGACTTTTGTAATTATGATAGTAAAACGTAATCATTATTGACCATATACTCTATTAGGATTTGCAATCGTTTACTTACATCACTAAACATAAAAAGCATACACAAACACAAATATTCTTCGTAGCTACTACTTTTCATAATATAATCATCGAAGTCGATTTCAGTAATTTCATCACAAAGCAGTACAGCCTACGAACGATTTAATCACGCTTGTCAGGGCATAGTCTCCTAAAAATGAACAAAATGCAAAGACATTAAGCATTTTGTAGGCCATGATACTAATGAGCATGTAGGTATGAGTACTTGAGCATTATAAAGATATAATATAAATATTCATGTTACGTTTATTTCTTTTTTTTACTTAATAGGTAGATTTTTCAACCTCTTGAAATAATTGTTATATCAAATTAATAAATGTAAAACTAAAAGATAGCTTAGTACCATGTACGGAACAAGATCTATTATTATCATCCACCTATGAGCTTCAACCATACGCGGTGTCTCCAGGAGCGTAGCATTTTCCAACTTCCCCCAAGTAATTCGCTACAATTTTAATTTATTTGATTGATACCTTCTTGTGTGGATATGATCTTCTTCATCGTCATCACATGAGTAGCTCTTCTTCACAGGTTTGTAGCTTGAATGTTTGGTTGATAATTAACAATCTTACTTCATTAAAATTATTCATGTCTTAACTCCATACATTCGACACCAAACAAAACATTTGGAGACACATTTTATGGCCATGGCTGAAGGGTAAAAATAGATCTAGTTCCATACAAGGAACAAGGCAACTGTTGTTTTTATGGATTTTATTCTGAAGTTTCTTTGCTTAAAAGTTAGTATCAGGCTCCCCAAAAACGCTCTCCAAGTTTCACTAGAAATCTGAAAATTTGTAGAAATTGTTGGGGGAGGGGGGGTTACGTTTGAGATATCCTGTATAAATTTATATTATATAATGAATATGTGTGCGTGTGGAATTTCAGATGATATTTGAAGCTGTATGACTGGAACTTTTACTCATAGATAAATGAAGACGAGGTTTTTCGTCCCTTTTCGTCCATTTTGGCAGACTGATTGTTTCTACATAATGCAGGAATCAGTCTACTACAATTTGACACAATTTTTTATTCATGTATCTTATGATTTTTCTTGCCCCTTTTCGGTCATTTTGAATTTGTCTGGCAGCCGTTTTGCCCCAAATTTGGGCTGCCAGACTTGTTTGATTTCTTCATTGGGGCCAGTCTACTACGTTTTGACATCATTTTTATCCATGTATCTGATGATTTTTTTCTGGCCACAAGATGGCTAATTAGACTAATTATTGTGGCTGACTGCCCTAGTTGCAGCCTGCCAGACTCACGTTTCCTTAATAATTTCACTATACTCTATAAGTTACAGTGGTTAAAGCTTTTGTAGAGATGATGATGGCAAACATGTAGCCAGTTCCCGGTCTATAACATGGCAAGGATAAAGGTGTATCAGGGGCTGCTGACGCATGAGAGGTCATTGATCAGATGAGTGAACTTCATAGCCATTTTTTCTCCTATTCCACGCAGGAAGCTGAAACTTGAGAGGGAGGCTCTAGGGAGAATACTGGAGACGCATGAGAGGTCGCCGATCAGCTGACTAAAGCTCCAGAGCCATTTTGTTTACTATTCAACGCAGGAAGAGTCTATTTCACGCGAATCTCATTACAAGAAAATGTGCTATCATGTGACGCACTTCGTGAGCACTGTTCTACTTGTTTTGTCTTGTTATCCATGGTGATGGTGTTCGAGTGGCAGTGTTAGACGATGCGTGTTCATCCTCTTGAACTGTGGGTCGCTATGATATTTGACTTGGGTCTTGAGGTATTTGTTCAAGTGGTTGAACCTTTTGTTCTTTTGAAAGTTCAATTGTTACTGGTTGCTGCTGTGTTACTACCTCATTTTCTATGAACGCTGGTTTGAGTCAGTCAATACTAATGTTGATGTCCTTGCTTTTCAACGTCTTTTCTTTTCTACTCATCACTGGAAACGGTCCATCATATGGAAGCTGGAGTGGTTTCCGTACAGTATCAATTCTGACAAATCCATGACTGCACTTGCTCAACTTTATTTTTATTGTTTTGTGGTCTACACACCCATCAGATATTGCAGAGAACTAACATGTGTGACATAGTGATTATTATGCGTATCGCGAGAACCAATCTATATCTATAAAAGAGGATGTATGTATATATATATGTATGTATATATGTATGTTGCCTATAGACTCCGAAACCGCTCGACAGATTGTAATGAAACTTTCAGGTATTATTAGGCATGATTCAAGGATTGTTCCTGTAAAGTTTGGTGCAAATCCGTTCAAAGGGCTCTGACCCAGAGGGCATAAAAGGGTGCAGTGTCAGGTTTTAGAAATTTATTGTTTACAAAATTAACTACCCAAGCCAAGACCGAAGGCAGAGTGAGGAGGAGGAGGAGTAGGAGGAGGAGGAGGAGGGAGGGAGGAGGAGGAGTGAGGTAGGAGGAGGATGAGGATGAGGAGGAGGAGAAGAAGGAGGGAAGAGGAGGAGGGAGGAGGGATTATGTCTATTTATTTACTTATTTTTTAATATGTTTTTCGGATTCTACGCATCATGAAACATAAAGCAACGAATTCGGTATGTTGAAAAATGATTTTAATTAGTCGATTACTAAAGTTTATTATTGAAAAATGAACCAACATTTATCCAGCGAGAAATTTGGGCGCAGCAACGCGCGCGGGGGGAACGCTAGTGTTATATAAGAAGGCAATTGGCTTCTTCATCAACCTCGACATAAATCCTTAGCCCTTCGGGTTATTGGAAAAGTAAAAAAACTTATTGGTGAGCGAATCTTCTCGAAGGGAGCGGAGTTCCATTCCAGGGATCAGAGGAATGACAATTTCGTCGATGAAGTAAAAGCTATCAGCAAGAGGGAGAAGTGGTAGAGGTTGACAAGGCAACGCGACGCCTCCGTTTCGCCCGAGTCATCCACCCAGCGACTCGTCACTTTTGTTAGGAGCTCCCTCTTGAAGGGGGGAAAAAAACCTGTTTTTCCATCATCGTGAAAACCTGGTAAAGGAGACCGCTGTTTTTGGCAGGCCGGGGACGGCGAAGACTTTTTCCGTTCCGAGCTTCGCCTTTCGGATTTTTCCGAAGGAACCATGGAAATTAACTGAAAATAGGTCGCGACGCAGCGATGAGGAGAATAGCCTCACAAGAACTTCGAAGTTGTGATTGCTTTCAAACGCTACGTTGTGAATTTATTGTACGGAAAATCAAAACAGCCTTAGCCACGATCGAATGTGACAGCTTCATCGGTACTTGGCATTCAAGCTGGGCACAAAAATCGCAAAATCGTCTGCCAAGTTTGGTTGGCAGTATAAACTCTTCATTTATCCATCATTCATGGAGGTATATAAATTCTTGGTGATGAAATTTACTGAAAATTATTTATCTTAATCTACATCGGAAGATCTTGGGTTGTGAACATGGTATTCAATGTGATGACATTGATTGACATTGATTATTCTGCTGGCTGACTTTAGGGGTTAGACGGGTAGTTGCACATTATTATTCGTAGATCCTTAGGCCTTTTTGCACAACCTTCAAAGCGATACCAAGGAACCATACCTTCTTATTCTCTATGCCGCCAGGCATGGTCATTTCATACTAAATTTCGCTGCTAAAAATTAGTCGTTAAAACGTCTACTCACACGTATTGCCCGAGATACGAATCTCTGTGCGTCCGTAGACCCTGAAATTGACATTTCTTATCCCTCATTGACATTGACATTTTTCTTATCCCTCCACTCGTATTTATCGTAAAAATGAGACAAATTTCAATTCAGACCTAGATTTATCCCACTGAGTGCTTAAAACGTTTTTAAAAAGTAATATTCTGAAAGAAAATTTTGCGATCTTACCAAAGGTGTACCTAGTTTTGGTTTTACAGTGAACCAAAGGGAAACTATAACCATGTCTGTGACAAGAAGTCAAAAACATGCAAAGAATCTTAAAAGTGAAATTACTCGAAAACCAACCTTTTAAATAAAAATCTGAATGAAACTTTTTTGTTGGAAATTAGTTTTAGAATCGATCCCTAGAAGGTTTCGAACCAAAAGTGTTAACACACTGTATACTTTACGCGAGTTGCCGGGTTAGTTGCCTTTGGTGAACCGTCCGTTGGTTTTGTAGGAACCTCTCTTTCTCAGTGATATCAACTTGGGATATCAACTATATCAATGTTTATGTCATGGATGATTAAACGCTGCAAATTATTACACAGAGGTTCATTTTTTCTGTATTGTAAAGCTCTTCTACGCAGAATACCTGTCTATATTATTGAACGTGTCAATTTAATGTCTGTTAGTTCCTCCAAAAAATCATAGGTCGCTGCTCCATTGTAGCTCGTAGTGAGAGGACGGATGATCGTACTGCTTTCTTGGTGATTTCATTCGATTTGTTGGGAAAATATAAGTCAATGTTGCCGAAAAAACATAAATTTTACCTTTAAAGTTTTCCAGATTTCGATTCTTCAGTATTTTAGCCCTTAATATTACTACCCTTTAGGGTTGATCAGAATCGATACCGTTGTTACTGGCACATCTCCGGCCGATGTATGATTTTACAGCCAAATTTCATAAACTTTGGTCCAGTAGTTTTGGAGAAAAACTCTGGCTTTTTTCCGATTTTTAGGTTCTATGCATCATGAAACGTAAACCAACAAATTTTGTGGTGGGGGAATAAAATTATATTTTCTTGGTCGATTACAAAGTTTTATTAATGCATGTGAGTATTTTGCATCCATACGAAATTAGCTCTGTGTATGTTCTCATATACATAGTGTACAGTGGCGCAGCTGAGTCATTTCTCATGGAGGGACAATAGTCGAGGATTTCATTTTATTTTATAGTTTTAGTATTAATTTCTAGTGCTTGTGCTGAGTATACGAAGGCTGTTAATAAACCGTCAAATGTTCATTTAAGTGAGTAGGTGCTCAATGGCTTTTTGCAATGATCCGAAATCACGGACGCTTTCATATTCATAAACCTACCCATGGATTTTCAAAGCATAATACTACTTTGAAAAAATAGTATCCAATTATCTAATAACGTTAAGAACTACGATAAATAAGAATAGGTACCTACCGATGAACCGAGGAGCACTAGGTTTATTATACTATTATACTAGACTTACTGCATGCAAATTCGTAAGTCTATGTGGACTTTCTGTCTTACAGGTTTATCGTGAATTGTTACTTCCGCGCGAAAATACCTTTTTGTGGACAATATCACACAATTGTATTATATAAGTAGGTACCTTCCATCGCGAAATGAATTACATGGCATGAAACTGAGATCAGGAAACAGAATGTAAAGAACTCAAACCAGCAAAATGGTAGGTTGGAATAGAAATACTGCCGCAATAGATTATTTTAATCTTTTCTATTAAACTATTTCAATCGCCATTGCAGTCTTCTATTTATTGTATTCTTGATTTATTTTAACTGGGATTTTATTCGTAAATTAATGGTATAATACGTTGGTATTGATCGTATATACATGGTATATATATGGTATATATATATATATTCAATGGTATTGATCGTACAACGGGAAACAGTTTTGAATCGATCAACCATGCTTGATCGAGTGGGCCGTGAAAAGTAGGGGAACTGCGTAGGGGAATTTTGGTGGATACTGAACAATGGATATTTTTCTAGGGAAAAATTGCATATATGGGCAACACAAACGAACCTAATAAAAATTTCTTTATTTCTAAGAGCGTCTCAAGTCGCTAGGCAACCGGATTCGTATAATAATGATAGTAGTTGTGTTTTACTGATTACATTCTTTAAATGAAGGTGTTAGGTACTGAAGTTGGAATTATTAATTTTGATTATATCCTTACAACAAAATGCGGCATACTCTATAATTTATGGAGGGGCTCGGCCCACCCTGCCCCTCCTCAAACTACGCCACTGTACAGTGTTATGTTCTGCTGATTAGCATCAAGATTTGATGTGCCTTTAGGTTCTCTACGTTCACTCTCCATGACTTGTGTTTTATTCTTGAGTGATACATTGTTTGTTCTTGAAGGGCGTATATTACTTTTTCGGTAACCACTGGATCGTTTGTCGTCGATGCAGGCTTCCCCGCCTTAAGCTCTCAATGTCAGGAGTAATAGCTTTGGAACTGGGTTAGTGATGTGAATTAAGTTATTCCGTGTTTAGAAGGCATAACATTTATAAGCCAATTAGATGGGATCTTTCACGGAAGGAAGAGCCATTTCAACTAAAGTAAGAGTTACCCTACTTGCTCGTCGACGTATGCAGCCATATCCCCCTTTTACAGGCTTTTCTCTGAAGCTCATTCAATCTGCAGGTACTTTTATAACTTCTATTGATGTTATTCAGTTTACACGAATGTTCCAAGTTTTCTCAGCGGGCTACACCACTTTTCGCTCTTTTCGAGCATTAATCACAATGAAAGATATTATCTTGCTTATAAATATTTTATTGTTTATGATGGTTTAGAGATAAGAAAGGTGATAGATATCGTCATGCTTTTTTTGCAATTGCGAAATTATTTATATAGTTTAATTATTCATTCATTTAGATTTATATTAATTTAAATTTGAACATTAAATTAAGTTATTAGGTTACTTCATATTATTTATTCAAAAAATCTTTTATGTTTTATTTTTGATAACCCAAATATTCAAGTTTAAAATTATTACCTCAAGAAAAATACTTGACTTTTCATTCATAGAAACATAAACTTAGAAAGAGAAAAATAAATAAGATAAAATAGGTAAGAAAGTAGATAGGAAGGAGGAGCAACAACAGCTCTCTCTCAAGAATTATTTTTAGCATTATGATTCCGAACGCTTACTCCTCTTAGGATTGGGATTTAAAAAAATCCGTTGTTTTCCCTAAAACCAAGCATTCCAAATGAAAGGATGAGCACGTATAGCACTTTTTGGCCACATTAAATTGGTCAAATTTCAAACAAGTACTAAGAAAATCTCTAAAAATGGGAAAAATCTGCTAGAAATTGATACTATAAGCAGAATAATACTCAAAAAAGTACATAAACTAAAAACTAACTAGAGCATTATATAATTTATGCACGAAATTATGCTGAAAATTGACTTATATTTGATTAATAAATGCTAAAAAGTCGATAAAAAACGCAAAAAATATACAATTCAACAACTTCAGATTTCAAAACAACTCAACATAAATATAATACGATAATTCACGAAAATTCGCTTATACAACCATGTTGCATGACTGGAATATTTTCATACAGAATAGCCAAAATTCGTTTTTTCGAAATGAATGTTTTGACCCAGTATTCGACAGCCAAATTTTTGGTTGTACCTGTGATTGACACCCTATGATTGACACAGCAGTTCTTCTGTAAAAAATGATTCCGAGTATCAGAAAAACATTTTTTCGACATTTTACGAATAAATGGAGTATTTAAACTTAGTTTTATTAATCTAAATATAAAATTAATTCATAAAGAAAAAGTTGGAAAAATCACCGGATGTTTCATCACAAAATAGATACAATTTTTTCTCGATACCATAGGCACAATACGTTTCTAATGGTAAACTCGCAGCTTGTGAGTTGCTATGTACAAAAAATCAAGAACGAATAGAGATCCATATTGACAGCACTGTCAATCACTGAGGGGAGCATCAGTTTGGGAACTAGTAATTTACATTTGCATTTTCACATGTTATCTTTGATTATTTCCAAAAAATGATAGCATAAATGCACTCTACACAAAAAACTGAATGAGAAAACCATGGAAACAATCGAATTTGAAAATGTGGAGGGCATGGTGGAGCAAAATAAAACATTTACCTTCTTAGCAAAATCACAAGAAACAGCACCAAAGAAATTACAACATGAGGTTGTGTTGGGTAACCTTCTCCAGAATTCACAAAAACCTGCCTGAAACCTTTTCCCGCCTCTATACTTTACTGAGAAGGTATTTTGCCTCAAAATTCAAATGGACCAAGTCCGTAAAACACTTTTAAATGCCTCATTATTAAAACGTCTTGGTGAGATGTCAATCACTGGTCCCTCCACCCTACCAATATACCCAAGGGCACGTGGAGGACCGGGAGTATAAACAATTACGATGAGAAGCCTGACGCGATTGACTTTCCCAAATTAATATTTTCCCCAGAGGGACGATGCCGGAGAATGAGGTGATCAACACAACCTGACAACAACAACAACAACAACAACCTGACGATCCTCGGCTCCGGCCGCTGCAGCTGTTTTGAACGACATTTTAATGCTTCCCGGAATAGAAAATAGTTAATGAATATTAGGATTCTACCTAGAGTACCATGGAGAATGTTGGTTATTTTCCCAACGTTATCTCTTACGAAATTCGCTAAGAGACTCGCTAATGGAGAAATTGGAGCGCACTTCCCCAAATTTGAACAACTGTGACGGAAAATGAAGTTGTGGAGGGGTGAAATTATTTTTTGAGCACCTGAGGGTAATAGGTCGAAACGTTTAGAAGCATCTAAAGGCAGCCTGAAGCTGAGTATTAATTTCCAAAGTTTAGGGTGCCACTATTTGGGTAAGGTGAAAATATATGTGACCGTGCAAGGGAAAAGGGAGCTTAACTTGACAGACGTCAAATTTGAGTTTATATTTTTCATTTTTCTCCGCAATATGCTGAACAAAATAGTTTTTTTTTTTTTGAGTTTTTCTATCACTTTCCAATCAAAATTTATGATTTTTCAAACTTGAAAAAAGCGGGCCCGAAAAATGAAAATTTTCAGCACGTTCCAGCAGATTTTCAACAGACTTGCAAAACTGCAGTTTTTCGCGATTATAAATAAGATGAAAAATGTAGAAAATTAAATTTAAAGAAAAAATACTTTTTTTTTTTTTGTTCTCCTGAAAAAATCTATTATATTATGTGTCCAAGCCCAGACGAGCTTTGTTATTGATATTTTATGTAGGTATGTCTAATGAACTTCATTTTTTAATTCTCTTGTAATTTGCGTAATTGTATAAATGATAACGTCTGCTAGTTGGGTGTAGCACATTGCTCCTTTGTTTCCCTTACATAAATGCTATATTTCAAATAATCTTTGAAGATTGAACGGAGGAACCCGTCGGAATTTGAGCACAATCGTTCATTCATCTTTCAAATAATCTTTGAAGATTGAACGGAGGAACCCGTCGGAATTTGAGCACAATCGTTCATTCAACCGATTGAGAAATTATGATGATAGATAGATGTTGCGTTTGCGCAATCGCGAAAACAACCAGTGATTCGGAAGTGGTTCAATATCTGATAATGTCATAGAAATCGGATGGATACTGGTATTTCTTGCTTGCAAGGATTTGAGGTTCGTCCATGCGCAGCAGTTATTAATGATACAATCTTGATGAAACTCATTTGATTTAGTCAAATCCTCATGTCCCAACTACCTTCCGAATTTTAGCGAGATTGGAGGAATAGGCCATGACAAAATGACGCTTGATGGATTTTACGTTTGCGCATGCGTAGTGAATACTATAAATTTTTGGGTTGTGAAATTATGAGGGGTCCATCCTCAGCCTAACCCATTCATTCCCAGTAAATGTGATTGAAATCGAATGAAAACTGTAGAATAGACGCTTGTTGCAAGAATTTCAGATTCGCTTCGCGCTGTATTGATGAAATTGATATTGAATGATTAAATCAAATCAAATCCTTCTATTTCCCCTCCGAATTTGAGCGAGGTCAGCTAGAACGTGAGAAAATTATGCTTGATGGAATTTGCATTCGTGCATGCGTATAATATAGATAAGTATAAGTATTGATTTGTACGCATAAAACTGAAGAGGACCACCTACAGCCTAACCCGCACGTTCTTTGAAAATTTCATCGAAGTCGGATAAATAACTGTAGAAGTTCTGCGAGTTGCAAGGATTTGTGGACATACGGACAGAGACACTAAAACACACATACATACACACACACAGAAAGACTCAGAACCAAAGTTATTCAGAACGATTTAAAACTTAAAATGCGAGTTGAAATAAAGTTTTTGGAGGGGAAAGATTTCCATCACCCGAAAGTAAGAACTGCGCTTCTGCAACCTATAAATAGACTAGGAAGGAAAAGGTTGTATTAATTTCTAAATCTTACTATTGAGAGTGTATAATTTAGTACTTTATATCATCCGGTCATTCCCTGATTTTACGTTTGATATAACTTCTGTAGGTTGATGTAACGTTATCGTTCTCAGCAAAGTCTCTCTCCCACCATTTTCTCGAGCGAAGGAAACGAAAAATCGGGATACTGATATTTCTGAAACTGTCAGCGTGCCATAGCCTCATCTCGTCACGAGGTGCCTACGTCTTCACCGCCCCGGCGAGGCTATAGATCAGCCCGTCCTTTGCGTTTGAGGTAATCGTTGTTTCTCACGGACCCGGCGCTCTCCATCCATCAAGTCCGGCGGTGAAGCAAATTAGAAGATAACTCCTTTAAACGGGGTGAAGACTCCCAGCGGTGGAGTGGGGTGGGAGCAGGATGTCGCTTATTCCGTTTGCTGGTGGACGAAAACAGTCAAGATGCTCGGATCCCCAACGTGGTTAACATTGGGTCAACACAAACGCAAATGTCCCTACGTAAACAGTAATAACGGTCTATGCACTGAGTTGTTTTCTTAGTGCGTGTACTAGATCTGGTAAAAGGTACTGGAGGTCGTAAACGTTTTGTTAAATAATTCAGAAATCCGTTTGAAAATCAACAGTTTCAACGGAAGCAGAAAATTTGATTGGCGGGTGCCTCATCAGAAAGATTTCTAACGTACCTGTTGATATTTTTTGATATGTTACGATTCCAGTCGATAACTCTTCTTCAGATTGTGATAAAAATCCGTTTTTGCGCTAAAAAAATGAAGCTTTCCAAATAATAGAGATACTAAGCTTGTTGGGTAGAACTTTTGAACACATTGATATGCTCAAAAAAAAAAAAAAAAAAAAAAAAAAGAGGGGGGGGGGGGGGGCTGAAAATTGGCTAAAAATCGTTGTTTATATAAAGTGCTCAAATTTCAAAAAATGAAACATAATACAGTAATTTACGAAAACTTGCTCATGCGATCGTACTGCATGAATGGAACTTTTTTGAACAACTGGCAATGAATTTACATGAAACTGAAAGAATTTTTACCGTTACATGAAAGTCAAATTTATTGTTACTGCGCACTCGTGTTTTCGATTACCGGTGGTTGCGCCACCATCGCATCCATAATGGCGGCACTGTTGTTGACTCGGTTCAACTCACAGAAGGCAAATTTCCATTCCTTCTCTGAATAATTTACTAATAAATATTGAACAACTACTGAAAACACCATTTGTGTCAGTCATATCCATGCACTAGACAACACTGCTAGGTACTAGGAAGTTGAATAAGAAGTTTGGAAGGTTTCACTGACAAGTTTATTACTTACATGTAGTAAGTAGGCAGGCGTTGTAATGTTTCTCACTATTGAACGTATTCAAGTTGTATTTTATTTCAGATTTTCATGAAAATGATTTAACATATCCGGTATTATATTGCGCAAAATACGCAACCAATATAGTGTTTACAACTAATATTGTGTGTTTTGTTGCGCACCTAGGGGATGTGTACAACATTTGTATGTACCCTTATTCTAGAATTTCAACTACAATTATTGATGAACATCCTTACACTGTAAATGGAAAGATTTCGCAAGATTTCAAGGATATATTCCCCTTCAACTGCAGCTGTAAAGCTAGACATACGGGAACATGCAAGCATGTAGTATAGCAGTCTCGCTTTTCTGCAACAGCTAAGCTCCACACTGTGGTTATATCTACCCCACTTATAGGGGACCTCTTACCAAAGTTGATCTTTTTTTAAAAATTCACAAATTTCGCATTTTTATCAATTCTTCTGTCATATAACTTGGACTTCTGCTGGCAAAAATGTCCTAGTATTTGATGAGTTGTTTGAAGGCTAAGAAAATTTTGTTCCCTACCAGTAATAAAGAATTCCTGGCAAATGGTCACAACTGCCCCACCTTCCCCTAACTAACATTTATTTAAAATAAAATAGTAAACCAAAGAAGATGAGAGGATTCATGTATGATTATGATTATCTGATATTTGTTTGATTTTATAGGCATAGATAAGTTCATCTCATGGCAATGTGACGTTTGACGTTACTATTAGTCAGGGGCTCATCTTCGAAACGCTATTTACCAAATGGTGCAGAATTGAGTTTAGATTATTTTAAAAAGTTGTACTTAATAATTTGTAATTTGATTGGTGGCGGGTGGGGGAGGTAGGGAGGCTCCTTAACCAACCATTTCCGAAAATGGCTCTATTGCAATCTTGCAATAATAATTTTTCATGATAAATGGATTTGAATTACATGCACCTGAAATGTGTAACGCTTGGCGTATCTTCATTTACGATATTTACTTGTTTATTCATCGTTTTAAGGTGATTTAAAGATGTCAAAGAGGAGAAGTTATGATAGAGCATTGGATTTTGTCCAATACTGCAATGCAGCCAACTGTCATTCGCTCACCGTATGAGTCTGAAACATTAAAAATTTCTGGGACTTGTCCAAGCCTATTCCATTTGCGATGCAGTGTTGCATTGGGGACTCAGTAGCTCCAAATTGTTTTTAGGGCCTCCGCATAATTTCAACAGCATCTTACTTGTAGAAGATTCCACCGTTCTTCATACTTTCAACTGTTTCTTTAGTTTTAATTTTTTTAACTATTACTTTAGGTTTCATTGATGAGGAAACTTGAGGTTTCATTGATAAGATTTCCTATTGGCTTCGCTACTACAGTGTTTACAACCGGCTTTGTCATTTAACGCATTTTCCACTACACTCTCGTTCATACAGCTTCTTCCTTCGCTACTAACCCGATTTCTGGTTTCTCTTGCAAAATTAGTATTTTCCCAATTATAGATACAAAATAATAACAGATTTGATACTATTCTTATGGGCAGGTTATCGACGTGATGAAGTGGATTCCATTTCCGAAAACGACCTCCAGGAATCGTTTTAGAATGCCTCAAAATGGATTTCCACAGAGAAAATATTAGGAAATTTTGAGTTTACAAATTTTGGAGCCACTGCAATAGCTTCAAATTTTAGGAAAATTTACTTAAATCTATTTTTAAAAAATGAAATTAGTTTATCATTTGGAAAATAGTTACAGAACTTTCAGATGTGGTATGCCAATTTCAACTAAGGTTTATAAACTATTATTGGAAAATAATAAAATCTATAAGCACAAAGAACCCCTTCAAGATATACCTATATATATACCTATATATATATATATATATATATATATATATATATATATATATATATATAATCCAAATAATAATCGTGCAACAAGAGAAGAAATTAACCTCGGGGGCTTTTTTTTTAAACCGCCCTCAACCAGAAGGTTTATTAGCGGTATTATATTTATTACATACCGATTTATACTTATTCACGTCCTACTATACAAAATATGTGCCAACTACTTGCTATCATTGCCATATTATATTAGTTCAGTCGTGAATTCGTTTTTCTGTATTATTATTATTATTATGTACCTTTGATATCACTCGTACCTTTTCCAAAACGAATAATCTATATTCCGAATTGAATGTTTCACCAACCAATATCGGCATATTGTTGAGCCGAATATTAACATGTTGTGGCCAAGTGAGGCGGTCGAGACGCGGGAGGCGGCGGGCTCGTTAGGTTCGCCCACTCCGGCTCACTGAGTTGGAAGTTCATTCATTTGTGAAATGAGAGGTGTCGAACCAACCAACATCCACCGTGCAGGTATACAACTGCGAGCATCCCTTCTCCCTGTTATTTCCCCCTGACCGTTCAGCGATGATAATATATACGTCCCTTACACAACTGATTGCAATTGAGTCAACTCAATCGGTGCAGTTGGTAATGTTTTTCGATGTCCTGCATAACAATTAGAGTGCAATTTAACTTGAAGATACACAGTAAAAAGCACTCATGGTCGAATACTCGCTTGCAACTGCGCAGAAACTTAGTGCACCTGCTCTTCGTAGTAACTGCGCCGACGGTAGCGACTATTGTAGCTATACTTTACTGCCTTCTTTTAGTTGTTATTCTTCTTGGTACTAATTTCGGCGGTACACATACTAAAATTGGAACGATGCATCACCTATTTAACGAATTTCCAAGAAAACATTGAAGAAAATTAAAAGAAAAAAAAGAGCTATATTATTCCATAAGTAGGGTAAACCTGTACACTTACAGTCGAACGCTCATTAAAATTGACTTCATCATCATGGAGTTGTTTTTTCGCATAAAAACGCACGAAAATAACTGAGATATGGTTGATTTTAAGCTCCATACCGGCCTATCCTGAAGCTTTTTCACTTGGAAACGCACACACACAGTAAAATTACATGATGCATGCTTTTTAGTCAGTAAAAAAGGAATAATAAAACCATGGTCGGGAGCTAAAAAATGCAATAATTTGGCGCGCACTGGCACCAGCAAACGGGCTTATAAAACTCTCAATGCGATGGTTAAAGGCTCTTTTGGCCAATTCGTGTGCGTTTCGTGCTTTTGGGGGGCATCCCTATTATAATCTATGATACATAGTAAACTTAACGTACTCGTCACTCGGTATGTTGCTGCTGCCGCCTCCTCTCCGCCGGCGCCGCTGCTACGCTTAATCGACCTCTGCAGTGCTGGATTTCACTATAACGAACAGCAGGGTGACCTTGTCCACTGTTACGCTTGCGAAGGAGGTATTCAAGCTCGGGAAATGAACGACGACCCATGGGTTGAGCATGTACGCGAGTATGAAGAATGTCCACATCTCCTGAGTGTCATAGGACCAGGTTTTGTTAATGATGCAAAGATATCTAAACTTGAATGAACATGGATTTAAGTTGATTGGTTCATGCAATGAAAACTAAAAAAATTACCGTATTTATTATTTCACAAGTACTGCCCCATTTACCAACCTTATATAATACTTACTATAGTAATAAGTAGCTGATTAAAATACTTACTATATTCGATTAAGCGTAGCAGCAGCGGAGAGGAGGCGGCAGCAACATACCGAGTCGACGTGTACGGTAAGTTTACTATGTATCATAGATAATAATGGGGATGCCCCCCCAAAAGCGCGATACGCACACAAATTGGCCAAAAGAGCCTTTACCATCGTATTGAGATTTTTATTCGCCTGTTGCTGGCGGCCACACCACCAGTGCGCGCCAAATGAATGCATTTTTTTAGCTCCCGGCCTTGGTTTTATTGTTCCTTTTTTACTAACTAAAAAGCAGGCATCATGCAATTTCGCTGAGTGTTCGCGTTTCCAAGTGAAAAATCTTCAGGATAGGCCGGTTTTGAGCTTAAAATCAACCATATCTCAGTTATTTTCGTGCGTTTTTAAGCGAAAAAAACAGCTCCAGGATGATGACGTCAATTTTAATGAGCGCTCGAATGTAAGTGTAGGTACATGTTTACCCTACTTCCATATGTATTCAGTATTCATTACCTATTGCCTATGTATGCATATATCATGTGTCATTCCAGGTGACCTGGTGATACCTGACCTAGAACCCGAGGTAAACAATTTGAAAAAAAAGTCGCCAAACAAATCAAGCTTTTACATATTGGTAATTTGCAACGTTTGGATTGACTACGTAGGTACGCTATTTCGATGCAAAATGCAAAATGCAGTGAAAAACATTACATATATTCTTCGTAACGAACAGTAGTACCTATTGCCTATTATGCATATATCATGTGTCATTCCAGGTGATTCCTGACCTAGAAACCGAGGTAAACAATTTGAAAAAAAAAGTCGACAAACAAATCAAGCTTTTACATATTGGTAATTTGCAACGTTTGGATTGACTACGTAGGTACGCTATTTCGATGCAAAATGCAGTGAAAAACATTACATATATTCTTCGTAACGAACAGTACTACCTATTGCCTATTATGCATATATCATGTGTCATTCCAGGTGATTCCTGACCTAGAAACCGAGGTAAACAATTTGAAAAAATGTCGACAAACAAATCAAGCTTTTACATATTGGTAATTTGCAACGTTTGGATTGACTACTTAGGTACGCAATTTCGATGCATAATGCAGTGAAAAAATTACATATATTCATCGTAACGAACAGTACATTTTTGTTGGTACAAAACAGCGAGGAGATTCCATCCACATTATACCTACTACGTAGCACAGGCCATGCAAGTCCGTTGCTATAGTCCGTTTAGAGACAGGAAAAGTAAACAAGTGCAGTTGAAAAACAAGAGGCGTTTATCGCAGTTGCCGAATACTCGTGTGAATTTTGAGTTTCAACCCGTCCTGATGGTTGACGGTTAACAATTTGGAATCGTGTCTGTGCATCCGGTAATCCTTGTATAAGCATTTTTTCTTCTGATTTTAATGGAATTTTCTAAGGTTGTGCTAGTTGGAGTCAACATTATCCCCAATGAACCAGTTCCACCAACGATTGATTTGGGATCTACTGGCATCAACGATTGGATTCCAGAATTCATCTGTTGGGGTGTGTTAACCCACGTATCAGCGCTGATCCTCAACTTTCCCACAGCTCGCCATCTTGAAAAACTGTGTACCGAACCCCGTTTTTCCGTTTCATTTTTCTTCATAACACAACCCCGCCATATTTCCATAATTATTAATTTCCTATCCCGTCGTGATAATGAAGAAACAAAGTTGTTGAAGAGTTTGTCATCTGATGTCGAACGTAGTGGAATTAGTCCTTGACAGTTCCTCGAATATGTGGGGGAGAGTGGACCACTTGCATGAGTGGATAGACAACAATTTAGACATTTTCATGTCTTTGCTTTGGAACAAAACGGGAAAAATCAATTGTTTCTCAGCGTTTATTTCCGATTATTTTCACTTACAACGGAGCCATTCCTTGGGAAATGTAGATAATTCAGTTCTTATGCGACGGAAACGGTTCACCACTCGTTGAATCACATCTCAATTGATGCTATAATCTTAGGTTGCTGGGCCACTCGCAAAGTTATTGATGAACTATAAGTATAAACAATCCCGAGATACGAGTATAATAACGTGATTTGTTAGTAAGCCTGGCTTAACATTTGTTTTATTAACCAAAAAAATTTAGGCGAATGTTTTTTATTGTTTTCGTCTATCCCAGGGGGCTATTTATTTTGGGCTGGACTTGATAGTGAAAAATGGTTCGTATAACAATCACCCCCCCCCCCCCCCCAACTGTGCCGTACATCTTTCATTCTGATGTCGGAATGGTGATGTGTGGCGGACAAAAACTGTAGTTCCACTTCTACCACCTGTTGTCTACTAATTTTTGTTCTGAGGAAAGTCTCTTGGATGCTAACTAGTTGATCCTCGGATCAGCTAATCTGGGAATAAATATTTATGGTAGAACGGTGAAAACACTGATATCCGGATCCTGTGTTACTAGACTCGAGAGTTAACTACCGTTGGTGGAATTGGTCCGTTCCACCTTGGGGAGGTCATGAAATAATCCAGAGTTAATCCAGTTATCCTAGCGCTGTTTGTGGTGGATAACTCTCAACTCTATATAGATCAACTCCCCTTTAGCCTTAATGAAATCGTGGAACGGGCCCTAATGGTTTCGTTGTCGCTAGATCAAGTTAACCTTTTCGCATGTGCAAACGTAAATCCGCTATACACTCTGTTTCTCTGCTTCTATTTATGCTTTCAAAATAATAGCAATTCAATAATATTTTCATTGTGTTTCTGTATAACGATATTTGTAGATTACTATTTGCTAGCTCCTCTCCATTGACAGATTTGAACAATCCCTACAGTCGTGTTATGGATGCAAAAAAGCTGTTTAAAACCACACTTTTTCTGCCCTTTCAGACCTTTGGCTGCCCCCTATTTTAAAGCGTGGTTTCTCTACATCAAACCGCCGTTTTTTAATAAATTTGAGAAATACGATTTGGAATCTTTAGACTTCCCTCTCCTACAGCATTGTCACTTGAAACAACCGAAGCAAGATTTTCATTAATCAATGTATTTTGGTTAAACGAAATTGGGGGAAGCTCTAACATTTTTACCTAGTGAAAAACAGTAATACTGTCAACCCACTGTCCCCAACACGTAACTAACTGATGACACAGATATACACCTTGATCGAATGTTGAGGAGGGCTTGAGACGCACTAATATTGTAATCAGTAGGTATGTAATTACTAAGGGAGTTATTGGATTCGTCCCCAACTTTCATGTGTTGGAATTTTACAATTTTGACCTCAGATTCGGATTCAGCACACTTAAAAACCCTCTTAGAGCAATTTTCAGCTCAAAAAACCGTTTAGTTTGGCCAATAAACAGGTAGGAAGATCGCGCGTGACGTAGTAGTGCAAAGAAGCTGAGGATTCCCCAGGCAGGCGGGGGCCGTGACGTCATCGTGCAAATGAATTTCAAGGGCCTTATTACTGGTCAGATACCCATCATTTAGCACCTTTTTGGAAAGCTCTCTCTAAGATCTCGCTATTGAGCAAATAAAAAATAACCACGAAAATTCCCCATTAGTCAAGTAACGATAGTTGGACACTTCTTAGACTCGTCCCCGTTCGATCGCACGTGTCTTTTTTCCAACCACAGCTTTTAGTCTAATTTCCCATGTTCTACTAAAAGGATTGATTTAGGATTTTTTTTTACATTTTTTTTTTTAATTTTATTTTTTGGAAATGCGAGCTTGCATGCATTTAGACCACCATATTTTACACTTTTCTCATAGCGCATACATCAAATTAGACACTTGAAATTACAAATTTTACTTATTAAAAATTAAAAATAGTAAGTTAGTAGTTGAACTAGAAAATAAGATGAGTAACAATTCTTACTGTAATATGACTGCATCTTAAACCCCTAACTTTCAATCAAAGTATATCTAAGTCATCAATCATACCTGTGGTATAGGTTTTGGTTATTACCGCGGGTTAGATAGTCGGGGGTAGTAGATTTCACTATTTTTCACTAGGCAAAACCATTAGAGCTGCCCCTCAATTTCTTAAGCCATATGAAATGTTATCGTAAATCGTTGGGTTGACTCAAATAACATCGATGAGGAAGAGGTGAGTCTACCGATTCCAATCGTATTATTAAAATTAGAATACGATGGTTTGAAGTGGAGAAATCTCATTTTGAAAATAAGTTCAACTCTAAGAACATCCCAAAAAGGTCCTGTCAACTTTGAACTCCCAAAATCCAATTACGGCCACCACTTGTTTAACTTTCATATTCATGTGGGTGTTTTGAGCTAATTCTACCGCGCCAGGTGGAGCGTGACCATATGCTTCAGCCCTCCATTGAATGGAACATGGGTGCAGAGCTGAGCAGACCGTTCCGTTTCCAGTCGAAGGTACCATCTCGTATCGATTTTGAGATGTCTGGAAACCTGACACCGCACCGGTTCCGTGCTTTGGATCTACCGCCCCCTCATTCCATCGACCGGCTGGTAATTGTGCCGACACACTGACCTTGAATCCAACCTATCCCATTACATTGGTACGCTGATACTGGAGTAGGGAGTGCCAAATCATTCTCCTTGAGTAAATAATTTTCTTGGTATCCCCGTTACCTTGTTAAGCTGGGTTTAAGCCGGGTTTAGCCCGTTACACAAATCGAGCATTGATCGTGAATACTGCAAACTCTCGCGAGCAAATGCTCGGGTGGTGTACACTCTCTCCCGCGCCGAACAGAGTTTGCGAGCCCTGCTCGAGAGCGTTCCACCACTTGTCAGTAAACCGACGATCCATCAAAGGATTCAGTGTTCGTTTTGCGTCCGGTGTGAACGGCATATCTGCGAGATCACGAGCGGCCGGTGGATATCCGCATAAAATCTGCAAAACTTTTTGGAGTGAGTGTTGGTAATTGCCGTTATTGGTTTCACTGTCGTTCTTTCGCACGCAGGCTCAAGTTGGGCAGTTTGCGCTCTAGTTGGTCGTAATGTTGAATTTTCTCAAAACTTTGAAGAAAAATCGCGTTTTTCAACACGATTTAAAAAAATCACATTTTCGACCTTGATTTTAAATAATCGTTTTTTATCTTCGTTTAACGTGGAAATCGCGTTGTGTAGTGGCGATTATTATATTATTCGTGATTAAAATTACAATTTCAATCGTAATCATGCTGGCAAGTAAGATTTTAATCGTATTCATAGGGGCAATTTTGATTAAATTTGCAATCACACTTTGGAATGTGATTAAAAATTTTAATCGTTTAATCGAGTACACGATTACGATTAAAATCTTAATCGTAATCGTCGATTTGATTTTGCCTATGTCTGGTTGAATGATATCTCGCTGAAATTCGAAATAAATTCTAGTGGATAAGCTGGTTTCCTTGAGTATTTTGTTTGTTGCGAGAGCCTACGGGACAGTGACTATCGCTCGCTCGCTCTTCTTAACTTCTGATCTATCTTTACATTTTTTTGCGGTGTTTATTGGTTTTGTCATGTTTCTCAAGTGTTAATGGATTGAAGCTGTGCAAACAATTGTGTAATATTTAATACAGTAGTATGTAATATGACATCTTCGAAAAGAATCATTTTCTCTCTGCACTTGTTTGAAGTACTTCCAGTTTTATTTGTAACCTGTTGCGTGATAATGGTTTATTGTGTCTCTATTGAAAAGGTAACAAGCGAAATGAAGAACAACTTGTAAATCACATAATTTGGCAATATTTATTATGACAGTACGCTTCTCGATGTTGCAATTGTTGCGTTCAACGAAGTCGACGTTCCTTTTAAAATGTTTGATTTTTTGGCAAACGAACGATTTTGTTTGTGTAAATCCTATAAGAAGAGTAATTCTATGGAGTGCAATGAATACAGAGTGTCCTTCATGTAGTGTGAAGAAACAAAATCAGGTAGGAACACATAAAAAAATGGAGCAGAATGCTGCCAACTGCACCGTCCTAGCTGAATCCCCTATATAAACCCTGATATATATATATATATATATATATATATATATATATATATATCAAAAGGGGATGGGGGGGGGGAATCAAAAGAAATGCCGAGATTACAGACACATGTGCCGATTGATAACATTTTTTTGACCAAATTTCATAATCTTTGGTCCAAAGAGAAAAGCTTATCATTCAATTCACGAGAAAGAAAATGAAGAAATACTTGAGGTCTGGCTGACTGGGGTGACCCGCACCCCTGTCTGGTGTGACCCAAATCCCTGACTGGGGTGAGTCTTACCCCTGACTGGAGTGGCCCACACCCTTGACCGGAGTAACCCTCACCCCTGACAAGAGTGACCCACAACCCTGACTGGAGTGAGCCTCACCTCTAACTGGAGTGGCCCACATCCTTGACTGGAGTAACCCTCACCCCTGACAAAAGTGACCCACAACTCTGACTGCTCACTGGAGTGGCCCAGAAGTTTGACCGGAGTAACTCCCACCCCTGACAAGAGTGACTCATCACCATGACTGGGGTGAGCCTCACCCATAACTGTAGTGGCCCACACCCTTGACCGGAGTAACCCTCACCCCTGACAAGAGTGACCCACAACCCTGACTGGGGTGAACCTCTCCCCTCACTGGAGTGGCCCAGAACCTTTACCGGAGTAACCCTCACCCCTGACAAGAGTGACAATCCTCTGTGGCTCATTTTCGTGCATGTGGGAAAACAGGAAATAACTAGCAAAATGTAGCAAATTAGATGGGAAAACGTAGCCAAAAAGGATTTCGGTCATGTAAACAAAGATGGCGAAAAGAACTACCTATCTAGTAAATTGTTGATTTGAACGCTAACCACCAAACTTCGTTGATTTAGCGCATTTGATCAGTGATTTATCTGAATCGAAGTTGGTGAAACCGAATATCGTTGTTTAACAGCTGAGATCTTCGGTTTAATGAGTTGATGAATAACGTTGATGAAAAACTTTGGTGAAACCGGCCCTAAGGTGGAGGGACCAGTGTTAGGCATCTCACCAATAAGTTTAAATAATAAGTTAATAAGGCATACAAGTGTTTTACTGGCTTGATCCTTTTGAATTTGGAGACAAAATACCTTCTCAGTGAAGTATAAAGGCGGGAAAAGGTTTCAGGTGGGTTTTTGTAAAATCTGGAGAAGGTTACCCAACAGAACCTCGTGTTGTAATTTCATTCGTGCTGTTTCTTGTGATTTTGCTTTGGAGGTAACTGTTTTATTTAGATTCACCATGCCCTCCACATTTTCAAATTTGATTTTTCTCATAGATTTTCTCAGTCAGTTTTTTGTGTAGATTGCATTTATGCTATACTTTTTTTGGAAATAATCTACATGGGAAAATGCAAATGTCAATGGCTAGTTCCCATGCTACCCTCATTTATTGACAGTGCTGTCAACATGGATCTCTATTCGTTCTTGTCATTCATTCTTTATTTTTTATATTTATAAAAATACATAGCAACTCTCAAGTTGCTAGTTTACCATAAGGAACGCATTGTACCTGTAGTATTGAGAAAACATTGTACCTATTTTGTGATGAAACATCTGGTGATATTTTCAACTTTGTCTTTATGTATACTACTATTTATTTTATATTTAGGTTAATAAAACTAAGTTCAAATGCTCAATTTATTCATAAAATGTTGAAATAAATGTTATGTTGATACACGGAATCATTTATTGCAGAAGAACTGCTGTCAATCACAGGTGCAACCAAAAATTTAGTTGTCAAAACTGGGTCGAAAAATTTATGATGTTTTTAGGCTTGAATTAGTAATTTTTGAATACTGAGCAGATTCAGGACTTCCTGATGCAGCAATAGATGTAAAATTCAAGTTTGAACAAACCGAAAACATGGCTTAATTGCTCGTCAAAGTAGAAATTTCTTTTAAGGTTTCAAACACTGGCCTCCAACCTAAATCTGATTGGTGAGTCGGAGGTGTGCGCGAGCTCCCGCTTGACGAGTCAGATCCACGGGTTTTGCCGCACACAATTTTCTTCCTTTGGGTGTCCGTTACTCAGCAGCGCTCACGTACTTCCATTTGTTGGAAAACGTCTAGAGATTTCATGCTCCTGACATCGTCTGATTTGAGATGAACCATCGCACGTTTCCATAGTGAAAGGCGTACCATCCAAAAATATTTTTCTCACTCCTCATCTCCTTCGATCATTGCAGTGACGGACATATTCGTTATCGTGAATACGAATATATTCACAGAAAACCTATTCTGTGAATACTAATACGAATATATTCGTACATGTGAATACGAATACAAGTGTATTCGTTTTCACAAATACAAATACAAGTGTATTCGTAGTCACTTGTGTGAATACAGGGATATTCACGGAAAATATCTTAAATATTAAATTACTCGGAAACTTAAGAGTTTGAAAACATCTCTAAGAGGAAGTTTGATCGAAAATGAGCTCTGATATCGAGTTCTAAAATACTGAGCACCTTATGCGGGATTCCGTGGAAATGAGATACTGTGGACTATGAGTTAACAATTACAGTCTATGACTGGGGGCCAACATCTTCATGCTGTGTTTGATACTGAGTAACCAATATGTGTGGGTGTTTATGGGATTGCAGAAGTAGGTTCTCTATACGAAGTTGTATAGCTTGAATATTTTTGCTACATAAATTAACGTAAGCTGTTCTACGTGGTAATGATGACATTATTTTGACCACTATTTTATTTTATTTTTATTTTTTTAATTTTCTTCCATTTTTTATTTTATATGTATTTTTTTAATTTATTTATTATTTTTTTTAAAGATTGTGTTGAGTATTGGTCCTTAACCTATGATCCTTACTAACATACCCAGAAATGACTTTTTGGAAAACTGAATACACTACATAAAAACATAAGCGAAGGGATAAAAACGCTGCAAATTATTTCACAAAGTTTTATTAAATCATGAATAATATATACATCCTTCTAAATTTTAAAATTATTCAATATTCAAAGTTTATTCATCGATGCAGATCGCTTCATCTATATTCCCAAAAGATCTGAATTGTCAGTGAAATTATAAATTCCAGCAATGGCCTGCAAAAACAGTTTTACGCTTAAAAAAAAATTTTTTTTGACTCCTACACAGCCTAGACAAGATTTTGTCTCATACATACGTATATACATATACAAGAATATATAAAGAGACACACGAACGGAAATGACACACACCTATAGTTTTTTTCTCGGATATATCAGGGTGTCCTGAAACGGAATCACTCGTGTTTCTTACGGTTGAATGTTACCATCGTGTCACCTGATCAAATACAAGTAAGTAGGTATCCCTCACAACTGAGGGAATCTAAACTAATGACTGCATTTGTCATTGTAAGTTGCATGGAAACCGAGATTGATGGATTGATTGATATTGATGGAATGTTGCGTCACGTCTGCGCCTGCGCTTCTCCACATGCGGAAGGCACTGAATTCCCAGGGGGCCGCACCAGAAGGCTTTGAAGACGTTCGAAATCCGGTAACTCATGCTCACATCACCCTCCAGCCTATTAATATCCTAACGCATGCACGTGCGTGATTATTTATCAACTGAGGGATGACGTCGGATATGAGACGCCCGGAACTTCTGTACCGCGCACAAACGATTTCTACAGAAGCCCCTGTACGTAACTTTGTGGGAACCTTGTTTTAAAGGCAGAGGGAATTACTGATAATCCAGCCAACTGACCGGCGATTTTACTTGCAGACTGCCACAATTAATGAGCGATGACAGATGTTGTTAAGTAATTCATGCAGAGACGTCCCTTTTGGTTCCTTGACGACCAAGGTTCCTAGACGAAAGTGAAAACACTTCCGAAAAAGTTCGTAAACTGACAAGCAAAAACCTCGCATACAATATGGAGAACTGATGAACTTGAATATTATCTATTATTATTAATTCAATTCAATTTTACTGTATAACCCATAGGTATTACAAGGAGTTCCTTAAATACATATTAAAAAATAGCACATATCTTGCCTTCATTTCTGCCTCAACAAACAATGTTAGACTTTTACGTATGATGTATCAAATAATTACTTATATAGGTCTACATAATTTACGTATAATAAATGAGCACTGCATAGTTAACATGAATCACAATCAATAATGCCTACACTCCACTGCCAAATTTCAATAATAATCCCGAGTCATTGCCAAAATTTCCAAAGCGGTGTTGATGTTCGTTCTATCTCTTGTAGATTTTCATCTTCTTCTTGACCTGTTTTCTGGAAATGTTGGGAGGGGACGGAGGAGGAGTATTCAGATTAATCTCCACTTCTAACCCAGTAGATGTAGAATCCTCCAACGTACTTCGTCCATAGTGAATGATAACTTTTTTTTCATCAACCAGTAGTTCATCTCCAATCAAGACTACCATCCCGCCTTCTCTTGCTTGAAACGACTTGGGCAAGAGATGCTTCCTAAATTCCCGTGTTCGTCTTTGGTAGAACTCGGATGTATTAAATTGGGATCCCTTGAACTTGTAAATGTTCTGGCGTACTTTATATTTAGAGAAATTATTAGCAAAATGATTGTGAACTGGTCTACTTCTAGAAGTTTGGATGTTGCCTTAACGTTTTACACCTATAACTTCATAATTCTCAAGAATGCAATTTAATTCCGTTCTAAAAATGTCCATCTCCTTCTTCTTGAGAATATTCATGTTCTCTTTCTTTCCCTTCTTGAACGTTATGAAGAATAAGATCGTTTCTGTTGTCCTTGTGCCGGTTCTGTTTCGTATTAATTTTTTCAGATAACGCTAGATTTTCTTTTACCTGTGCATTCATTTGTATGTTCCTTCAAAAGGCAGTCGCAGTTTTGAAGTTTGGTAGTGATTACGTCAAGGCATTGAATTACCTGATGTAACTCGGAGGTCGACATTCTCGTAGTTGCAATTATATGACGCGACACCGGTCGGCTCTTCGAGTGCTGCTGACTAAGGAATACGGTATTCGGTCGAGTGGATACTCCTTTCCATTCGGAAAAACAACAAATCACCAACCAAACTCGCAAAAATTACCTTTTTCCAGGAATCTACGGTCCGTTAAAAATTTATGAAAGTTGTAATTGCTGAGAGTTAATCAAAGAGCAACCACAAGAAACAAAAACTGAAACGAAATTCACAATACAACCCTGCTAAATTAATCAATACTTAATACGGAGCTCTCAAAAACACGTGCGCTCGGCTTGGTTACCTAACTAAAACTCCAATTAATTTTTCTTACAATTATTATTATTTACCTAATTTAGTTTTAGCGAATTTTAGTAAAAAATGAACCTGCTGCAATAGCTCCAAAATTGTTATAGATACCGAATTCAATAATAATTTATTATGTTGATACAACATAGAACTTTTATTATTATGTAATAAACAAATTGATCGAAGATATGTTAGAATTAATACTGAGGTTTTTTCATATTCCTGATACTAATGGTTTGGATCTGTCAGGGTAATAGTTGGAAAAGTGAGGAAAAATCATGGAAAAGTGAGGAAAAATCATGGAAAATTCAAGGAATCCTGAAAAAAATGTTAATTTAGCGGCCACCCTGTGATATATATATATCTTTATGTACCCTTCATTCCAGACGATATCTTTCCTCATAATTTGTACAATTGGGTGGTGTATTAGTAAATATATCAAGAATTATGTAAGAGTTTTATTGAAAATGATAAACACCTCTTGATCTCGGACAATACTATAAGGTAAGGCTGGTCACATCAACAGGTTGGGCTTCATAATAATGCGGTAGTTGCGCACTCTGTTGCGATTTAAATAACCTAATACTTCATTTCATATAACAGAATTGAGATTTTAAGAAGCATGTCCATACGCCAAAAATCAAGCATTTCATAAGAAAGAATGAGTTCGTTGGACAGCTCTTTCGGAGTACATTAAATTGGACTAATTTCAAAAAATGACAAAAACATTTAATAATTGTTAAATTTTAATTTTTTACCGGACTATTACTCAATCTAAGTTTATCAACTATAAACTAGAGCATTCCAAATTTTAAGCGCAAACTTATGCAGAAGAATGTACTTGAATTTCGTAAATATGTGCTAAAGAAATCAAAAACTTCGAAGATTCGCTTAAAAAAAGTCTGCCAAGTTGGGTGGCAGCACGTATAGAATTAGTTGAAGAACGAAGGACGAGTCGAAATGATTGGTAGATCGACGTTATAAGAAATTAATGTTTGCGCATGCGCACAGTCTAGGTACTATTTCTCCAACGGCAATGAAATTAACAGGGGAAAGTCTAGGAGCTAAACCGCACAATCCTTGAAAATTTCATAAAAATCGGTCCATTAGTCTCGGAGTTTTGACTGTGTTGATCAATTTTAGTTTTGCGCATGCGCTATAGTTATTACTCCACCAATCGCGATATAATTCATAGAGAATTTTCCTGGAACATGTACCCCTATACTCCCTGAGTTTGAACGAAATCGGACCAACAGATGATGAGAAAACGACGTTAAGAGAAATTCACGTTTGAGCATGCTCACAGGCTACTGTTGATTCGACGGCATTGAAAATTATAGGGGACCGTCTAGGACCTAACCCACACAATCCCTAAACATTTCACACAAAAAGAAGTGGAAATTTCGATTTTGGAGGACAAAATGTTTCTCGAATTCAATCACGAACACAAAGCTTCCCTACCTTCGGTAATGAGGAAGCAAAAATAAATAAATAAAAAACATATTGGTGAGTATTGCATGCATTACAGGGACGTCCCAATTAATGGATTTTATATAATTTATGTGAATTAATACAAACACAGCCACAATGTATTGTATGTCAACTGGCTTCACCATCACCATGTATGTTACTTCTCAAAAGTCTTTACATAATTTCTGACTTGGAAGATCCAGCACATCAATCATTCACATGAATAGGACCCCGCTCCTGGGTTGAAACATTGTGATTAAACACCTAAAAAAACTCAAGACTTGACTGGTCATTCAACCTCCCGAATATATCGCACCCATCCTAGAATAAGGGTACCACTCAAAAATTGTCATTTTCGGCAAATCGCATTCAATGTTTTCCTTCAATGGTTTTTTTTCACCATTGGTCTTAGAATGGTCTAAAACGGAATTGTGGGGTTATTTATATATATATATTATATATATACGGATATATATATATATATATATATATATATATATATATATATATATATATTCGGTTTTTTTTTTTTTAATTCTCATGCTTGGGTCAATTCCCCCTACCCCCTGGATCAATTCCAATACGTCATCCCTCGTAAATAAGAAGCCTTGCCTATTTGACCTAGCTTCAGAGGGACGTCCTAAAAAGCTTGAAATCCGAAATTTTTTCTTGGATTGGATGGCAGATTATTTTTTTTAATTTTATTTTTTCCTTTTCATAAAATTGATTGTTGAATATTTCATTGCACTCTAATGCTCACATTTTAAAACAATTCAAACATAAATAGGTAAGCCACGATCATTTTCAAAAATTCACTCAGCTGACAGGACTTTTTTGTATGGTCTACGATCAAGTGCGTATGGATATTTCTGTCAAACCCACAGTTAAGGAATTAGAGGAGACAAATGTGAAAATGTTGAATTCCACCCATCTTCGTGAAGGTGCCGTTTTGTGTTTCAACTAAGTTGGCAGATAACAATTACTCCAAGGTAGGTGCTTCAGTTCTGGTAAGGCCTAATAGTGGTGATACCTAATCTGTTGTTTTTTTGTCCTGGGCTCCTGGGCTATACGGGTTGACATACCTTATTTGTTTTATTATTTTCTATAATGGACCTTTGTAATCTACCAAGGAAAAAAGATGGGTACTTTTCCATTATACCACCCCCCTCCCCTGCCAATTTGTCTTCAACACGCCCGCCCGATGTTTCTAGGCATTACTTCTTACTTAGATTACATATTTACGTAGAATTGGTGATAATTTCAAGGTGTTAGAAGAAATTATATTATTAAAAAAAAAGAAGGAAAAAAAGAATTACTGTGCTTTTAGAGGTTGCCGATGTCTGTGAGGATTTGTTGAAACTAATTGGCGTGGTTGTGGTTTGATTGCCTCCACATGAATTCGCACAAATAGATCAGAATGCTGTGTATAGGTTAGTGGTCTGGATGCTCGCAAGCTCACATCTCAAAATTACATTACATCAAGTAGTCAATTCCTCAGTAAAAATACAGATTAGTTAGACATGTAGGTCAGAATGATTTGTATACTTTGGCGGTTTGGATGCTCGCAAGCTCGCATCTCAAAAATGAACATAGTCTGAATAAGAAGTAATGCCTAGAAACATCGTTGCCAGTGGGAAGGGAGTGGGGGGAACGGTTTTTGATGATCCCAAGCATTTCTTCTATACAGTTGGACCAACGTTCACGAAAATTAGCTAAAAAATCATACGCCAGCCGTTCCAACATTTTCAATCAATCCCAAAACGTAAAATTTGAAGGTTGAAATTTGCCTGTAGAGAAACGCGAAATTATTACACATTGGTTTATTATTTACGTGTTGGATAACCCTTCTACGCAGGTGTCTAAATATATCTGCGTAGGTTTAGACGCCTACCGAAGAGAAATTAATTAAATTAAATGCCACATCTACACTTTCCGAGTATTCAACACGAGCTGAGCCATCAACTAAAAATTAATTTATTGAAATAAATCACATAGCAATGCTTCAGAAGTCCTTTTTCTGGCGACAAAAGTTATAATAAACAGGGTTTCGAGAAGTGAAAATTCCATTGGATCAACTGATAAGAGCGTCTTTGGCGATTTTTGCTACATATTCTACCAGTTAAGATTTGCTCCCATGTTGATTTTTTTTTCCTGCCAAAGTTCTAGCCCTTCAGAAGAGCAAACGGATGTACTACACTGACCCGTTTGGTTTCATCCGATTCTTTGGGATGATTTCTATAAATGAGACCCTAAAAAACATGAACGTTACCTTGAAATTGTTTGACATCTCGATTTTTCAATACATAAGCCCTTAATTACTACCCTTTAAGGTTGATCATAATTGATGCCCATGTTACTGACATATCCCCGGCCGATATATGATTTTCGAGCCAAATCTCATAAAGTTTGGTCTATTAGTTTCGGAGAAAAGCCTCGGACGACGTGCGATATATATATATATATATATATATATATATATATATATATATATAATTCGATTTTCGAATTCAACACATCTTGAAACGTAAACTAACAAATTTGAGGGGGCTTAATTTTTTTTTCTCGATCACAGAGGATCATTATTGGAAATAATAAACAAACAAAAAATCAATATTTCAAAAACATTTGAAATAAAAGGTGGTTTTTTGGCTGATTCTTGACTTAATCCGTCGCTCTCCTTAAGGGGTTCTCTGGATCTTGCGTGTGAGAAGACCCGTTTAAAGGCCCACCTCCAAATCTACCCCTCACGAAATGCTTAGATAAAACGGTCTTATAAGATTTTTTCAACTAAACTTCCATCTAGGTATCCAGTTCTAATGTAGCATAGTTCTGCCAGCCAAATTCAAACACGGAATTGTATTTTTTCCAAAGTTCGATGTGAAACGCACATAATAAATAGAAATTTTCATTTTAGGCGAAAACAAATTTTTCAACTTCCTGCACGAATAGAATCCTTCCCTTCCTTCGGTAGTGGGATAGCAAAATGGTTGAGTACCCACATGTCGTCATAGATATACCTCGAATAAAGGAAGAAGAACTTAATTCCAGATATTATTGTTCTGGTTGCCATTGAAGTTGACTAATCTGCTATTTAGAGGTCACACGAAGCGCAAAGGGTGCGTAATCGATCAGTCTGAGGGGTTGGAGTGGAAGGCTCCGACGCCCTGGCGTGTCTTCAGCCTGTCCTGGCTTGCACGTCGGCAATAGCGAATATACTATAATATACAGTGCTTATAATATTCAACATCCCACATCTTATGTTTTCACGCTTAAAAATTATTCTGCGTTGGATAATTTTTCGATCCAATCCTAAAATATAAGTTGATATTCTCGGGGCTCGAGTCAAATTGTATTCAGTTTCCTCTTTAATTGGATAAAAGCGTTCATCTGTATAAATGTATTTAAGCAATTTTAGACGTTTTTGTCATATTTAGTTATTTTTAGCTCATTTTCTTGAAATGTCAGTAATTTACTGTGCTTAAAAATTGCTACACATTTATTGTAAACTCATCCTTTCATTTAGAATGCTTAATGTTTTGGTGAAGAAAAAAAAACGGATATTTTTTCCAATCCTATGAAGAGTTATCGTGTAGAATTTCGTTTTGAAAGTTATATAATGAAACAGTTATATTTCTAAAAGATTTATATTTATTATTTAGTTATATAAAAAAGTGCTAAGCTCACGAACCAGCTCAGAATACCTCAAAATGAAATTTCCATGATGAAAATTTTATTTTTTAAATATTTTCACCCATTACAGTTGCTCTATTTTCTTTGGAAATTCGATAAATGAAAAAAAACGCGTGCCAAGTTGGGTGTGGCACTAAGCTTCCTCGTTTACCTATCATCTTCTTCCAACTATCATCAAAATTTGAGCGAACTCGAACGACTAGAGAGTGAAAAGATGGAACATGATGGAATTTACGTTTGCACATGCGCAGAATGAAGTATTGATTTGGCAACAATGAAAATGATAGGGGATCATCCGCAACCTAACCCGCGCATTCTCTGGCAATTTCATCGAAATCGGATAAAAACAGTGAAAATCAAGGTCGTTACAAGGATTTCACATAGGTGATACAATCATATTGAAATTGATATGGGATGATCAAATCGTCATCCCCTAACTATCATCCAAGTTTGAGAGAGATCGGACGCCTAGGGCGTGAAAAAATGGAGAATAACGGAATTTACGTTTGCGCGTGCGCAGAGTGGAGTATTGATTTGGCAACAATGAAACTGACAGAGGACCGTCTACCCCCTAGCCCGTACATTCCCTGAAAATTTCATCCAGATCGGATGAAAACTGTGGAAAATAAGCTTGTTAGAAGGATTTCATATTGGCGCATGCGCAGTAGCTAATAATGATACAACCACGTTGAAATTGATATAAGATGATCCAATTGTCATCCCCCAACTATCATCCAAATTTGAGCGAGATCAGACTTGGGCGTGAGAAAATGGTGCTTGGTAGAATCTACCTTTGCGCATGCGCAGAGTGAGGTATTGAGTCAAGAACGATGAAGCTTATAGGGGACTGTCTACCCTCTAGTCCGCACTTCCCCTGTAAAAACGGAAGTTAGTGAAAACATTCAAATCGGATAAAATCAGTAACTGTGGAAATAGAAACAGGTGAAGGGAGATTGAATCTTGTTACAATAATTTGCGGAAGTGAAAGGGGGAAATAACTACAACATTGACCACACACCTCATTTAAACATTTACCAGATCTGTCACTTTTGATAATTTCAATTTTTCAAGGACATTCAACATCCCTTTCGGACGAAAATGAAGAAATTCTACAAACTGTCTATCTGTCAAATCAAAATTGTAACTATGATTGGATTCCTTAAGATGTAGATTTGCAAATGTAGACTTACCCTTATTTCCCTGAAATCCTCCTGAATTTCCTACACCAGTTTGACCGCAATATTCGTAGCCACAAGAACATTTTAGTTTATAAACCCCAATTTTATCCTGAAAATTGGTTTTGTCCTTAACGGATCCTAGTAATGCTTTAAGACTATTTTTAGTTTCAATACCTACTTTGTAACCTCTCGATGATAGAATTTTGCCAATTTCATCAGAAATTTTCCCGTAATAAGGTACTTATCCATTGCTTTTCTTCTAAATTTACATCTTCCCTAGTCAGATTGGAAACTTTATCTCTAATCTTTTTCCTAAGAACCTTATCCCATATGGTATCAACGGGATCTCCTCCATATCCGTTACTAGCCGCTATGCTTTTGATAATGGATTTTTCTTTTGATAAATTTTGTTCACTCATTGGAATAGACAGTGCTCGGTTAATCATACTATGGAAGGCTGCATGCTTATGGACTAAAAGGTGATTTGAAGTACTATGGATAGTTATGTCGCTATATGTATCTTTTCTATAAATTGAAAAATCATGCTTTTCGTTTACCAAAGAGATGGATAGATCCCCCGCCGAATTCGAGTGTAAATTTGATAAAGGGATCTAATTTATTGATTTTTTCGTGAAAAGAATTTAGTTGTCTTTCTGTGCCCTTCCATAGAATGACGATATCATCGACATATCTATACCAATAGAGAAGATCATTTGTGCTACAAGTTGTAAATATTTGTTGCTCAAGATAATCCATGTAAACGGAGAGCGAGATAACGGAGACCCCATAGCAACCCCTGGCTGTGTATAACATTTCCCCTCAAATAAAAAATAATTTTGATCCATACAAATAGACATCAAATTAAACAATTCGTCCTTTTCGAAAATATTAAGTTTAGAGGCGTGAATCAGCCTGCACACCACATCTTTGCATCTAGTTACATCGATATTGGTGAACAGACTAACCACGTCAAAAGATGCAAGTTTAGCATTTGGCGGCATCCGAATGTCCTTAATTTTAGAGACCAAATCATAGGAATTTAGTACAGTATGTTGAGGTCGAAAGTTGATTTTGTTTCTAAATAAAATATTGAGTTTTTTAGCCAATTTGTAAGCGGGAGCTCCGATATAAGACATACCACACCACAAGAGACCGGTGGTCTCGTATAATAACCATAAGCATGCAGCCTTCCATAGTATGATTAACCGAGCACTGTCTATTCCAATGAGTGAACAAAATTTATCAAAAGAAAAATCCATTATCAAAAGCATAGCGGCTAGTAACGGATATGGAGGAGATCTCGTTGATACCATATGGGATAAAGAGTAGGGAAAAAGTTTCCAATCTGACTAGGGAAGATGTAAATTTAGAAGAAAAGCAATGGATAAGTATACCTTATTATGGGAAAATTTCGGATAAAATCGGCAAAATTCTATCATCGAGAGGTTACAAAGTAGGTTTTAAAACTAAAAATAGTCTTAAAGCATTACTATGATCCGTTAAGGACAAAATCAATGTTCAGGATAAAAGTGGGGTTTATAAACTAAAATGTTCTTGTGGCTACGAATATTGCGGTCAAACTGGTAGGAAATTCAGGGAAAGAATAGACGAGCATCAGGAGGATTTCAGGGAAAATAAGGGTAAGTCTACATTTGCAAAACATCTTAAGAAATCCAATCATAGTTACAATTTTGATTTGACAGATAGACAGTTTGTAGAATTTCTTCATTTTTGTCCGAAGGGAGGTATGTTGAATGTACTTGAAAAATTCGAAATTATCAAAAGTGACAGATCTGTTAAATGTTTAAATGAGGATATACCTCAATATATTTCACCACTAATAGGTCCATTTTTATAAAGCTTGGAATTATCCCTCACAATGTTGAAACCATATTTAGTTATTCCCCCCTTTCACTTCATCTAATTAGCTATAATCCCCCGTCACCTTGTTTGCACTTCATTGCTTGTACCTCCTGCCCCTTTCCTTTCCCAGGACCAATGGGATTCAATCTCCCTTCCCCTGTTACTATAAAAGCTGTGCCCTTTCTAATGTATCTTCAGTTATTGTTTGTTACTGATGATGGCCTAACCGTCGAAATCGATTTTGTAACACTTTATTTTTCGTGGAAATAGACTTCGTTTTTCACTAACTTCCGTTTTTAAATGGGTTTCCACAACTTCGTCGCGAGTGATTTAGTTCGTGCCCCTATAAAATGACCACCAGTTCAAGTAACACACACACAAACAGACACGGAACCAAAGTTGTTCTAAAACGTAAAAATGCGAGTGGAAATTTTGATTTTTTAGACAAATAATTTTTTTTTTTCTCCCAAAAGTGAAAACAATGTTTCTGCTACCTTTAGGTAGACTCGGAAGCAATAATTTAGGGCAATGCCTCTAGGGTGGATTTCACATAGGCCCATGCACACAGTAGCTATTAGTGATACAATCATGTTGAAATTGATATGGGATGACCAAATCGTAATTCATCATCTATCATCCTAATTCGAGCGAGATCGGACGACTAGGGCTTCAAAAAATGGAGTATAATGGAATTTACGTTTGTGCATGAGCAAAGTGGAGTATTGATTTCGCAACAAGGAAACTGATAGGGGACCGTCTACTCCCTAGCCCGCACATTTCCTGAAAACTGCATCCAAGTCGGATGAAAACTGAGGAAAATAAACTTGTAACAAGGATTTGCGGACACACGACAGACACACACACAGACAGACAGACACTGAACCTAAGTTGTTCAGAATGGTCTAAAACGTAAAAATGCGAGTGGAAATTTTGATTTTTCAGACCAAAAGTTTTTTTTCTCCCGAAAGTGAAAACAATGTTTCCGCTACCTTTAGGTAGACTCGGAAGCAATAATTTAGGGTAATGCCACCAGAATATTCTAAGAACATCAAGAAGAAATTCCCTGTATGTTGAAAAATTTTGTAGCTCGAATTTTAAGCTATTTAGTTCTTGACCTTGACCTTCCACGAACTGTTCTTCAGGCAGAGTTACTTCTCGTGCGACATACTCATTCCTTGGCCGGTCGTGATGAAGAACAACTCTTTTAGATTTTATTGGAAGTACTTGGGAGTTATGTTTATATGAATACCTAGTTATCCTGAATACGGGATGATCCCTTCAGTGATTATACGAATAACTCTATAACACGACGCGACAGAGCGTGTAGAAGGTTTGCATGTCTTCCGGGTCGTCGCCTCGATAAATATAGGAATCTGAATAAGCAAGGGTTCCCGTCTATTCCTATTCCACCCCAGCAAATCGGAGGACGAATATCATGGAAAGGAGACGGTCCTCCCCTCTGGCCGTTCACGCAGGTTTGTGGTGAACAGGTGGACAAGGCACCGGAATCACATTATTGGTATTCTAGGGCTCTTGGCAGCGGCACGCTATCGACCTGCATGGATGGGATGGAACAGGAGAGGAGAGGAGACGCTCTGGCTGACATACCGCCTCCGTCTCCTCCTGGTGCTGGCTGATACCCCGAGGAACATCTGTGTCAATAAACCATGTCGCAAGTTCCCAACTACTTTTCCCCCAGTTTACTACTTACATTATCGAGAGAAAAAAAACCCCCCTACTAGTATTTGTTGGTTTAGTTTCTAATCGAAATATCGTCCGCGGAACGCTGTGGTCCTAAAGCTGTCCCTCATGGAAGCTAAAGTGTTAACGATTTTGAGCTGTCTGAAGACATTTGGAATTTTGTTGGCTATGAGGACATAAGAACGTCAGAGGCAGCAAAACGATCGAGAGGACAAGCACCCCATTTCACTCCTATATCCACGACGCATTCAGAGTTTCCGACTAAGGACCTATCTAGCATTAGATCTCTTCAGTAAACGGAAGAACTTCATGAACTATGCAACTCTTCGCCAAGGCCCTGTTGTGTGTATTTCCTCGTCAAGCACCTAGCTGTTATAACTTATATTTCATCCATTTCAAAGAAAAATAGCGGAATGCATGAGGGGAAAGTACAGGAAGCTGAAGGGGAGAGTTGGGAGCAAAAGGAGGAAAACAGAGAGGTGGGACTGCAAGGAGCTGTGGTACTGAATTTTAATAGTTTTTGAAACGCATTGCATAACCCGTATCCGACACGGGTACCCTAATCTGAACAGGCCAAGTCCAGAGCATTTCGGCCAGCGGATGGGACAGCAGAGAACCTAACAGTTCACCAAACTGTCATTTCACTGGCTCGTATCAAGAATCGGCAGCTCCACTCCATTTTCGTTCATCCATTCTCGTAGCTCATGTTACAATCTCCATGCTATTTAAAATCTCCTCAGAGTATTTTATCGTATCCTTCACATCGTATCCTTCTGGGTTTTCCGGATGGGGCTCCCAACATTGAATCCTTCCCGGTTGTTCCATTCTTTTATCCGAGGTTATACAAAATTGTATATACCTTGATTAAACTAACGTACTTTCAAAGGTGGTGAGGGGGAGTGGTTGGATATTTATGCATTTTTTTAGATGCGAGCTTGCGAGCTTCCAGACTACCATACTATACATTTCACTCAAATCGCATGCATCCAATTAAACACTTGAAGTAACGAATTTCACGTTTCACAAACCACAAATGCTTTAATCTGCTATTTTAATCATAGTAAAATCTGCGCATGGTTATTTACCAATATGACGTTTTGATGATTATTTCCTTGAAACTCCAAGTTTAATGATGCCCTAAAACCCTGGTCTTGTTTGTGCTCAACTAGTACAACTTTCTGCTCTTTACTGCTACATTGCTCCGGAACAGGCTACGCTAAGTCTAGTATTTCCAAATATTTCTCTGTGCAAAATTGGTATATTTAGTTAGAGATTCACGCTCAACTGGTCTACACAGCCGGATGTTAATATCTAGATTCATCGAAATCATACGCTACAATGATTCCTTTACAACGATATCACTCATATTAATTGAATGTATTTTTGGGAAGTTGTCGGAAGCCTTGCATTTGATGTTTTTCTTGTAGTTTTTATTTAATTGGATTGTTTTGTTCTGTTCTGTTCAGGTTTGGATCACGTTAGCGCATCGAATCTACTCGACGTATTGGACAACGGTGTTGTTCTGTGTCACCTCGCCAGCGTGATACACGAGAAAGCTGATGAAGCGATACAAAACGGATCAGCGAAAGGAGTGAGAATTTTAATTACTTCGTTTTTGCGTTTATATCCTACGAATCCCGGTGTACCTTAGGACTAATTAGCTGATTTTGTGTTTGGCACAAGGACAATTCCCTTGCATGTATCAATGACTATGAATCAGGAAATTAGCGAATCTGCACTACAGTTTGTGAGGGAGATTCAGGAGTTCTAAGAGATTTGACATCCGGTGAGTTGGTCCTTGGAAACTCTTGCTATTTCTCCTGCTGGGCTTGGGTGTCAGATCTATCTATTCCAAACAGATCCAACTCTAATTGATGGTTCCGATTGACTATTGAGGAAATTTATAGGTCATTGTGTGATTCTGTTCGTTCTTTCGATGTTTTTCCAAATTGGTATTGTGAACATGGGAAAAAAAAAAAAAAAAAAAATGAACATCACTATCTAATTGAGCGTGATAAAATATCCCAAAATCATGTGCCTATCAGATGTGGCAATTGAATTGATATCTCCGAAAACTACACGAAAATTTGCACGTAATTGCGCGCTTAAAACTTCGAGTGGTTTCCATGAAATATCACGAAGATTCCGATATGGGTTCCTGATTGAAAAAACATAGTTAATGCACATTGCGTACGCTTGTGTATGCGTACGCAATTTAGTAATTTTTGAGTTCTACAAAAAATTGTATGAATTGTGGAGTTGAAAAATTTCTCGGCTTCTAATTAGGGAAATTTAAGTGGGAGGGGGGTACCTAGTTAGCTGGATATCCTGTATATGGTCTAACTTCAATTATTAAAATGTGTTGTAAGATCGATAACCCGTGTATATCTAAATAAATAAACGACTGTACAAAATGATTTGGAATCTCGAATCTGTTTTTTATGGTGGAAGAAGAAGGTTGTTTGCCTTGTATGTGATCGTTATCAATTTCTGTGCACATATGTTGCTCAAATTTCAATAGAATTTGAACTTCGATGAAAGCGAAAAAAAAAAGAAGAAAATCCGCGCATATGGTCATGCTGCTACTTCTGATGAATGAGATGGAGAGTTTAGTATTTGTACGTATCTAAGGAATAACGCATGTGAATTTCATGATAATGTTTGGACTCATTCTCATAGAAAATTGTCTAGAACGAATTTTCTTAATTGTGTATGCATAATGTAATCTGGAGCAATAGAAACATATGCTATGTACTTGATGCTCTGGGATAAGGTTTAAACAACTAAATTATTCAACTAATCGGTTGCCTGTAAATGTTTGAAACCATTTTTCAAGAACATATTCTGATACCCCGAGCTGGTGAATGTCAGATGAAAATATATTAAGGACCTTAATATGGATCCTTTCAAAATTTCTACGCGCGTAACGTTCTTATATTTCATATTTCACGTATTTTCCACAGAGCGTGCCCAAGATAAAGGGACCCTTTTTCGAGAAGGCCTCGAGGCGAAGCTTCTTCTCCAGGGACAACATCGACAAGTTTATAACATTCTGCAAACAATTAGGAGTCCACGAGAACCTGCTGTTTGAAACTAATGACCTCGGTAAGGGATTAAACCTTCTGTTTAGCCATTAGCTTGAATTGTTTATATGGGCTAACCTAATTCAATGCAGCATTTCCAATTCACATGACACACCTGTTCCAATTCTAATTAAAATGTCTCCAGATCATGCCAAATAGCACTGCTCAACAAAAAAAAAAATCAAAGTCGTACCCTCACGAAATCGGTACTGTTCCTGGGGATTTTCGAGGGTGCTGAATCCGAATCCGAAGCCCGTTTTTCACGTAGACCTCCAATTTTTGAGATATGGAACCTGCATTTTTGAAAAATCTCTGAAATTCCTTGATGATTTTTGTTCAATTAAAAGGTTATATTCTTGTTGGAAATTTAATGCTGAATACGCCTGTGGTTTTCACAGATTTTTGACGATTTTTCCACAGTTTTTTTGATAGTTTTTGTACAAATCACACCACTTGGCGACCTGATAAAAATTTTGCTATTGCATGGACTATTTCTGCGTTGAATGAGACCACCGCCAGCTCTAGAGGTGTGATAATTATTTTTTTGCGATTGTTAACTACCGAAAAACCCGTATCTCGTCAGTTTTTTGACGACTTATTTTTTCTCGGTATATTCCCAAAAAACACGTTTTTCTGTAGTTGAAAATTCGAAAAAATCAGTGATTACACCTCCAGAGCTGCTGGTCATCTCAGTCGACGCAGAAATAGTCCAAGTAATTGTACAAAAACTATTTCAAAAACTGTGGAAAAATCGTCCAACATCTAGTGCGAGGCTTCACAGTACTTTCCTTACTTGTATTCATTTTACATGGATGCTATCATGATGGATCACATCTTGGAAGGATGGGGTTGTTATCCGATTGTTTGATTTTCAAGTATAGGACTCTATTAGTCCAGAAGTTTCTTCAGGTGGCTGTCAATAAGAGACCGATGGAAACCGATTGTATGACTTCTTGTATTTACTTTCCGGGCGAGTAGGAAAGTGATAACTGTCTTCTAACCATTCCTAAAAATTGCCACATAGGTAATTCTAGTTTTGGCAGAATATTAAACATGAATAGAGTAAATTCAACATTGAAAACTCTTGCTCGCCTGATGTGTTGAAGTTCGAATCAATTTGAAAAGCCAGCTCAAGAACTGTTTTGTCGTACAAAAACTCATTAAGTTATGCTTCATTTTAAATCTTTGCTGCGGTAAGTGGTTACTACTTTCCGACCCACCCAAAGGGTAATATAAGAAAGTCGTGCGATATTCTTCAAACAAATTTCTGAAACTCCCACAGTACATGTGTATAGCTAGACCTTATCTGAACTCACATTTACACGAACCGAAGAGATATATTAATGCATATCTAGAAACGTTAATGACAACCCCTATAAATGCAGCTGCTAGCCATGCCTATTTCTCCGCGACATATTGACTTGAACTTCGTTATCTACACAACTTGTGCTGTCTTGATTTCATTCATCATACTTGAAAGTTTTTATAAAAGTCAGCACTGGTTACATACTTAACACAGGTAAGTACTTATGTAAGAAATCGTTTTGAACCTACCCTAAATGGCCATTTTTTGGTATTTCTCGGCTCATTACCGCCCATACAGTATTTTTTGGACATGTATGTGAAATGGGTATAATTTTCATCTATAGAAGAATCTCTTGAGCCATTTCAACAGAAACAACGTTTTTCACCTATTTTGGGAAGTTTTTTGCTAATTACTGCTATTTTTTATTCTAAGAAAGTGCTAAAAATTATGTTTTTATATTTATTATTTAGCTTATTGTCCTTAGGGCATCTTCCTGGCCATGACGGGTATCGAACATCATTTGTATCCAAACAACCACACCCCTGTGAATTTCATTTTATCCTCCGAGCCATCTTGAAAGGAAGACCAAAAAGGCGCTAAAAAAAAAAACGACGTTTTTAACCTATTTTTGGAAGTATTTTGCTAAATACCTCCCTTAGAGTATTTTCCCAAGCATGAGGGGTATCTAATATCATTTGAATCCACAAGAAGAGTAACTCTTGTGAATTTCATCAAAATCCCTCGAGCCGTTTTGGAGAAAAGAAAAAAAAGGGCTCAAAACGACGTTTTTTCACCTATTCTGATTTTTTTAACCCCCTAATGATCATTTTAAGCTGATTTTTCTACAGTAGCTAGCTCTTGTATATAGAAATCCAACCCCGAAATTGGAATTTTTTTATGTCGTACCGTAAGGTCGCAATCGTGTGCACGAGTTACATACATACTTTTTCATGAAACTTATAGATATTGGTTCAGGTTGAACAATGTACCCATCCTAGCATGAGTTTCAGAAATTCATTTTCAGGGTGATTGCAAGGCTTTCCCTTCACCCTTTGGGTTACGTAAGGAAAGTAAAAAAACCTTAATTCAGATTTTTTACGACTTCGCCCTTTGTAAATGGAACAAAACACTGACAAGATGATACGATAGTTCTTTTGCATCATTTAGTGGCCATATTGAAAGAAATACCTAAAAGGTGCTTTAAAAAAAACTACCTCCCTTGGAGTAGTTTCCCAAGCATGAGGGGTATCTAATATCATTTGAACCCACAAAAAGAGTAACTCCTGTGAATTTTATCAAAATCCCTCCAGCCATTTTGGAGAAAAGGCAAAAAAGTGCTCAAAAACGACGTTTTTTCACCTATTCTGATTTTTTTAACCCCCTAATGATCATTTTAAGCACTAGCTAGGTACTAGCTGTTGTATATAGAAATCCAACCCCGAAATTGGAATTTTTATGTCGTACTGTCAGGTCGCAGTCGTGTACACGAGTTACATACGTGCATACAAAAAGACACATACATACATACACACATACATACATACATACATACACACACATACATTTTCTTGAAAGGTATAGATATGGGTTCTAGTTGAACGAAATACCCATCCTAGCATGAGTTTCAGAAATGTATTTTTAGGGTGATTGCAAGACTTTCCCTTCACCCTTCGGTTAGGTAAGGAAAGTGAAAATCTGTGAAAACCACGTTTTTGGGCAGTCTATAGGCAAAAGACACGCCATGGAGGCATTTCAGACCAATGTAGTATAGACGTGTTCACCGGTAAATTTACAACAAGAATATCCCCTTTTAATCAAACATAAATTATCCTGGAATTTCATAGATTTTTTCCGAAAATGCAGGTGCCGCATCTCAAAAATTAGACGTTTACGTGAAAAACAGACTTCGGATTCGGATTCTGCACCTTTTTAAACCCCCAGGAACAGTACCAGTTTCGTGAGGGCGCGACTTTGATTTTTTATTTTATTTTATTGTTATTATTACTATTTTTTTGCAGTGCAATTGGTGAAATATTTAAGTAATGACTACATGAAATGAATTCACCTTAACACTATACAGGTCGATTCCTTCGTAACTTAAAATAAACAATTGCATGAAAGTATACCGAAAATGAAGTAGAATGCTACCAACCGCACTTTTTTATCTCAATCCATTGACGATATGTGGTGCTTTAAAGGTGTTTCCGAGGAAACCACTTTTTTTTTTTTTTTTTTTTTTAATTAAATCCCTCATTTCTCCCCTTTAAACCAGATTGTCCCAACTTTTGACCACATTTTCGGATTAGCGTTAAATTTTATTTGAGAGGAATTTATTTTCATATTTTTTATTCAACACCAGTCAGACTTATTTATTAAAAACCAAGCGTTTAGATGTTCTAGAAATTGGGAATTTTAAAAAATGTTTCAATATTAACCACTCCCTCAAAGTTGATCTTCCACAATAACTGCTTCACTTGATAATATTTCCAACGTATGGTCAAACTTACTTTTACTTTGCTAATTGGGGGAGAAAATGATGTAATAATGTCGAACAACGTGTTGTTTTCTTGAAAACTTACCCTTTACGAACTTACAAGATTGGGGTCGGTTTCTTCGTATTTTTTCACGTTGAATCGAACAATAATACATGCAGAACTTTCCCTCTCCGTTATAGCTACATTCCGTTACACTCTTTAACTCATAAATGTTTAGTTTATTTGTTTTGCTCAATCGTATGTTTTTAGGGATCAAACTAGATAATTTTAGTGTAAACTAGTGTAAAATGTTTTATTTCAAGTTGCAAAGGAATCACTCTGCATATTAATTTTAGTTTTCAAACACTAAAAGGAATGATACATTAAAAAAAAAAATGCCGGATGAAGAAAATATTTCATTTGGTGTGGAGAAGGTTTTATTAGACCTTGAAATTATTTTAGATCATGTTGGCTTTCTGTCTTTTGAATTTATTGTTACCTGCATCTGAGTCTCCCAACTTGGGACACCTTCGAAGTTCGAGGCAAAAATTACTTGAACAACTTTAAAAATTAAATAAAATAAATAAATGAAATAAATTAAAAAATTTTAAAAAGTCTCAAGTTAGATTGGGCAGTATTGGTTGTTGAAGAACAAAGTACGAGGTTGGACAGTCTCGTCCTTTGTGTTTGGCACACCGCATAGTGGCAGACGACTAAAACACCCATCCCCTCTCTTCCTATAGAGAAATTACCCGGAACTAATTTTTTGTATTACTTCGGGAAACCATAGAATTGACATCATAGAATAGATTCATCATATGTAACAAAAATTCGTCCGGGTAAAACGAGGCTTGCGGAATCCATGGATGCTAGCGGCATTTCCTCTCTGGATCGTCAGGGTGTTGTGTCCAGTACCTCTTGGCTGGCTTATTACTCACAGAGCCTGGTCCCACATCACCGAGAAAGTCAGCAACCTCCACAGCCCAAGGACTGTACAGCGAATGATATTAACGTGTTAGTACCTACGCTTGATAGCCGCATCTATAGGTACTATGTGTGCTTCTTCTGACTGTATGAATTTCCACAAGCTCAGCTGAACGCCAGAATTTACAGAAGCTCAACTGAATACCCTGATGTGGCGTAAGAAGACTGGTAATGTGGAGCAAGTGTGTCGGCACATTTTCCTTGTAAACGAGATGCCCCCTTGCACAAGGAATCAATTGCTTATTTGACATCCTCACGAAGGAGACCTGAGGGCCCATAGCGTACAGAATCATCCGCTTCACATGAGGCTTGTTCCAAGTATTATTTAGCATACATGAAGGGTTTCCGTGCCACACTTACGGCACACTGTAACCGTCCAAACTGGGGTATTGCAAAGATCTCGCAAAATGGAGTAAACGCCGTCAACCTCATATTGGTTTTATATTATCAATAATTAACCTTTGTATTCGACCTGGAAAAAAATGCGGTGTTTTACCACCATCTCTCTCTCTCTACAGTAGTACAGAAATGGCATTGATTTAGGTTTTAGATGATGCAAGGTTAGCAATGGATAATCGTAAATTTTTGATACTATGTACTATCGATTTTTCAGAGTCTTTAATCGCCTTGTTTTCCTCTATGTTAGAAAATAGAACTCAAAAAATATGGAAATGAATCAACGTGGAGTTCCGTAGAGGTGGGTGTGCCGCAAGGTTCAGTGAACTCTGCTTTACTTTTTATTTTATTTATTAATAAGATCAGCACTTGTTTTCTGAACTGTAAATATATATTGTGTGCTGACGATTTGCAAATTTACCACGAGTCGAATATTGAAGATATTGATCAGACCATATTTCTAATTAACGACGATCTACAACGATTAGTACTCTGGTGTAAGGATCATTTAATGTGCATAAATTCCCAAAAATGTAATGCAATTATATTGGGCTACTCTAAAATTTTAAACCAAATTAATATTAAATCTTTATCTAGAATTTTCAGTGGTAATGATAGTTCGTGCATAATATCAGAAATGTAGGGATTGACATTGATGATACACTAAATTGGGATATTCAAGTAGCAAATGTAAGCGCTAAAGTTTATAAAGGACTTTATCAATTTCGGCGGCTAGCTGATAAGTTTCCTCGAGATATCAAGCAAAAGCTTGTACAATCAATGTTGATGCCCATAATGGATTATGCTTCAGTTGCGTACTGTAACTTGAACTCCGGGAAATGCGATAGCCTTCAAAAAGTTCAAAATGCTTGCATTCGATTTATTTTTTCAGTTCCAAAATGGGAACATGTAACTCCATTTTATAAAAAGTTAGGCTGGCTAAAAATTCGAGAATGGAGAGAGTACAGGACATTGCTATTTAAAAGTCTGAAATTAAATGAACGTCAATATTTAAGAAAAAAATTTAAATTTTTAATGGATGTACATCAGAAAGCCACTGGAAATGCAACAAGCACACTGGTGTGTCCGCAACACAGAACTGTACTTATGATGGTTCATTTGAAGTGAGAGCCATTAGAATATATAATGAATTCCCTAATTTGTATCATTTTAACAATTCTATTGCAACATTTAAGAAAAATTTAAAAGAAAAAACTGTTGAGCCGATATAACTAACAAGTCGATTTTGTGAGCAACTCCATTTATTACAATGATTTATATTCAATATTCCTTCTGCTAGTGATATTTTGTTTTATATATTAATTTTGGTGAAGACTGACAGCGATTTGTGAATGTATTTTATTCTATAATTCTGTATAATTGTAAGAGAGGGCCTTTTGGCCCTAAATTGTACAGATAAATAATAAAAACAGTCAAACTCTCTCTCCCTCTCCCTCTCTCTCTCTCTCTCTCTCTCTCTCTCCCACCCTCTCCCTCTCCCTCTCTCCCTCTGTTGGACTTTTCTGGAATTATTATGCGTTAGTGGAGCCTAAATAACATTTATCTCTGTAACTTACCGAATGATGACAAAAAACAAGAATCAATCGTTGATATGGGAAAAAAACCAACATTCCTTCTATAAATTGATGTATACAGCCAATGAATTGTGCAATCGACTCCAAAAATAGCCTAATCTATTAACCATTGCTAGTCTATCAGACTATCACCATTCGAAAGTGAACAATCCATTCTCGTCATTAATTATGCTATCTACTCTAACTTTGTGAGTTGTAATTGTATCAATACATACACTATGTGCACAGATGTGAGTGTAGATAGCAAGTTCCCGTAATAAATCCTACGTAGTATTTCTCCTTGATTCAATTTCATAAATACTTAACTCTGCAATGATTGAATTTCCAGTGCAGCAAAATCAACCTCGCAACGTCCTTCTGTGTCTTATGGAAGTCGCCCGCATCGCGTCGCGGTTTAACGTCGAGCCTCCTGGCCTTGTCGTGTTGGAAAAAGAAATTGCTGAGCAAGAATCCAGGGAATTGGCCAGTTGGGAGAATAACCACCCACATTTAAAGCACAGCAGGTAAATTTTACCTTTTTATTTAATTTTACTGTTTAACCAGTAGGTATTACAATGAGTTCCTCATACATAATAAATAATATAGCGCATGCTCCTAGCAGGATGTATCTATCTACATAATATACAGGGTGTCCCCCAAAACACCCCCACCCCCACCCTGGCCCTTCTAAAATCGTTAATAATGGGTCAAAAAAATAATTTATTTTTTTGTAAGGATCTCAAAAATGACGAAATTGCGCATTGCGCACTTGCAAAAACGATTAGCTTCATTATTTTAAATGGGAATCCCTATTTAGTGCGCACAACGGGCGCGATTCCGCTCTAAAATGTCAAAAATTGTGAAATGCTGAGTTTTTGAAGATATTCAATTGCCACATGTAATTCATGATATTGGAGTATTTTTTCGTGTTGAATGAACCTCGTATTGATGTTCATTTGATGTTTATTCATTCGCAATAACAACTTGGTACAACACCGAAAAACCACATTTTAGTAGATACGCTTTTTGCTGTGTGGAAATAAGTAAGAAAAGTGCAATTCTGGCCAATTTTTCGGTGTTTTCCCAAGTTGCATAGTAAGTTTATGTAGTGTAGGTATGTGAGGTTATTTCTTTTTTCATGTTCACATGAGCCAATAGATAGATACTACCGAATATGCTATACATATATATGTATTGTAAAAGCAGTGAAGAAATATCATCAGTGGTCAATCACACTGATCAGCATTCGCATCTGATTGCAGATATCAACTATCTGTTTCTTATAATAGGTACGTATATGGTTAATAACAACTAACGGATGTAATATGCTGAATTACCTATGCTTCGATATTAGATCATCAAAATTGCGTGCTTGTGAAGAAGTAAAATCATAAAGTAGGTTTGCTTGTCTGCACTATTTTCCACTGAGAATATTTCATTTCATGTTGAAAATGATTGGTTGCACTATCTTATGATTTATGTGTCTGACAGTATGTATATTTCTTATAGATTTCATTGCTGCTGGATAGTTGGAAGCTTTTGCGGAAGCAGAAACATAAAATCCTTGTAACAATCATAACTGATGGAAATTTTTCTGATTTTGGTAGAAAGCTCAGCGATTGTGCGAGTTTGGTTCCTACAGTCCCCCTGAATGCAGCAATAGTAGCCTCGACGAATGCTTAAGCGCAAGCTTCCTGTAAAAATCCACAAATTTCGTCCAATTTAAATCCTAGGAATTTTTTATTTCTCTCAAGCCTCGTGTGGGTTGGGGTATAAATAGTCCTTTATGAATTTCTTGGTCCGGGATAGATACCTAACTTCTGTGCATGTGCAAAGGCATTTTTAGGATCGTTTTGGTGAGGTATTGAAAAGCCCTCTATAGGGCTCGAAAAATGCACCACCTTATCAACCTGTTCTATAGCCTTATTAGGACATTCCGCGGCGATTCCTCTCTATACTATCGTTCCTAACGTAGTTTTGGTTTCAATGGAGCGAGTTGTAAAACTAATTCTTCAATGTGATGAGTTTTTTGGGACTAACTCACTATTTCCACTTACTCTACTGGTGATATAAGTAGGTAGTACGATATTAATTACCTACCTACTGAGAAACCTATAGATTTTGTTTAGAATTGTTTTACTTACGATGGCCCAATGGGATGTTGTGGTTCGTATTGATGATTGAATTTAGTGAGTTATGGATCTCATCCGCACCTTTCACTCCCGATCAGGGAAAACAACTTCTGTGTTTCACTCTATCGACACTGTATGCTAATCTTGAATTCTGAAGAAATGGCGAAACCCTATCGGATGTAGGGAGATTTTTCTACTGTTCTGGTAAGAAATCGAGCCAGTTAACCGCAGAATTCGTCGATCCAATCAGAAGCAAATCTTGAAATGTCAAACGCTGAGTGAAGTTAGGTGGAACAATTTCTGTTGCTCCGGTGATGAGGCCAGCCACGTCACAGGGCAGTCTTAAATGGATCGTGCTTCAATCATGCACTCGAGCCTACCAACGTCATTGCATGTGCTTACTTAAGGAGCTTACCATTGTTCAATGAAAACTGTAAGAGGACAAAAGCGTTCATCAACTAGAACTCCCAAATTTTAAAAAATCACTGCTAGGTAAGCGGGGAGGGGGGGGGGGGGATAGAGGAAGGCGGTTTGGCGCGTTCAAATTAAGGAGGGATTCGTTTTTATTTGTTACTATGGCGTGGCCCCCCGAGTGCATCGAGCGTTTGTTGTCGAGGCTTTTACCAAAAATGGCGATTCTGTAATTACCAATCAGAGGGCCTGCTGTAAAAGTTTAGGTTTAAATTATTCTGTCGTTGATCTAAAAACCCAAAGAAACTTCATCAGAGGCCTCTTCACAACACAACGGTGACTGTTTGATGCGCCATTTCAGCCGTTGGAGTGAATACTGATCCGTATTGTAAGATCTTAGAGAACTTTCTGCGGCCGAATATGGGAAGAGGGGAAGAATAGCTACGATACAGAAGACTTCTGGTTCTAGCTGGTTGAAGCTACAGCCCATACAGTCAGTCATTCACGCACTATTCCGGAAGGGAAGTTCCCCAGTCAAGTTGTGGCGCTATCTGAAGACTCAAGTATTCAAGATGTGAACATCGCCCTAGGACTCTTGAAGACCTCACGACAGCAGTTAAGGAGGAAATTATCGAAATTGACTCCAGCAACTGGGAAGAATAATGGGAAACATCCGCAAAAGACTGCACATGCGTATTGTCAACCGTTGGGGTAGCCATTTGGACGGTTCAATTTTTGAAAAGTAGCTTTGAAATATTACAATACATGAGGTCTCAGATTTAATAAGAATTGTTTTTCTACCTCGCGTCTTTTTTCTTACATCATCTCTTTGAAATTTAGGAGATCTAGATGCAATTAGTAAATAGGTAGATGATAAAAAGTGGAAAAGTAAACGTGTTTTGCACAACTAATCAATAACTTTTTTTTCGTATCGATGAAATATTGAGGAATTTAGTCAGTTGAACTCAGGAATTTTTTCATCGCATCCTTACTACGGTAGTCTATGTCCATGCTCATATGTAAAATCCTTGTAACAACTGAATGTTATCATGCATGGGTCAAGTGTAATACCAGTATGCTCTTGCTAAACTTGAATTTCTTATAACCAACATAACATCATCAGTTTTCATTCGATTTCAACAAAATTATCGTTCAGTGTTGGGGTCACCGATGAATGTCATTGCTGCAGGATTTAAGTTACCCTCAGCACATGTGCGAATATTAATAAAAACCAATAATCTATTATATCCTACACTCTACCCTTATAAAATATGGGTCGATTTTGTTACATTTTAACAAAATACAGTGCCAAGCCTAACTTGCCAGACTTCTGTTTGAAAACTGTATTATGCATACATTGTTCAACAACCAAGCTGCTCATTCTGTTCCAGTAGTGACACCAGAATGGTGTACATTCAGGAAGGGGGATGTGGAGTGGGAGAATCTCTCCGAAGGGCCTCCAGCGAGCGCATTCCACCTGATGGAAATCGAAGTGATACTACTGAAGACGACTGGTCTCGTGGAAGTATTGAAGACTCCTCTGAACTTGATGGGAGCAACTGTGTTCTTAACGATCTCGATTTAAAGGTTTGTCAAAAGGATGTCAGTAAAATTTGTATGACATTCCAGGTAGGTAGCACGCTTGGAGTGAGCACACTCCTGTAGTATAAGATCAATTGAAGCAATTATGAACGTAGTTAAGTTTCAAGTACAAACAGTTCTCAAGAACTCTTGTTCCATATTTATAATACTCTGAAAAGCTGACTTGAAGTGTTCCACTCCTACTCTTCTCTCTGTGGTAGTATGTTTGATTATACTAATCATATTGTACACCTTTCCTATTTAGGTAATGGACTTTTTTTCTTTTTTTTTTTACCCCCTTCAAAATTTGTTAGTTTATGCTTCAATTCCGATTCCAAAAAAGTAATGAAAAAATTCCATCTATCTGCTGCACGCCCTTTGCCATCTGCCTTCCGAAGCTTTTAGCCCAATCACAAAAGTCTTAAAGTTTCGGCATCACTTTAAATTAACCTGAAGGTTCAAGTTTAAGGTTAGAACTTCTTAAACATATTATCTCAAAAACTTCCAAAATAAAATGCTAGTTTATGTTTCTATTTTATTTTGATAGACTTCGTTTCCATGAATCCTATGAGTCCACCTGGGTTGTTATGCGCTTTTCGCCCCATAAGAGTTCATGTGTAGAATTAAGAAAAATATCGTCACCACGAGTGTGAATCACAAGGTGAATTTCTGTCACAGGAGCACGCTGAACTCCACTTGATTTGGCTAAATAATATTTCAGCTTTCTCATGTTACTGTTCTGACTACTTCAACTATAAAGTAAATAAGGCACATTGTAATGACATTATCTCAAATTCATTCTTGTTGAACTTGTTTGGTCCCTCTTAAATAAGTAAGGGTTTGTTACTAATCTAATAGTTTTAACTGTATGGTAATGGTTTTAAATAGACCCATAGTTATAATTATTGATAATACTGACAAATAATAGTGTAAACACTCTGTTTCAGGTTAAAAGCGTTGCACGTGTTGCTCAAAAACAGTGCCAGTGTATTGGACATCGCTGTGAAAAATTGAGAGTTAAAAAAGTTGGAGAAGGAAAATACAACATTGCTGGACGAAATGTGTTTGTCAGAGTGAGTTGATAATGTACAATAATTTAAAAAGCGTATGTGAACACATTTAATTAACGTCCACTTGAATGTAGTATATTGCCGGTAAATCTTCCAGGGGAAAAAAAACACAAGAACCAGAACTAATTTTCTCTCCTATTTTTGATCTTTCAAATATCGTCCATAACTTTTGAATAATATAATAATTCAATTTAATGTTTCTGCTGTACATCAGGCTGTTCACAATTGCCTCCCCTGAAAAATGGGGTAATCGTGAACATACACTTTTATCTCACAAACATCCTCTATGAGTAACGAGCTTATGGATGCTTAGCTGATGGGGAGCTCCAATGTCGATCCCTAAATTGGTTGTTCATCTCACAAACATATCCTCGATCTTTTGTATAGGCGAGGCTTGATCGAACGTTTCTTGAACGAATACGTCGGGCGAGAAGGCGGTCCTCTATGACTTCAGAGGTGTCGTCGTCGAGAGCGGAGAGTGGAATGAAATTCGGAGGGCTCCCAGCGGGGTATTTATAGGGAGGTGGCCGCCTCCTGCCGCCTCCTGGTTGGTCCGCTTAATTTCATAAAGGTGGCTGAACGACCTTGAGTTTTAATGTTTGAGGTTTCTCATTCAAGGCGACTTGTTTCGAGATGTTTGTCGCATCTCTCTCGCCCAGTAAATGTTTGGGGAGGTCGCCTTGCGTGTTATTCTTTAATATTTCACTTTTGAGAGAGAATTTAGTATTTTCTCTCTGGTGAAATATTTTGTTTGACGGAGTTATAATTCGACGTCTTATAAATATTTTTGTGTTGTGCCTACCTCTTTTTGGTAGCCCTGAAAAGGGCTGTTGAAAAGAGGGGGTGGTTTTCACCACAGGGGCCCCCCAAGACGTCGTGTTATCAACGACGACGCCGATGGGGGAGAACTGGGAGGTCTACACGGAATTCTCCGTAGGAGAACCTCGCCAGTTGGGGCGGAGGCGGAGGTGCAGGCCTCGCGTCCCGCGCCTGTGGTGCGCCCCGGCCTCGTCGGTTTCGACGAGCGCCGCGGGGCGGCCGTGGCCGGCCCGAGCTTTGCCGACGGGAGCCAAACCCGCGAGGGTTTGGCCCGCGGCCGCGGCTGGGCTGTTGCGGAGGTGCTCGTTCCGGCTCTGACCACCCCGCAGCGCTCATCTCCTCCCACCGAGCTTAGCATGTCTTGGTTGGAAGGTTCGGATGCGGGGAGTTAGCTGATGGGGAGCTCCAATGGCGAGTAGAACTGATCTATTTCTGCGTTCTACCATTCCGTTTGTTGATGGTTTGTATGGTAACGTCCCTAAATTGGTTGCTAAAGGTAAGGGTCTCAAAAAATTCGGAGTAAGGGAGCTTCACGGAGCGCGTGATTTTTGCTCGTTGGCAAGTTTCGCACGCTCGGACCCAGTTGGAGACATCTGCACGGAGTCATGCTGTTCACCAGCCGTAATTTTCGAAATTTCGGCTACCCGAATGACGGCGAACATTTCTTTGTCGAACTGAAAATGCATTATTTTAGGTTGATGACAATTTTAAGATCACGAAAATATAACAACAATACGAGGTCTCTCCGGAAAGTTCGTGTAAAAGTACCGACCTCTGAGTATTGTCGGTAGAAACCCGGGTTTTAGGCTGGCTTATAGTCGAAATAAAAATTCTTTTACATTCAATAATTGTATATAGCTGAGAAGCATTCGTTCTGCGTTCTCAGGTGTTTTCGCACGCAGTATTGATCGAACTCGGCGAGTGCACGATCGATATTCTTCTTTTGGAAGATTGGTTTTTGATAATCACCCATCTCCTCTAAAAGTGCTTGAAAGCCACTTTGTGTAGAGGGATGTTGCGTGAGATGTGGGGCGTAGAGGCCCGGTGGGGGTCGCACTGGTTCCCTGAAATCCACTAGCTTCATAAGAGGGAACGAAATGCTCCGTGTTGAGCCTGTTCAAAGGCGGGGTCACCATTTGTAGTGGATTTAAATATGTTTTACTTGGCGTAGGTAGGCCAAGTCGGACATTTATATTCCGGTTATGCGGGTTAGTCCCGGGTCATTCCCGTGAGGAATGTGAGCGGATCCGCCAAGGTCAACTGGCTTGGCTGAAATGGGAGGTAGTTCGTGTCGCAGCCGCGTGGAGCGCTGGGCTCGCGTAGCAAGTGCTGGGTTCGATCAGTTTGGTACTGAGCCGTTTTGTAATATTCCGGCCTAAGATTTATATCTGTAGGGGGAATATGTTGAGCTTGGTTGAGGTACTGAAAAGTATCCTTCGCTTTTTGTGCGTTTGGAGTGTATTTGACACTCGGATCGGCCGGGTAGGCCTGCGTCGAATATCGTGGGTACTCGGACAGCTTGGTCGAATCGTAATGATCGGCTTCAGAGCGAGTCTGAAAGGTATCCTCGATCTTTTGTATAGGCGAGGCTTGATCGAACGTTTCTTGAACGAATACGTCGGGCGAGAAGGCGGTCCGGACGTGAGGATCGCGCCTTGCTTCGCTGGGTTCAGCGGATTCGCCGTCCGGTAGGGAGCACTACGGGGGCTACTCGGCCCGGCTTCGCCGTCGTCTGCCTCCCCTTGCAAGGGGAAATAGGACGGCCGACGTTCCATCGAAATAACCGAGTTTTTTAGCTCGTCTCATGCCTCTATGTGTGAAAAATAGAGGGTTTGGGAGGTGGACTCGCTTGACAGAGCGTCTTTCCAATGCTCGTATATCAGGGTCCTACCTCGTAGCCTTGAAAAAGGCTTCCTTGGACGGTAAATTAGAGCGGATGAGCAGAGTAATTTACCGGCGTGCCCACAGCGGTCGGTTACGAGCTTAATGCTACGAAACCCGGGCGACACGGCTCGGAACACGATCTAAAGAGAATATCGATAGATGTACCGGGTGGCGTCCTGACAGATGAACTACGTTGGGCAATGAGCAGGATGAATAATCACTGGACTCGTAGATGCCAATGCGAGATCTGTGTGGAGAGAAGGTAGGCCTTGTAGAAAGCAGTAGGAAGCCGTTCTGGAGATGAACTCGTAATGCAGAAGGTTCGTCAGCGTAGAGCGTGTAGAATTCTACGTACTTCAGAGGTGTCGTCGTCGAGAGCGGAGAGTGGAATGAATTTCGGAGGACTCCCAGCGGGGTATTCCGCCTCCTGCCGCCTCCTGGTTGGTCTTAATTTCATAAATTCGACTGTGCAATCTCATTGGCGCACATTGTTTTCTCAGTATCTGTGGTATGAGCTGAGTTGGTTTTCGAGGTGGTTTCCCCACGTCCGTCAGGGGTCCCCGGGGGTGGCTGGACGACCTTGAGTTTTCCTGTTTGAGGTTTCTCATTCAAGGCGACTTGTTTCGAGATGTTTGTCGCATCTCTCTCGCCTTGTGTGTTATTCTTTAATATTTCACTTTTGAGAGAGAATTTAGTATTTTCTCTCTGGTGAAATATTTTGTTTGACGAGTTACAACTCGACGTCTTATAAATATTTTTGTGTTGTGTCTACCTCTTTTTGGTAGCCCTGAAAGGGCTGTTGACAAGAGGGGGTGGTTTTCACCACAATGCTGTTCACCATTGCTGAATGACGCTGAAAATGCATTATTTTAGGTTGATGACAATTTTAAGATCACGAAAATATAACAACAATACGAGGTCTCTCCGGAAAGTTTGTATAAAAGTGAAATAAAAATTCTTTTACATTCAATAATGTACTTAAATCAATGTTCTTTCCTTCAATACTCTCCACCAGACACAATGCACTTGCGCCATCGCCGTTTCCACTGCTTGAAGGCTCATTGGGAGTCTTCTGTTTCCAGGTTCTTCAGCAGCCTCGTCGTTGCTGATGGATTGCCTTCACATCACCCAAATGCCGCCCCAAAAGCTCCATTTCGTTTAAGGAACTGAAGGAAGTCGCAAGGTGCCAAATCTGGTGAATGGGAAGGGGAGGGGGGGATTCAGTCACTAATGCTGCTACTGGCCGAAATTTTGCGACTTCAGCTTCCTACCAGTCCTTACAGCATGCCACCCTCCTTACAAGTGTTGGTGAAATGAATGTTAGGTTCAAAAATTCGAGCAACGCTCGAACGTTCTCCGAGAGCTGCTGCGCTCAGACTGAACACTCTGTAGGTTGTCTAGAGAGGAAAAACTGGTCGACTGCCCCATCCCCTTGCCTTCAGGCTCCAACAGAAAATATATATACGAACTTTCCGGACAGACCTCGTATACTATTGCATAATAGCATCATCCGGAAATGAAAATCGCCAATTTTGACGGTATGCATCAAAACATGAGTAGTTTTTAAACTAGGAGCTGAATCTCATAAATCAAACTTTCTTCAAAATAGGGAAAACGAATGGAGGGAACTTTACCTTAACATTCATTCTACCCAGACACTCAGGCAGTATCTTTCTTCTTTCTAATTCATCTAACTTTTCTTCTCTTTGATCGTCTTCCCCTCCCCAGCATCTTAAACCCTTATCAATATTTCGAAAACCTTTTCAATACTTCGTAAATGCTGTAATCAGGTCTCCCTTTCTTCTCATCGGAATTTCAAACCACCTTTAACCTGGGGAAACAAAAAATAAATAATTTTGATGCACAATATTAAACAAAAAATTATACTGGGGAAAAAATTCATACCGGATGGAATGAATGGAAACGTTTTGTTCGTAATTTTCCAAATGATCCAATACAGTGGGGCAATTATAAACAAACTAGTGTGATTCTCATACACATCACACACAAAGAAAAATAAAAAAATAAAATCCCGACTGTTTTTGGTGGCTGAGACATCAAATTGATAATATGGACAAGAAAACCCCACTTACCTTTCACTAGGACGAGAAGGAAGAGTTGATACACCCAACTGGAAAAACTGAAAATCACAATTTTTGTTATAACCTCATCTATAGTAAGTTTTGATGGGGGGAGACGTTCCAGAAACATGAAAGTTGTCTCTTCTTACGTGTACACCATTTGCAGTTCTAAGGGCGGAATTCATAAACAGAGCCTGAGTGTGTGTGTTCACTCAACCTCACCTAAATGGAGGGTCGCCCTCTACTCACCAGTTCGAATTCATAGTTGAGTGGGATGGTTCCAGGGCCGGCCTAAGGTCAAAATTTTTACTCTTATATTGCATGCACCTACACTCAGAATAAATAGCAAGTTTGCAAGACTCACATTTTATGCCCCCCTACCGGTTGGAAGGAGGGGGGGGGGGTATGTAATAGTTTGGGGAAAAAACTGGACACTACGTTTAGCCAACTCATAAAACATCAAGCGGTCATAAGCCATGCATGTACAAGCAAAAAATCCAGCAGTCATGATAAATACCCTACATGGTTAAAAGTCTAAAAATTTGCCAAGTCTTTCTTTTTTTCAACATTGGCCAATATTATGCCCCTCCGAAAAGCTTGAGTGTGCGGCTGCATACCTCGCACACCCTTCAGACCGGGCCTGGGTGGTTCACTCACACTCAGATTACACGAGTTTGACAGTGCTCTCAGGGGACACTCAAGGCTTTTTCGATTCAAGTTGGTAGCCCTGACAGTATGTTCTTGGGGAAGTTTCCCTGGTTTGAGGGAAAAGGGATGGGAAAATTCCCTCTCATATTCCGCTCTGATCAATAACAGTTCTCAAACGGTTACTCTTGTCTTTGTTTTTTTAGCTTTTCGTGCTATTATCATTGTTTCTTGCGGAGACAGGACATGGGCGAGGAAACAGGACATATAGGACACAGGCTTATCGTACTTACTACTGGTGTCATTTTGATTATAAATATGCGACCAATCGATGGATTGAGTATTTTACTTCAGTTTTTCGAAATTAGTTACCTGTTATTACCAAATAACCAGTTTTAAAAGCAATAGTTGAATGTTCTGTAATATGTGATTGGACAATATCTGTAGCTCAGTGCTGGAAATCTGCAGAGGAAGACATAATCATAATATGATCCAGTTGTCTCTCTTTCTACTTGTATAAAACGTACATAACCTAATTCTAATAGAAAATCATAATACTCCTACGCAAGTGAATCGTTATCAGGATTCAATATGTTCAATCAATAATTCAATTCAATATGAATCCTCATGATAAATGAGGGTACTGAGTCAGTGTGCTGATACATAGCGATAATAGAGAATTGTTTTTTATCGAGGGAGATGTCTAATTTCTTTGTCGATGCGCCAGTGATGAGGATTTCTGTTGCATCATCAATCTGAATGTCGTTGGGTTTGTAAACAACAATGTTGATAGAAACGGAGGTCACTTTTATGGAATAACCAGACAGAAAAACCGCCCTGCTATAGTCACAGGGTACAGTAAACCAAATTTCTGTGTGTACAATCACCTTTGGTTTACTTTTCAACTGGTCTAGGTAAATTAGGAATTGATCCCAATTTGCTTTTATACTTCGAATGTTCATACACAATATGGTGAATTTCGAAAGATAGAAGAATTTTTTAAAATCATTAATAGTATTGCTATATAGTAGCTTTGATTCCTTTGTGGTTTTTTCCCCCCTCAATTCAGGAGAAACTTCAACTACATGATGCGATGATGCGCGGTGATGTGATCCCTTTTCCAATTTTATATGCAAATCTCAATTGCTCAGTAACGGTTCTCTAGTCCAAATGGTTCAATTCAATGAGGCTTAGTTTAATTTGTTCATGGGTCATCCCTGATGCAACTCCGTACATGGCAAGTAATGGGCGCCTTTTTTGGGGTCTGCCAACATTTAGTCCAATGTCATGAAAATTTATGTAAGAAGTGCATTTAAATTTGCCTTATCAGCGGCCCGAATCATGAGTTCTTTATCTCCCAGATTCCTTATACTGGTTATTCTTTAAATCCCATTTACATTCAGTCACTTCCCTTGCCACAGAGGCTGCTGTATTTACTGCCCATTAGGATAGTGAGGGGAGTAAGTGTTTACATGCTGCCTATAATTCCCAGTTCTTTTTCGACCTCGGGCAATGGAGGAGGAGGTAGAGGCATCGGCTCTGTGCCTCCTAACCCCCATCTATACATGAAGTCACACGAGTGGGGTGTTTAGTAATTGGGGTATTGAACCTTGAGAGACCGGATAAATGATAGTTTTTATATCCTTTTCAATTTCCTGTGCCTTTATCGCACTAGATTTGTCAGAAGGAAAAATGACTGCGCTGTTATCAGCTTTCAAGGGTAGACACCACTCTTGTCACTGCTTGGACCAACGTCTTCACCATAACGGCCAATTGAGTTGTTTCGGATTTGCGTATCTTATTTTTACTGTCCAAACAGAGTTTCAGAAACGATTCTTCATTTTCGTTGGCCCTTTAGCAAACCTTACAGACGTATTCATCAGGTTTGGACTTGTTCGGTAATTCCATTGCGTAGTCAGCAAAATAACCTCACTGAACCACTGACAGGAAAAACATTCACACACATCGAGACCGAGGTTGTTTTGCTTTGACGGATGAACGACTACTGAAATTGACCACTAGAATTTAATTCTAGATATCACAAAGGAACTTCGTTTCAAATCACAGATCTGTTGGTGGTCTATCAATATGCCTTAGTACATAGATATAGGCTAATACAGAGAGAAAATTAAAGGAAATAATTAATACGTCTACAGTTTACTGGTCCCTCTGATTCAAATATAGAAACATTCAAGTAGTTATGTACCTAGCAATAGAAAATTAATGAGGTAAAATAATGCACCTACCAATGCTACAGTAGTCCAGCCATAGGGACAGTTGTTAATAAACTGGATTTTGCGAAGTCATAATTGCATTGGCATTATATCGCCTGATAATTCATTGGAAGAATATCTAGCGGCTATTAATGGAGTTTAGCGATTGGCTCGCAAATTCAAAGATTTCACCACCAGCACAATGTGATGTGTATTTGTCTATATTCTCGACATTTTTTCGAAGATTCAGCCCTTAGAGAGAGTGAATGGGCTCACGCACAGCGTTCTGAATGGTTTTATTTGATTCTTTGGGATAATGAATATCAATGACAACCAAAAAACATTACTTTTACCTTGAAATTTTTCGAGATCCCAGGTTTTTAATATGTCAGCCCAGTATTGCTACCCGTATAGGGTTGATAAAAATCGATGCTGAGCTTGTGGGATCAACTAGACCCCAAAGGGGATTTATAACCCAAGTTTCATCAACTTTGGCCCAGTAGTTTCGGAATTTTTTATTGATTAATTTTTCCCAATTTTTGAATTTTACTCATCTTGATACGTACCCAACTGAACAAATTCGGAGGGGAGTTCAAAAAATTGTTTTCTTTGTCAATTACTAAGGTTCATTATTGAAAATAATGAACAAAAATGCTTAAACTGTTTTGGTGGCTAATAAATTGCGGACTCTAAAAAATATTAACAATAGATTAGAAATTTATTGTCAGAAAATAAATCTGGAAGTCAACCTGAATAAATCTTAAATTACGATTTTTAAAATAGGAGGAGTATCCATGTGAAGTATGAAAAGTTCTTCATGAATGGACGGCCCATCGATATTGTCTTATTTTCGAGGAACACAAATTATTATCTCTGAGTTGTTTTTGCTCCATCACTCGACTTGAGATGAGAACCCATTCGTCGAAATCTCCTGCGCCATTTGATCTCAATAGTGTCTCTGGACGAAACACAAGGATAAGAACATTGTATTGGGCTACAAACAAAGTTTTTGATGCACCCTCATGGTGGGTTTGCAGCACAGGTATGGCGTTTCCAAAGATAGGAGGAAGTGGAACTTTTCATTCGATTCTTATGATTCATCCTGTGTTATCAGCCCTTTTTTCCTTAATTTTTTTCAAACTTCACTTCAGTAACCTATAGAATAAGAAAACAAAATGGAACGGAGTAGGCTGCCGCTCCAAATTTTGAAAGAGTGTATTAGACAAAGTAGTCTTTTGATACATGAAATGGAAGAGCATGGAATAAATTTGAGTTGCTTCTAATTGAGCCCGAATTCAGTTTAGGAAGTTTTTATTTGTTCTGTTGATTAAGGAAAAAGTGTTGAAATCCTACGAACGGGTAAATTTGGTAATGAGTTTGAATAACCATTCTTGCTGTACAAATGCCTGCCAGGTTAAAATATTTGGGCAGAGGTATTTCCGACGGACCCCAATTATTTTTAATTATGAAGCTTACCATTTGTTGAGAGTGGAATTCGAAATTACCGTTCTCTTTATTATTTGTAGAAAATCTGTCTTTTATTTAATACTTTACTGGTTTGTCAATTTCAATTTATGTTGGGTCGACATTCACAAATTAATTATATTTATATAAATCACTATTATCATATTCTTAAAGTATATGCGTATATTTGTAATAAAATTAATAATAACATGTAAATCTATAGTGGATTACTTATAACCACTTGAGTTAGATGAAGCGATATTTGCCAAAACCGTATTAGTTTGTTCTTGACACCCTGAGCACATACAGTAGGTGATCGTCCAATCACGCCTGTTCCTGAAGGTTCTTACGAACAACCTCTCTAAAGAAAAAGCAAAATGGATTCATAAACAAGCTTTTTGTGGGCAAACTATATCCATTGAAAGATAGGGGGCAATCACGAATAATCGAAAATTACCGAAGTAAAGCCCCTATTTCATGAAAATGAGGAAAGCTCGACACAGAACCACCAATTCGAAATTCCTTTCATAGCCTTCTACTCGAACGAATATATTTTTCCAGAACTTATTGTGAAAAATCTCTGGATGTTGCAAAAGTTTGATGTCAAATGGCGTCTATAGGGGATTTTAAGGGGGGAAATGTTATCTTTGGTGGAACAGATTCATTTCTATTAATGAGAACAGATGGTATCCATTACCGATAGAGTCCTGTGGAATAAAACTTATCCTCTCACCCAGGTAGTGAAAGTATGAGGGATCCCAATTTCGGTTATGTTGATTGATGCTGAATCAAATATTTGTTGTCTTAAATAAAAATTGTTTCATTCTAACCTTTGAAGAGGCATCATTTTCGTTATATTGCATGACAGGATATTTTAAAGTCAAGAAGTCCTTAATAGGCAATAACAAGCATGATCGCCATTGTATCAAACGTATCATCTAGACAAAACAGCGATTAATGTTTAATATAGATTGCTTTCAATAATTTGATCTCATAATTTTGGTTCATCCCAATTTAGCCACCGTTTTACAATTTGATTGAAGGGGAAGCTAGTGCTGAGAAAGGAGGACAGAGATGCTCGACCCTGTTGAATTTCATTTTAATTTGAGGACTGCAGAGTGAACCATTATGTGTCAGACTCTAAAAGCGTCTCTACTGTCAGCATCCGAAACTCTGACAGTACTATTTAATCCATAGAATAAAATGGGCGATACGCCATGATTTAAAAAAATGTATCTTTCTAATTTTTCTTGAAAATACTAGTAAACATAAGCTCATATCACTTGAAAATCTCATTCACAAATGCAGTAGTTATTTTACTACCAGATGTTGAAACTGGTTGATACATTGGCCATACTACGCTACAGAACCGTGGTGACGGGTGTAGTGTCACCAAATCCCAAACCTGATTCTCCGATCTCACAGCGCTCCAAGCTTTTAAAACCACAATTACTGTTTGAAGTGTCCACTCAGCACAAACACAAGACAACTGATTAGATGGAAACAGTAAAGAACACCACAGGGGTGCAAACAAAAAGTGAGAGCTTGAGTAGTGACATGTACTGCCAAGTGTGAAACACTGGCTATGCAAATCCTTGGTAATAAGGTTTCCTCTCTCTCTCTCGCTCGCTCTCTCTCTCTCTCTCTCTCTCTCTCTCTCTCTCCTCCTCCCTCCTTCTTATCATCCCTGTCCCCCACTGCGCTGTCCACATGTTCACGGACCTGTGACGTAGTAAAACAATGTACCTACCAAATTCAGCTCAAGATTGTTAAATAACTACCTACTGCGTTTCTGAATGAGATCGAATGCATTCTGAGCTCAGTTTAAGTGTGCTTTCAAGTAAATATAAAGAAGACATGAAATCATGGCGCATCTCCCATTTGAAAAAGGGTACAATGCCCATTCTAAGATTACCAATGTAGGGTGGAAAACCGGTTTGAAACAGCGAATCTTAGTATCAAGTGATCAAGCTCACCATTTCAGCCATTTGCTAAAATTGACCTCGTACAAGCTATTGCCAGATGAATGGGTCAGTCGGAAATTATTTGAGTTTTGTCCAAACTAGCACCACCTTCTGTTCTGAGACCTTACTCTTGGATTTCGAGATTGAAATTTTATATTTTCAAATTATAGAAAATTCTACCTTGAAAGTTCTAACGTGTACAGCAATCGCCTACGATAAATTTTGTTAGGTGGGTTTATTTATTATTTCAATAAAGAGCCCTTTCCTGAAGAATAATGTTAACTTCCGCCTCAAAATTTGTTGTTAACATTTTAAGATATGTAAACATCTCCATAACCAGAAAGCTTTTCTCCCAAACTTCTGGACCAACGGTTATGAATTTCAGCCCAAAAATCAGATATCTGCTCATGATGGTCCTGATATCTCGATATCACCTCGTATCATCATTTGTACCTACTTCAAATATAAATAAATATATATATAGAGAGAGAGAGAGAGAGAGAGAGAGAGAGAGAGAGAGAGAGAGAGAGAGAGAGAGAGAGAGAGAGAGAGAGAGAGAGAGAGAGAGAGAGAGAGAGAGAGAGAGAGAGAGAGAGAGAGAGAGAGAGAGAGAGAGAGAGAGAGAGAGAGAGAGAGAGAGAGAGAGAGAGAGAGAGAGAGAGAGAGAGAGAGAGAGAGAGAGAGAGAGAGAGAGAGAGAGAGAGAGAGAGAGAGAGAGAAGTGTAGCGCTTTTCATGTACCTGTATCATTACTTAGAATTGAATTCTGCCCCATGGAAAGAAGGTTCAAAAGTTCAAATGAAAAAATATTGCCAATACAACTGTGAATCGGAAAGCAATTTCAAGATGCAGGAAAAGGCTGAACTGCAGCTGATTCAGCTCCATCCTATATTAGTGTTCTCATTTGAACTGTTTATATATGCTTACTGAAATGAAACGTGATTCTGAATGACATTATCCCGTTGTTGTTGCAGTTGCTGAAAGGACGTCACATGATGGTTCGAGTCGGAGGGGGTTGGGACACGTTGGAGCACTTCCTTCAGAGGCATGACCCCTGCCAAGCACGGGTTGTGAGCCGACCATCCACGCCTGCCACAGCCGGCAAAAGTCCTCGCCCTTACAGTGCTCTCCAGTCATACGATGCTCATACCCCCTCTCACACTCCCCACTCCCTAGCCCGCTGAGAGTCGCCTTATTTTTGTACATACTCAACATAAATTTACATAATCCATAAGTACGACCATTCGTGTCCCACAAGCAGTTAAGATCCGCTAGTTTTTGATCCATTGAAACAGTTATGGTCCTGAAATAAATTCCAAATTTTTTCTCCCTGTATTACGTTGACTGTTATGTTTATTAATTTCATAGTGAGGGGTGCTACATAGCCTGAGTTCTCGGTTTATTCAAGTACTCACATATATACTAATTTGACTAGTTGATGTTTATAAGTTCTCGCTTTGTGTGTTTAATCATGTTTATTTTTGTTTGTTACTTTCAAAAAGTAAAAGTGAAGTGATCTATGGAGGCAATTTTGAAGAGCTGTTTAATAAAGGTATTCTGAAATGTAATGTTTACCTTCTCCTATCAAGGTACACATGTGTTTCAGCATATGGTTTTAAAACCAAAGTGTTTGCAGTACTTGCTGTGTACGTATTCGCTGTCTCTTCTACATTTTATTTAGTTGTTAAAGTGAGTGATTGCCAGAGGAGCCTAGGGTCAATATCGAGGAATATTTTTGTAAACTAATTTATTTAGCTATATACATAAAACAATAGAATGAAAAGTGCTTACTGTTGTACAAACTTTTTATTAATTTCCGAAGTAATTGGTTATCTTAGTGAGCCTCGACTTTTCATTAGGTAGTGCTAAAACTATTTTATAGGTACTACATAGTCCTAGAGTCAAAATTAATTATATCGTACCTATTTAAATATTTGCCTGATCTATGATACATCGCTAGATAATACTCTATTTTTGCCAAATTCTTTTTTTGATAATATACTCATAATCAAAGTATTTACTGGATATAAAGTGCTACAAATTATTATATTGGAGGATAGAATAAAATTATTTGTCAAACCCCGTCAATTTTCAACAAATATTTGTGTCCTTGTGTATTGACGCTTCTTAAATTTGTTTAAACATATACAGAAATATTTAATTTTGTCCAAATTTGATGTAATATTTCTACTACTATAAAGTATTTACACACTTAGAACATGCAATGCAATGTTGGAGAATTTATCCTGAGTGTTTATTCAACCCCATGTTCCTAGCTATTTCCTATCCAAAGATAAATTTCCAAAGGATTAAATTATTTTTACTGCTTACTTAACATTTCCTACTCATTTTATCTGTATTCCATACTGCTTTCATTTTATGATTATTATTTTTTGGATATTCTATCTTGTCTAACAAACAAATGAACAACCCAAATAAATTCTCTATACATCAAAGTAATTATTTCTATGTAGTTACCACTGATAATCTAGATTATGACTTTTTATATCAATTAACTATTGCACTTGCTAAAAAGCCCTCCAATTTTAACTTGATAGATATTGGCCCTTCATGTGCCTAGTAAAAGAAAATTGTCTGATTAATATAATGAGTACCTATTTAAGGTAATGATGCTGTTATATAATAGTGTTTTCACTTAATAAAGTTTATTTATAATTTTTTAAACTTTTTGTATTAAAAGGAAAGAAAGCGTTATTTTGGTGTTCTTTTCTTCATACTGGCCTCTTCTGGTGTACAAGTGATCTATATACAGTATTGTAGATGAGACATATCTTTCATTTGTTGTGCAGACTAATGTTTGCATCTAATGACCAAAAATCTTCAGAAAAGAAAATACGTCTGCCAAGTTGGGTGGGTAGCATAGATCCCTCACTTATTGTAAAATGGACTAGTAGATTTTGTGAAATAGGTGTGCCAGATAATTCATGTTTGTCCAACCATCAGTCCAACGGCATTCACCATCCAAAGCATATTTGCAATCTGCTATGAGCTAACCAGCAAAATCCCTGAACATTGTATCTAAAGCGGTCTATTAGTCTCAAAGTTTAGTATATAACAACCAATTTCAACTTTTCACATGCCCGTACTAGACGTTCAAAAACAAGGAGCCAAGTTCGCTCAATCTCCGTGGGGAGTGCTAGTTCAGTTCAGTTACAAATCATAAAGACATATAGCCAGTGTTCAGTGGCGAGGCGTCCAGTCATTGCTAGATGTGGCGATGACCAGCAGAATCTGAAGACCATAATTTTATTTTTATTCTGTAACCGAACAAACGAAAAAGTTCTGGAACAGTTCTGATGTTTCAAAAACCGTGGGGTTAAATGATGCTGGCTGGATGGACGATACAGGGCAGGTGCTGCCCCATGCTCTCTGCAGGAAGTGCTTGAAGCTTGCGTATCTGAAACAGTCTGAACAGCAGCATGGGAAAGCGGAAAAGGGGGGAGGTTTTGTTTGTAAGGTCCGTCCGGATGTGCAAAGATTGGTGCTTCTCGTGTATTTTTGTTAAAATTTGGCGTAGGAACCTGTTATTCTTATCAAAGTACCATCTCACCTTATCTCTCTGATAGTTCAGTAACGGGGTTTTAAACTCTTTTTTTTTTCTGTGATCTTGAATGATTAAGATCGAAAATGCGAAAATGTTCGGAGAGTGCCTCTCATACTCACGAAGTCTACTTCAGCACCTGATGACATTATCATCCATCTGCATTTGGAGCTCGCAGGCATGACGATAAACTGGCCATGATGGCTGGAATTTATTTATAAATAGTTGTTACCTCCTTCACGTAATGAAAATCAATTCATCACCAACAAGTACCTACCTTTTTCTAAGTCAAGAAGAGTCTCAGAGTTTATTTTTATAGGTACGCAGTTTATTTAATGTACTCCACAAACTGAGAGACAATTCGTTATAGACAATATTCTTCGTTATTTCTATCCTTTTCTACCGTTAACATATCTTTTTCTTTACAATTTTTTGTGAGGTTAATCATTGGTATGGGAATATTTTTGCGGTGAGTGCAGGAAAATTTCACACCTCGCCCCTACCAGTGTTGCTTCTTAGTTGAGAAAGTTTCTAAGATGTATGGATAGGACTGCTGATTGTGGAATAGGAGGTTTTGGGTTCAGAAACTGCTAATTTTTTTTTCTATTTATTATAGTGCAGTCAAGGGGAAAAATCTACTTTTTTGGAAACTTCCCTGCCCCTTTATTGCACGTTTTTAAACTCTCGTCTGCACTTGAGTCTGCCTGTTGTGTTAGGGGGCGGTATCCCCCCCCCCCGCAGGCCTGAACCTCCATCCTTAACCATCTCTAGACGTCCCTAATCATCTTTTCCCAATGGACCTCACTTGACAACTCATTCTGAAAAAAAGTTCCAGTCATGCAGCATGATCTTATGAGCGAATTTCCGTAAATGATCTTATTGTATAATGTTGAATTGTTTTGGAATTTGAGCTTGTTGAGTGCAAGTAAATTGCTAACTATTAATTTTATGGAAAAACGTATTCTAAATAATAATCTGCTTTTCAAAATAAGGTTTTGGATTTTTAGCTTTTTTTGCAGTTTTTATCGATTTATTATCAAATTTTAATACTTTGCTAACTTTAATTTGAGGACTTCGATTTTTAAAATACATTTTATTCATAATTTTGTACATAAATTTTTTAATGTTCTATTTTATAGTTAATATATTTCATTTTAGCAATATTCTGCTAAATAATATAATTTCAACAATTTTAGTGATTTTTTTTAGCACGTTTTTTGAAATTTGACCAATTTAATTTACTCAAAAACTGCTGGCCAACGAACTCATCATTTCGCTTGGTCAGAAATGACATATATATATATATATATATATATATATATATATATATATATATATATATATATATATATATATATATATATATATATATATATATATATATGTGTGTGTGTGAAAAAGGGTTAAACTCTAGTATTCGTTTAAGAATGCCTCAAAACGGATTTCAATGAAGAAATTTTTCAAAAATTTTGATTTTAAATTTTTTCGAGCCATTGCAATAGCTTCATTTTCTTCGAAAATTCGCTAAAAGGTGACAAAATTATAAGAATACGCTGGTGATAGGAGATAAGAGCTCCTCTCGGAGATTGGAAGAACTGGGCTCCTTGTTTTTTAATGTGTTGCCATGCCCATTAGTTACTACAACCAGATGCAACAATGTGCATAGCATATCATCCTGAAACAAATAGACCTTGTTCACATTGATTGGAGCATTTGAACAAGTAGGAAGATGATAAAAGACTGAATATTGGTGTAATACCCCTGGCATGTGCCAATCAAAACCGCAGATTGATTATACTCTCAAAGAGCAGATTTGGCTCTTCTTTCACTCAGGCATAAAGACCTTTGTATCATTGCGGGGTCTACTCATTGGACACTGTCCAGAGAGGTGTGAAAGAGGAGGCCATAAATCGAGTTCTTCAATGAAAAATAAGGGACAATGTCACAACAGATCTCACTTGGTCTCAGTGACACCCATCCCTTCAATTCTAAATGTGAATTTACCAATAAGTGAAGAAGATATGTACACATACTTGTACAGTGTGTCTTACTCATGTGTTTAGAAGTCCAACTATACGGTCCAGTTCCACCAACAGGAGTTAACTCCCGAGTCTTGCAACACAGGATCTAGATAATAACCAAAAGTCAGTGTTTTGACTGTTCCACCATCAAATTTTACTCCCAGAATAACCGGTCTGTAGGTCGTTTGTGTGTCCTCAGAACAAAAATTGGTGGATAAAAGTGGAGCTACAGTATTTCCTATCCGCCTGACATCACCATCCCTGTATCAAAATGAGAGATGCTGAGTTCAGTTTTGCAGCAACCTTTACTCTGTTGCGGTAAGACTGTCCACTTGAAAGTTGTTGATTGCTACCATGAAGTCCAGCACAAAATGAATAGCTGCATTGGATAGACGAAAAACTATTGAAAAAATCGTTGTACACTCACTCATTCAAGTGATTCACACTTTCCCTACATATTCTCATGCGAGAAATTGTCACGTCGACTAATTCCACAAAAACTTCGTCATCAGAAAGCACACCCTTTCTTCTTTACCAATATAATAGGAAATCCATTGTTACGGATATACAACAGGGTTGCCATATGAAGAGAAACACCAAATGGAAAAACGGGGTTGCACTGTTTTTCAAGACGGCAAGCAGTGAGAAAGTTGTGGATCAGCGCTGATCCGAGGGTTAACCCGCCCGACAGATGGATTCCAGAATTCGTGCATTATCATAAAAAGATTACGAATCGAGCATTGGTGGTAAGTATGGTCATTTTGCCATTTTGACGTGAAAACTCATGGCCCTGGTTTAATGCAAAGAAAACTCCCAATTTTGGATTCACTCTTTTTTTTTTTTTTTTTTTTTTTTTTTTTTTTTTTTTTTTTTTTTTTTTTTTTTTTTTTTAATAAAACTCCCCTTATAGTTGGAGGTGGCACCCCATTAAAACGAAATGAAACAAATAGTATTTGAATATTAGGTTGAAGCCCAGGTTTACCAAATGCTGGCTCTAGAGACCAAGGAAGACGGAGGAGGGAGAGATGGATGAAAGGAATCGCCCCTATAAAATGGCAAGAGCCCTTTTGGACTTCTAAAGATGCAGTTGGTGATACCAAGGACTACTCCCAGCAACGTGCATAACTCGAGTAACTGCGGCATTTTTCGCGCCTCAACCTACGCCATGAAACTGTAGAGTCCATGACTATGACGTTGCTTGTCACCACTTCTCTTAGCAAGAACACTGCTTGCTGCAGGTCATTCCTAGTTTATTTCAGCTTGCCAGGATTACTCCATGTCCTCACGGCCTCTTACAATCTGGCCAACTAGGATTATGGCTAACCCATTGGGCTTGTGAGTGACAGTGACGGTACCTATTTGCCTTCTTGCTCTGTACACTGGGCATGTAATAGAGTCTCTCTCTTTCCACATTTCAGCTATTGGATGACAGAACATCTGCTATCTGCTTGGTAACCACAACGTGACATGGAATGCAGCCATCATGAGTCAGTTTCTCTAATTCTTTCAATTAGTCTTCGTATAAGTAGGTACATGAACATACAATTGTATGAGTTAGACAAATCAAGCCCATTGGATGATAAAGTACGAGATGGCAAGGTTGAGAGCTGCACATGTATGCAGGGCCAGAAGAACCACAGCCATGCCTGGCTCTACCTTCCATGTTGGCATCCAAATCTGTATCGTGAAGTATAACATCATTCTCATCCCGTGTAGGGTTTCATTGTCCATACAGGTGAGGTGGTAGACACTGTTAGTCTTTTACACAGACAATTTTGACAAATCCCTGCAGCCTGTTGACACCCAACAGCTTAAGGTTGGTTCGAGCAGCCGGGTGGATGGAAGGACGAGTTGTGTTACTAATGAAATCAAGATGTAGGTAGTTTATGTGATATAACGTTCAGATACTATTGAGAACAGAGGAGAGGCACAGCTTTGGTTCCAGGGGAAACACTGGGGGAAGAGCGCTGGTGCCATCGCATTAGGCCATGATGTTTTTAGTGTTGCCGGGATGAATATCCTGACTCCATTAGGCTCACATATAGCATTTGATCTGCGAATTGATAAGATCGTTGCCTTGATGCTAGTAGTACCAGCATGTTCAGTTTTGACGTTAGTTGCCTTGATGCTAGTAGTACCAGCATGTTCAGTTTTGACGTTACAAAGGATAATGAGTTTATCATTTGCTGCAGTGAAATACCGAAGCATAGCGTTTAGCCCAGTATATTGAGTAACAGAACGAGGTCAGCTTGCAAAAACCTCACCGAAACATATATTTTTTCGTATCGTTTGAAGGTGTGGGTATCCCCAAACCAAGTTTGCGACCTGGAAAGCTGGAAGAACACTTATTGGTGCCCGAAAACCTCAAAATTTTCGGAGTTTTTCCAGTTTTTCGCTTATAACTCTGAAGCTAATCACATTTCGTTAATGATCGCCCATTAGTAAATTAAAGGAAATTGGATTCTTGCGTTGAATAAAAAAAATTATCAAGATCGATCCAGTGGTTTGGTTTTTTCGGGAGTCCAAAGAACAGCTAATTTTTCCAGCTTAGCCGAAAACTGTGTTTCGCTCTTTTTCGATGAGTTTTAACATTCTGACATAGAATTTTATCAGTACCCCTCCCTAAAGGTCGTAGGTCATCAACCAGTGAATTCAAAAAACTCCAAATGTTCCAAATTGAGCCAATTAGGGACCCTTTTTATACTCCCAGATCGAGATTTTTTTGATGTTCAAGACTACGGGAATCAATTTTAACTTCATTTGAAGCTTAATGAACATTATCAACAATAATTTATTAAAACCATAATTGTTAAACATAAACAAACAATGTCAACTTGCAACATATAAAACAAAAACAAAAATTCGACGTAACAGGAACCAACAAAATGACAAAAATTAAAAGAAAACAGGGTATTTTTTTTTAGTCGTGGAGAAGAGGCAAATCCCGGGACCCATTGATTCATTATCCCTTACTCCGTAACTTCTCACATTTTTTCTGGCACCTTGGAGTCGTAAGGACACTGCTCTTATTACAGAGAACTGTATTTTCGTTCAAATCCAACCAGTTACCTGTGATTTAGGCTTGTTCCACTTTTCACACAGAACTACAATTAATCTCTTAGTGAATTGATGGAATTCTCTGTGAGGGACACCTTTACAAGAGCAAATTAGTGGAGTAAATGAACCTCTCAGATCTTCTGCGGCTGTGTTATACTTTTGGTGTTTCTCCCCGGAGGCGTGTTCAGCGACGTCGTGCCAGGTTTGGGCAAGGTAAGAGGGTGCGTTGGCATTGATTATGCGATTGTCGAAAAAAGCAACCCTATCCCTATCCCAAACCCCTTGCACTTTAATATCAGCTACCAAACCGGGACACCTGTCTGTAGCCTCTTTGAGTATTGGTTCCACCACAACTCCCTGCCATGCTAAGCTGGAAAGCCTGGCACATTGTACAACTTTATTAGGCCTCCACGCTTGCAGTTAAGGGCATGATTCGTGTCCATTTTTTAGTTTGGGCATCCATCGCATTTGCTAGGGAGACCACCAACTTCTTTTCCGTATCTCAGAGCCAGAGCGTCTCTAAAATGTGTTTTTGTTGGATCCAAATTGTAAGATGCTAACGGAAGCACAGATAACCATTGGGACGAGTTTCCCTCAATAATCCTCTTTATAGTGCTCTGAGTTGGTATGGGAAGGGATGTGATGGCCTCCTCGCTTGATCTCTGGTAAATTTCCTGCTTCACTTGCCGTTCTATGCCAATAACGCTCCTCACATGGTCAATATGTTCTTCTTCTACATAGCCACTTTCAGATGCAATAGCCCTGACTAGAACTTCAGTTGCCCGCCTTGAGGTTTCGAATGATGTCCTCGAAGTTGATTTTGGATCCTCCAATGCCAGCCCTCCATATTTCACTGGAAGGGAGAACAACGCATGTTCTTCTGGCTCAATCGCACGACCCAAGAGGTCTGGTGTTAGATCATTACGAATAGCATCCCTTAAGGGTATGTACGAATAATCACATTCAGGAACCACTCTTTGAACGAAGGACCACTCCCTCTGAAGAGATTTCGTAAAAGTTGTATATACAGCCTGGGGACTTTCTTTGGCACATTCAGCAAATTTTTTAACATGGGTTACCCACGTGGAAACTTAGGACCTTACAAAATTCTGCTTAGCTTCAGGTTTCAGCATTCCTCCCAGAAACCTATGAGAACCAACTATCTTGATGTTCAATCCCCCAAATATGGCCTGAACTTCTTCTTCCATTCCTGGCTTCACTATTATGTAACTTTTTTGGGGCTCAGGGAAGTAACCCCGTTTAGGTCCTTCAGTCATCAACATATCCAACCAATCCCTCTCTCTTCTTCGTTCGGTGGGTTAAGATCGGAAGCTTCCTCAGTCCACTAGCCACTGTAACATCCTCAAGGTCATCTTCACTGAGGTCGCTGTCTAAGTCCAAGTGAAGTTCGATACTTGGAGCATTGGTGCAAGCACTCCCCACAGAGCTCCTGTAAACGGTGGTGAGTTTGGTTCCTGGTTTTCGGCATGTGCACGCTCTATGGTATGCACCTTTTTGCAGCTGCAGAATATCAATTTCAGGACACAACCTTGATACCGTTCGGATCCAGAAAAATTAAAACTGTGTGGGGGGCGGTAGAGCCTTGGACTCACCCCCATTCCATGATCAAATAACCCAACGAGCTCCTGAAATTGGTGTTCTGCAGCCTGCAAAAAGGGGTGCACCAAAGCATGCACATGCCGAAAATCGGGACTCAAGTGCACCACCATTTGCAGGAGCTGTGTTGGGAGTGCTTGCACCAATCCTCCAAGTATCGAACTTCACTTGGATTTAGACAGCGACCTCGGTGAAGATGACCTTTACATGCAATGAATATAAATATATGCACTGATACAGTCCCGGTATTGTAACCTAAAATTTGAAATAAATTGTCATAATAAATTGTTACTGAATTGCCATTAAATTGTTGAACAATTATCAATTAATGAATTGGCCTTATTGTGACAACGAAAACTTTTGTCAAAACTCAAGAATTACCGTCATAATGAAACGTCATTAAATTATAATTAAATTACAAAATAATCGTCCGGAAAGAGTTATGAAATACCGAAGTAATTCATCATGTGTCTGTGGCTAAGCAATTTCCCATTTAAAATAATGTAGAAATGTACCTAACCTGTAGCAGGTATCTAGTAATTTGGGTCAGGCGAAAGTGGGTCAGATAAACAGCTGATTAAGTGAAAGAAAAAGCAGGTTTGATTTACACAAAACGCGGTGAATGTCATGATTTCCTGGGAATATAAGGAATTTTAGATATTGCCAAAACAGGAGAAAAAAATTTGATGAATAAAATTGAAAGAATTGATTGTTAATTGTCAGAAAATAGCGTTCTTTACGATAAAATGGGGCATTGTAGTAAGAACCATCAAATTACTTAAAATGATGACAGATACGGATTAATGATAAAATTTAGAATCATAGCTAAAATAACTATATAATTATAAAGAGTTGTGACAAATATGACTGGTAAAATTCAGAATTGCAGCGAAAATGTCACGCGAATTTCGGTAGCATATGAAGTAAATTTATTTAGATTTAGATTTATAAATCTTTTCACTAAGAATTTGATGGTTAGATACGAGTATAGAATTTGTTGAAAATTATATTGATCGGACAAAGCATAGTTAGTGATTAAGCTGGCAAAATTAAGAAGGATCATATTGTTTAAAATTTTCACTGATTAATAAACAATTATTGCAACAGTTATACCCAAACTAATAGCGTTTGTGTAAATATTGATAGCTAAAGTATTCATTGAAAATAAATCATCATTAGCCATATTAATAAATGTAACTAGCCATACTTATAAATGCAACTGAGTTAATGATATTTTGCACCATAAATGATTTTGAAAAAGACTGATTTATAAATGAACCTTATTAAAAATTAAATCAAAGAGTGTACCAGATGCGTACCTTCCAACAGGGGCGGTCAACATAGGGTCGTGGCAGGGTTGCCAGTTGGTATGAGAAAAAAACTGGACGCTGTAAGTCGAGAAAGCAGATTCAAAAAACTGTTTAAAAAAATATACAGTTATGAGCTCGATTTATGCAGCACAATAATTAATATGCATATGATTGATAGTTGATATGAATTATCTATCTGATTGCTAAAATATATCACTAAAAACTAAATATATTTTCTTAAAATGAAGTCATTTTTGTTTTATGTGATGATTTAAATTCATTTTTGTGTACCGATAATTAGAACCATCAGGTACCCCTTTATTCATCCCTATTACGGTAATGGAAGTATACGTATCATACACGTAAAGAAGACTGAAGAATAACCGGCAGCTAATAATTACTACCCACCATTTGGTTGGAAACCACTGAAGGCTTGCAAATATAACGATTTCAGCATTATAGCCTAATTATATGTTAGAAGAACATACAGAGGTTGATTATGCTCGTTTCTGAGTTTGTACCTAATTAAATGATAAACAGCTGGAAATGATTAATTTTTGGTTTTATTGGTTCATTAAGACTCAAAGTCACGAAGAATGGAGTGAGAGTAATTACTGCGATAAATAAAGTAAAGCATGTACCAATTAGATGGAATTTAAGAACTTTTATAAAATCATATTTATGTAGGTTGCATACCTACTAGAATGGCAGAAAACGTTCGAATCAATAAATAGCCGACAACTTGAAATGTTGGCAACAAAGATCACGATATTAAGTCTAGATTCAAGATTATTCACCTCCGTCTAAAACTGAAAGACCGAATGCACAAGAAATGGCTAACGGAAGAGATCGAGAGTTCCTTCGTATGAAATAATTTGAGAAGAGTACAAATTTTTTATGATAATGGACGTTTAGATATCTTTCTATGGTCGATAACTTAAAACAAGTAGGTTGGAAGGTTGATGTAGGTAAGTCCTCTAAAAGTCACGGCTGAGTTTGTAGAATAGCAACCTAGGAAAGGATCCACAACTGGAAATGTGCCGCTCTTTCCTAGGAAAACCGGACATTCGGTTTTCAGTCATTTTCGCCCGGGCAGCTTGTTGAAAAACCGGACTGTCCGGGCCAAAACCGGACACCTGGCAACCCTGGGTCGTGGTTCGGGGATTGGGGTGGCCCGCAGGGCGAAGGATTGGGGTTCGTTGGGTGAAGGGAGCCGAGGCCGATAATAAGTAGTATAATTTGAGAAGAAGGTCTGAGATTAGATTTTGAAAGTTTAGTCGAAGTGAGAAAATCTTCATTGGAACCAGCCTCGTATCCGTTACATAAATATAAAGACCGTTGAAATGTTTTAATTATCATGAATGATCAATCATTCAATCCTTAAATATTTTATCGAAATCTGATGGAAACTGTAGAAGTTGTTCTTGTTACAAAGATTTAAGGTTCGCGTGTGCGCACTACCAACCAGTGATACAATCGTGATTAAACTCATATGGGTGACCATATTGTCATTTCCCTACTACCCATCAAATTCGATCGAGAATTTCGAGTGGGCCATGAGAAAATGAAGCTTGATGGAATTTACGTTTGCGTTTGCGCAGTGCAGAATATCAGTGTCTGAGTCGGTAATGAAATTGACAGGGGACCACCCTTCGCCTAACTTTCACAATCCCAGAACATGTCATCAAAACCGAATGTAAACTGTAAATGTTGCACGGATTTCACATTTGCGCGTGCGCAGCAGCTAATGATGGTTCGAATGTGTTGAAATTGAAATGGAATGATCACATCATCTTTTCCCGCCTACCTTCCAAATTTGAGCGAGATCGAGTAGATTATAATGTAACAAAATTATGCTTGATGAATTTTACTTTTGCGCTGGAGCAGGTATTTCATTGAAATCGAATGAAAAATATAGAAGCTTTGCGTATAGCAATGATTTCTAGACCTACGGATAGACACACAGATAGACACAAAACAAAAGTTATTCAAAATTGCCTAAACAAAAAATGCGAGTGAAATGTTTTATTTTTGGAGAAAACAGATTTTGGTGAAAATTTTGATTTTGGGTTAAACGTTCTTTTCGTCTTCTGTAAGTGAAAACAATATTTTCGGTACCTGTAGGTAGACTCGGAAGCAAAAGGAATATTTAAAAAATAAATAAATAAATAAATAATAAAAATGAATAAATGAAAAACAATAATAATTCTAATTTGAAAACCCCCAATCCACTCGTTCAAGTTGAATTCCCGTGGGAAAGCAGTTTGAAGCCTCTCACCAAATAGTTTGTTCTTTTGCCCCTCCTTGTCCCGTCAACGCGTCACAAACGTTTCTATCTATTTTTATCCCAATGCAATCAATCATCCACAGCACTGTTCTCCAACCTTTTTAACGTCTGATCCCACTTGAGAGATAGGATTCAATGAACGGCTTAGGTACCTGAGTAGGCACCTTTCACAGCAATCATTTGGACATTGGCTTATTCAAAATTATATAATGTCTGATTTTGAAACTGAGAGGTAGTATTCAATGTAAACGATTACTGCAAAAAAAAAAAAAAAAAAAAAAATCTGGTACTGGTCCTGGGGATTTTTGAGGGAGCTGAATCCGAAGAAGCCCGTTTTTCATGTAGACGTGTAATTTTTGAGGCGTTTTTGAAAAAAAAAAAAAAAAAATCACAAAAATTCCAGGATTATTCTGTACGTCAGAGGTACGTCACATCATAAGATGTGATAGCTGAGATCAGGGGATCATAAGATCCCCTTGATAACTGATGAAAATTATGAAAACAATGTTCATAACATAGGAGGAACATTGCATGAAATAAAAGTGGTGACATGATGGCTCATACCCATTATTTTGATATTTGATACTATAGCTTTTTCATGACAAGGTAAAATGAATTTCGGAAACTTCTTTTGGCTCTGCTGAAAAGTTGGGGTTTTGCATATATTATGGTTTACCTTTAAGGTACAGAATTTATGTTCAATTAATGGTAGAGGCGCCCAAGGGGTGCGCGGACGAGCCTCCGTGCGTCACCTTTATGTGGAGATTGGAGCATACATTTACATGGAAGAAGCGCCGAAGCTGCGTACCTACCTCTCACCTCGCCTACACCGCGCGTCCTCTTGTCACCTCTTAGGGGCGATTCACACATGAGAGGTAACAATCGGACGCGCGTTGCAGGCCAGGTGCAGGCGCGTCGTCACACCGGTGAGTTCAATTCGCACATAAGAGGTGGAGGTGTGGCGTTGGAACAGCGAATGTAGGCAATTGGTGAAGGACATAGGCCTAAAATGTTCACTGACTACGAGAGGGATGAGGATTTCCTCGGTCTTGTGTTGTTAACAAACGTTAATACTGAAAAAAGTTTTCCCACTCTTTGTGGCCAGAAAAATAAGCAGGGATGGGAATCTCACGTCATGGTAGAGCAAAACATGTATCCAGAAAGGTTCCAGAACTTTTAAATGATGCCGCATGTATGTTTTTATGGCGTACAATAGAATTCACAAAGATTTAATTAAAATCTGGATCGCTTTGCGTGATTGTTCTGGGAGGTGCCCAAGAGGCACGCTCCTCCAAACTGACTCGAGAGGTGTGGAAGAGGCGCGCAAGAGGTGAGCGGGCCGCGTGACGTCTTAGGGCCATGTCATACGAGCGCTATTGCCGTCGCGCTGATAGCGTCGAGATAGCGCCGGAAAAAGTGCATGTCATACGTGACGGCAAATGCGTCGCGTTGATGCCGTCCCGCCAACGCCAGGTGCCTGTCATACGTAGCGTTTTCCGGGCGCATTTGCCGTCGCTGCAATTATGTTATTAGGTGTTCCAGTTGTTCTGCCAGTGCTCACGCGGCAAATGCGTCCCGCTAGCGCTAGCGCTCCGTATGACTGGGTCCCGGCGTCACGTGCGCCGCGTTGCTAGCGCGACCGTCGGCGTTGGCAGCGCCCAGCGTCCGGCTAACGCGGACTCGCCGACGGCATTAGCGTCCGTATGACATGCTCCATAAGAACCCTTTGCCGGGTTGGAGCGTTTTTAACGCGACGCTATCAGCGCGACGGCAATAGCGCTCGTATGACATGGCCCTTATACCCTGTTTCTCTTCCGTTGAAGTGAGCAGGGAAGTGGGCAGCGCGAGAGTGTAAACACCTCACTCGCGCTGCCCCTTGCTCCTGCCACTCGTCCTGCCCGTGCTACCACTCGTCCTGCCTGTGCTCCCTCCGCTGGCGGTTTTTGGTGCGGACATCAAAGGGCTGGCAGTGCGATTGGCAGGGAGGGCTGAATGTAAACACCCCACTCGCGTGACTTCACTTCCAGTCGTACTCCAACCGCTGTCCGCCTAGCCTGCTTTTATTTCTCTATATTGGTTTATTATTTCCAATAATAAGCCTATGTGATCGTATAGCAAAAAATTTTTATAACCCCCCCTCAAACTTTGTCACTTTACGTTTCAAGGTGCGTAGAATCCAAATTTGAAATGTCCGTCCGCCGTCCGCCGCCCGCCGTCCGGGCCATAAAAGGCCTAAGAATTGACTTAAAAAACCCGTTCTTTCGCACATAGACTCCATTTGGGGTCTAGATGGTCCTAACGTTTAACCATCCCGATCGCTTTACTCGCATAGATGCTATGGGCCAAAAACGGGCAAAAAAGTGTCTTTTTCAAGGCTTTGTTAGACTTAGCACGCACGCACGCCTGGCACGCTTGGCAGGGGGTCACGGTGGGTGGGTGAGCGGGGGGTGGAGTGAGAGGAGGCGCCGCGGCACCTTGTGGTGGGTACGGCGTTCCTTCGAGGCATGAATATATGTTTTTTTCTAGGTCATATTTGTGTGTTAATACCAATGCTTTTCCTACGCATATTTAATAACAAATCCTCTCGACTTTTCGTACGTGGTTAGATAATGATATTATTAAGGCAATAACTATTTGAATAGATAAGAGCTCAAATCGAGAAATATAAACATGCGTATATAATTATAGAAGTATAGGTTGTGGCAACTCGAAATGGGACACGCCGAGGAGTCTGGACGGGCCTTATGACGTACGCAAGCCAACTAAAACTACGATCATACTCAGTTGAAAAAAATAATAAACCTTTGTGAAATAATTTGCAGCGTTTTTGTGTATTTTTTTTTTTTTTCGAGTATTTATTTTTCATTTTTTCGAGAGTATAAGGTACAACTATGTCGACCGTTTGGACGAATGAATTATTAGATTAGATACGTTCTCTTCATATGAATATGTGAATCATTTTGGTATTTCTATCCCTGTAATTATTCTAACCAAAAGCTTAGGTTAATGAAGTAAAGGTAATACAAATTTAACATATTGGTTTTTCACAGTGTTCTGTTACGATGAATTTGTAGCATCCACCATCTCCTTTTCCGTCATAGACGTCTATTTTCAACTATGCTTTACACTCGAGATCTACCAGAAACTGAGGAAAATATAACTGCGACGTTTGCAGATGACACCGCAATTTTGGCGACAGGAGAAACCAACATCGAATCAGTTACAAAATTAAACCACTCCATCCTCCGCATCCATGAATGGACAAAAAGATGGAGAATTAGATTGAATGAAGCGAAGTCTGTACATGTTGATTTCACAAATAAAAGGATCAACTACGTGCCAGCCTTCCTTGACAACAAGGCGATTCCTTATGCCAATGAAGCTAAATATCTTGGGATGACACTCGATGCCAAACTGAGGTGGAAATCACAAGCCGTCAATCATCTTTTGAGGCTTAGAGATCATGTTAACGAGGATGTCGTTCAGCTCCTTGACACCGAAGATCTACTTAGAAGACTTAAAAGAACTAAACCGCATGAACTAAGTGAAATAATATGAACGTCAAGACTAGTGAATCAATAATCAGAACAATAAGTCTAAAGTGAAGTATATTAGATCTTAAGAAAATGTATATATAAAGTAACCACATGAATATTGCTTATAAGTTGTTATTACTTGGCGCAATAAAACTTGTCAAAAAAAAAAAAAAAAAAATTTCAACTACAGTTGAATTATAGTTTCAACTGTAGTTGAATTATTTCAACTATAGTTGATAGTTTATTAAGCTTAGGAGGCTAAGATCCGACGCTGCCTCTACTTCCTTCATTGCCCGAGGTCGAGACGGAACTGGGAAGTATAAGCGGAATGTAAACACTCCCTCAAGGGCAGTAAATACGGCAGCCTGGGGCTGAGACAGTGGCAGTGGCAGTGGAAGTGGCTGAATGTAAATGGGGTATTATGTGGAGATTGGAACAAACGTTTACATGGAAGAGGCGTCGAAGCGGCGTACCTCTCACCTCGTCCGTTTGTCACCTCTTACGTGTAAATCGGGCGGTCACTATGAACTCACGAATGTACACGGGTTATCCTCACCTTTGGGAGCCAGCGGCCACACCACGAACAGCCCAGTGGAATGCTTTCTATTCCGCTGCTGCTTATTATTCCGCTTATAGGTTTAATTTATTCAAATTCTATAATTTCCTTTTTTTTCTTTTGAAATAATTTTGAATTTTTAGTTGCGGGGTGTTATCCCAGCACGCTTAAAGCATCTGTAACACTATGCACTTTTATATCAGCTTGTCTTGCTTGACAGGCTCAACAACTACTCCTCTTTCAGGCATGTCTGGCGAGTCTCCCAACCTTATCCCCAATCTGATCACGACCCTCCACGTTTGCAGTTCAGCGCATGTAAACGAGGTCATTTCTGCATTGCAACCATCGCATTTCGCCAGGAATCCGGGAGGTTGTTTACCATATCGCAAATCGTCCCTAAACATGGGAGACAAATCCAAATTTCCAGCTGCCATAGATATGACTGAGAGCCATTGTGAGGGTTTTCCATCTACTATGCGTTGCACAATCTTTTTTGTCATTGGTGGTAACGACTTACTTATCTGCTGACTGTGTTCCAGAGCTTTCTCTTTCTGTCTCACTTTATAAGCTCTAAGTTCGTTTTCAACTTTTCCAACATGTGCCTGTCCATTAAATCAAGTTGGAAGCTTGTTGTTGCAGAATACATATAGCACATTCATGCGAAGAAATAAAGTGTCATTACGTGAATTAAATCAAGTAAGAACGCCCCTTATAAAGTGCAATACCTATGGCTTTAAAATGTAAGGGTACTTGATATATTCGTAGGTACCCTTCACATAATATGTAACCTACCGGTATTTATAGAATTATATTGTCATTTTATGTCTTTACTTTGGCACATAAACGAAAAAAGCGTTACGGTTGGTTTTCTGATGATTTCCGCTTACAACCGAGTCGTTGCTAGGGAAATGGTACTTCGTCGTTTTTCATCGCACAAAATTCGTTGACCATTCGTTCGAAAGCTCTCGATTTATCCAACCATATTATGTTAACTACTGCGAAGTGCGTGGCCAACAAGCTGAGTTATGATCATGGTTATTTGAATAATTGTGTACATTCAGGTGATCATTCTCAATAATTGATATTGTGAATATAATTGCAACCGCTTGTTAATTTCTGATGATTTCATTGAGCTGGTGTTGCGATGATTTAATTCATAGCAGGTGATGCAAATATTGCGAGAACGGTTTGATTTGTGAAGAGGTGGTTAAATAATTTCAATACGTAATTTCTATACTTTAAACTTTAGGAAGCTGTAATTTCGTATGTAACCTCTTTAGGACATTTACTTGACGATGCCCAGGGTCCGGATCAGATGGGTGGCTCTTACAGCTTTTATACGAATCGAGTCTGCAACTAAAGACATGAAATGTCCCAAAGTGTTGCAGACTCGTATGCTAGCGTTTCTTTGCTAGATAAAATCACAAAGTTCCTATCGGTTTCTTTTCATGGCATTTCGAAAAATCTAGTCTCGAAAATTCGGCCAAAAGTCAAAAAGTCTCTATTGCGTATAATGAACGCATTTTTATTTTCAATTCTGAAAATTACCACCAACTGACATGAATGGAATTGAACATATCTTGCTGAAACTACAGGAAAATTAGCTGTTACATTAGATGTAACTTTTCCTGTGTACCTGGAAGAAGGTTCATAGCTATATCAAGGTTATAGATGTGCAGTTCTGGTTTTTTAGAGGTACCTACTCAACAAGATTATCTCATAAAAATATAAAAAAAGCTCTCAAGGCCAACAAATCATTCTCATCTCGCAATTTTCTTTGTGTTCCATTAATCAAAAAACGAAGAAAAGAAAAAAAAGTCTGCCAAGTTGGGTGGACAGTATAGCTTCCTCACATATTGTAACATGAACGTATAGAATTAGTTGAAGAACGAAGTACTAGTCGAAATGATTGAATGCATAATTTAACTGTCTAATACATGTGTAAATATCCTAGAATGCAAATAAGGGCTAAAATTCATGTGGTTAACCCACTCAGTAATAGAAAATTTCATCAAAGTCGCTTCATCTTTCATTATTGATTTTGCGCAATAGTTACCTATTATTCCAGCAAACCTCTCGGGTTTGAACAAAATCGGACCAACAGATGATAAGAAATCGACGTTATAAAAAATTAACGTTTGCGCATGCACACAGACTAGTATTAATCCAACGGCAATGAAATTTATTGGGGACCGTTTAGGAGCTAAACCGCACAAACCTTGAAAATTTCATAGAAATCGGTCCATTAGTCTCGGAATTTTATCAATTTCGATTAATTTTAGTTTTGAGAATGCGCTATATTTATTACTCCACCAATCACGATATAATTCATATGGCATTTTTCTGGAAGATATACCCATCTGTTCCCCGAGTTCGAACAAAATCGGACTAGTAGATGATGAGAAATCGACGTTATAAGAAATTAATGTTTGCGCATGCGTACAGACTACTATTTATGCAACAGCAATGAAAGTCATTGGGGACCGTCTAGCACATTCCCTAAAATTGTCATCAAAATGGTTCCATTAGAATTAGACTATGAGTTTTGCCAGTTTCAATCGATATTAGTTTCGCGCATGCGCAATGGTTATTACTCCACCAACCGCTATATAGTTTATAGGGAAATAATAGGGAGAAATCAACGTTATGAGAAATTCACGCTCGCGCATGCGCACAGGCTACTGTTGATTCGACGTCATTGAACATTATAGGGGACCGCTTAAGAGCTGACCCACCAAATCCCTAAACATTTCATCGAAATCCGAATGAAACTTGGTATAGGTATTTTTGGACGTGATAAAAATTTGCCACCAGACAGACGGACACGGAAAGAAAACAAAATTGATCAGCAAACTCTGAAATGCAAAAAGCAAATGGAAATTTTGATTTTGTAGGACAACTTTTTTTTTTTTACTTCTTTTACTAGCCTTCGGTAGTGAGGGAGCAAAAGATACCTATATGAAAATAATGATCCAATAAATAAAGTAGACAATCGTTTGAATGAAAGATTGACACAAATTGAATCGGGCATCGTTTTTACATTAGTCGTTATAAAAAAAAGAAGTTAGTGAAAACTCGTTGTCTATTTCCACGAAAAATAAAGAGTTACAATATTAAATCGATCTCGACGGTTAGGCCATCATCAGTAACAAACAATAACGTTAGTTATATAGAATAACATAAGTAATTGTTTGTTACTGATGATGGCCTAACCGTCTAAATCGATTTAACATTCTAACTCTTTATTTTTCGTGGAAATAGACAACGTTTTTTCACTAACCTCCGTTTTGAAATGGGTTTCCACAACTTCGTCGCGAGTGATTTAGCTCGTATTAGACGTTATACATTAATACAACATGATCGTTCGTAAATTCGAATCGTGAAGCTTCAAAATCAGCTAAAACGATACTGAACCTTCAATATTAACAAAATATCAACAAAATATTAATTAATTAATGTTAATATCAACATTCAAAAAATTAATTTTCCGTTCATCTGTCACTGATTGCAATTTTATGAGGGCATATCTACGAATTAAATACGTAGGTATTGGCACTCGAAACTGCTCAAGAGTGCTATTAGACTCGATGACGAACTAAAACCATAACATTCAATTGTTCTGTTTTTTCCTCAATCCAAATATTGATCTATTCCGCGCATATCGTTTGTGATTCAACTGTGTTGTGAATTTAGTATAATTGCGGCCCGGGATCTCCCTAATCTAGATAGCTAGTTGGATCGATTGGCAACGACGATGGAGCTTGTTTGAATTATCTCCTGTGTCAGTCAGCGGGTATATATTGAGGAGTGTGGACGTAGGTCGGGCAAATTCCGTCTTGGCCAGGAAAATGACGACGTCGATCGTATTTCTCACAGTGCTTTTGGCGGCGGGCTGGGCCTCGCCGACAGGAAATGTTGTTACCAATGATGGGTCTCTACACGCTGACAGTAAAAGTATGGTGAGTTTTTTAGCAGGTATCCCTCGTAGTAACTAAGGCTGATGATACCAGTATTGAAAGAGCTTCAAGGCATATGGTATCGATGTACGAAGTTTGAAGAACCACTTATGGAATATCGAAATATTGGTTTGTAATTGGAGTAGTGAACAGAGCAAAGCGCTACTCCATGATAAATCGACAAAGAAATACGCTGTTATGCATGCATTATGTATGCTGTAATGCATACATTACAGGAATGTCCCATTTGACTTATATACCAGCACTGTAAGTGGAACGAGAAGCAAAAAACATTAAAACTATGCAAATTATCACATTAAGTTAATTATGTCTGTATTATATAGATCACTGGTCTAGATATGGTCAGGTATCATGCTTTCATAGCCAATTACCTATAATTAGAAAACCGCATAAGGTCGAGCCGACTCAGAAGTTCAGCCTACTCCAACATGCCAAAGTCGCTTTGTGATTCAGAGTCATTTTAGCAGGCTTTACAATAAAGGCCTTCTGTCCTTAAATTGGTTTTTTTTTTTTTTAATTAAAATCCAACGTTTCTCCCCAGGAACTGGATTAATATTCAAAAGTGTAAAATATCTTCTTACTTTTAGTTTTCTTTTCTTGTTTTGTTTTTTTGAAAATCAAATTTAAAATTGTTCATGTTTTATGTAGGTAACGATGTTTTTTCGTATGTTTTACCTAGTTCGCTGGTGACGGTAATTATAAATTTAGAGTCCATCAATCAAATACGAGTAAAATTGCTCATCTGGTAGACGAAGTATGAACAACGCAACATTTAATTATGATGATAAATCAACGACTAAATGATACAATTTGAAATATAGACACTAGGAAATCTTTTAGTCACTTAAGGTGATTAACTTAACGGCCCTATCACTTGACTAAACGATTTGATAGTTTAGGTATCTATTTATCAATTTATCAAGTAGCCATTATTTGATAACCATAATTAAATGTTGCGTTCCTGAGCCTTTCGATAGTTTTTAATACCTACCGCATTAGGTTTCAATCTAAAAGTGGCGTTTGACACGTGACAGAATCAAATTAAGTTTAAAGTTTAAAATTGCATTAATATCTTATTCTTGAACGCGGTTTGAAGATGTATGTGTGTTCAGGCGACGCAAAATTTAATGGCCAACAGCTTTTATCTCTGTAAAATGTGATAGGATACTATTCTCCCCATATTACGTGTGTTACTAATACGCATTACACACATTTATATCAGAGGCTCTTCAAGTGTTCCATCTATAATGCACTTTGGGTCTGAGTCTGCTGATGCGGATGTTAAAATAGCGAACCTGTTTGGCAGATACTTCTCTTTTGTGTATTAGCCCAAGAACCCGAGTGATCCTTCTATTTCTTGTTACTCCCTGGGATCATTTTCGATAAGCCGCTGTAGACTTATCACAGTCCTGGAGCTAGTGACGGCCGAACTGAGACCACTGGACTTCTCGGAGAGAATGGGTCCTGATGGGGTGCCACCTCTGGATCTACGAAGTTGTGTGGACGTAGTTTCTGGTCCACTTACAGTACTTTTCGCTTGATCGTTGGAGATGGGTTTGGTTCCACCTTGCTAGAAGAGGGCTTTTGTTTGGAAAGCAGAAATTGAATCTGCAACTTACGAGCTGCCAAACTCAAAACTCACCTGTTGAAAACATAGCCTGATATGCATGATTACTTTCCATCCACAGCAAACCTTTTCCACAACCTCTTTATTGTCCCGTTACCTATCATAATCGCACCTCCTATTAACTTCAACTCACCTTTTCATATAATTTATAATTGAATATTTAATATTTTGTTGACACAATGTAAACAAAACGCATCCATCGCACATTCACTGCTCTCTAGATTTAGATTTTCCAATGCCGACAACATTTCATCCCATAGATCCGTAGATGTTTCAAACATTCTATAATTTCTAGGTAATGTTTTCAATATTATTATTTATTAACTTTGTACAAATTAAATATCTTCTCAATACAAATACATATTATTTATAACTTTCTACGTTTATAAAATGGTATTTAGTGCTGGTTTTGTGAAGTGATCGGCATCTGTTTTACAAAATTATTCTGCATGATGGACCAGCCAACCCTGATAGGACGAAGAGGTAGAAGCAACACTTTCAAGCCAGCCATTTTCCGTTTTGACCACATTTTTATTGAGCCCGTTTTGTATCCAGAATCATCCAAGCGGTTTTAAGGTATTTTCACCTAATTTCTTCACCAAATCAGTGGAACTAGGACATACTTTCCAGAAAACCATCTGGGTCGCCATCAATTGGATGTATCACCACAAATCAAAGTTCTTCTTGCACAAATTCGAAGCTTCCTTGTTGTGAGGAAAAAACCATTATCGCAGAAACATTCTAAATTGTAAGGCAGTTTTTTCATTTGATTCTGTTGGATTTCGTTTTGATGAATCGAATGAGACTACCCGAGCACTGTGCGGTTAACCGTTCGCTCTCCACTAGGGTCTAAGAAGGGTTACAAGAAAAAAAAATTCGGTGTAGCACATAGTTTCCTCGTAACCGTTGCATTGATGTGACATCACTTAAATGGTCTAAATAAACCTTAAAATAGACTCCAAGGCGAGTTTTTATTGGTTGGGGGAAATAGTAAACCAAGATGTACTGTAATAGGTCAAAATCGGCCAATCAGGAAAAGAGAAAATGGCTTGATGTAATCTAAAATGGCCATTTGCAAAAATGAACCATCTACGGCCTATCCCGTGCGTTCCCTCACATCAAAACCGTGTGAAAACTATGAAAATCAAGTTTGTTACAAGGATATCATATTCGCGCAGGAGCTACTACTGATACAATCATGTTGAAATTTATACGGAATGATCAAATGATCATCTCCCAACTATCAGCCGAAATTTTTTTTAGATCGAACGACAAGGGCGCAAGAAAATTATGCTTGATGAAATTTACGATTGCGCATGCGCAGAGAAAATTGATGATTGATGACAATGAAACTGATAAAGGACTATCTAGAGTCTAACTAGCACATTCCCTGAAAAGTTCATCGATATAGGATGAAAACTGGAAATTAAGCTTGTTAGAAGGATTTGTGGACACACAAACACACGCGCACAGACAGACAGACAGTCGTTTAAAATGGTATAAAACGTAAAACGCGAGTGGAAACTTTGACTGTTGGGACAAAAAATATTGCATCCCCTGCAAAAGTGAAAAGAATGTTTCCACTACCTATAGGTCATCTCGTCTTGACAATTTTCGGCCCATCAGCATTCTGTCTTTTCTGGCCAAGCTCTTCGAAGCACTCGTCTATGATCGACTGATAAATTTCCTGACCAGGTGCAACGTGCTCAACCCATGTCAACATGGTTTTATCAAAGGTAGAGCTATTGATTCAGCTGTATTTGAGCTCACCAACTTTGTGTACCGTGGCATTGATAGAGGTCAAGTAGTGCTGGGATTGTTCGTGGACCTGACTAAAGCATTTGACCTTGTACCCCATAATTTGCTTTTGAAAAAGTTCGAATTCTACGGTGTGAGAGGTGTGGCCTTGGAATGGTTTAAATCATATTTGGAACAGCGTTCATGGAAGGTTGGAGTTTTTGCCCCAGGTGGGATTGAATTATCGGAAGAGAGGACCCTGCAAAGAGGTGTACCTCAGGGCAGTATCCTTGGACCATTGGCATTCCTATTATTTGCAAATGACTTTCCTGAATTTGTGTCCACCTCTGACCCTAGTATAAGAATCGTAGAATACGCTGATGACACAAATGTGGTGATAGTCAAAAATACCATTTCTGAGGCAATTGATTCTTGCCTTATGGTCCTTCGTAGAATTCGAGAATGGTTAAGTATGAATGGTTTGTCACTTAATGATGCTAAAACTCAATGCATGTTCTTCCGTTCTCAACGCTCTAATTTGAATCCTCCAGCTTCACTGCGGCTGGATGACATGAGTATTGCGGTCGTTTCCGTCACGAGGTTCCTTGGTATGCAGATTGACTGCAATATGAAATTTGATGATCATGTATCGGCGGTTTGTAAGGAGCTTGGCAGTTGCTGCTATTGTTTGCGGAGACTAAAAACGATTGCTTCAAAGGGTATCGTACTGAATGCTTACCATGCACTCTTTATGAGTAAGGCTCTTTTTGGCATACTTTATTGGGGTAATGAAAAAAATCTTGATGTTGTGTTCAGAGTGCAAAAAAGGGCGACTCGCATTGTCCTAGGTCTAAAACCATTTTCTTCTTGTAGAGGACAGTTCAGAAATGCTGGTTTACTAACAATACCATCAGCATTCTTGATGCAATGCCTGATTTTCCACAGGAAATACTCCGCCTATTTTGAAGAATTTAAATTTTACCACAGCTACTCCACCCGCAGTGTTGGTCTCCTTCGGCTTCCTCAGCATAGCCTCTCTCTATTTCAAGAAAGCTCACTTTACCAGGTTTTGAGAGTGCACAATAAATTCCTGGATTTCCGAATTGGGGGTAGCTCGCTTTCTACATTTAAGAAAAACGTGAAGTCGTTTCTCGTGGACAAAGAGTTTTACTCTCTCAGTGAATTTTTTAACCATTGATTTATTCTCCATTTTTGTTAATATTGTGCTATATTGTTTCTGAATATTTATATATTAACATTTTTATAATATTGTTCTTTGTTTTAATAATATTGTACTTTGTTTACGACGTTTTCTCCTCACACTTAGTTGTGATATATGGAAATAAAATATTATTATTATCAGGTAGACTCGGAAGCAATATATATCTTCATCAAGACTTACCACTGTCAATTGCAAAGCGACGAAATCTGATTTCGCCCGCTCCTACAAAGGGGGTACCTTCATACTGAAGACTCCACGTCGATCAATAACTAATTGTACGTTCAGTATGAACATCTGCTTCCAATGGCTGATTTTGCTTCCTCACTACCGAAGGCAGGAAAGCTTTGTGTTCGTGATTGAAGTCGAAAAAATGTTTGTCCTCCAAAATCAAAATCTTCTGCACATGTGCTTGCTGCTGATCAATCTGTCTAATGTCTGTCTGTCTGTGGTAAATCCCTGTGATGCCCAAAACTACAAAAAGTTTCAATCCAATGCCGATGAAATTTTCAGGGATAATGCGGGTTAGCTCTTGGACGGTCTTCTATAATTTTCAATGCCGTCGAATCAACAGCTTGAATGCATGCAGAAGTGCAACTTTAATTTCTCATAACGCCGATTTCTCACCAACTGTTGGTCTGATTTCGTTCAAACTCGGTAGGTAATTGGGTACATGTTTTAGAAAAATTCGCTATGAATTATATCGCGATTGGTGGAGTAATAACTATAGCGCATGCGCAAAACTAAAATTGATCGACACAGACAAAACTCCGAGACTAATCGACCGATTTTTATGAAAATTTCAAGGATTGTGCCGTTTAGCTCCTTGACGTTCGCGTTGAATTTAATTTTCTGTGGATTAAGAGTACCTAGCCTATGCGCGTTCACAAACGTTAATTTCTTATAATGCCGACTTATCCATCATTTCGACTTGTACTTTGTTCCTCAACTAATTCTATACGTCTATGTTACAATATGTGAGGAAGTCATACTGCCCACCCAACTTGGCAGACATTTTAATTTTGATCCAACTTAGAAATGTACTGGATAAAAGCCATCTTGGTTGCCAAAAACACAACTGGTGGTGGCCAAAAATACGCCAAATTGGAAACTCACCAGCCCAAGCATGCTATGTGCAAAGCGAAAAGGCACTGAGTGTGCTCTGTGTGTATCACCGCGCTGAGTTGTGAAATTGATCCTGTTATAGGTAGGTAGGTAGCTATTACAGAATAGTTATAGGTACGTGATATTTGTACCAATTTTTGTTGCTAAAAACAAGTTAAACAGAAGTATTCAGTTAATGTCGCAGTCCGCATCTGCCTGCATTTAATTATTGATCTTTCATTACACGCTCCTACTCACCTCCTACGAAATAGCAAGGCTTGTTTGTTTAGCTGTTCCCAGTCCACAACACAAAGGAATTCAGTTGGTCAAGGTCATGGGATATTGGCAATACCTTGGAACTATTCACCTACTACAAAACAGTACCTACCTATTCACACCAGATAGTACCTAACAATTTGTTTCATTAAATTCGAATGGCAAAAAGCGATTAGTTTTGATTTGGGATAACCCATAAGTGCAAATTTTCGTAGATTTAAGAGATTTCGTATTTTTGCAGACTACTCCTGCATTCCAAAGTTGTTTTGCAATTCACATTCGAGTTGAGGAATCTTTTAGCGAATTTTTGTGGAAAAATGAAACTATTGCAATGGCTTGGAAAAAAAAAAAAAAAACATTTTTTTGAAAAATTTCTTCATTTAAATCCGTTTTGACCCATTCTGAAACGAATCCTAGAGTCCTAGAGTTTAACGTTTTTCATATATATATATATATATATATATATATATATATATATATATCCAGACGATAACTCTCCTTAGGATTGAGATGAAAATCCCGTTCTTGCAGCCAAAAATCAAGCTTTTCGAATGAAAGGACGAGTCCGTTGGCCAATACTTTTTGAGCACATTAAATTGGTTAAAAAATAAAAAAATGTGCTGAAAAAATTACTAAAAATTGCCAAGAACGGCCAGAAATGGTTAAATTGTAATTTTTAGCAGCGTGTTAGTTAAAACCTACCTAGTTAATTACCTCCGCAACAATCCGATTCGCAGGGCTCAAATATCACATTCATTAGTTGCACTTAAGCGGGCACTAAATTGAAGTTTTCTTTCTCTTTGCAGTATAGCCAATTTTTCTGTTTTTTTTTTTTTCTGTCTCTTGTTTTAAGATATAAACATAGTTTATTAATTTTAGTTCTTCAAGTTTGCCTTCTGAATTTATGTTAAATTGCATATTTCACGGTATGTATTTTACATTGTAATTGGGCACATGCCCATGTATAATACCTAAATAAAATAAATAAAATGAAATGAAACAAAACTATCAACAATTAATTACTTAGTACTTTTAAAAAATTTTGGACAAAAGAATGCTGAAAACCGTACACACACACACGGAGTATGATCAGTACTGTAGCACAGCATCATGATGATGCTATGATGAGCTAGGTAAGTCAAATATTGGAATCTCTGATCAGCTGAGTTGAAGTTGAAGCCCTCAAATCAGCTGATTTTTCATTCTTTTCTTGATTCTTTCGTCCTCTAACAATGTTTCCAAATAGACCAAACCCAGGGTTCGCCAACCAACGCCATACAGGAGGTACCTATCCGAAGTTTAAAAGTTTGCTAGAATGACCACTACTTGGATGTTATCCACGAGGGTAAAAATTATATATTATACATAATAATTGACAAGAAATGGAGGAATGATACCAAAATAATTACATGAAGATTTAATAAAACGACACAGCTCGAGAATTACTTCGAAAAAAATAATGAATCTCACCAATATCAGAGGGATGACGGAATAAAACGCGCAGGGGCTGCATATGCAACTTAACACACACTAATGCACTGCGGGATTAGTATACGCACTCAACCCTACAATACTTAATACATATTTTTTCTAAAGTGACGCAGTAAACCATCAACCAATCTATATGGTGTTGTCGTATTGTACATATGGTTTCTGCACACTAGGAAGGAACGGGACGGAAAATCTATATATCTCATTTATACCTTAACCATGGCAGCTGCAAAGTGTAGGGAAACAGCCCTTTTTGCCTATTAACCTCATAGATGGCCAAACTGGCCGAATTTGATATGAATTTTTAAGCATTTTGTGGCGCTGATTCTATTAAAACCAGTTCCGAAACCCCAGGCCCCTTGGTCCACAACGGAAGCTAGTGAAAAACGTTTTCCATTTCCACGATAAAGAGTTACAATGTTAAATCGAGTTTGACTGTTAGGCCATCATCAGTAACAAACCATAACTGAACACACATTAGAAAGGACACAGCTTATTGAATCCCATTGGTCGATAGAAAGGAAAGGGGGCTGGAGGTACAACCAATTAAGTGCCAGCAAAGTGAAGGAGTGCCACCAAAGTGAGAGGAGGGGAAGAATTACTGGTTTCAACAGTTTGAAGGGATAATTCCAAGCTTCACAGAAATGTACTTATGAGTGGTGGAATATATTGAGGGATATCCTCATTTAAACATTTACCAGATCTGTCACTTTTAATAATTTCGAATTTTTCTAGTGCATTCAACATACCTCCCTTTTGCCAAAAATGAAGTTACCCTTATTTTCCCTGAAATCCTCCTGATGCTCGTCTATTCTTTCCCTAAATTTCCTACCAGTTTGACCGCAATATTCGTAGCCACAAAAACATTTTAGTTTATAAACCCCACTTTTATCCTGAACATTGATTTTGTCCTTAACAGATCCTAGTAATGCTTTAAGACTATTTTTAGTTTTAAAACCTACTTTGTAACCTCTCGATGATAGAATTTTGCCGATTTGATTCGTGAAAAGAATTTAGTTGTCTTTCTGTGCCCTTCCATAGAATAATAATATCATCGACATATCTATACCAATAGAGATGATTATTTGTGTTACAAGTAGTAAATATTTGTTGCTCAAGATGTATACAGGGTGTCTCACCTTAAGTAGGCAAGACTTCAGAGATCGATTCTACAAGTAATTTGCAACAAAAAGTGCCTTGTAAACTTTTTCTTTTAGAGGCTTCGTTTCCGAGTTATTTCTTTTTTAAGATTTTTTTCGTGTTTTCAAACTTACACTAACAGCAAACAGCTCTACTCCCCAATTTGTCGAGTTTTCTCAAATCTAAGGATACCGTTGGAAAGAGCGTTAAATTTCCTATCATTCTGATGTAAATTTCAATTTTTTTGATTAGTTAAAAAAAAAAATGAAAAACAAAAAAAAATGTAATAAATGACAAAAAACGTGATTTTTCTTCGTTTTTCTAAGTATGGAAGTTTTTCAACAAGTTGATTCCTTTTCCAACTGTTTACCAAAAAAAATTTTTTTATGACATAATTATCACTCAAGAAGATGAAGCAGGTGGAAGATGAGTTAAATAGAGACACTATTATTGTTTCGGTTTATTATCGTCGAATACAGCTGTGCATAATGAAATAAAAATAAAATACTCGTACTTAAATTTAAAAAAAAATGAAACGTTGATTTTGACCGACAAAATCACGTTTTGTGTCATTCAAACGCTATTTTCTCCCAAAACTTCCCCGTAAAAATTTTTTTTGGTAAACAGTTGGAAAGTTGGCCGGTTGAGGAAGTTTTTCCCGGAAAGCGCTTGTTGAAAAACTTCCATACTGAGGAGCAGAAAAACGAAGAAAAATCGACAGTTATTACATTTTTTTCAAATGTTAAACATTGGTCATTTTTTTCACTAACTAGAACTAATCAAAAAAATTGAAATTTACATCAGAATGATAGGAAATTTAACGCTCTTTCCAACGGTATCCTTAGATTTGAGAAAACTTGACAAATTGGGGAGTTAGAGCTGTTTTTGTGATGTAAGTTTGAAAACACGAAAAAAATCTTAAAAAAGAAATAACTCGGAAACGAAGCCTCTAAAAGAAAAAGTTTACAAGGCACTTTTTGTTGCAAATTACTTGTAAAATCGATCTCTGAAGTCTTGCCTACTTAAGTTGAGACACCCTGTATATGTATACAATGTATATATCTGCAAGCAGAGGAGATAACGGAGAACCCATAGCAACCCCAGGCTGTGTAATATTGAGTTTGCCCAGTTTAGTTGGTTCACCCCGAATATGATGATTTTCAAGACTAAAAACTGTAAAACCTACGCAAAATCATTCTATTATGCCAAAATCTTTATCAAATGTTCACCGCTCCTTATTGATCGGAGGTGGAAGTGGAATGAATTTAAATGTTTCGGTGCTTTGAATAAAAAAATACATGTATGTATTAACGACAAGGTTATTTGCGACTTTCTTAACCTGTTATCCACGTGCAGGATTCTCATCGGTAGAAAGGTGCACTGCTATTCCCCCATCTGCGAATTGATAATGAGAAGATGTGAAATCAATCAAAGGAGACGACAACATAGTATAATGAATGAATAAAAAATAATTTACACTTCTTCACACTTATCCAAAATAACTTACAGTTATTATACAGGGTGTAAACGTTAAGGGAGGACCACCGGCCAGGGGTCGATTCTAGAGCTTATTTCTGATCAAAAGTTCCTCTTAGAGATTTATTTTCAAACGCTCAGTTTTCCAGTAATTTAATTTTTAAGATTGTTCTCGTGTTTTGGACGTCTTTGTCACATAAACGATCATAACTCCCTAAATTTGCTGTGTAAATTCAAATTGGAAGATACGAAAAGCCTCAACTATGAATGTCATACCAAATGAACTAAAATTTGTGAGTTAAAGTGTAAAACTTGGTTATAACGGGGATGGGGAGATATGCAAGTGCTACCATTGGATTCAGGATGAATATTTACGTAGAAACTCATCCCAAATTCGTATTTTCATAGAAGTTCAGGTTACAAGAAAACCTTCGATTTCATTGAAAAAACAATGTTTTTCAACATTAAAACATAGTTTTCTCCCCTAATTAGCAAAGTAAAAGTACAATTCACTACACCATTGGAAAGGTGAGATCATTTGGCAGTTTTAGCAAATTTTTGTAAAAAATGAAGCTATCGAATGAAGGCCGAAAATTTTTAAAATAAAAATTATTGAATAATTTCTTCATTGAAATCCGGTTTGAGGCATTCTGCACCGAATCCTGGAGTTGAACGCTTTTTCACACACAGACAAACACACACACACACACACACACACACACACACACACACACATTATATATATATACAAAAATCACAAAAAATGGCCATAAACGGCTAAAAAGCGTTTTTTGAAGAGGAGTTTTTTCCCCTGATTGTGCCTCGAATATTGCTCTAATAAAGTGTATTAACAACAAAATAGAACATATAATATATTATGCTGAAAAATATATTCATATTTGCTATCGATATATATATATATATGCAATTATTTATATATGTGTTATTCCAGACGATAGCTCTCCTTAGGATTGGGATGAAAAATCCGTTCTTGCGCCAAAAAATCAATCTTTCCAAACGAAAGGATGAGTTCGATGGCCAGCACTTTTTGAGCACATTAAATTGGTCACATTTCAAAAAAATGTTCTACAAAAATCACAAAAAATGGCCATAAACGGCTAAAAAGCGTTTTTTTGTTTTTTGATTGAATATTGCTCTAATAAAGTGTATTAACAACAAAATAGAACATTCCATAATTTATGTACAAACTTATGCTGAAAAATGTACTTGAAATTCATTAGAATTTGCCACAAAATCGATAAAAACTGCAAAGAAGCTAAAAATTCAAAATCTCTATTGGAATAGATTATCGTTCAGAATACGTTTTTTGCCATATAATTAATAGTTAACATTATCCTTGCACTCAAAAAGCTCAAATTTCAGAATGATTTAACATTATACAATACGATAAATCAAGAAAATTTGCTCATATGAACATGCTGCATGACTGGAACTATTTACCGTTCTTGCACCTTGAAAAAATATCGGTTGTCACAGTTCAAATCCCGATTGAAAAACTCGAGGTTTTCCAAATTAGGTACAATTTTTCTTTTCAGGGAGGTTATTCATGTCTCAAATCCTAATTCATTATAAAGGTCAGGCACCTATCTGATAGGAAATTGAATGCTTTTTTTCAACGGTATCCTCAAATTTGAATTTGCGCAGTAAATTTAGGGAGTTATGATCGTTTTAGCGACAAAACGTCAAAATAAGAAAACGATCTTGAAAATTAAATTACTCGAAAACTAAGCATTCAAAAATAAATCACTATGAGGAATTTTCGATTAAAAATAAGCTTTAGAATCGACCCAGGGATCAATACACGAAAATCTGTCAAGTGGAAAATGAACATGGCTACCATGTCCTAATCAATTTCTGACTTCCGGAAATGGAACAATTATGTACAGAGTAGTAATAATTTGGTATCGAAGAACGAATAAAAAATTCAAAAAACGTAAAACCAGACATTTTTCGAGGTTTTTGGACAGTTCCGTCCACTGTGAGCAGTCCCCTCCCATTCACCTCCGCGCACCACCCGCGAGATAATGCGGTGATGGCCAGAGCCAAGCAACCGACGGGAAACGCCGCGATCCGCGTGCCAAACGTGAGGAGGGGACGGTGCCTCCTTTAAGGAAAATTACAAGATGATAGCGAATTACAAGATAACTAAAGTGATTTATCATCTGACGTTAGAGGTTGTTCTCGTAATGAATGTTGTAGTACGTCACAAGTTGAATACGTCCCAGAAACTTTCCATGAAGCCTCGCTCCTGAACTTTGATTTATGGAGATAATAGAGAGAATATTAATAGAGAGAAGGTATAGATTGATTTATATTTGAGTCCCACTTGAGCAGAATGAGTCAGTAAGAGAGGAAGTAAACGGACTAGAATGCTCCAAATGTTCTCGAAGCTTTTCTGGAAGTCACTAAGAAGAATGTTTGGTTTCAGGCTGATCTTGTCCTACCTCAAGGCTACCCTCTACAAGAATACAAAGTACAAACAGAAGATGGATACATTCTGACTGTGTTCAGGATACCTTACGGAGTAAACGGCAGCACCCCCTCACGGCCACCCATCCTCGTGCAGCATGGGATTTTTGCGACGTCGGCCTCCTGGGTCATCAGTGAACCACACAAAGGGTTGGGTAAGATATATATATAGGATTTCCAAGTCAAATCCAACCTTTCCCAAACCAAATTCAACCTTTTCCAAGTCAAATTCAATCTTTTTCAAACGAAACTCAACCTTTTCCAAACCAAATTCAACCTTTCCCCAATTATTAGGGAATGACACTGTTAATCTTTTTACCAGCAATCATATCATTTATTGACACGAAAAAAAGACAACCAACTTTTCAGAATATAAACAAAAACACTTTCATGTGGCAACCAGGGATTCCGTATGACTAATAGATTCCTTTTTCTTCTCCTCTTTCTTCTCCAACCTTAAGGCAAACTTGATCTCTTCGTTCTTGAATTTCGACAGGGATTTTGTAAGGATGTCTGCGGGATTTTCTTTTGTTGTTATGTATACCAGTTCAACTTCTTTGGTCCTCGTAATTTCTCTTACAAAGTGGTATCTGATATCGATATGCCGAGATCGAGAGCAGACGTTGTTTCCTTTTGCAAAACTCGATGATGCCTGATTGTCGCACAAAACTACTGGAATCTTGGTCATTTCCACTTTCATGTCATCCAAAATTTGTTCGATCCATTTGATCTCTACGCAACACGTGGCCAGCGAAATGAACTCAGCATCTATAGTTGAAAGGGCGACGCCAGTCTGTTAATTTGATTTCCAAAGAATAGAAGTACTTCCAAATTTTATAACGAACCCACTCGTTGACTTCCTATCATCCTTACATCCAGCCTAATCTGAATCCGAATAACCTAGAATGCTCTCTCCATCGCCATCAATGATACATTTTTCGTCGATTGTTCCCTCAAGGTACCTTAGTACTCTCTTCGCTACCTCACATGACAATGTGTCTTTCCAGGATTTGATGCAAATTGACCCAATTTGGAAAAAACAAATCCTAAATCCGGCCTTGTTGCTTGGGCTAGATACATTAATTTTCTTCTAAATTTCCTGTATGGAACCGATTCCATATCACGTAGTTCCTCGACAGTTTTAGGGTAGTCTAACTTACTCAGCTGTAGGTTTGACTCCATAGGAGTTCTCGCTGGCTCACAATCTATCATTTTATGATCAGTTAATATTTCTTTAATGTACTTCTTCTGGTTCAAGGATACGGATCCATCTACGAGCTTCTTCACATCGATTCCTGGTACTTAATTCAATTCTCCAATATCTTTCATTTCAAACTTTCTGGACAACATTGATTTCGAACATTTCATTTCTTCTGCTGTAGATGTTATCAAAATCAGGTCGTCTACATATACCAAAATAATAATTACCGATGATTCTTTTTCTTGAAAATAAATGCATGATTTGCTTTACTTCAGCCTTACTTCTTCCTATACTAGCTTAATCATACCTCCCTCTTCTAGCTTTCTGTCCAACGTCTCATACAAAGACCTGAGTGACTGACAGAGACCAAACAAACTCTTCCAAAGCTTACATACTTTCCTTTCAGGATCAGTGTAAGAAATCTCCTTCAGGAAACTTCATGTAGGTGTCTTCTTTCAATTCTCCGTTCAAGTTTGCGGTCTTAACCTTCATCTGATGAATCAACCATTTATTATTTATTGCTAATTTCAGTAGTAATATCATAGCTGGCAAGCTGATTACTGGGCTATACGTCTCTTAATAGTCTACGCCTTCTTGTTGGGTGAAACCTTGAGCAACCAAACGCGCTTTGTACCTTTCAATACTTCCATCAGCCAAACCTTTCACTTTGAAAATCCACTTACAACCAACTACTGACTTTCCTGGTGGAAAGTTAGTCCATTCCCATACTCCCATTGATTCCAACGATGACAATTCTTCATTTATTGGCGTTACCTATAGTTCACGATTAGGGCACTCCATGGCCGGCTTGAAGGATTTTGGTTCGAAGTTCCTATAAATAGTACCAAGGCAGCAATAGGTACCTGCCAGGGTATCTTTCGGGCTTCTTCAATACACCTCTATCCCTCAGTTGCATTGAGCTGGGAATCTAGCTTTCGTTTACATTTTTGCTTTCGTCACAGTCAGTCTGTTCCTCTTCCATTACTTCACTGCTAGCTATTGCTTCTACGTTCTGAGGTTCACTCTCTATTTCCAGTTGTTCAACATGCTTTGTAACATAGTTCTAATCTATTGTTAGAGTTTCTTCCGTCGAATCTTTTCCAAGTCCTTTTTCTTCATCTTCATCTATGGGATGTGTCAATAAACCATCTTATCTTTTAAGACCATTCCTATTGAAAGGAAAATCAGTTTCTTCAAATATTACATCTCAACTAATAACTATTTTCTTTTTCTCATCATCCCACAATCGATATTCGATGCTCCTGCATACCCCACCATAATGCAAGCTCTTGCTCAATCGACAAGGTTTTTACGCATTTCCTTTGGCACATGAACATAGGCTCTACAACCGAAGGGTTTTAGATGTCTGACAATAGGTTTTCTACCAGACAGAATGTTTCTCTTCAGAAACATTTCCGGTGGACGTCATACATCTGTTTCTTATGTAACATGGAGTGTTTACAGCCTCTGCCCAAAAACATTTAGGATCATTAGCTAAGACTAAATTTGCAATTATTCTCAAAGTTGAATTTGATTTGAATGAGGTTGAATTGATTTGAATCTGGTTTGAAAAAGGTTGAATATAACTCGGAAAATGTTGAATTTGACTTGGAAAAGGTTGAGTTTGACTTGAAAATGGTTAATTTTACTTAAAAAAAGGTTGAATTTGACTTGAAAAAGGTTGAATGTGACTTGAAAAAAGTTGAATTTAACTTGAAAAAAGTTGAATTTAACTTCCAATAAATACATACTGGCTTTAGCATTAAGTCGTCTTTAAGCGTATCTTGTATACAGTGACGGACTTTCACAACTTACAAAAGTTTCGTATTATAATATTTTAAATTGTAATCAAATATAAGCAATTTCAGTAGAAAGAAATTGCTAAAAACAAATTTATGGCAAAAAAAAAACTCATATCTACTATAATAAAATTCGGAGATTCAAAAAAGATTTTGGATTTTTTAGGTTTTTTGCAGTTCTTATAGATTTTTCAGCAAATATTAATGAATTTTAAGTACTTTTTCGGTATAATTTTGTGCTATTTTTTAAAAGTCTTAGTTAAGCGTTGATAATGTTTTTTTAAACTGAAACTCTGCTAAAAGTTATAAATTTAAAGATTGTTCGCAGTTTTTAGCCTCTTTTGGTGATATTTTTTAGTACATTGAAAATGACCACGGGGTAAATATTATATATATATATTTATATGAAAAATGGTTTCAGGATGCCTCAAAATGGATATCAATGAAGATAGTATCTAAACCATGCAATAGCTTAATTTTTTACGAAAATTCGCTAAAAGAAGACGCTCTCATGCTTCATGCAGTCTAAACTTAGGTCATGATACAGGATGTCCCAAAACCAATCAGTCAAACTTCAGAATTCGATTCTATAACTGGTTTACTACAAGTATTGCACCATAGAGATTTGTTACTTTCCCTATTTAACCTAAAGAGTCAAGAGGAAGTCTTGCAATCACCCTGGAAATCAATGTCTGAAACTCATGCTTAGATGGGTATTTTGTTCATCCTGAACCCATATCTATACGTTTCATGAAAATTTATGTACGTGTGTATGTGTGTGTGTATGTATGTGCATGTATGGGGTTGCTGGGGTAGGGAACTGTTGATGTTTTTATCTTTTCGGAGCTCCTTCATATCCCTACCCAAGTCATGGTCATACGTCTCCGTCTTGCAACCCGGGCGGCACCCTCTAGGAGAACAGAGGGGGGCAAAATTCCAGAGCCCCAATTGGGTTCACCTTCGAAAATTACTTGATTGTTGACTAATAATAATTTTTATAAGCCTTATAATTATTATAAGGTTAAAAAACACAATTTGCGCTCATCAACATTTAAAATTCCATCTAAAATTAAAATGCAATTTTATGCATTAGTAAAACTAATGAAACGGGGCAATTTTTAAAGTTTTGAGACACGGAAGAGAAGGTCAATTTACCAGTTCAGAAAAATTGCCAATTTTCTAAAATAAAAACGAAAATTGACTACTTTTGAAGTTCGGGCGATAAAAACTACCCCAAAGATACAAATTTATAGAATTTTTCAAACATTTAACTTGTTGGTAATTTAGATATTTCCAACATTATCATTAATTTTAATTTTACAGTGTACCCGAAGGGATTTATTTCAGATTTAGTGAAACACTAAAACAAAAAGTCATGGTAAAAATACTCGAAAATAAAGTGTTCAAGGAAAAATGTCTTTGAGGAACGGTGTGTTGCAAATTGGTGGTACAATAATACCGAAGTTTGGCTAATTGGTTTCGGGACACCCTGAATAGGATGTACGCTCAACTTGATATGGCTTAGGAGCACATTATAAAAATGGAAGCAATCTGTATCAACTGCACAAAGAAGAATGTGACTATACATTTAGAGTGAATCAGGGGAGAACTTTGAGCCCTTTATCTTTCGTGATGAGTATAAATGATTTATGATGGCTTTATGATTTATGAATGGCTTTCAGTCACTAGATCAAGTGCGAATTTTCAGGATTTATTCTGGCCGACGAAGGTTATGACGTGTGGCTGCCTAACTCCCGAGGGAACACATACAGCAAGCAGCACATAAAATACAATCCTGACAAAGACCCGAAAGAGTTTTACGACTACAGGTAATTCAAAATTAAGTAGATATCCACCACCTAGCACTACAGAAGCCATAAGTATCAAAGATGTCAAGACAAATAAAAAAGTGAGCGCAAAAAATAGAAAACATCCAACAGCGAAGGCCCATTAAAGTGGTTAGGCACCTATGAGGGTAGCATACACCCCCCTCCACCTTAGTACTGGTCCAAATACATATTTTGTTTGATCAAAATTATTTTATTTGCTAATATTATGGTTAAATTTTGCACTGGTTCAGAATATATCCCATTTCCCGGTGTACTCCATCATGACGTATGGTGTCCAGGTAAGGAGAAGCAATAGGCAAGAAACTGTAGAAGGTTGCCAGTACGCATCTAGAGCACCAAACAATACACATCATTCTGACGTATATACCCAACTAATCTGAATTTTTCCTAAGGGATTGACTACTTGGTTATATATTTTTGAGATATGAGCTTGCGAGCATCAAAACCACCAAACTGTACACATCATTCTAATCTATTTACACGCTAGATGGATTTGAATACATCGTGGGGAGACACGGCATTTTTTTACTAGTCAAATAGTTCAGTATGTGTCTCCACTTTTTTCAATTCCATATTTCTCGCGTACGCAAAGGAGAAAGGTAATCTATCATGAAAACATGGGAAAGATTCTGAGGATTTCGAAGCAGTCGTCAACTTTTTGATAGGATAATGACAGATTTACATTGGTTTGACAGTGGGGACACATACGGAACTACACCCCCTGCACCTAACTGGTGAAACAAAAGCAATCAGTTCGCAAGTTACTACTGTGAAAGAGAGGCTTACTCAGGAGGAACGCTCCCATCTACTAGAGTGGGTGCACACCCACTACCAAGAGGTGTTGAATATCGGGCAGCTCCCCAACTATGCTGGTTCAAGAGACTGGAGGAATGCCAACTGGACCTTTAAAGCAAGGAGAGGCCAACTCTTTCTTAACTAATAAGTCTGGCGTGCTCCCCAGCACAAAGATGTTCGAGGTTCATTGGGGGAAAGTGAATTTGATGCGGATATTGATCAGTTGCTATCTTTGGTGCAGCAAAGGGAGGTACTGAGGGACGAAATCATGGAAAAATGCAAAAGGTGGCCACATATGTAGGGAAAACTCTATCCAATTACCCTCATTACCCTCATTTCCCTCCAATTACCCTAACCTGCACCTACACATATCACAGTTACCTCACCCAATAAACTAGGTGAACTTATTTATCTATCTTCATTTATCATTCCTAGTCAAAATCTCACTAATCTAGTCACTGGTTCTCGTAGTACACAAATGCAGTCCACTCCAGTGTTGGGCATAATCTTATCGTCGAATACGAATACGATTGTAATCGTGATAATTATTCGTTGATTCTGAGTCAACTGCGATTATATCCTGTGACAGTTCCCGCGAGATCCAAGGGAATGCGCTGCCGTCGCTCCGTTGTTTCCCAACGGGCGTCGGGCGCTTGTTCCCGTGTTTTCGAAAGCCTGCGTTTGGCGATGGATGAGTGATCCCCTAGAACTGGAAAACCTATCTTCTCCGAACGTAGCATATATGATATTAGTACGAGTTGTATCTCTTATGGTACCTACTGTCACACCCCTCTCTATCTATGAGTGTGGATTTAGGCCCCCATTGCACCACGGGGCGCCTAAGTCTATTACAATTCTTATTCGTGTAATCGTATTCGTCTGTCGGCGATTACACGATTACAACCCCCAAAAATGTGTCACGGTCATCAATTTCAATATGGCGTCCTTCCTATAAATGCGGCCTTGCTAATATTATCTAGCTTCAGAGGGACATCCTATTGAAATAGATTTGAGACAAATAGGCTGGGCTCCAATCGAATTAGTTTTAAGGACGTCCCTCTGAAGCTAGGTAATATTAGCAAGGCTTTGCATATTATAGGAGATACGCCCGATTGAAATTGATGGCCGTGACGCATTTTTATGGGTTGTATTCGTGTTATCACCGACAGACGAATACGATATATAATCGCAGTTGACTCAGAATCAACGAATAATTGTCGAGATTACAATCGTATTCGTATTCGACGATAAGATTATGCCTAACACTGGTCCACTAAATATATTAACTAGCTGAGCTTTGTAGAGCGTGCTAGTTAATCTGCACTATTATTGTATAGGATAGCACGGTGCACAAACACTACCAAAAAGCAGAGCAACATGTATTGGACGGGGTTGGCGCTGTAAACAACGCAGCAGGCTCTTAGTCTTTTACAAAACACCTGTCGAAACTAGATCCTCTTCTGTTCACCAAACAAATTTGAAACTTTATAGGGAGCCTCTCTGGGACATCAAGAGACGAATGAAATTATGTGATCCACTCTAACCAGTTGATTGAGCTAAGTTCTCTCCATTTCACTCTAGGAAGTTTACATTTGGTATAGGAAGCAACTCTGGGACATCAAGGGACCAATGGAATGACGGGCTTCCCTAAGAATGACTTACAAGTTTTGTGGCAATTCACATGTAGTAAATTCTTAAAACAGGGTTTTATGCTGTATGTCAGTTCTATGTTGCCAGGAGTCCGGGTTTTGCTCGGACAGTCCGGTTTTCTACCAAGTTGTTCGGGAGAAAATTCCAAGTCACTCTCATGGCCGAATGTCCGGTTTTTCGCAGGAAGGGTAGAGAATGTCCAGTTTTTGTACGTCTTACCATTGGTTGCTCTCCTAAGAACTCAGATATGAATTCTAGAAGAACTACCTATTTCAAGGTTGAATTAACTTTGGCAATCGACGCAGTAAAGCTTATCTAAATGTCCAACATCGAAATACTTCTATTCTTCTCACATAATTTTATCCGAAGGAATTCTCGATCCCATCTGTTAAACACTACTTGTGCATTGTCTCTTTAAGTTTTAGAAATAAGTGAACTAACACTAAACGAGTACTTCAAGGCTTAATATCAAGTGTTTTGTTGCAAAAAATTCAGGTTACGGGTTTTTACTGATTCGTCTATCCATGCCTATCACTCAGAACGGGCTCAATTTTTAAAATTTGACCTTTTCTATTATTCAGTCGATTCGACTATAAGGCTATCTCGATTCCATTAGTACTTATCCATCTCCAGTCACAATTCTGAACAAATATATACCTACATGAAAGTTCTTGAAATAACTACACTTTGTAATTAATATTGTCTTATTTTACTTAATTTATGGCAGTACTTACTCAATCCCTCATTGCTTTGTGTCTTAACTAATGAATAAAACAAAAAAAATTATTTTGAGCTCTTGATTGTTTAATTAGGTACCAACTCAAATCATAAATCACAGAATTGAAATTAGAATAACACGAGCAAAAATTAAATTTTTAACTTCATATTCTACCTGCTCGATTTAGCTAAAAGGTTAAAATCGTTAAAGTTGAGAGCCTTAATTGGTTGCTGAATGATGGGTAGCAAATATTATAGCCGGTTATACTTCAATATTCTAACCGTAAGTGATGCGTTTACTTCTACTATCGTAATAGGAATGAGTAAATAGGTACCTGCCGAACAAAGGTACCTACCTACTGATATTATAGGCGCACAAAAATGTATTTAAGACGTCACATAAAATTCAAACATAAATGGAATAAATTACAGCAAATATTGTTTAGTGGAACGTATAGAAAATGCATAGCAGGTAGAAAAGTCACATTGTAGGAAATGCATATCACTCATTGTGCTGCAACCATGGGGTTTATTAATGTATTGTATTACTGTTTTCAATCTGCCTACCCGACTCATAGTGTCCGGTACTTTTTCCAGTATTACCTGGCAACCCTGAGTCAGAAGGAAAGGGTTCGGGCGGAAATATGCTCGATACAAACCTTGGGAAGTATTCAACTCTGAGTCAAACGAACTTTGGTAGACTCAAATTGGACCAATATTAAGTAGCTAGGTGGTTTTGAAGGGCAAAAGTCATGACGGGGGGAGGAGAGGATACCGAAAATTCCGTCGATTTTAAATCGTTTGTAACTCTATTATCTGAGGAAATAATTTATAATTCTTGGGGTCAGATCGCTTTGTTTTGGTATACTTTACAACGTTGGTGCTTTTGAAAATTTTGGTAGGGCGCACAATTTAGGAATTAGTAGGGAAAAACTTGGAAATGTGACAATTTAGCTAACTTCGTATTCCACCGTTCACTCCACTCCACTCTATATGTTGTATTCCATCAGTTTCGTGATGGCAGACAAAGAATCTTCAGACTCAGAACGGGCTCAATTTTCAAAATTTGACATCAAACCATTTCTGTTATTCAGTCGATTTGTTCCTTGTGGGCCCCTTGACTATCCTATCCTAATCCCAATAGTACCTACTTATCTCCTGTCACGATTCCAAACAAATATTTTATTGACTTAGTATTTATCAGGTGTTATGGCTTAAATGAATAATTACCTTCTATTCTAGTTTTCACGAAATGGGGTACTACGATCTGCCTGCAGTAATAGACTTCATTCTGAAAACTACCAACCAGAGCCAAATCACGTACGCAGGCCATTCACAAGGCACTACGGAATTTTTAGTGTTGGGATCCACTCGCCCTGAATACAACGCTAAAATCAAAGTGGCCGCTTTGATGGCTCCTATCGCTTACCTCGACCACTCACGGGGCACTGTTAGAATGTTAACGGCTTTTTCAGGAGTTCTATCGGTAAGTTTGGATAAAATTTCAACATATTCGTAGTTGGTAAAGGTGAAGCGAACCAATTTTCATCTTTAAGCAGGAGTTACCGGCTATAAATGAAACCATTTGGTGCAAGGCTACTCATATAATAGGGAGGAACATGTTATCCTACCCATAACATCACGATTGGAGAACAATTCGATATTTATTTATCTGATCTGAGATTTAGGTTACGTATATCATTTGAATCAGATGGATACTTCATGCAATCATGCAAAGCTTAAGACTTTAGACCTTAAGACTTATGGCCATTTTACATTCCTTTCTTGACCCAATGTGTCCAAGAAAAGCATTGCAATTTAAGAAAAATAAAATAAAATAAATAAACAAATAAATCAACGATCTAAATCGATCACGACGAAGTTTAGGGAAAATCATTTCAATGAAGGAAACGGAAGTTAATAAAAAATAAAATTCGTAAGGAAGGAGTGCTTAAGAGTCCGGTGGTATCTTATATCGGTCTCCTGCTTAAAAATTGGTTGACCTTAAAAATTGGTTAAGACCCAATATTTCATCTAGAAGCAAAATCAAATTTCGGCGTCAACATACTGTACAAAATTCTTGTTATTCTGCGATTTGGTTTCCAAAATTAAGGACACGCAAAACCCCCAGATGGTAAACTTGTACATTTTGACGTTGGTAGTTAGTCTGATCATCAATACCAACGTATATCAACCACTGCAAACATGTGGTTTGCAAGCTGATTCACTACTAAACTTGATATTCTCGAAAAAAGATTAATTATGTAGTTTGATATTTGTTTGTATGGATCAAAATTACTTTTTATTCGAAAGAAATAAATTGCTACAACCAAGTTTACGCTCGAATTCGGCGGCATTAACTGAATTATCTTGACCTCTCCATCTTTTTGGTAACAAATAGCAAAGCGAGATCAAACCAATCTATAGTCCATGACCGATGTACAACCTATTTCAATGAGTGAACAAAATTTATCAAAAGAAAAATCAGTAATTATAAGCTTAGCGGCAAGTAACGGATATGGAGAAAATCTCGTTGACAATGGTGTCTCGTTGACGGATGTGGATCCGTTCATAGGAAAAAGAGTAGATTTGGTCAGGGAAGATATAGTTTTGGAGGATTCAATGGTAAAACAGATAACGAATTAAAACGAAAACGATAAAGAATTTGCAGGAAGTAGGAGCATGAAGAGGATTTCGGGGACAATTAAGGATGAATCGACAGTTGCGAATCATATTAAGAAATCCAAGGAAATCATCTTCAGGAATCCAGTCACAGTTACAACTTTGATTTAACAGATAGATAGTTTGTAGATATCTTTATTTTTGTCCAAAGGGAAGTACGTTGAATGGACTGAACAAATTCGAAATTATCAAGAGTGATACGTCTGGTAAATGTCTAAATGACCTCAACCAGAAGGGTCATTAGCAGCATGAGTGGTCTTTATAATTTTCATTTTTATGATTCAATTTTTAAATGGCCATAACTTTTTTTGATTACAACATAAGAATCCATCTGCAACAATCGTTGTTTCCTATACAAACAATTATGTGGAGAGCATTCTACTGATTTACGATTAACTTATAAATTAAATTTTCGTATTGTTTTTATTTTCTATTACATTCGCAGACAACGTTGAAAGTTCTTGGAGTTTACGAGATACTCACCAACAGCCCTCTGCTCCATTACTTTGACACGTCGTTGTGCAAGAAAACTGCAATAACTATCAACATTTGCGACAACTTCCTCTTCGCTTTGGTTGGCTTTGATTCCCAACAATTCAACATGGTAAGTCCTTATAGAAATAAAATATGTTATTGTCTTATTTTAATAATAACTTATTTATGTTAGGTTGGTGTGGAGAGGGGGAGGGGGTTGTTTCAGGATTGAGTTGAGAAACTTTCCGCAGCAATTTTACAACTAATTTGCGATATAAAGTACCTACCTTTTGAAATAGTTCAAAACTGCTATTTCGTCCGAGTTTTGTGGTTCAAAAATTATTTTCGTTAGAATGAGAAAAGAATGTTACGCTTTATCATCAGAAGAGTTCAAAAACACTCCATTATACAAATACAGCCTATTTTGGGAGCTAAACATGCTATTTGAGCTCTAAAATTGCCTTCCTGTTAATATTTATGGTCCATGAATATCACTATTTGGTTCAACATAGAAAACAACGAAAACTTGGCCCTTCGGGCCTCGCAAGGGGCTGCGCCCCTGGACCCCCCGGTTGGTTTCCGCTTTGAGCCTTCGGCTAAAATGCTAAACATGGAACATGCTTTCTTCCCGATAATTCGTAAATGTAAATAAATTTAAAACTACGACATAAATGTTTTACTAATCGAAATTAGAACAGAGTACCTAGGTAGGAAATTTTCTGTTATGGTGCGCGTCTACAATTACTATCACCAAGATTAACTTTTCAACCAAGTGACAACAAAACAAGCGGCATTGTTTACTATACCCATTTATAACATAAATAAATGTATAACTACGACATGAATAGAAGAACAAGTACGAAAGAAATGCGTGATAATTTGAGAGCTTTCCAACGAGTGGAGAACGATTTTTGTCCGGTGAAAACTAAAGAAGTTTCATTTCCCCAACAACGGCTTGGTTGTACGTGAAAATCAAAAGAAGTAATTTCGTAACGTTTTGGGGCAGTTAGCTCAAGGCTAAAGCATGTTCCATGCTAAAAAAAAAAGTTTGCGTTGAGAGCGGTGCATACTTTCCGGTGTTCATAACATGAATGTGTAAGCTGTGATATGGTCAGTATTACTTTTACTTTTACAGTATTACTTTACTTTTGATATGGTCAGTATTACTATGGTCGTAATAAACTGTGTCTTGGGGCGTTCATCTAAAAATAAGATTAATAAATGATCAATAGAATATCCGAGCAGTGAACCTTGTGACCTTAGTATCTTATGACACATATAATAGATCAGAAATTTATGACTATGAGAACAATAAAACTTGTGGTTTTAGTCTCCCCGTGTGACTGAATATCACACCTATGGTTTACTTTGGAAGTAGAACTATTTTACACTCACATGACTCCCGCAATTCGAGAGTATTCCTGCGATGGTGACGAGTCGTTTTTGCTGAATGTCCACTAATGGGTGGGGGTTGTTCGCATGATAATAATATTAATAATAATAATAATGTTTTTATTGTTGCCATACCACTGCACATCACAAAAGTCAAATTTACAAAATACATATAAAGATATATAAAATTGATACGTTATTAAGTACAATTTGTACCCAATAATCGGAAAGAGGACATTAAATTTGGAGAACCACCCGGCCTCTTCACGTACTACACATTTTTCGACATAAAAATCGTTAAATTATGTTTAACCTTGAAAATATTGAAGAAGGTAAGGGTTGAGGAAAGATTCAAAATCGTACAACATGCATTGAAGAGCAAATTTCTGCATTTTCTCGCCATACATTTTTAATATTCCTATTCTTCCAATTTGAAGTACCTACTCTTTCAAGTGAAAAAGTGCTATCTTCCGTAGGTTTTTTTTAACTTTAAAATTTATGTAATATTATTTTCCATTTATTATTTTTCTTTTTTGTGATGCTTGAATTTTGGGATTTTCGAAATGCGGGTTTTTTTTTTAAATACATAGACCTTTTTAGAATATTTTTTATTATACTTCTCAGGTGTGCTAAAAACAAAAAGTTCTAAACGTTCACTAAATTCAAAGCCTGTTCACAAATTGGTTTACCATTAATACTAATTGTGACAAAAACCTAACTTAGCTTGTGAGGTAAATGAAAGATCCTTGTAGAGTAGTAATACGTAGCGTTGTTTATTTAAGTATTATTAAATGGGGCTTGGTATGCTCTATTTGTACCTCAGAAGGAGGACAGCTAGATTCCTAGTGTCCAATCGGAGGGCTCGTTATCTAAAAAAATGTTACGTGAATGCATACATGTCCGTAGGGGCCAGGAAAAGTGTAATGCACTGGTGAGGGGTGGGGGGCACAAAGCTCCCAGTGTAGCCGGCCAGAGCCAGAGCGGCCCGACCGTCCTGCATTCATCCACCATGGCGGCTCCCGGGGCCACCTTGGCGTGTGAATGAATCGTGACTTTAAATGCACTTATCGCTCACCCCATGATTCCAAGGCATGACGTTTGTCTTACAAACTGCTACGTCAGATGCCATACATACAAGGGCTATACTCTGTTTACCATGGGAACTGACTGAGGAGTAACTGTAGAGGGGATCATCGCCGACTATTTAGGTTGCTTTTGGCTAAATGGCCTCCTCCAGTAGCTTGTGAGATCTCTGATATTCGACTGGGGTGAGTGATAGGATCTTGGATAATAGGGTGGACTAACCCAATGATGGAATCTTCCATGGAGACGAATGAACTTAAAAGTCGAAGCAGAGTGTTTGCGCATGTGTAGAAACTATTGCTATTGAGTAATACTATCAACGATTGAGACTAAGCATGAGTGAATTTGATAAGTTTTAAAACGCTATCCTCAATTTTTCAATCACGCAGCAGAAGATTAAAGAACTTTTGTACACAAAGTTTAAACGTGGTGGTGAGGGGGGGGGGGGCATTTTCTAAAATATGTTGGATGAAACATTTTGTTCCAACTTAGTTATAAAACTAACCGATTAACCGCCCAAGTTTTTGCACTCGATCTTGATACAACTAGCATGCAGGGGCAGCGAAATCGATGATAACATAACTTCACATCTGCTAATTTTGTTCATAGACACTCATGCCAATCATTGCTGACCAAGGACCATCTGGAGCATCTGTGAAACAGCTGGTTCATTTCTCTCAAGAAACACATAATGGTGAGATAAACTCTTTTATTATTTTACTTTTGAAGTCAGTAGTTTTATATTATTCATATTTTCTGTGAACCTCTAAACCTGCTGATTAGTGCTTGGTCTCAACAAGAGAGTCATCTGACAAAATACAGACTTGAGTGTCCCCGCAAATTAGACAATATTCATTTAATCCCCACTTAAGAATTCTTTTCCAGATTAACCCGTTAGCTTCGGTAGATTATTTTACGTATTCCGTACGAGCTGAGGGTCATGGACAGCATTTTGCAGGGCTATTTGGTTTTATTGAAGGCGCAAGAATCGGGAAAGTGAACATAAGCACCAGATTGAGATGGCGTACGTCCAGATGGACCATGTCAGTGCCCTACATATTGTTTCTTGTTTTCTCATCTGTTAAGTGTGCTGCACAAAAGTCAGGCAACAGTCGAGGGTCAAATAACTAGGTATTTATTGGATTTCTTAGTTGGAATGGTTTAGTCAAAGTACGTTAGTTGGGGTTTTTTGAATTTTGTTAGCTGTATGTAACTACTACCTGCTGATTCGAAAAAAATTTTAGTCTCAGTATTTTTTCAGGCGCGAGACGTAGAAGTGTTTTTCAAGGGTGTGTTTTTTAAGTGTTTATTTCAAGGATTCTCAGATGGTTCATCTCATACAGCTCCGTAAATTCTTCTTGAGATTTTTCTCTCAAATCTTAGCAAGGCCGTCACGTCATGAACGGAGAGTGTCCAGTACTCTGACCCGTGTGTTAGTACTGGCCTGATGAGAATCTTGTACAGCCGAATCTTTGAAGCACTTGAGAGAAATCTACTTTTCATGTGTTTACGCAATCCAAAGTACGATCGATTGGCTGCCACGAATCTCCTCTTGGTTCTGAACCCATCAAGTGGTTGGCATTTACTTGCGTTCCAAGACGGATAAATTCAATTACCATATCAAAACTTTGGAGGAATCGTATGCATATATTTAGTTTTGGCCACATTCACTTATAGACCCCTCGCCGTAAATCAATTTGGCCAGCATACTTTAAGAGCTAAACTGACCAACTGTACAGAGATTCCCACCAACCTGTATCCCAGACCTGCTTACGGCTATCTCCAAAGTGTTTAAAGCAGACAACTAAGTCTGCCTCCTGAAGTCTGTCTTCTTGCCTTATTTTTGTGTGACTGATTGCTCCAAAACAGTAGACTGAACCCGCACAACACAAGTAGCTTTCTTCACCGTCATTCTAATTGGACCCTATATCTCCGCTCGCCCAGGGGGGGGGGGGGGGGGGGGTCTTCTCCCTTGCACTACTTGCACCACTACGTATGATCTTCCTTCACGTTTTTTGGCCAAACTAAACGGTCTTTTGAGCTGAAAATAGCTACTCGGAGGTTTTCAAGTGCGCTGAATCTGAATATGAGACCGAAATTTCGAAATTCCAACACATGAATGTTCTCCATTGTGCCTTCCCGAGCAACATGCGGAGGGAGAAAATTTGGTCAGTTGTTCCTTCCCCCTCTATAAAATCCGCTTGGGGGTGAGTTATTGTGTGCGTGATAAATGGAGATGATTTTTGGCTAGACAGTATATACGCTACTCCTGGTTTCCAGTATGATACAGAGCGTTAGCATCATTGAGTTCGCCATGTAAGATAGTAGGTGTTCTGTTATCTTGTATTTAGCGAATTTTCGTAGAAAATGAAGCTATTGCAATGGCTCGGAAATTTTTAAAATAATAATTTTTGAAAATGTTCTTCATTAAAATCGAAAATCCGTTTTGGGACATTCTAAAACGAATCCCAATATATATATATATATATATATATATATATATATATATATATATATATATATATATATATATATATATATATATATATATATATATATATATATATATATATATATATATATATATATATATGAAAAAGCGTTAAACTTTACGTTTAATTTATAACGATTTTAATAAAGTGTAAATACCGTGTGCGCGCGCGTGTGTATGTGTGTGTGTCATTCCAGACGATAACTTTCCATAGGATTGAGATGAAAATTCTGTTCTTGCGCTAAATAATGAAGCTTTCCAAATGAAAGGATGCGTTCGTTCGCCAGCACTTTTTGAGCACATTAAATTGGTCAATTTTAAAAAAATGTGCTGGAAAAATCACTAAAAATGGCTAAAAACGGCTAAAAATCGTTTAAATCTAAATTTTTCAGCTGAACCCGCTACTTACTCAAATGAAGTTTATTACCTATAAAATAGATAATTCGAAAATTTATGTACAAAATTATGCTGAAAAAAGTATTTAAATTCCATAAAAATTTGTTAATAAATCGAAAAAACTGCACAAAAAAGTTAAAACTTCAAAATCACTTTTTGAATAGCAGATTATTATTTAGAATACGTTTTTTGGTCATAAAATTAATATTTAAAAATTTCTTTGCATCCAAAAAGCTCAAATTCAAATCAATTCATACCATAATATCATATCAATTCATACCAATCATACCATAATTCACGAAAATTCGCTCATACGATCATGCTGCATGACTGGAACTTTTTTTCTAACTTCTATATTGGTGTCATGAAATCCTTTTTGAAGTTTGCGAGCGAAAAATATTGGCACGTTAATTGCATGCAGTTTTTCATCAGTTTGACTATCCTCAGCTTTCACGGCTTCTGATATTTCCTTTGGAGATACTGGCTATCTTGGGCCATCGCCATTGTGTCTAGCGGCGCCCACCAAAGCTCGAATGATGAACACGCTACGCCTGAAAGAACTGCGGGCAATAAGAGCTGTTTCTCTCAAGTGTAGGAGGCAATGTAATTACATTCAGCCTGTGGTAGATAGGAATACTTCCTCCTCGATTCTTGCAATACCTACTACACCTAAGGGGATATATTCTGGACTACCAGCCTTCAGGATATCCTGTGGGTGTAGCAGGTTAATCGTCTCTCCCCTTTGAAGGAGTAACTACTCCATTTCCATCACCTCCTTGTCATAAGCCGATAAATTGCAAATAAAAGGAGGTATGTCAATTCTTCATAGTGCACCTTTTTTCAATGTATTTTTAGTAAAAGGTGGACAAATTCACTATCTAAGCTTTAAAAAATCGATAAAAATATAAAATTTCTCCAGTAGGTTAGGTACCTATAATATTGCACAACCAGAAAATATGAAATCCAACCTTAAATAATTACCATCTACATTTGCAGCTAAAGCACCGAGGAATTTAGTCTCAATGTTTCTAATGTATGACATATCATGTTGAATAGCTGGGCTGATGCAGATATTGCTTTATCAATTTATAAGTAATCATCTCTGTTTCTCTTCTTAGGTGAGAAGTTCACCAAGTTCGACTACGGATGGTGGACTAACCACCAACTCTATGGTCAGTTTTCGGCTCCTGAATACGACCTATCAAAAATAACGGTACCAATAAATTTGCACTACTCACTCAACGACTGGCTAGCTGGAGTTCCGGTAAGTTGGAAAAACATTGAATGCTTTAAAATGGGCAAGATTGTATCTAAGTATGCTCTAAAATGCTATAAAAATGTATCATCCGGTTAAGGAACAAAATTAACGAGGAAAGTTTGAACTAACGATTACCGATGGCGAGACATAGCAGCGAATAATAGATATGCATTTCGATTCCGAGAACACAGATAGGTAGCGGAAGCATTGTTTTCACTTTCGGAAAATGAAACAAGAAACAACTTCTTTTCAAAATCAAAATTCCTACCCACATTTTACGTCTAAGACCATGCGATTTTGATGAAATTTTCTGGAGATGTGCGGGTTAGAATATAGACAGTCGCCTATGGGTTTCATGTTTCCATTTAAAAACGCGCAAACGTAAATTTCATCAAGCATCATTTTCTCACGCCCAAGTAGTCTGATCTCGGTCAAATTTGGAGGATTTCAACAAGATGTGTGTTCCTTGTATCAAGCTGATTTTCTACAGTTTTCATCAGATTTCGAGGAAATTTTCAGGGAATGTGCGGGTTTGGATGTAGATGGTGCCCTGGCATCACATTGTTTTAAAATTATTACTTCATTCGGCGCATGCGCAAACGGAAATTGCTTCAAGCATAATTTCCTCGTTTTCTAATAGAACGATTTTGATGTTTTACGCTACATCTTGATACGCTGATTTTGATGCTTTGGAATTTTTAAAGATCATTAAAACATTCCCAGTTACGGATACGAAGAAGCTATGTGCCACACCCAGCTTGGTAGACTTTAAAAAAATTGTGAAGAGTTTTTTCCCCAGCAAATTTTCATCTAACATGAAGCTTTTACAATGGCCTTAAAAATTGTAAAATTATAATTTTCTATGATTTTGTTCATGGAGATTTAAACGCTTTTTAATTCTCCTTAGGTTCAAGATGAGAATTCCTTTCACGCACCTAAACATTTAACATTCCAAAAGAAAGGATGAGCCCGTCGGACAGCATTTTTTGAGGCTAATAAACTGGTCAAATTTTGAAAAATGTGCTGTAAACTGTGGTCACATTAATATGTGATTAAAAAAATCAATAAAAGCTTCAAAACATGCTTAACATCTAAAACCTTTGTTTGAATAGCATATTTTTATTTAGAAAAATATTTCGTTATCATAAAATTGATAGTTCACAATTTAGTTGCGCCGAAAGTGCTCAAATTTTAAAGCAATTTGACATAATTATAAAACGATAATTTTCCAAAACTCGCTCGTAAGATATTTTTAGCGAATTTTCGTAGAAAATTAAGCTATTGCATTGGCTTCATATATATATATATATATATATATATATATATGAGAAAGCGTTAAACTCTTAGATTCGATTCAGAATGCCTCAAAACGGATTTCAAAGAATACATTTTTTTGAAAATTTTGTTTTTAAAATTTTTGGAGCCATCTGGTACTATGATATGGAATTAATTACCACCTTTCAATGTAATTCTCCACATAACTTTGAGAATTATCATTTTAAAATCGATTTACATTATAAACCCCTACATTTTTTACCTGACATAATATTCAACAATATCTAGCGCCACATTCGATAGATATGTATTTTCCAATATCTTCCAATGCCAACCAGCAATTTCGGTTACAATAGCTACACAAAGCGTTTCATTAGTTACCGTTGAAAGACGAATAGTTGTAATTATTCAGATCAAACTTCAACTTTAAATAATTAATAGCTCACTATTAGTTATATGACTATCACTTCAGTTTAAATAAGCACATTATAATTCTAACTAGGTGTGAGTGATAGATAATTAGGTAGGTATTCACCCGTGGAGAGTTATGGGAGGAACGGCTGTTTTGTCACATTCCTTCGTGCTGCATCCGAATTCGGCGTAACAAGGCACACAATAATAACAATAAAATTAATAGCAATAATACTAGCAGAACCTGAGGAAATAAAAACAGGGATTTCCGTTAATGGGTGGTAACACTTCAGCAGGTAAAAACAACCGGCACGTATTGGTACTGACTGCTGTATTCACTGGGATCTCGCTTGGTGCTGTAGTGGGGATGGCGCTCGGTGCCACTGCCTTCCCTTGGCGTGATCCTTCTTCTAGTTTATTCTGTGTTCTGTGGTACCTAGTTAGCAAAGCATGCGAAAATAATATGAAATGCTTGAAACAAGTAATATTTGTACAGTATTCATTCGATTTCAATAAAATTCTACAGGAATAAGTGAGTTGGGGTGAAAATCGTCTGCAGTCAATTTCATAACTCATAAACTATTCTTTTTATTTTCACTGCGCAAGCGCCAACTTTAAATTCATCATGCGTAATTTTTTCTAGGCCTATTGGTCCCATTCTGCTTGTATTCAGAGGGTATTTAGCTAACCTAAAATTTTTGTAACAATCATGACTCGTACGGTTTCCATCCAATTTCGATGATTTGGAGGATTCGTTAGTTAATTTCCAGAAAATAATCAACTAGGCTTACAATTTTGAGCTCCATCTTAATTTACTATTTTACCAAAGGAACCCGCTATGGAATCTTTTAAGATTATTTAAAACATTTCAGTGTTACATTTCTGTAGCAGAAATGAGCGGATGTGCCACTCTCAACTTGGCAGGCGTTTGTTCTCTTGGTCTAACTATTATAAAGATTAATGTTTTAAAATTATAAGCAAGTTATTCTAACCACCTATCTGTATAGTGCCTTGATGTGTGAAGCAGCCCCACCATGAGCAGAAATTGAATAGGCATATCTCCGATTAGTTAAGATATGTTTTCAGATTGATGTCCAACGCATTTATTGGTTAAGTTCCACAAAATGTTTCCGGCTTGATTACGCAACTTTTTCTAAGCCTTCCGGGGCATTGGAAAAGTAAATAACAAGGCAGAGTTGTCATAGTGTTGAAAAAGAAAATCAGGTCAAATGACCATAATTCTGAACCGTTGGAATATTCTATAGTCGATGCCATTTCTGAATAATTTGTAAATAAATATACTAGTACCTACATAATTAAAATTGGCATTAAAAACGGTGCAAAAATATGGACTCAATTTTAAAAAACACTCAGGTTCTCTGCTGCACTTTTTCGAACCTAATTTTACCGAACTGTCGTGGCTCGACTTGTAGGTATTTCGCATAGATTTTACAAATAAATAGACACGCGTCAGATCAGCCGGCGTTAGCAGACAAGAAATGCGTTATGCAATATGGCGCCACCAAAAAAACATGCCACCCGTGGGAGGGGGGGGGGGGGGGGGGGAGTGACGGTCAAACACCATATAAATACGGAGCTGGCTGACCTGACGACATCAATCTAAATCCAATGCTTACATCGTACATATACATGTACATATACATCGTGCATTTACATCGTTCCTCACATCTTTCTACCAAAAACCTCAGGCCACGAAATTTTGCTTTCCACTTTGATCCTATAAAGTTTGAGCTACGGGATTTTGCATTCCGGCCTCAACCTATCCAATTCATGTCACAGGATCCTGCATTTCGACTTTGTCCTTCATAGTCCATGGCATTTCGCATTCCCACATGCTCCTCTGTTGGCAATAGGATCCTACATTCCAGCCGCGGTCCTAACAAATTTATCTCTGAAAATAGCCCTCTGGATTCTGCATTCCGGAATTAAATTCAGATATCCTTATCTTCATGATCCAAAGTGCGAACAAGGGTTTTATTAGTCCAGGATCATCACGATAAGTTCAAAGTTCAAATTCACTAGATTCACTTAGCGTCACCCGCACGTTGCCACAACAATAACTATGTATAACTAATTTGTTACATATTGGGGAGTAGTGACTGTGATAACATTATGTTAATCTGTTCCAGGATGTTGAGAGACTCCATAGTCACCTCCCGCACTCAACGATGATCCAGGTGCCTCTGCCTGCGTTTAACCATTTGGACTTCATGTGGGCCAAAGATGTGAGATCTTTACTTTACGATGACATGATTGCGATGCTCAAGCTGCACTTATAAAAATGGTCAATCAATATTGAGGAGCATCAAATGCGTGTGATATTTGTTTGTTAAAATACATTTAAAAAAAAAGTGCTGTAACGTGATTCTTTTATCATGTTCCTTGGCTATCATGGACACAATCTGTTGTGATCGTTATAAACCACGGCTACAATATGTTATGTTATATGTTACCTTGAGAATGGAATGCTTGTTGTTCTGTCGTGTAGATTAAAAATATTTTTTAAATCTTTTTTCTCGTTCTTACAAATTTCCACATTCTTCTCGTTCCTACAATTAATTGTTTTACCAGTTACAATACAATCTTTCGGCTAAATACGAATATGAAAATGATCGACTTATCCCCCATCTCTGTGGTACAATTTATTTGAATGAAAACGTCATAATGAAGGGGACATAATGAAGATAGTTAACTCTTGAAAGGCCAACTCAAATACACCAGAATATGATTGATACAGGCAAAATGTTTAGTATAGATTTTTTTGGGCCTCTCGCTCGAACACAACGCGAAAGCAAACGAAGTGTCAAATGTCAATCGTTTTGCGATTTTGGTCATGTTCCGGGCAAACGTTTTTCTTACAAACCTCAGATTTCAGAAGAAAACCCTCAAGTAACCACCTAAGTAGAAACCATAAGTCAAAACATTCCTGGTCATTGGCTAGAACGACTGGACTGTTTCAGAACGTAAACCATCAACAATTTTTTCGACCTCTCTCACGAACACAAAGCTTCCCTCCCTTCGGTAGATAGTGAGGTATCGTATTGTGATGATTACTTATAAATTGATAAAGCAATATCTGCATGAGACCAGCTATTCAACATAATATGTCATACATTAGAAATGTTGAGACTAAATTCCTAGGTGCTTTAGCTGAGGAAGCAAAAGCAAACAAAGTGCCATTATGTCGAATTTTTCGGCAATTTTGACCATGTTCCGGGCAAATTTTTTCATAAAAGCCTCAGATTTGTGTTCATCCACCCAAAAACCATAACCATGTCAAGGAGAAATAGTATGTCAAAACTTCCTTGGTCAATGGCCATAACGACTGGGATGTTTTAGAAGGTACCCAACTGATGAAGAATCATGAGACCTAAACCATCATTATTTTATTATATCATTTATTTATTTTTATATAGAATAGGTATATTCTATTGGGGGGGTTAAGGAAAACAGTGGTTTGTGTTCAAGGTGGTATATTTGCTTATTGTAAAATGAAATCTGGGGGACACCCCCAGACCCCCGGATTGTTAATGTTAGGATCAAGGATCAAACCAATGAAACACAGAATGTGTATTTCGGGGATTCCCCGGAGGGCTGGTGGCATTCTGTTAAGTTCGGCCGAAGTTCATTCCGCGTTCTTGGAATCCAGCGCCTTGGATTGTAGACCTACGTGACGTAGACCCTTCCCGGGGATATTAACGTTTTATAAGGTGGCAACCCTGTGACCAATTGTGATGTTAACTTATGAGTTCCAAAGACGAATAGAAGCATGGAGGCTTTGAATCCTCTGTACTCACGGGCGTAGCCAGCCCGAATTTCTTGGGCCCGCTGACCCGGTGACATACGGGTAGTTTCCCAGCGCTTAACTGGCTACGCCAAAGACTTGAATAATTGAATTTAGAGAACATAATTGCATATCGCATGACCTCGTAATTTAACCTGAATAATCTCCCAGAAAGTTCTGGTGGCCGAATCCCGACCAAAATAAAAGAAGACCGCGGCCGACTAATCAATAGCTACAATGAATAAACTACCATCATCTGTAGGGATTCTATCACGTCGAATATCAATGAAATTTTATATTCGTCAAAGAGAATTCCAGTTGAGATTTGGGAACCTTACCTCAATAGGTCATAGGTAATCGATTACATCAATGAAATAAATTCAGGTAAGTAATTAGATATCGAAATGAGTTCCTCAATATCTTCCCTTGAAACTTAAATAAACTTTATTAGCATGTAAAAAAGATGAATTATGAATTGAACTCTAAACATGTAAAATGTAAATGTTTTGTGCGAATTGTATTCAGCTGAATTGAAGGTAAAACTCAAAACATTGCATTTCACCTCGAGGAGTAAGTTTATTGAACTTGGACAAACTAACTGGTTTTAAGACTCGAACTATTAATTACAAGAGGCTGAATGAATTTTTCAATAGTGGATGGATTTCAACAATACAATAGCAGCAATTCCGCAATATAGGTAGGTAAATTTTTGTGTTTCTGAACTAGAACGGGTTACATTACCCTACTTAATCACAATAGGTACATTTAAAGTATCACAACATCAGTCCGATTGGAAAATTATTATTAATAGAAGTAGTGATTTTTTCTTCTTCAAACGAGATCTTTAAACAAGAAAACACCCACTTCCTGATGAATTAGTCAAATAATCATAAAGATTACAAGCAATCCAACTAACGTCTGAATACTAACTGTCAATGAAATGGGAGCAGTAAGTACCGGTCTTTCTTACCTACCGGCTTATTTATAATATTTATAATAATACTAGAGGCCTGTTAGGGCTTGGAAAGCCCTAATCTAGTCCGTATAACAGTAGTACCTAACAGGAACTCAGCACATTATAGTAACGATATAAGTCCTACCTATCAAATTTCAACTTAATACAGTGAACAGGAAAGAATTTAGCTCACTCAGCTGATCAGAAAAGACCCCATCATTTCACTCGTCTCTTAATGACCCAGAGAGTCTATCAAATTTCAACTTCCTACAGTGAACAGGAAAGAATTTAGCTCACTCAGCTGATCAGAAAATACCCCATCATTACGTCTCTTACTTACCGACACTTTAGCAACAAACTTGGAGCCGTGCTGATTCGGAATTATAAATATATTAAGACAGTTCGGAATTATATATAAAGTTCGCTAAGTTCTTCAGTTTCAATTTCTTCGTTCAGAAATAACTCTCCTAGATGTTAGTAACTTCACTACGTTTCTTACTTACCGTGAATTGATGGAAACTTTTGTTACCGCCACAGCCTAATAAATAACTCTCGTTGATAAGGACCGCCTAGAACACGATCAAGGCGGGTATAGAAACGAACGGCGACACTTTTGCAACAAACTTGGGGCCGTGCTGATTCAAATGAGCAGTCTAACACTAAAATCGGACCGCGAAGTTCTTCGCAATTTCAAGGACTGTTCGGAATTATATATAAAGATTATAATAATGCTTGCCACTATGTATTATATTATATGAATATTATATTATATTATATATTTTCATTTATACACACACTCGCGCGAATGATGGGTCGCAGGGCTACGTGAGTAGGTACTGATTGCCCAGTCCGTAGAGAACACTACTTGAGCAGCGTTTCCACTCACCATTATCAACATACTAGCCGCTCCGGCTCGCTTCGCTCGCCTCCACGTCACTTTAATCGCTTCGCCTCGCTTCCCCTCGCAATTTGACCGACTTCCCGTCACTTTTTACGATATCCGATTTCGGATTCAGATTCGGCGGGATCAAACCTTTATTTCGCCCGCGAAAACCGTTCCGAAAAACGTACCTTTATGGAGTATATTTTAATCAGAAAAAACCAAGTTTTTCGTCGAACTTTTCGAGAAAACGGGTCGGTACTCTTGCATTTTTTGACGCATTTCCCGATACTTTTTTCGCGATCCGATCGCGCCGTCGTCTTCCTCGTAGAAAAACCTACGAAACCGGTATTTTTCCGGAATTTTCAACGGCCGTTTAGAGGGGTACAGGAAGCAGGGAAGTCCAAAAAGCGCACATTAACCGTTACTTCGACCCCCCTCCCGCCCTACAGCCCATGGTTCGGGTGGGATTAGAAAATTTTAAATTCGCTTATGCCCCCTTTTGGAAAATCCCAAGAAGATCCCTCCACTCGTACACTCCCCCCACTCAGCCGTTTGGCCGTGCATAGACACGACAGAGGGGTGGGGTTCGGGGGGATCTTACTGGACAGACATTTTCAAACCAAATAATCCTCCGTAAAAACACATTCTGTGTTGAAACTTTCGGCAGCCCTCACAAGTTATCTCCTGTTATCATGGATAGGTACTTAATATGGAATTTTTACATGTGCCTGAAAAAGGCTATGCAGCATAGTAGACACATCACTGATATGATCTTTTCTTCTGCTTATACTTTTGATCGGCCCTGGGTACACCAGGCCCTGGGTACACCTGGTTACCCACCTACTCGAAGAAAAGTACTACGGTCGAAATGTGTAGGTACGGTAAAATCAGGTCGAGGTAGATCCGATTATGATTTCTTTATCTTTATGTTTACCTATGTGATTTTAGTTCATTTCCACCAAAGAATTAGCATAATAAAGGATGTAGTATGCCAAATGAAAGGTAGTAGGGTTGAACAGCCTTGAAAGCATTTCCAAAACCAAGGCGGAAACTGCAAAATACACCGCAGTCGATTCATTAGGTTGGTACCTACCAACCTACCACCCAACCAGTGTACTCTACGATTTTGGAAGGTACTACGGCTTGCTCTCGCTAAATGCGGGGCCTCACATCAATTCACAGGTTGCCAAAAGGAAATTCAAAGCTCTTTCCAACGGTATCCTCAAAAATTGAATTTATTCAATACGGAAGGGAGCTATAGCCGATTTTGTTATGGAAGGTTGAAAACTCGAAAAAAATCTTGAATTGCAAATAACTCGAAAACAATGCCTCTAAAAAAAAGTCCATGAGACACTTTTTATTGCAAATTAGTTGTAGAATCGAACCCTAGGAGGTTAGTAATCAAAAGTGTGAACACATTGTATAGCTTTTCCAGATTAAATTCAACATTTTCCAAATTAATCTAACATTTTCCCAATTAAATCAAACATTTCCCCAATGGATTTAACAATACATGCAAAAAAAATAACCTCACAATGAATTTTTTGATAAATCGTCCTTTTTTGGGATATTCTTGATAATTTGCCTCCATTTTTTATTTTTCAGATCGTTCCTAAGATCAGAAAGACAATGTTTGGAAAATTTAGACTTTCCAAACTAAATTCTACTTTTTTCAAATAGGACTCAACATTTTCCAAATTGAACCCAACATTTTCCAAATTAAATCAAACGTTTTCCAAATTGAACCCAACATTTTCCAAATTAAATCAAACGTTTTCCAAATCGAATCGAACGTTTTCCAAATTAAATTCAACGATTTCCAATTTTAATTTCAACATTTTCGATATTAAAACAACGTTTTATAAACTTTTATTTAGATACAAATGAAAAAATAAAAATAAAACTTAAACGTTCACGCATCAGTAGATTTTTATCTGTATCGTATAACTAAATTTTAAAAATATTCATTTTTCGGAAGAATGTAGGTACCTTTGTAACCCTTTTTATGGGGCTAACTGACTACAATTTACTTATTGATTAGAAATTGTACAAAACTTCCCAATTTTGTTCACAAATGTCTAAAATATGTTAGCTAATATTGGGTAATTTAAATGGAACCCGGGGGATAACAGGTGATTGGTGGTTGTGGCGAATTTATTGTCCAGGCTTCAAAGAGTCCTACTTTTTAGTGGACAGTGTTTGAAGAATCTCCGTTGTCCCAAACGAGTTTTGGGTTGGTGAAAGACGCCAAGGATTGATTCTCGAGATGGTATTTAATGGAGTTTGGTCAAACTCTGTCTCATAAGTTGTTCGTGAAAGTGGCCCTAAGTAGGGGAGTGTAGGAGAGTGGGGTAATACCGCCAAGTCAGGGAATACCGTCAACCCCATATAATTATTTTACCACCTGAGTGACAAATCTTGTAGGCAAAATATCGTCATCTTTAGATCAGCAGAAATGTTGGAAAAGTTGGTACCTATGGGGTCATTAATTTTTTTTTTATATATATTTTTTTTATCATAGTTAAGCGAGTTCGCAGTTTTTGAAGCTAGGCGTTCTAGTATTATTGTTGTCGAATTGTCGTGGTAAGTAATAGTTTTTCATACGTTAATGTGAAATGTTTGGCATGAAGACGTAGGAAAATCATTAAGCTTTAATTTCCACCCATCACTTCATGTTTTTTTTTTTTCTGAAAACTGTAGTTTTTACTTAATGATTTTTCATTTTGAACAGTGGACTGGGGCAATATTGCCACACCAAGCTAATCAGGCTAATTCCGCCATGGCGGTATTGCCCCAATGCTCATTCCTCAGTCTTGTTGGATTATTTCAAAGTTGTTTGTTGTAATAATCACCTATTTCCATTAATTCTGATTATTTAAAATATAAATTAATATTTAAAAGACGAATTATAGTGTGATAGATTATCTCAATAAGCACATCTATGTTGACTTAATCGTGATTTATTAGATGCTAGCCGCTCTGGCTCGCTACGCTCGCCTCCACGTCCAGCCGGGGGCAAGCCCCCCAGACCCCCCATTAAATTGCTCGCTTCGCTCGCAAAATGTGGCATGTAGGGAATGTTGCTCGCTTCGCTCGCAAACGGTAGATCTCTAAGGGTAGGTTTAACTTCTGTAGGGGATGCTGCTCGCTTCACTCGCTTGAGGAAGTTATACTGCCCACCCAACTTGGCAGACGTTTTTTTCCGTCGGAAATTCTTACAAACAAATTAAATCTTATAAAACTACGTGGAACCACAAAAAAGTTTATTTGGGGATGTTGCTCGCTTTGCCCTCAAGGTATTGCTGTTTATGTGTAGGAAAAAATCCGTATTTATTCTGTTGAAATGGCTCTCGCTTCGCTCGCAAGGTATAGCTGTATACCTATGAGTACCTGCTCGCAACATTGTGAAACACCTGAGTCATCGAACTCCAAACACGTCTTCCTAGAGCCTTCTCGCGTCCACGGCACATATAATTTCTCATTTTAATAGCTTCGTCTCGCTTCCCCTCGCAATTCGACCGACTTCCCGTCACTTTTTTCGATATCCGATTTTGGATTCAGATTCGGCGGGATCAAAGCTGTATTTCGCCCGCGAAAACCGTTCCGAAAAACGTACCTTTACGGGGTATATTTTAATGGGAAAAAACGTAGTTTTTCGTCGGACTTTTCGAGAAAACGGGTCCGTACTCTCGCATTTTTTTGACGCATTTCCCGATACTTTTTTCGCGATCCGATCGCGCCGTCGTCTTCCTCGTTCAAAAACCTACGAAACCGGTATTTTTCCGGAATTTTCAACGGCCGTTTAGAGGGGTAGAGGAAGCGGGGAAGTCCAAAAAGCGCACATTAATTCTTACTTCGACCCCCTCCCGCCCTACTGCCCATGGTTCGGGTGGGATTAGAAAATTTTAAATTCGCTCGTTCCCCCTTTCGGAAAATCCCAAGAAGATCCCCCCACTCGTAGACTCCCCCCACTCAGCCGTTTGGCCATGCATAGACACGACAGACAGACAAACAAACAGACGGAGTTTCATTCTTATAAAATAGTATAGATATAGATAGATATAGAAGTATAGATTTACCTCCTATCCACTGAATAATTGTATAGTATCTACATAACTGCCTTCCTATATTAACATAATCGTTGTGAAATTCCACTCTCCATGTTCCCGTATTGATTTTGACAATGGACGTTAGTCTTGTGAATTTTGCTGCGACCTGAAGACGAGCACAACACATTAAAACTTTAAAAGCCAGGAAGATGGAATGCTATATAATATTTCTTTTTTAACGAGTTCTCGTTGAACGTTGCCAATAATTCAGTTCCTGTGAAGAACCAACACTATTTTACCAATATTTATCTTTTTCCAATTTAACTATTCTGATGTGGAAATTGTTTGTCAACTTTAGTGAATCCTTTTCTTGTCAACTAAGTTCCCAATATGGCGAGAAGCTACCCAGGAAGAGTTCATTAAATTCAATAAATCGTTATTCCGATGTTCTGATGAGACTGTTCATTTCCCTCTTGTTTTAATATGGCGATATTACCCTAACCCCATGGCGGTATTACCCCCAGCTAGCTGGGGAAATACCGCCATTTACAAGGGCCTCGTAAATTGTTGTTTACTAATATAAAGTTGCTACACAACCAGCAAAAACGTTGTAATTCACTACTGGAGTTGTTTTTTTATAATTTGCTTCAAAATCTGAAGCTTCTGATTGCAAACCCGGGCTGTGATAGACAAATATGTTTAAGGTGGCGATATTACCCCATTTTCCCCTAGTTAAAAATGTCATAGTGTAGGGGGGGGGGGGGGGATACCGATATATCGTGCTATTTTCAACCAATTTGTAAAAGCAGTTCTGCTTGTAACGTTTTCATTTAGGTAATAATGGAGGGGTACATCCAATAAAATCACGATCTTATTCGCCATTCTCACTAAAATCATATACAGGATGTAACCAAAAAGTCCCCCTCCGCTAAAATCGTTAATAATTGGCCAAAAAAATAATTTTTCCTTCTATTTTAATGTTTTTTGTAAGGATCTCAAAAATTACAAAATTGCGCACGTGCTTGAAGATTGAAAAAAACATTTATTTTTTTGACCCATAATCAACGATTTTAGCAGGGGGGAGGGGAACGTTTTCGGGAACACCCTGTATAACCCATACATAAGGACGTCTCAGTAATGCATGCATTACTTACCGATATGTTTCAATTTTTAAACGGAGTTAGGTTTTACTCTGAGAAGTTTGATTCCAATTAGGTACACGTTGTTATGATAGGTACATTGTATTATAAAAAAATTTCAAATTTGCGGTAAGTAGTGACGTCACACTGGTTGAAGGGAAGTTTAGCTAGTTAGCTAGTTGAGGAAAACTTTATGTACTCTACTTATCGACGGAGAGCCCGGTTGGTGCAAACATGATTAGGAAGGGTTCCGCTATGAGCAAACTCGAGCTGTTAAGATTGTGAAAAATCAAAGTTTCATGAAACTCAAATTAAAGCATCCGCAGACGCTTCCACTGTAGCGATTGATTTTAAACACGTCATCCAAAAATGTGTGGGTACCCTTGGAAACCGCCATGGTGGGTGGGGTCCGGGTTCGGAACTTGTTGGACAGCTCTTTTTGAATACGTACATGAAAATGAAAAATTGTTCACATTTCAACGAATGTACTAAAAAACCACAGTAAAGTGCAAGTCACGCAGCATGATTATATGACCAAATTTTCGGAAATTAGCGTTTATTATAAATTTACATTGTTTTGAAATTTGAGCACTTTGATTATAAAGAAGTTGTTAAGTACCAATTTTATCGAGGAAAAAAACCCCGTTTTAAATAATATTTTGCGATTAAAATTGTTAGCGAATTTTTGAAGAAAATTAAGCTATTGCTCTCGCCTCAAAATTTGTAGAATGTGAATTTTTGAAAAAAAATTATGCAGAAATCCGTTTCAGGCTATTCTGAATCATATTTTGAAGTTTAACGCATTTTTTTATGTATGTATATATGTATGTATGTATGTATATATGTATGTATGTATGTATGTGTCATTCCAGACGATAACTGTCCGTAGAATTGTGCTAGAAACTTCAAACAAATTTTAAAATGTTAAGGGCACAAAACGAAAGTTCAAGTTCGTTGGCCAGCTTGATCGGATTACATCTTCGGGTTGAAATTTTCAAAAATGTAGTCAAAAATTTCAAAATAGCCTGTTTTTTGCGATTTGTCGTGTGAAATAATTTTTTCAGCATACTAACATGTGGTATATTCGGAATCAGCGTAAAATTTCCTATAAGAATATGTATCAAGTTTTCAAAAATTTCAAAGTTGAAAAATCAGTCAAAAATCGAAATAATGCCGTTCGCTGGTTGTAAAAATCGGTAATATTCTTCAAAAATTCGCTCATGGGGTCATGCTGCATGACTGGACTTTTTTATTTTTGGATTTTTAGCTTTTTTGGCAGTTTTTATCGATTTTCAGCAACAATTTATGAAATTTAAGCAAATTTTTTTATGTTTTAGTTCATCAACTAAATTTCTGCTGAAAATATGAAGTTTACGATTTGTAGCCTTTTTGACATTTTCGGTGATTTTTTTGCGTAAATTTTCCGAAATTTCTCCAATTTAATGTGTTCGAAAAGTGTTAGGCCAACGAACTCATCATTTATATAGATATATACATTTTTATAAACGTTCCAGTAGTGCAGCATGATCGTATGAGCGAATTTTCGTAACTTACAATGCTGTATTATGTTACATTGTTTTAAAAATTGAGGATTTTGAGTGGAAAAGAAATTGTTAACTGCCAATTTTATGGCAATAAAACTCGTTTTAAATAATATACTGAGATTTAACTGCCGGAATCGTTAAGAATACCAAAAAACGGATTCCCTTGAAGGAATATTTCAAAAATTTATATTTACACTTTTTTGGACCCATTGCAATAGCTTCATTTTCAACAAGAATTCGTTAAAACCGCAAACTTTCGGAACAGTCTTTTTTTTGGGATAGCAGAATGTTATTTAGAACAAGTTTTTCTTTTTTTGCCAATATATTGGTAGTTAACAATTTCATTTCACTCAGAGTGCTCAAACTTCAAAACAATTCAGCATAAATATAATACGACATTACAAAAAAAGGCCTTTCTGCCCTTAAATCGGCAATTTTATCACAGTCCTACGTTTCTCCACTGGAACTGGGGCTTCTTCAGGTAGACGAAAATTCAAAATTGTAAAAAATCTTCTTACTTATAGTTTTCTTTTTGTGATAAGAATAGAATTTAAAGTTATCAGTTCATGAAAATCAAATTTAAAATTATTGTAAATTTTATTTTCTTTTGATTTTTCATCTAATAACTTTAAATTCGATTTTTATCACAAAGAGAAAACTATAAGTACCTAAGTAGATATTTTACAATTTTGAATTTTCGTCTCCCTGAAGAAGACCAAGTTCCAGGGGAGAAAAGTTGGAGCTTAATAAAAAAATAGCCAATTTAAGGACAGAAAGGCCTTTTTTTTATAAAGTGTTGTTGTAATTTTAACTGTCCAAATAAAGAAACGTTATAAATGTAATAGATGCAATAATTTACGAAAATTCGCTCATACGATCATGCTGCATGATTTGTTTTTTTAAAATTAGACTTGTAAGTTGTATTACCAATTGTCCTGACAAATAAACAGTTTCGATTTGATTTGAACTAATTCTGTAGGTATGTCCATGTTGAAATTTAAATGAAAAGTTTGCACCTCATGATTTTTTAGTGCAGGTCAAATGCAACACAGTTTGATATAAATGATGTGAATTGGCGTTATCATTACAAGGTTAAATGAAATGACAATATTGTCGAAACAACGTAATTTTTGCTCCCCCATTGATGGGACCTATATTAGCCTCGCATCAGTTTGTTCTCATCACTTGCGCACTACTGTCGTATCGGTGAGTCAACGCAAGGCAATATTATCTTCGATTGACCCCTCACCTTCCCTTCACTTTCCTTTATAAAGGCTCCTGAGGTTCGTATTTATACTATTCCTTCGACTCCTATCAGGTCAGTCGCGTTGTCTCCTTTGTGCACAGTAAGTTACAGTCTCTAACACCGTAGATCATAATTTCTAAGTTAAACATATTGGTAAGTAATGCATGCATTACAAGGACGCCCCCATGTATGGGTTTTATATGATTTTTGTGAGAATAGCGAATAGATAGAGACTTTACTGGATGTAAAGTAACATGATTATGCTACAAGCAGAACTGCTTTTAAAAATTGGTTGAAAATATCATGATATCTCATTAATTCCCCTCCTCCCCTTCCCCAACACTATGTGATTTCAAATTACTGAGTATGATTTTTAAGATAAATCTAATTCTTCGAGAAGAATAGTAAAATATTCAAACTAAAAGAGAATACCTTACCTAAATTGGATGAGAATAGCGAATAACACCTACAGTTCATTTCCCCTTCAACAACTACTCCTCACAAAAATTTGTATCAACATCATTTTGATCAATCTTAAATAGTCCTGGGGCCCATCCAGCTTTTGACCAACTGCAATCGAATGCTTCCATCCCCAGTACAAGAAAACCCCTTTTCTGACAATCAGGGGCGTGTAGACAATTTTTAAATTTTGAAAAGTTGACTGAAAATTACCCCATAATAGGGACCCTAGAGTTTAATGACAATCGTTCGGATTCATTCTCCAGAACACAAAACTATAAATTCTTTAAAAATCAGACAACAATCAATTCAAAGTTTCTAGTTAGAGTTGTACTGGACGTCTCACAGTGGGGCAAGAACGGAAAAAAAAAAAACATTTTCCCGAACATGATGATTTCGATTATCTGGTTCATGATTCTGACAGTATCTACAGAATCCCGGTACAGCAGGGATTTTAAAACTGGAGTTAGTGAAAAACGTTGTTTATTTTCGGGCGCATACGCGAAGCTCCCCATCGACGAGTTTTTACGTGAAGCTCCCCGCTTACGCGGGAAGCTTCTCTCTTCATGTACGCGAAGATCCCCGTCACCTATATACGAAAGTCACCTAATGCAGTAACCTAGATGTTAGGCATTACAAAAGTCAAAATGCAAAATATAAAAAAAAAAAAAAAAAAAAAAAAAAAAAAAAACCACAGCCACTGACCGCCGCCACCGGTGCTAAAAAAAGGTTCTACAGTATAAAGTTCAGTTGGTAATCAATAAAATTCTCTTCAATTTCATCTTAAATAAACTGCAAAGTAGATCAGGGTAGATCATAAGGGAGCTTGGTGAACAAAACATCATACATGAATAATTATAGTATATTAAAACAAAGTTAATTTAATTGTGTCGCAGAATAATATCGTGAGCGTCGTCAATAAGGGAAATTACGTAAAAATAAATATCGAAATGGTCAGTCGTCAATCATCAAATCTTGGCTGGTATTTACATGAAACAATTTGTATAAATTTGGTAAGGGTGATGGAGAGCGAATCGTACTTCTCAATCAGTTTCTCCAACCACACGTTCTTGTTAATTGACCTACTTCGCTTATTAACTGGGCAAAACAAATTGTGTAGTCCGTTTCAAGGGCATAAGTCACAAGTTTTCCGTGCAAATTGGGAATCGGCAGAGCTACAAAAGAAGCTCCAGCTCCCTCCAAAATGGGAATGTTTTCTTCTCGCTCCGAACATGTTAAATCAAAGACTAGAACAACAATGATCTGCCCTTAGCTGCCCCTCGAGTCATAGCGCACGTTTGAAAACGATAGTTTGAGTTCCAGTTAGATAGCCGAGCCGGGCGCACGTTTTTTGCGAGCTCCGTATTAAGTATTGATTTAGCAGGGTTGTATTGTGAATTTCGTTTAAGTTTTTGTTTTTTTGTGGTTGATCTTTAATTAACTCTCAGCAATAACAATTTTCATAAATTTTTGACGGGTAGATATCCGGAAAAACTCATTTTTGCGAGTTTGGTTGGTGATTTGTTGTTTACCGAAGGAAAAGGGCTATCCACTCGACTGAATACCGTATTCCTTAGTAAGCAGCACTCGAAGAGCCGACCGGTGTCGCGTTGAATAACTGCAACCACGAGAATGTTGACCTCCGAGATTCATCAGGTAATTCAATTCCTTGACGTAATCACAACCAAACTTCAAAACTGCGACTGCATTTTGAAGTAACATACAAATGTTTTGAGTTCACAGGTGCATGCTCTGTCGCAAGAAATTACAAACAGCCAAGAAACTATCTTGCTCATACCAAAAATTAATAAGAGAGTTGGCAGTATAGAAGAAAATCTAGCATTATCTGAAAAACATAATGCGAAACAGAACCGGCATACGGACAACAGAAACAATCCTAGTCTTCATAACGTTCTAGAAGGGAAAGAAAACATGAATATTCTCAAGAGGAAGGTGATGGAAATTTTTAGAATGGAATTAAATTGCGTTCTTGAGGATTATGAAGTTATAGGTGACGTTTAGGCACCATCCAACCTTTTAGAAGTTGACCAGTTCACATTCATTTTGCTAATAATTTCTCTAAATCTAAAGTACGCCAGAACATTAACAAGTTCAAGAGATCCCAATTTAATAAATCCGAGTTCTACGACAGACGAACTCGGGAACTTAGGAAGCATCTGTTGCCCAAGTTGTTTTAAGCAAGAAAAGATGGGAAGCATGCCGTCTTGATTGGAGATGAACTACTGGTTGATGGAAAAAAAATCATCGTTCACCATGGACAAATTACGTTGTAGGATTCTACATCTACTGCGTTAGAAGTGGAGATTAATCTGAATACTCCTCCTCTGTCCCCTCCCAACATTTCCAGAAAACAGGTCAAGAAGAACATGAAAATTCACAAGAGATAGAACAAACATCAACACCACTTTGGAAATTTCGGCAATGACTTGGGATTATTATTGAAATTTGGCAGTGGAGTGAAGGCACTATTGATTGTGATTTATGTTAACTATGCAGTGTTCATTTATCATACGTAAATTATGTAGACCTATATAAGTAATTATTTGATACATCAAAGTCTAACATTGTTGAGGCAGAAATGAAGGCAAAATATCATGTGCTATTTTTTAATATGTATTTAATGAACTCCTTGTAATACCTACGGGTTATACAATAAAATTGAATTGAAATGAATTGAAAACGATAGGGTCCAGTGAGCAATAGTCCCGCGGGAGTGTAGACGCATCATGATCATACACGCTGTTCACCCGACTTTCTCACCTGTATTATATGGCCCCACATCAAATCTCGTTATTTCCAGTCGTATTATGAATTTCATTAGACATGAATTCTGGGAAAACGAGGAAAAAATTCAATTTCCCGAAAGTGGAAATTTGTTAAATTTGCTATCTGTTTCTTGTAGTAAATTAGTTGCAGAACCAAAAAATAACAGCCGTTTATCGCATGAAATTAATATATGTAAACCTGGAGGCTAACGTCCAAAGTTGAAGTTTAGTGCGTAAAACCATAAGTCGTTTTCAAATAATTCGTTGACAATCAGATTGATTTTTATATGATTCTTCCATTTATGTGCGAGGGAATTATACCCAAAAGGAGTGTAAATACATTCATTCATTGATCGGGCGGGAGAAAGGGATTCAGAAGTATTTTGAAGGGAAAACGCAAAATTGCGGTGGTTATTTTTAGTATGATAAACTTTCAAAGATGAGCTACATCCGGCGAAGTTGGGCGGTTATTTTTTATTGGTAGTGCACAGTATGAGGTTCGAAGTTAGCTGTGTAACCGCGCTTCTCCCAGGCAAGACACCATAGATACAAAGAAAATAGATAGAAACAAATAGATACAAATTCCCAAAAATCAAAAATAATTTTCTCTCGTAGTTTGAAATAAATCAAAATTTTTATTTAAAAAAAAGTTTTAAAAAGTTTTGTTTTGTTAATTACCTACCTATTGTTTTTCTCATACTAAATGTATATCAATTAAAATTGCAACTCCAAGGTTAAAGTTGCTGAACAAACTTTTTAGTACTATTTATACAGAATTACATAGATTATAACATGTTCACGAGACAACAAACGGATATATACGGAGCCCAATGAAAGATATGAACGGAGAGCGTCTATAGGTTTTGAATTAATGAAGATGTAAGAGTAAATCATTAGTGCGCTGGAAGCCGCGGAAATAGTAGATAAGACCCTTCTTGTTTCAATGATATAAGCGTTCGCTAGCCTTTGATAGACTGTATGATTCACAGCTTGCAGATATTCCGTGAAATGCACTGGCTGAAGGATCCTTTGATGTTTTCAAAAATTCGGAATTCTGTGTCCATTAATAATAAACGATGTTTTGATATCCACGAATCGTTTTAGAATCTTCCAAACGGATTTCCATGCAGGAAATGTTTCGAAAATACATTATTATACATTAGGAAGCTGAAGAAATAGCTCCATTCTGTTCGAAATTTCAATAACGATGGTTGAGGAAATTACCTGGGATACTGTTCATAGCAAGTTACATCATAATGAAACATATTATAGGAAATAGGTGTATAGCAATATGCAAATACAGCGTTATTGTATTATTATAAAGGGTGAACACACCTAAAGATGAACTCACAAATTTTTCAGTTAATTTTTTATGCTCAATTTGATGTGTTTTTGAGGGTAAAACTAGTTAGTTAAAGTGCTCTGTTATCTATAATGGAATTGGGGAGACTGCAAGTGTTGTCATTCGATTCAGCGCGAAAAAATACGTAGAAACCGGCCCCAAACTCAAATTTTGTTAGAGGGCAATTTTTCACAAAACCCTCGATTTCATGGAAAAAACCATGTTTGTCAACATACAAACATAATTTTCTCCTTTAATTTGCAGTGTAAAATACTAATTTTATTATACCGTTCGAAAGGTGAGATTTGGGCCAAGTTTTTCCCGTAGCGTGCGCAGGAATTCAGAGGATTTTTGTATGCCGTCCTGCGGTTTAAAAAATACAAGATTTTCAAGTTTCGACCATTTTTTTCACTTTGGTGAGAATTTGTGACTAGTAAATCCACATTTTTTTTCACACGTTGGATAGCCTATTCAAAAGGAAATTGAATGCTCTTTCCAACGGTATCCTTAAATTTGATTATACTCAATATGGAAGGGAGTTATAGCCAATTTTGTGATGTAAGGATGAAAACACGAAAAAAACTTAAATCGTGAATAACTCAAAAATAACGCCTATAAAAAATAAATAAATAAAGTAAAAAAAAAAAAAAATGAATAAAATAATAATAAACAAATAAAGTATAAGTCTAACAGGCACTTTTTGTTGAAAATTAGTTGTAGAATCGTCCCCTAGGAGGTTAGTAACCAAAAGTGTACACCCTGTATATCTGCTTCCTACCTCAGAGCTTATTCTGATCGAGGTATCAAGCGCCAACAAACTGTCTTCTTCCAACGTCATTCAAACCCCGCTCACCAGTTTGCCTTAGAGATTCTTATACGTCGGTGTAATTGGTCCGATACACTCCTCTCTAAAGTTCATTATTTCAATTATCTTCCTTTTATTAGTTCATACAATGGTAAAGTACTTCTGAATCCGGCACTAACCTAAGTAGTTGGAGCTAAGGCCCAAGTGGTCTGGCTATTAGATTAGTGCTACGGGCTTAAGTACGGCAATTAGAGCGACAGTTTAGTGTCCGGCAGTAATAGCGACGGTTTAATGTTTAAATAATAGGTAGGGTCGAGGGACCAGTGTTCAACAAGTTAAACAATAAATAAATTAATTGTTTTAGATAAAAGTGTTTTACGGGGTTGATCCTTTTGAATTTTGAGACAAAATACCTTCTCATTGAAGTATAAAGGTGGGAAAAGGTTTCAGGCGGGTTTTTGTGAAATCAGGAGAAGGTTACCAAACAGAACCCCCTGCTGTCATTTGTTTGGTGCTGTTTCTTGTGATTTTGCTAAGATAAGTGTTTTACTTTGCTTCACCATGCCCTCCACATTTTCAAATTCTATTGTTCCCATGGTTTTTCTCAATCAGTTTTTTGCGTAGATTGCATTTATGCAATCATTTTTTGGAAATAATCAAAGATAACATGTGAAAAGCAAATGTCAATTACTAGTCCCCAAACTGATCCTTCGCTCAGTGATTGACAGTGCTGTCAATATGTATCTCTACTCGTTCTTGTCATTCACTTTTTATATTTATATAAATACATAGCAACTCACAAGCTGCTAGTTTACCATTAGACACGTATCGTACCTATAGTATTGAGAAAACATTGTATCTATTTTGTGATGAAACATCTGGTGACATTTTCAACTTTGTCTGTATGTATACTCATATTAATTTTATATTTAGATTATCAAAACTAAGTTCAAATGCTCTTTTTATTTATAAGATGTTGAAATAAATGTTTTATTGATACACGGAATCATTTATTGTAGAAGAACTGCTGTGTCAATCGCAGGTGTAACCAAAAATTTGGCTGTAAAATACTGGGTCAAAAATGTGATTTTGAAAAAACGAATTTATGATGTTCTGTGGCTTAAATCAGTGAGTTTTTCAAATAACTGAGCAGTTTGAGGTTTTATTCGTTCTGAAGTCCAACTCACACAACGTCATTCCATGGAGTCGTTGTTCAGATTCATCACACGCAGCCACAATAGTTATCTTGCATTTCTATTTACGTTCTTATTGATATAAATTAAATGCTGACTTTTCCGCATGGACTTGCCGACAATTCATTTATATCGTTAGGTAAGTTACCTATACATATCATCTGCACCATCAGCGATTTCAAATAAACCAAGTTAGTATCCTCTTTCCACTTGTTACAGGAAGTTCAGTTAGATGTCAATCGGGACGAAGATCATGTTCATCAGTATTTTTTTACTTACAATATCTGGTGGCATTACTGCCAATCCCCAACCGCCCCTCCCAAATAGACTGTGGGCTGCGAATGATGGCGATTCGGGGATACTTACAGTGGAACTACCACCCACTCCTTTACACTCAGGGAGTTCAATGGTGAGGTTTTGATAATTCCTTTCAATTGTATATAATTATTACGATTTGGGTTGATGAAACAGTATACCTACTACAGGTAATATGAGTAGGAAGTTCAAGGAAAACTCAAGTTCAATCAAGGAAATTTTCAAAAATTTTGGGAATCTTTGCAACAGCTGAATTACAAAATTTTTTCATATGAAGCCATGTTACACAACTGCAAGTTCCGAATAAATTTACATTTCGGTTAGTTGTTCTATTGAGCAATATGAATGTTTTTTCAGTCGGAGCTGGTTATGTCGCAAGGGTACCCCCTCAAGGAATATGAAGTTGTGACAGATGACGGTTACATTTTGACTGTATTTCGAATACCTAAAGGCAAGAACAGAACGATCTCTCAACGGGAGCCTCTTCTACTACAACACGGCCTTTTCGCCACGTCTGCTTCTTGGGTCATCAGTGAACCTCGCAAAGGTTTAGGTAGGCCATTGATTCCACTTCCGCTACAATTCCACTGCAATTCCATCTTCCGGTATTCATGTCCGTTTACTTAGAATACCGGAAGATGGAATTGTAGTTTCAAAGTTGATGAATATGTATGTTTTATATAGGCCAAAAACCTAAAACTTTCAAAATCGTTAATAATGGGTATAAACAAATTTTGTTTGCAACCTTAACGTTTGTTTGTAAGGATCTCAAAAATTAGAAAATTGCACATTGAGCAATTGCGCAAACGTGCGCAATTGACATCAACTTCGTTATTTTAGATGGGAACCCCCATTTTTATGGAGATTTGAATTCTACGTAAAATTTCATGAAGAAACTACCCATCTCCCTGTTTTTAAGTGCGCGCAAAATGGGCACAATCCCGCTCTACAAGTGCGAAAATTGTGAAATACCTACTGAGTTTTTGAAGATACTCAACTGCCACATGTAATACATGATTTTGAGATATTTTTTCTTGCTGAATGATGTCCATTTAATAATATTTGCAAGACGAACTTGGGAAAACACCCCCCTCCACTCTTTCGCTCTCTCTCTCTCTCTCTCTCTCTCTCTCTCCCTCTCTCGACACATATGATGACATTGAAGTGAATTCTTGGAATGTGATATTTGGTTAGTTCGGTGTTACAAGTAGAAGTGACATTGTCCTGTGACATCTCACAAAAATGTTTTCGTTCTTTCTTCATTTTTTGACGCTTTTAGCTCCAGGTATGTTAAAAACCAAATTCCTCTCTCACAAAATAATAATAATAATAATATTAAATAAGAAAATATTAATAAGTAAATGAATAATAATAATAATAAATGAATAAAAATAATTGCAATTTAGCTATAGTTGATAATGATACGTAACCAAGGTGCTAGACATGACTAAATGTTACCTAGGTACATGTATTATATTTGTTTCAGGTTTTGTTTTGGCTGACGCTGGTTATGACGTTTGGCTTCCCAACACAAGAGGGACTACATACAGCAGGAAACACATTAAATATAATCCAGATGTGGACAAAAGGGAATTTTTCAATTACAGGTGAGGATAGGGTGAGAAGTAATGTGAAATAGGTACCTACTTTAATGAGATATTTGTCAATGAAATATCGTAGGTAACATATCTAAGTCACTTCTTACGGAGGAGCAACAGTCAAAAGAGCATAATACTATATAGAAAAAATATTATCCAATTAACTAATCGGAACGTTAAAACTACGATAAATGCGGATAGGTACCTACCCAACGATGAAATAGGGAGCTCTAGAATTCATAATATACTATTATACTAGACTTACTGCCTGCAAAATCATGTATATGTGAAGGTTTCTCCTTTATAGGTTTATTCTCAATTGTTACTTTACTTACTGGCACAAAATTAGCCCAATTCTCAATTGTTTGTAATTCCCTTATTTTGAGATAATTCAGAGTTTTGGGGTCAAATCGTTTTGTTTTTTATGATCTATAACTTTGCTACGTTTAAAAATTTCTGTAGGATGTACGGTTTAGGATTATTAGCGAAAAACTTTAAAATGGTCAAATTAAGCTTTTATGAGGCCGCTATTTTGTATTCCACCAATTATGAGATGGCAGAACGGACTAAATTTTCATAATCTAATCTCAAATCTTCTCCTCAAATTACTCCCCCCCCCCCCTCCCCAAATTACCCCTATCTATTTTCGGCCCTGGCTCCTGGACTAACAAGGTAGAAGTGGGGAAAGACTTGATTTCAGTTTGCAGTATCCACATTTCCGTTTCGGTGACTAGGTGATTTTACTCCTCTCCGTGGGGCTGTGCAATATCCATACCATTTTCGCAGAAAATATCCTCTGCTTGCAATAGATCCGAATTTTTTAAAAATCAAAATTTTAAAGGCATTCTCAAACGATTCCAGAAGTTTATAAATATAAATATAAATATAAATATAAATATAAATATAAATATAAATATAAATATATATATATATATATATATATATATAAATATAAATATATTTATATATATATATATATATATATATATATATATATATATATATGGGTGATTCTTGGTGAAGTGGACACTTTCGGATCTGAGTTTTCTGAATTTTAGAACTTTTAAAATTGAGCAGGAAAAAAATTTAGAATGATCTCTTCAACTTCTTGATTGAATCTCCAAGCCCAACCAAACAGTAGGTGGCTTCATTAAGCAATAAAATCAATTATTATAAAGCACTAGGACAGGCCCCTGACGCAGTGGACAGGCCCTGACAGATCTCCCGCACAAGAAACATAGTTCAACCAAGTACTGCAAATGAACCACTTCACACTTGTCTCGTTTTTCAAGTATTATTTCCTCATTCCTAAATATTTACCGGTATTACACGAATGGATGTCACGAAGGTTTCACTTTAAAGCTAATGAGGAAGCTTTCAAGGTTTTTAGCAAACCAGATGAATGTTTCTTAACTTTTTAATATTGTCAACACCAAGAATATAAACTTTCTCATTAAAATTCAACCCCTCCCAAACATTAGTTCGAGTAACTTTAACCCATCTGAATACAGGAACATTAGTTTCTTCAATTGTTTTCAATTAATAAAAAGACACTACGTCAGCTTTGACCCTTTCTGTAAGTGTTTTGGCGCGGCGGTCCATGCAAGAGTTATTCTGCCTTATTCTGACATCCTTTCTTAGAGATTTGGCAGGTACGAAGGTGCATTGAGAAGTTGAAACGTAGGAGAAAAAAGGAAAATCGTCTAAATAGCTTCGACGGGGAAAAGAATCGTCTCTATTGACTAAGTTGATGATGACTCTTTCTCACAACTTGAGCAATCTGAATGCAAGTCAGTCTTGTGTTATTTTTGTGTTACTCTGGACGATTGTACCAACTCCGATGAATTTATTTTCTTAATAGTAACATCCGGTAGAAATACTAAAGTATTTTGAATCAAATTTATAGGCAGTTGGATCAGGTGCCTGTCCTCTGCGTCAGGGGCCTGTCCTTGAAAAAAAACTAAGAGGACAGGCTCCTGACGGAACTTGGGTTTTTTCAATTTTACTAGACTATTTTCAACAATTTTCCCGGAAGTGATTATAGAAATGGAAACTACTCGCTCAGATCTACCAGATTAATGAAGAGAAAAAAAAATTTGCATGGAAAACTCACCGCTTGTGACTGGACAGGATTCTGACGATGCTGTTTGACAAGCTCACACTTCGCACTACAACCTTCTCCCACAAGAGAACAGTCTTGACTGATCTAGGCCGATGGCTGCCGTTTCCAATAGCTGAGAAGCACGGGAAAACGATGGCGCCAAAAAAAACCGTCAAGCGTGCGTCCTTGACCGCTAAAATTGAAAAACCGTAAGTGGACAGGCTCCTGACGCATTTCGCCTGGACACCGACATTTTCCACGATTCATCAAGATGAGATTTTCCGAAAATTATGGGGACACTCATTTTTGAATCTCTGGAGTTATTCGAACTGATGGTAAACTGGTGAGCTTCGTAAAATAGATTTAGGAGCCCCCACTGACACTTGAAGTTGGGAAGGTCGTCCGGGGACAGGACAGGTCCCTGACAATTTGATGGTTCTAGCACTTTTTTAAATAGGAAAAAATTCCTTCACCGGCTTGTCACTGTTCTCAGGCAAGAATTAGATAAATACTACCAAAATTTTTTGTCAGAAACTCGAGAGTATCAATGGGAACGTCAAAATTGAACCGGACACTACTTCTGCCCCTTTCACCAAGAAACACCCACACACCCATATATATATATATATATATATATATATATATATATATATATATATATATATATATATATATATATATATATATATATATATATATATATATATTATTTTGAGGTATTACAGAAGGTTGGAAAAAGATAGGAAACACTTAAATAAACTTACAAAATTGAGAGAATATTTCGCTGTGTCAGCGTCGTCAGCTCTAGTGAAGAAGTACTTATTCACTAGAGTGTGTACTAAAGTGTACTTCTTCACTAGAGCTGACGACGCTGACACAGCGAAATATTCTCTCAATTTTGTAAGTTTATTTAAGTGTTTCCTATCTTTTTCCAACCTTCTGTAATACCTCAAAATAATATTACACGCGAGTGTTTTCATTTTTCATCAAAACTATATATATATATATATATATATATATATATATATATATATATATATATATATATATATATATATATATATATATATATCATTTCAGACGATAACTCTCCTTAGGATGAGATAAAAATTATCGTTATTGCGCCAAAAAATCAAGCTTTCTAAATGAAAGGATTAGTTCGTTTTTGAGTACATTAAATTGGTCAAATTCCTAAAAAATGAAGGTACTTAAAAAATCACTAAAAATGGCTAAAAATCGTTAAATTTGTATTTTTTAGCAAAATTTTAGCCAAAAAAGTTTATAGACTTAAATAAAAAAATGAACTTAAATTTCATTAAAATTTGTTAAAAAATTATAAAAACTGCAACAAAAGCTACAAATCAAATATTTCTTTGCAGATTATTATTTTGAACGAGTTTTGTTGACTTAAAAATGGCAGTTAACGGTTTCCTTGCGCTCAAATAGCTCAAATTTCAAAACAATTCAACATTATACAATACGATAATTTACGAAAATTCGCTCATTAGATCATGCTACATGACTGGAAATTTTTTATTTCTAACAGAGTTTGAAGTTGCTAGGCAACCGGATTCGTATCATAATAATTGTTTTACGAATTAAATTCTCCAACTGAAGATGTTAGTTAGTACTGAAGTTAAAAACGTAAAATTATTAATTTTGATTGAATCTATACAACAAATGTCTACATCCTTTATGATTCAACGTGGCTCTACCCACGATGCCCCTCTTAAAACCACGTCACTGGTAGGTAATCTAAACATTTAACACCAATAGCAGACATGTTTGATGTTAACCCTAGAATGTGACGAATTATCTAAAAGTCGATTGAACGTTGTTTGTATTCATGAACTACTTGGTCAAGCTTTACTTGAGTATCTACAACCTACCTTCCAACTTCTTTCCAGTTTTCATGAGATGGGATACTATGACTTACCTGCAGTAATTGACACGATTCTGAACGAGACTGGCGCTTCTAAAATCACTTACGTTGGACACTCACAAGGGACCACTCAACTGTTTGTGATGCTCACAACACGTCCAAACTACAATGCCAAACTCAAAGTTGCTGCTGCTATGGCCCCCGTTGCTTATATCGCAAACTGTAAAGGAACAGCGAAAATCTTTAGGGAATTCACTACAATTCTTGTAAGTATGCGACTGTCACATGAGGTTTCAAACAACAATCTACCAGGAATTGCTACCTACTTACTTATATACACATTTTTAAAGAAAATCATAACGAAATTATGATAATAAAACTACTAAAATTGAGGTAGGTAGGTACTTTACATGTTTGAAAAGAGCCGACTAGAACGATCTATACTTATAGGTACTCGTACATATCAAAAACATATCTCAAAAATCATACGTCCATTTTCGTGTTCCTAAAAATACCTAGTAGGTGTCTCAAGTTGCTGAAATTAGCAGGTTTTTTAATCTCTTTTATTTAATTTTTTATATTTTACACATAATTTAATGAATTAAGCAATTTTATTTCCTTATTTTTGCATGTACAACCTTAATTTTGATGGAATGTTAACTAAAGAGTCAATTGAATTTAGGGTTTAGGGATTGACGTGTATACCATTCGCATTTTGAATTAAACCTTTCGCAATTTGAATTAAACTATGCGGAATGTTAATTAGAATTGTATATAGATTAATTAATCCCATTTTAATTTAAACTTTGTATTGTTTAATTCGATTCTAATTAAAATTATTCGCAGTTTTAATTGAATATTTTTTATAGTTTAACTCAATTTTTACTGAAATTGTGTATTGTTTGATTCAAATTGCAAATGGTTTAGGCACCTACTTCAAATTGTGGTAGTTGAGTATAGTCAGCAGGAGGTGGAAATGGTTGCACATAGGAAAATGTACCTGAGTAGGTAGGTACCAACAGTGGATTCTTCTCAGCAAGTCAGTTTATTGGTACGAAGCTCGAATCATTGGTATGACTACCGTGAAGTGGAGTAAAAAGGGTCAATTTTCTGGAAAACAGAAATTATTTTGAAATACGGGTTGCAAATCAAATATTGGCACCAAATTTCGGGGATATCGACAGTGGAAGTATCGACAATAGCTTCTTAACTATGTAATGGTTGAGTTAACCGTATTTCGTCATGTAACGTTCAAGGAAACCTTTCGCAGCCGAAGAGGTTTGTTTAAACCAGCCTCATAGCTCACCTCGTTGGAACGCAGTTACTAAAGAGTAATTTCTGATCTGTAATGGAGGTCATGAGTTCGAACTCTGTCGAGGTATCAAATATTTGCGGCCTGATATATTTGGCGCATGTCCGTAAAACCAGTAATAATATAAAGCAACTACTTATCACTCTGGAGCCAAGACTGTACCTACAGTGCGAGGCAGCTCGCTTCAAATGCCTCGCGAAGTCTCCATCAGGGTGATGCATACGCAGTTGGTTAAATTTGTAACCACGAATGCTCGATGCAAGCACACAAACCACCCAACTCGAAGGTAGTCTGTTAACATGTGTGGCCTGAGGCAGATGTCTACGGTTAACGAATACATGAACGGCTCTGATTGAGGCACATTTGAGCACTGCCATTTCACTGACAAGCTCCTGCCTCACCAAGCACGGTGCGACACGAGCGGCTTATAGCAAGCAACCCCGGTATCGACCTTCCGAGCATATGACCTGAGGCATTTGAAGTGAGCAGCCTCGCACTGTGGATACTCGCCTTAAATATCACATTCCCAGACGTAGTATCTTTCACTTCCTCACTAATCTGACTCAAAACACGCAACATGAGTGACAATTACCACGCTTGACTCCTGGACTTCTTCCAGCGAGCGCCTGCTGTGCTACAGGCCTGCAGTTCCACTTTGTCGTTCGTTCGACCCCAAATCAGTCGAGACGGCTGGTATTTGACTGCAGGGAAATGTGACGTTCAAAGAATACTTCCACAGTCGACGAGGTTTGCTTACATCAGCCTCATAGCTCATCTCGTTGGAGCGCCGTCACTAAAGAGTAATTTCACTTTATTGTAAGACATGAGTTCCTAATTTCGAGGTATCAAATATTTGTGGGCCCTTCCATCCTAAAGATTTTGTTACTCGTACCGGTTCAGTTCTTACATATTTTGTTTACGTTATCATTCCAAACGAAATTCCTCCAATTTTAAGCTACTCTACGTTTTTGATAACGTGGAAATTTCGATTTTGAGTGGCAAGGTTGCTTTTTTTATTTTTCCTTCAAAAGTGGGCTGAATAGGGTCAGTGTCTCGAAGTGTACCTATCAAACCAATCGATGTACATCAAGCACACGTCCAATGAGCGTGAAAAACTGAAATGAGGAAGGGGAAGAAGGGAGATTTTTTCGTTTTTCCAAAAGAGTATATTTGTAATATTTTTCTGCTTAGAAAATTGAGATTCGGATCAGGGAACGTTTTTCATAACTTCGTTCCCTGAACAGTTGTATGAGTCTAGCTAACGTAGGTAATGGAAAATTGAGGCTGAGCTACATAAACTGCCGTTGTAATCAAATAAATACCTCGAATTGTTCAAAATCAGGTTCATAGTTCGGAGATGTAGAAAATTAACCCTATTCACCCCATTTCACGGTATATGTCTATAGATCTCACTGATACTAGTTTTGAAAGGAGACCAATCCGTTCTAAATAGATCAGTAGTTACCAAGTCGGTAGGTAGATATATATGATTATTACGAGATCCATGTAACAAAATTGGTCGGTTTTAATCGTATATGTCTACTTACTACCTAATCTGTGGTACAACGACTTCAGAAATCTGTTCTTCGCTCCCTCTTACTACATAGGTACCTAATTCAGATAGCGTGATGAAGTCGTTAGTTCATATTTCAAGTCGTCATGATCATTGAATTTTATTTATAATTAATTTATCATCAGTTGTTATTTGGTGCTTTCATTTTTATATTTCAGGATATTTGGCCACTTGGACCGTATGAAGTCCTCTCAAACTCCTTCTTGATTCACAAGTTTGACAACTTTGTGTGCAAAACATCGTCCTTATTGGCACCACTGTGTAAAAATTTCCTTTTTGCGCTTACTGGATTTGATGCTCCACAATTTAATGAAGTAATCAATAATAATAATAACTTCGGTTGACAAATATTTTTTTGAAAGTGTAGATATGTATGTGATTCCCAATTTTCAAAAACCTAAGGGAAGGAAGGTCCTAAAGAAACATTCTAGGAACTCCCCCATCACGTAATGAAAATACATACACACGTGTGTGTGCTGTATGATTGGTGATGAGGATCGTAGCCTACTAGGAAAAATAAAATCTCGGACAATTTTCGGCTAGTTTTAATCTTCTCTGGTCAACAAGTTCTCTGGGATTTCTTGGGTTCAAACCTTGTCATTATTCGAATGCTTGAAATGCGTTTTTACGATATATTTTCGGAGTGGGTCCACGGGTAGTATAACTTTATTAGTAATTCATTTTGATAATGGAATCACGAAATGATTTTGAAATAAGTACACCACTTTGCTACGTTGTATACAAACTTCGAAAAAGTTGCATGAAAAATGGATGGAACCACCGAAAATTGTTGAAAATTCTATGATATATCAATCCTTCTTGTTTATATACCTACCTACTTAATCATCTTTTAGTTAGGGGAAGGCGGGGCAGTACCAGATACCTACATAATTTATTTCAATCACCATGACTCTCCTATTTTCTAATTAGCGTCAAAATGACGGAGTTTTACTCGTATACATCTATAATATCGAGTTCTATATAGGAAAATTCAAAATATCATCCAAAGTTATCGAAAATTGAAATTTAGTAAGAAATGCCAAAACAGCTGTGTTGAGAAACGTGAGGGTAGTACCGGTATTTGGCATACCGTAGTGTGGTATTTGGCATGACCCCAATGGTGGAAAAAATGCAAGGAAAACAGCTAAAAAAAAACCCAAACAACTCATTCTATACTTTTGAATTATAAAAACAAGAATTTAACATCCTTTCTATGTCAGAAAGAATGTAAAATACAAAACATTCGGGGAATTGTTCAGTTTTTCAGAAAAACTTTTTTTGTTTGTTTTTTTGTTTGTTTGTTTGTTTGTTCAAATGAGGACTGAATATAAATAAATTGTTGGAATGGGATGCAATTGTCAGTTCATGTTCAATCGTGGAACAATGTCAGTGCAGAAATTGCATATGAATGGTTAGTCTCCTTCGGAATCGAACGCCGCTCAGGTGTCATTCACCATCTTATAGCAGATCGAGCAAATAGACCAAGTCCCCCCCACGACCGTTTCTAAGAGGGGCCGGTTGTAGATCATGCAAGAATCCCCATTAGCATCGTCATCTCCATCATCAGTGGACGGTTCCCAGCCTTCACAATCCTCATCTTTTGAGGTCAAATCGAATTGACATTCCCATTCTTGCTTCGCGCTTTTTCTTATTTTTTTGGTTCCCTCTTTTGTTTTATTCCGTTTTTGGCTGCTGTCCGATTTTACGCTCATTGGCTGTGGCCTGAGGTTTAGAGGGTTCACATAGAAACAATTTGTCTTTAGGGACGACGTGAGTATGGTGGTGTCCTCTGTTGCAGTTGATTCTATTATTATGTTTTTTTAATTTCTTTCGGTATAGGGAAACTTTCGGGTATCCATCAGGGAAACTTAAAATGAAGAAGAGCTTTAACTGGAAGGTCCAGCTTTTCGGGTCTGGAATGATGGAGATGCACCTGCTTGAGGTTTCACAAACTGCGGCTCTGGAACAGGTTCGGAGACTGGCGTTTCTTGATTTGGGTCAGGGTGGTCAGCTATCTCTGCCGGTACGAACAAATGATCCGGAATGGCATTTCGATTAAAGGGATATATCCAAATTAAAGTTAAAACAAATGGATCAGTGCTCACGTAGTGAGTCACATGAAAGCGCATTTTCTTGTAAGGAGATCCTCGTGAAATAGACACTTCCTGCGTTGAATAGGAGATAAAACGGCTTTGGAGCTCACTCAGCTGTTCGATGACCTCTCATGCGTCTTCAGCATTTTCCCTTGAGCCTCTATCTCAAATTTCAGCTTCCTGCATTGAATAGGAGACAAAATGGCTTTGGAGCACAACCAGCTGATTGGTGACCTTTCATGCGTCTTCAGCCTTTTCCTATGAGACCCCTCTCAAATTTCAGCTACCTGCGTTGAATATGAGACGAATTGGCTTTGGAACTCCCTCAGCTGATCAATGACCTCTCAGTCTTCAGCATTCTCCCTTCAGCCTCCCTCTCAAATTTCAGCTTTCTGCGTCGAATAGGAAACAAAATGGCTTTGGAGTTCACTCATCTGATCAATGACCTCTCATGCATCAGCAGCCTCTGATACATCTTTATCCTCGCCGTGTTACAGATTGCATCCATACCAAGTTTCATCAAAATCGGACGTCGGAAAGTGGCATTTAAAACCATTTTAAGAGGATGTGCATACGTATACATCAGTGGACAAAGTGAACACAATAGCTCATTCTTCCTTTTTTTAAAGCAAAGGTGTTAAAAAGATTAAAGGGTGAAAAAAACCAATGTTCTAGGAAAAACGAAAAAAAAAGAAAAAAAAAACAAGGGGATTTTTTAGATTGATGGGGTCATACCGGATACACGGTATGAATGACCAATTAACACTTTCTGTCACTTACCATAGAAATTCGGATTGAGTGGACAACTCTAGGGAAGCGTTTCGAAGACCTCCCGGCGATACAAATTTAACGAATCGATGAAAAAACTCAAATAAACTGTTCAAGCGTCTTTGTCGGTCAGAGATCAACAGTGCATGTCTCACGTGACTTTGGAATCACGATAGGAGAGGGTAGCTTCAGATTTTAGCCCCTGTAGAGGAGATAAGGTGGTATCCGGCATGACCCTGGTATCCGGTACTGCCCCGCCTTCCCCTACGTAATCATTTTCAATTATTAATCTTTGTTTCGGACCAAGCAAAAATCATCACACGGCTGTAAAATAGCAGAAATAACAAACCTTTGTAAAATAATTTGCAGTTTTTGTCGTTCCCCTGGTATTATCTACTTATGTTTTTGTTTCTTTTTCAGTCACTTGTTCCATTGATAATTGATCTAGGGCCGTCTGGAGCATCCATTAAACAGCTAATACATTTTGGACAATTAGCGATAAACGGTAAGTACCTAAAAGTCCTTCATAGTTGCCTGCGACAGACTTTGAAAACAGTTTCAAAGGTATCCATAAGAGACAAGGATTTTTCCCTCTTTTGAAACTCGGCAAAGGTGGCATGAAAAGAGATAGAGAGACCTGACATGAAGAGAGATAGAGAGACCCGGCATGAAGAGAAATGAAAAGACCTGGCATGAAGAGAGATAGAGAGACCTGACATGAAGAGAGGTAGAGAGACCTGGCATGAAGAGAGGTAAAGAGACCTGGCATGAAGAGAGATAGAGAGACCTGGCATGAAGAGAGATAGAGAGACCTGGCATGAAGAGAGATAGAGAGACCTGGCATGAAGAGAGATAGAGAGACCTGACATGAAGAGAGATAGAGAGACCTGGCATGAAGAATGAAACAAGCATGGCTTTTGACAAAAATAATCTCGTTGCAATACACACAACTGCCGATGAGTTCGTTTTAGCGAATATTGGGAAAAAATGAACTATTGCAATGGCTCGGAAAATTTTAAAATCAAAATTTTTGAAAATTTTCCTCATTGAAATCCGTTTTGAGGCATTCTGAAATATATCCTAGAGTTTAACGCTTTTTGATATATATATATATATATATATATATATATATATATATATATATATATATATAGATATATATATATATATATGTGTGTGTGTGTGTGTGTGTGTGTGTGTGTGTGTGTGTGTGTCACTCCAGACAATAACTCTCCTTAGGATTGAGATAAAAATTCCATTCTTGCGCCAAAAAATCAAGTTTTCCAAACGGAAGAATGGGATCGCCATCACTTTTTAAGCACATTAAATTGGCCAAATTTCAAAAAATGTACTAAAAAAAAAAAAAAAAAAAAAAAAAGGCTAAAAACTGCTAAAAATTGTTAAATTTAAATTTTTCGGCAGAATATTTTACAGATAAAGTTTATTAACTATAAAATGGAACATTCAAAAAATTATGTACAAAATTATGCTAAAAATGTACATTCAATAAAATTTGCTAAAAAATCGATAAGAACTGCAAAAGAAGCTACAAATTCAAAACCTCTATTTGAATAGGAGATTAGTATTTAGAATACGTTTTTTGCAATAAAATTAATAGTTAACAATTTCCTTGCACTCAGAAAGCTCAAATTTCAAAACAATTTAGTATTACATATGCGATACGAAAATTTACGAAAATTTGCTCATACCTACGATCATGCTACGTCACTAGAACTTTTTATTTCATTTGCTCCAACTATGCTACAGTAGGTCATAAATTCGTGCGGTCATCCTCTTCCTCACTTTGCGCCATGAAGCTTGTGGAAACTGATTGAGTGGAATTGATTGATAGATATGTTAGCACGTACTGTGTGACTCTAGACAACCTTACTGAAAAGTTTCCTGGCAATTCAGCAAGTCTCCTGAACGATATTATTCCAGAAAGCCCCTAAAGCCACGGAAATGAAGCAATAATTTACACATAATGTTAGGCACTAGTAACATGTGAGATGTTACTATTCACACCCCCCCCCCCCCCCCAATCTACTCTTACTCGTCATACGGAGCACTTTTTGGTTTATTATTTCCAATAATAAGCGTATGTGATCGTGTAGCAAAAAATGTTTATAACCCCCCCTCAAACTTTGTCACTTTACGTTTCAAGGTGCGTAGAATCCAAATTTGAAATGTCCGTCTGCCGTCCGCCGTCCGCCGTTCGCCTTTCGCCGTCCGGGCCATAAAAGGCCTAAGAATTTACTTAAAAAACCCGTTCTTTCGCACATAGACTCCATTTGGGGTCTAGTTGGTCCTAACGTTTAACCATCCCGATCGCTTTACTCGCATAGATGCTATGGGCCAAAAACGGGCGAAAAAGTGTCTTTGAGTGCTAGACGTTTTAGACGCACGCCTGGCACGCTTGGCAGGGGGTCACGGTGGGTGGTGAGGGGGGTGAGCGGGGGGTGGAGTGAGAGGAGGCGCCGCGGCATCTTGTGGTGGCAGGAAAGACCAGGGATGTAGCAGAGGGGTGTAGGAGAATGGATATTTATTACTTTTACGTGTTATACCCATATAATACACCGCGTCACCATGAGGTGGGTACAGCGTTCCTTCAAGGCATGAAATAAATGTTTTTTTCTAGGTCGTATTTGTGTGTTAATACCAATGCTTTTCCTACGCATAATTAATAACATATCCTCTCGACTTTTCGTACGTACTTAGATAATGATATTATTAAGGTAATAACTATTTGAATAGATAGGAGCTCAACTCGAGAAATATAAACATGCGTATATAATTATAGAAGTATAGGTTGTGGCAACTCAAAATAGGACACGCCGAGGAGTCTGGACGGGCCTTATGACGTACGCAAGCCAACTAAAACTACGATCAAACTCAATTGAAAAAATAATAAACCTTTATGAAATAATTTGCAGCGTTTTTATTTTCTGACCACCTTTGTTTAACAGGCTAAGAGTTCTCATGCACTCGTTGATGGTTGTGGTTGTTGCAATGACATTAATTTGAACTTAGTAAAGAGCGAAACGTTTGTTGGTCCATGAGCTAGCTACTTCTTCATGCGAGTTCTGTCAACTTTGAAAAGAAGGAAAAACTACTTCTCACGGAGCTCATTACCTTACTTTCCAGAATCTCTCGATCCTTCCTTGAATAAACACTTAAATCGGAGCATCAACGAAGAGTCGTGGAATGTTGGGGTACCATGTTCTTATATGCTGCGGCTTTGAAATAAATTTGTTTTGTATTACAGGTGGCAAATTCTCCTACTACGATTACGGTGCTACAGGGAATCGGCAACGTTATGGCCAAAACACACCTCCAGAATACGAATTGTCGAAAATTACAGTGCCTATAAATCTTCACTACTCTATGAACGATTGGCTTGCAACAGTCGAGGTGGGTATATTTTGATAAATAATAATAATTAAAAGTTACAGTCATGCAGCATGATCGGATGAGCGAATTTTCGTAAACTACCACACTAAATGAAGTTAAATTGTTTTGAGAATTCCGGATATATATGTGTGTGTGTGTGCGTTCCATATTTACGCCGCCACCGCCTGCTTGCCCTTAGGGGCTCGAGCTGGGAGGTCGCCTGTACTGCTGCTAATCCGGACTTTGTCAGGCAGCAGATGTTGCGGTGCGACCGAGCAAAACCAACTGCTCCAAAACCCAGCTCATCTGCTGAGTTCGCTGCTGTGCTTGAGTCAGTAGATGGTAAAGAACTCCTACAGAGCTCTGAATCCCCCATTTCTTCCCAGGGGGTGAAATGGGCTTCAGAGGGCATTGGGGCCCGCGACTATCGCCATTTTCACGCCGTCCGGGTGGCTACATTATCCACCTCGGTGATAATGTTCAAGGAATAGTCGCGGTACCGTAGACACCCTTCGCCGTGAATACCGTGGTAAACATGAGAACCTATATCATGTGGTGTAGCAGTGTCCACGTACTCAAAGTCGCATTCTATGTCACGATGCAGTTGCCAAGCAGATAGCAGGTGCTTTGTCATCTAGCGGTTGGGATGTCGAAAAGGAGAGACTATATCACAAGCTAAGTGACCGGGGCAAAAGGCCAGATATCGTTGCCATCAAGCCCTGTGGGTCTGCCATAATCCTGGCTGTCCAGGTGTCAGTGGCAGCCCGGACAGGGAGCAGACCTGGCGGGCAAAAATAAATTAGTATGATAGAAATGATCTGCAGCAAGCGATTTCCGAACTAGAAGGAGTGGCGACCAATAACATCAATGTCATGGCCACGATCGTTGTGTGGAGCTGGAACGCCACGGAGTTACTCGAGTTACGCATCTCGGCAGGAGTGCTCCGTGGTATCACCACCCGCGTCCTGAGGGGCTCTTACTTGAACTTGTTGTGATTTTATAGGGGCTCTTTCTTCCCACAATTCCTCCTCATCCTTCTGCAACTTTCTTCGTCCCTAGAGCCATTGTCAGGTAAACCTGGGCTTCCTCCCCACTTTTTTTTATTTATTTGCTTATTTTTCAATTTAATGATGTACCCCGTAGCAGACGTTTTTTGTTAAGAAAAAAGTGTGTGTGTGTATGTCCTCCCGAACGATAACTCTCCTTAGGATTGAGATAAAAACTCCGTTCTTTTGCCGATAAATCAAGCAGTCCAAATGACAGGATGAGTTCGTTGGCCAGTAGTTTTTGGGCACATTAAATTCTAAAATCCAAATTTAAAGAAAATGTGCTTTAAAAAAAAATCACTAAAAATAATTGAAAACGGCTAAAAATTGTTAAATATATATTTTTTAGCGGAATTTTAGTCAAAAAAAGTTTATTAACGATGAACATGAAAAAATGTATGCAGAAAGTTATGCTGAAAAATGTACTTAATTTAATTAATATTTGCCAGAAACTGCAACCAAAAAAAAAAAAAAAAAAAAAAAAAAAAAAACAAACTAAAAATCCAAATTCTTTTTTCATTTGCCGAATATTATTTAAAACGGGATTATTGCCATAAAATTGATAGTTAACAATTCCCTTTTGCTTAAATCCTTGAATTTTCAAAACAATTTAAAATTTATACAGTAGGTTATACGATAATTTACGAAAATTCGCTCATACGATCATGCTGAATGACTGGAACTTCTTTTATTATTCGGAAAATATTAATGAAATTTATGTACATTGTTCAACATAAATTTCTGCATAAATTTTGGCATGTTCTAATTCATTGTTAATAAACTTCTTTGGACTAAAATTCAGCTAACAATTTCAATTTAACGATCTTTTGCTATATTTTAACCATTTTTTAAAGTGATTTTTGATCACCTTTTTTGATATTTGACAAGTTTAATGTAAGCAAAAAATGTTGGTCAACGAACTCATCCTTTAGTTCGAAAGCTTGATTTTTTGGCGCAAGCACGAAATTCTTATCTCAATCAAGGAGAGATATCGTCCCTGACGATGATAGGGTACCATCTACTAAACTCCTGGTGGGTGGGGGGGGGGGGGGGTTCTCCCAGCTCTCTTCTATTGCCAACCATCAACCCTTTATGAACTTTACTTTTTTGTAATTAGTTGAATTTTAAAGACATTTCTTTTTAAGCCCCAGACATTATTTTTAAGGGACGTTACAATAACATATTTGATCGCTATCAGAGATAGGCATATTCAAAATGGTGAATGCGAATATATTCTCAGAAAATTTATTCTGTGAATACGAATTCATTTGTACTCATATTCACATTCGCATACAATAGTACTTGTTCACACGCACTTACTCACGTGTGGGAATATAGGAATATTCGTAGTCATGCATCGGAATACATTCGCATTCGTATTCATACTCACAAATACGAATTTAAATGTATTCGTTTGCCGCTAATGAACCTTCCGGTTGAGACGCTGCTTAAATTCTAAAAAAATAAAAATACTTGAATAATAATAATAATAATAAAGTATCTGTATTGAAGAATATAAATATTGCTGTATTCACACACGGCATATGAATACACTCATGTATGTATTCGTTATAGGCTTATCATTAATGTATTTGAATTCACGATTACGATTACACGAGTGCACAAGATTCACAACAATTGAATTTATGCCAAACAAACGTTTTCTAAACCAAACAAATCTTAGCCCATTTCAGCGATTTGTGATACGTTTTTTGGAAATAGAGCTCATCATTGTGCACAAAAATTGCTACACTCCGAACTCGATCTTTCTTTGCTTACTCACTACCGAAGGTAGGGAAGCTTTGTGTTCGTGATACAAGTAGAAAAAATGTTTGTCCTCCAAAATCAAAATTATCTTGTTTTTTGCGTTTCAGAGCATGCTGATCAATTTTGGTTCTGTCTGATGTCTGTCTTAGGTAAATCCTTGTCACGCCCAAAACTATACCAAGTTTCAGTCCGATTCCCAAGAAAATGCTAGAGATTGTGCGGGTTAGCTCCTAGGCGGTTCCCTATAACTTTCAATGCCGTTGAATCAACAGTAGCATGTGCGCATGTGCAAACTTGAATTTCTCATAATGTCGATTTCTCATCATCTGTTGGCCCGATTTCGTTCAAACTCGGTAGATAATTGGGTACCTATTTGTTCTAGAAAAATGCCCTATAAATTTTATCGGGATTGGCAGAGAAATAACCATTGCGCATGCGCATAACTAATATCGGTTGATACAGGCAAAACTCCAAGTCTAACAGAACAATAAGGATGAAATTTTCAGGGATTGTGCGGGATTGCTTCCAAACGGTCTCCTATAACTTTGATTGCCGTCATATAAATAGCAGTCTGTGCAGGTGCGCAAACGTTAATTTATTACAACGTCGATCACTAAATTGGTCCGATTTCGTTAAAAATCAGGGAGTAGACAGATTGTTCTAGGAAAATTTTGTATGAATTATACCGCGATTGGTGGAGTAATAATTGCTATACTCTGCTATAATATTGGCAGACTTTTCTTAATGCTTGATCGTATATTTATTGTTAACCTCTATTATAAGGAGAGACAACATCCAGAATAATATATAGGTATTCCTGCCTGAACAATGTAAAAATCCAGGACAATTTTCATAGTGTGTCAAAACTTCCTTGAAGAATTTTCCAAAGTTTAAATGTCTAATATTTTGGAGCTGTTGCGAAAGCAATTTAATTTATTTGTTGATTTTATTTTTTAGATTTGTTAGAAATACCTACTGTTTCCTTCAGAAATTTGGTTTCTCATAAGGCTGCACGACTGGGATCCCAAAAGTAGATATATATTGAACCATTTTAAACTTGTGCGATTTTGAATTGTTAAGTCTGGCTTCATTGTTCCAGGATGTGAAAAATCTTCATAAACGGCTCCCAACATCCAAATTGGTTGAAGTTCCATATCCGTCGTTCAACCATATTGACTTCATGTGGGCGAAGGATGTTCGGCCCTATCTCTACAACAACATGATAGCGATGCTGAAACAACACAAATCCGTTTAATTCGAGGAGTGTGCAGTCTTATAAGAGTTAGTTCCATGAACAGATGGATTGGGGGACTAGGAGTTGTGGTAATTAATCGTTATCACTAGGGGATATAAGCATGGGCGAGTTTCCCTCGCTTAAATGACGCACAACACTTGAAACCCTAATGTGCAAATGCTCTGGTGAAAGAACTGGCGGTGTTAACACCAAGAAGGTTACTATTTGTCATCGGTTAGATGATGCGTTTAAAATGCTATGCAACGTTTCTTTATTTGGACAGTTCAATTTATAATAAGACTTTCCAAAAAAGGCCTTTCTCTCCTTAAACTGATAACTTTGAATTCGATTTTTAATCACCAAAAGAAAGCAATAAGTGGATTTTACAAATTTGGAATTTGATATTTTGAATTTTGTCTCCCCAAAGAAGCCCCGGTTCCTGGGGAGAAACATTGGAGATTAATAAAAAAAACAATTTAAGGCTAGAAAGGCCTTTTTTGTAAAGTGTTGTTCAAAAATGCTCTCTCCCTAATTTCAAACAATTACTTCTGTAGTATTATAAAAATAATGATAATAATCATTTAAAAAAAAATAAATGAAATGATACATTGTTACTTTATTATTATCATCATTTTTTCTATTTGATTTTTTTCCATTTTGAAATTATAATAAATTGTGTTGTATCATCCTTACTCTTAATATAATTTATTTCTGATATAAGATTCAATAAATATCGTTTCTCATCATTTTTCACTTGGTATTTCAATTCATTTCCAAGTTCTCCCTTCTTCAACATGACTGTGTTGGCACATTCTATTTTTGGAGAATGACACATATGAATATCCGGGGAAAAGTTCGTCATGCAGCATGATCGTACGAGCGAATTTTAATAAATTATCGTATTATATTAGGTTACATTGTTTTGAAATGTGAGTGAACGCAAAGAAATAGTTAACTCTCAATTTCATCCCCCCCCCCCCCCCCCCCCAATCAAAGAAATTCCCATAAGGGTATTCTACGATTAAACAAAAGATTTTTAATTTATTTTTCTCCAATTATTTTTAATTTTATTTATTTATATTTTTCCTGTTTTTCTCGATTTTTTAAGAAAATATTGACAACATTTGAGTATGTTTTTCAGCATAATTTTGAGCATGATTTTGTTAAGCTTCTATTTCATCGTTAATAAACTTTTATCAAACTATAATTCTGAATTAAAAAAAAAATATATATATATATATATAGGTATATATATATTGTGTATAAAACAATTTTTAGCCATTTTCAGTGATTTTTTGAACACTTTTCTTGAAATTTGAGCTATTCGTTGCTCAAAAAGTGCTGGCCAACGAATTCATCCTTATTTGGAAGGTTAGGAATTTGGAAAGCTTGATTTTTTGGCGCAAGAATGGAATGATTATCGCGATTACAAGGAGAGTTATCTAATCGGCTGGAATTTCACATTCTACTGCCAATTTCTGACCGAAAGTTCCTTATAAAGATTTTTTTTTTAAAGCTTTGTTTTCGAGTTAAGTACTTAAGTTTCAAGATTTTTTTTGGTGTTTTCTACTCCATGACATTAAAAAGGCCGTAACTCCCTCAATTTACATGCGAATATCAAAACTTATTACACCATTGGAAAGAGCGTAAAATTTTCACATTTTTTGAATAGACAAAACGGGTGAAAAATGAACTTGGAATGGAAAATTTGTCAAATCTTAGAAATCTCCACTTATTTTAAATGATCATTGTAAAATGTTATATAATCTGGCAGGTGATTTGAGCGAATTTTTGTATAAAATCCAAAAAATTTAAAATTAAAATTTTTGAAAATCCGGTTTGAGGCATTCTGAAACGAATCCTAAAGTTTAACGCTTTTTCATATACAGGGTGATCCCCTCGCAAATGCAAAAAAAAAATTTGGGTGAAACTACATCAAAAATGGAGTAAAGTGCCACCAACTGCATATTTTTATCTCAACCCGAACTCAAGATATGATTTTTTAAAGGTTTTTTCAGGAATACCGTGTTTTTTCATTTTAAACTCGGATTTCTCCACTTTGTCTCATTTAATTATAACTTTCAACCTCATTTTCGGTATCAGCATTAAATTTCCTATAAGAATAGTGTACTTGGGTTCTTAAAAAGTACCATCCGAAGACCCTCACATCAGCTCAAACATTGACGATTTTGAAAAAATAGTATTTCTGGAAATCTTTAAAACTTTACTACTCTTTTTAAAAAAATCCTGGAAACTGGCAAATCTCATGAAAACTGCTTCATCTAATATGCTTTCCAACGGTATTATCAATGTTACTTTTATTTTGTTATTTAGGGGAGAAAATAATGTTTTAATGTTAAAAAATGTGAGTTTTTCAATGAAATTGTTGGTTTTCTCGAAAGATGACCCTCCATGAACCAACGAGTATGGGGTTGGTTTCTATGTATTTTTTCTCACTGGATCAAATAGAAACTCTTGCAGATCTCTCAACTACGTTATAATCGAGTTTTACACCTCAATGAACTAGTTTTACCCCATAACACACATACATTTAATCGTAACATACAAACTAAACATTTGCGATTTTAATTGTAAAACTCGGTTATAACGGAGTTGGAGAGATCTACAAATGTTACCATTCGATACAGCGTGAAAAATACATAGAAACCGACCCCATACTCGTAGGGTCATGGAGGGTCATCTTTCGATAAAACCAACAATTTCATTGAAAAACCCACATTTTTTAACATTAAAACATAATTTTCTCCACTAAATAACAAAATAAAAGTAAAAATGTTTATACCGTTGGAAAGAGTATTAGACGAAGCAGTTTTCATAAGATTTGCCAGTTTCCAGGATTCGTTTTGGAAGAGTAGTAAAGTTTTAAAGATTTTCAGAAATATTCTTTTTTCAAAATCGTCAATGTTTGAGCTGATGTGAGGACCTTTGGACCATTCTGAACAACTTTGGTTCCGTGTCTGTCTGTCTGTTTGTGTGTCTGTCGTATGCCCGCAAATCCTTGTAACAAGCTTATTTTTCACAGTTTTCATCCAATTTGAATGAAATTTTCAGGGGATGTGCAGGTTAGGGGGTAGACGGTCCCCTATCAGTTTCGTCGTTCTTGACTCAATACCTCACTCTGCGCATGCGTAAACGTAAATTCTATCAAGCATTATTTTCTCACGCCCTAGTCGCCCGATCTCACTCGTAGTAGGATGATAGTTGACTTACTTGACTTATTTCCTGTAACTCCTAAGAGGAGCATAGGGCCGCTACGAACTCTTGCCATCCTTCTCGGTTGCATGCCAAAGCCTTGACCTCCTGCCACGACTTTCCCACGCGTCCAGCTTCCGCCTCCACAGACCGCCTCCAAGTCGTACGTGGTCGCCCCCTTCCTCGATAACCCTGAGGGTCAGTGCCTTCTTTTCAATGGACAGCTCGTCCTTGCGAAGTGTGTGGCCGACCCATTTCCATTTCCGCTTCATAATCTCATATGAGATTGGCTTTTGGTCATTTCTCTCTCGGAGCTGATCATTGGAAATGACATCTGGCCAGGACACGCCTAGGATCCGTCTCAGGCAACGGTTGATGAAAACCTGCAGCTTCTGAGTGATTGAGCTTGTCACCTTCCAGGTCTCGCAGTCATAGAGGAGGACCGATTCCACATTCGTGTTGAAGAGACGCAGCTTTGTTCCAAGAGAAATATTTCTATTTCTCCATAATTCTACGAGTGGGGGGATCTTCTTGGGATTTTCCGATAGGGTGTATAAGCGAATTTAAAATTTTCTAATCCCACCCGAACCATGGGCCGTAGGGCGGGAGGGGGGTCGAAGTAAGAATTAATGTGCGCTTTTTGGACTTCCCCGCTTCCCCTACCCCTCTAAACGGCCGTTGACAATTCCGGAAAAATACGGGTTTCGTAGGTTTTCCTACGAGGAAGACGACGGCGCGATCGGATCGCGAAAAAAGTATCGGGAAATGCGTTAAAAAAATGCGAGAGTACGGACCCGTTTTCTCGAAAAGTCCGCCGAAAAACTTGGTTTTTTCCCATTAAAATATACCCCATAAAGGTACGTTTTTCGGAACGGTTTTCGCGGGCGAAATAAAGGTTTGATCCCGCCGAATCTGAATCCGAAATCGGATATCGAAAAAAGTGACGAGAATTTGGTCAAATTGGGAGCGGAAGCAAGCAAAGCGATTAAAATTGTGCCGTGGACGAATGAATAAAGCTGAACGAAAGCACCGTTTGCCTTTCTAATTCGGCTCTTCACGTCTTCTTCGGCTCCTCCCTTTGCGTCCACAATGCTGCGAGGTACTGAAAAGAGTCGACCCGCTCCACAACCACCCCTTTTACCTCAAGGTCGTCCTTTAGTGTCACATTTACTCGGATCTCCTTCGTTTTATTCACATTTATTTTGAGACCCACCATATTTGCCACCTCACTGAGTTTCTCGATCTTAAAACTCATATCACAGAGGCGCTGTGACAGCATACAAACATCATCAGCATAATCTAGGTCTTCGAGCCGCTCCCTCAGTCCCCACTGAATACCCCTCTTCCTACCCCCAAGGGTCTTTCTCATTAAGAGATCTAGTACTAACAGAAAGAGAGTGGGGGAGAGCACGCAGCCCTGTCGACAACCAGCACCAACAGGTATTGAAGAGGAGAGAGCACCGTTGTGAACGACCTGGCAGGTATATCCATCGTACATTTCCTGTACAAGCCGCAGTATTTTCCCAGGAATACCGTACGCTTGGAGAGCCCTCCACATTGCATCTTGTTCGATCGAGTTAAACACCTTTTGGAAATCTATGAAAAGCGCGTACAGTGGGCTTTGCCACTCTGCACTTTGTTCCAGGATGATACGGAGTGTATTGATAAGGTCAACACAGCTCCTGAGCTTCCTGAAACCGGCCTGCTCTCTGCGGAGAAGTCTCTCAACGTGGTCCTTTATCCTCTCGAGGATTATCTTGGATAAAACCTTACTGGCCATCGTGAGAAGAGTTATGCCTCTCCAATTGTCACAGTTGGTAAGGTCTCCTTTTTTGGGCAACTTAATAACGAGACCCTTCTTCCATTTGGCTGGGATCACTTCATCTGTCCACATTCGCTGGATTATTGGGTAAAACAGCTTTGCGTTGTTTCATAGCCAGCTTTGAGGGCTTCTGGGCGTATATTGTCTATACCTGGAGATTTTCCGTTCTTCAGCTCACCTAATGCTTTACTTATCTCTGCTTCAGAAGGAGGGTCAGTGTTCACCTGGCTATCCACGAGTGGGATGAGCCTTCCGACACCAGTGAAGAGCTCGTCTAACCTGTCCTCATCCTGAGTTGGGTTCAACACTTCTCTGAAGTGCTCCTCCCATCTCTTCAGCTGTAGGTCAGGAGAAGTGAGCAATTCTCCATATATTATTCTTTACAGGTCGACTCTGAGCAAAACCTCTCCTAGATAACTGTTTCGTAATATGGTAGAGAGTCCTCTCCTAGCCGCTTCTTCTTCTTGGACGGCTTGTCCGTCCACCCATCTCCTTTGATCCCTTCTCACTCCTCTCTTGACCTGCCTATGCTGCTGGCTATACACAGTCTTCGCTTCCATCTTCTGGGTCCGGGTTCGACGGCTCTCCTCAAGTCTCGGTAGAAACTTTCCTTCTCCTCAGCTTCGGCCACGTCGGTAGGTGCATAACACTGTACGATCGTTACATTTCTGACAGGAGATTTGAAACGAGCTGAAATTATTCGGTCTGAGATGGGTTTCCATTCCAGCAAGCCTTGGCAAAGTTCTTACTCATCAGAACTCCGACTCCACTCCTGTGCATGGCTCGGTCACCAGCCTGTCCAGAGTATAAGAACGTTAATCCTCCTCTGGTCTTCATCTGGCCAAACTCCTTCCGTCTCATTTCACTTAGGCCCAGTAAGTCAATTTTGTACTTCTCCATCTCTCTGGCGACATTGTTCAGCTTCCCTGGGTCCATTTGCGATCTGACATTCCATATTCCAATTCGGGTAGTTCACTTCATACCAAAGGTCTTCAACAGGTTTCCAGTCCGGCTATTATTCGTATTGGTTTCTGTAATCATAGTTGGGTTCGGGTGTGTGAGGGATTGGCCCACAGCACCCTAGCTTGGCAGAGGTGCCCTCTGTAAGGCTTCCAAGCTAGCCCCACCCCTGCTTCCGAGTCCCTTAGCTGTTCATGGACTCCTACTTCCTGAGACGGATCGTGAAAAGAAATATCCCATTCAGGTTGCAGCGGTGGCCCTCCTCCTTTCTCAACACGGGTTTGGGACCGGCTATGGCGGAGTTATGATAGTTGGGGGATGACAAATTGATCATCCTACATAAATTTCAACATGATTATATCATTAATAGCTACTGCGCATGCTCCAATATGAAATCCTTGTTACGAGTTTATTTTCTACAGTTTTCATCTGGATGAAATTTTCAGGGAATGTGCGAGCTAGAGAGTAGCCGGTCTCCTGTCAGTTTCATTGTTGCTAAATCAATACTTCACCCTGCGCATGCGCAAACGTAAATTCATAACGCTCTATTTTTCTACGCCCTTGTCGTCTAATCTCGCTCAAATTTGGATGATAGTTAAAAGAAGATGACTTGATTACCTCATATCAGTTTCAGTACGATTGTATCATTAATAGCTACTGCGCATGCACCTATGTGAAATCCTTGTAACGACCTTAATTTCCACTGTTTTCATCCGGTTTCGATTAAATTGTCAGAGAATGCGCGGGTTAGATTTAGATGGTCCTGAACCTATTTCATTGTTTTCAGCTCATCAGTTCTGTTGGGGTGTTTTTATTGTGATCGACATTTTTTGAATAACCACGCGAATGGAAAAAAAAAAAAAAAAAAAAAACGTTTCCGTCCGTTGTAATGTGTTATGAATCTGACGTCATCCGTTTTATTATTTAATAAACCCATCAGGCTATCGGCTCCAGTGCGCGTTCACGCCGTTTTCTATCAAAATAAAGTATAGATCGGGTAAAACATCGCGAAAATCGTGAATTTCGTCGGTTTCCCCAGAGTGCCCCGTGAGGTTAGGTTTGAAACTGTTCGAATATTTCGCAGTCTTTCATTCATTATGACGTCTATGAATTCTCCTCCGGTCGAGAAACTTCTCGGGAGGCAAAATTACGCTTCGTGGAAATTCGCAGCAAAGGCATTTTTGAGTCTGGACGATCTGTGGTGCGTTGTTGACGGATCTGTCAACGTGCCTGTCAAGACAGAAGGCGCAGTTGCCGATCCAACGCCGGCAGAACTGGCTATTCTTGCGAAGAATCGTAAGGCACTTTCTAAAATAGTGCTTATAGTTGATCCTGTTGTGTTCCCACACATTGAGAACGCATCTACAGCCAAGGAGGCATGGGACAATTTGAAGATAGCGTTTGAAGATAATGGTCTTACCAGAAGGGTAGGTCTTTTGAGATCGTTGATTACGACCAGACTCGAAAATTGTACTTCAGTGGAAGATTATGTGAACAAGATTATATCGACGTCACAGAGATTAAATGACATTTCATTCAAAGTCTGTGACGAATGGCTTGGGACTATTCTATTGGCTGGACTTTCCGAAGAATATAAGCCAATGATTATGGGCTTGGAAAGCTCGGGCATTCCAATCACGGGAGATTCTGTAAAAGTCAAAATACTTCAGGATGTGAAGAATCCCGTGCAGAGACCCAGTGGTGAGACCGCATTGTACTCCCAGGGGAAGGGCTTAAAAGGCAAATCGAAACAAAATGTTGAATGTTATGCGTGTCATAAAAAAGGACACTTCCCCTCACAATGCCGTAATAAGAAGAGGGAATCGCATGGTAACAATAAGCCAAATGGCTCAGACAACTTGAATCAAGGTAAAGGAAAAGCGTTCTTTGCTTATATGTCTAGTATCAGTGGCACTAGTTACAGTGCAGATTTTTTTCTTGACTCGGGATGTAGTAGCCACTTAGTCAATGACATAGGAATTTTAGACAACCATTACTTAATGCATCGGCGATTAGGTCACCTATCCAGGAAGGGGATGAACCTACTTGAGACAATGTGTACTGGCATTGAGAAAATTCCTATTAATGATGATCCTTGTGAAATTTGCCTACTAGGTTAGCATGCACGTATACCTTTTAGAGCCAGTAAGAGCCGAGCTAGTGAAATAATGGATCTATGGCACATGGATTTATGCGGACCTATGGAGAATCCATCCATTGGTGATAGTAAATATTTCTTTACTCTCATCGATGATTATTCACTCTATACACTTGTATATTTTCTTTCAGAAAAGAGCCAAGTGAATGAAATTTTTGCTGAATTTCGTGCTCTAGTCGAAACACAGACCGGGAAGAAAATCAAGAGCGTGAGATCCGACAATGGGAAGGAGTTTGTCAACTCCAGGTTTAAGGCAGCGCTGAATTCGGCAGGAATCATACATCAGATGACAGTCAGGTACTCGCCTCAGCAGAACGGCGTGGCCGAGAGAGCCAATCGGTCCATCGTCGAGAAGGCCCGTTGCATGTTGCAGGATGCTGGATTGCCCAAAAGCTATTGGGCGGAAGCTGTATCTACAGCAGTCTACCTCAACAATCGTGCGCCAACGAAGGCCGTAGTTTGGAGAACTCTGTATGAACCTGATCTTTCTCATTTGAGAATTTTTCGTTGCCGTGCTATGGCACAAATTCCCAAGGAACTTCGAAAAAAATGGATCCGAAATCGGCAAAGTACATTTTTGTTGGGTATTCAGATGAAGTTAAAGGATACCGATTGATTGACCCTGAAACGAAGAAGGTTACTATGAGTCGAGATGTCGTTTTTCTTGAATCATCGAGCCAAGAAAGACATAAGCCTCTCAATGAAGACCCTCGATCTCCAGTAGTACCTCCTACGTCAGGAATCTTGGATGCAGATAAGCAGCCAGCCCTCCAAGATGCAAACCCCAGAAACGAAGATTCTGATGACTCTACAGAATTAGATTCTGACAACAGTTTGGAATTAGAATCCAGCAATCAGAGCTACTCTGATATTGAAAATTCAGCCCAAGATTTCAACTCTTGCGATTCAAATCTTGACAGCAGTATGGCTCAGGAGAAGTCACCTGACCTACAGGTTCGGCGATCAAGTCGTGTGCCGAAACCAAAGGACATGAAGGACTATGTCACTTACCTAGCAGCGTTAAACCCCATTGAAGAACCATTGACTGCAGAGGAAGCTCTTGCAGGTTCCTATTCCAAGGAGTGGAAATTGGCAATGGAGGATGAACTGAACTCGTTCAAGAAGAATAATACTTATGAATGGGTTAAATTGCCTGCTGATAAGAAACCTTTACGAGCAAAATGGGTATTTAAAGTTAAAAACCCGGAAAATGCCAATCCTCGTTTCAAAGCAAGGTTGGTGGTAAAAGGATGCAATCAGCGTGCGGGCATCGACTATGAAGAGACCTTCTCTCCCGTCATAAAATACACTTCACTAAGATACCTATTCGCGCTTGCTGTGAAATCAAATCTCAAAGTCTACCATATGGACGTCAAAACCGCGTATCTACACGGTGATTTGGAGGAAGAGATTTATGTGATACCCCCAGAAGCAGCAGAGCAGCGCAAAAATCGTGTCTGGCGACTGAGGAAGGCCATGTATGGGCTAAAACAGAGTGGAAGGTGTTGGAATCAAACTCTCCATCAATCATTGACAGAACAGTCACTCACTCAGTCAGAAGCCGACCCATGTATATATTATAAATGCACAGATAGTGGCTGTATTATTGTAGCAGTATATGTTGACGATTTGCTGATCTTCACAAATAAGGAGTCATTGAAGACTAAACTGAAGAGTGAACTTCAAACAAAATTTGACATAACTGACATGGGCGAAGCAAAAAACTGCCTTGGAATGAATATCACTCGGGACGAAGCAGCTGGGAAGCTGTGGATCGACCAATCTGCCTACACTGAGAAAATCTTGGAGCGGTTTAACATGGCAGAGTCAAAACCCGTATCGACCCCCATGGAACACGGACAGAAAGAACCCGAAGATGACGAGGACTGCCCCTCAACAGTGCCATACCAGGAAGCGGTAGGAAGTTTATTGTATCTTTGTCAAATTTCTAGACCTGACATATGTTTTTCAGTAAATCATGTTAGTAAATTTTGCAAGAATCCTAAAAAGAGTCATTGGGTTAAAACCAAAAGGATTTGAAGATATTTGAGAGGGACTTCAAATTTTAAATGGGAATTTTCCAAGGATGGAAATAATGAATTACTAGAATGCTATGGTGATGCCGACTGGGCAAATCAAGTTAATGATAGACATTCAATAACTGGAAGTTGTTTCAAATTTATGAATGGTTTAATTTCTTGGAGTACTAAGAAACAAGGTACTGTCGCACTTTCAACTGTTGAAAGTGAATACATTGCATTGTCATACACTGTACAAGAAGCTTTGTGGTTAAAATTGTTAATGAATGAGATTGAGCCAAATTGTTACAAATTTCCGACAACTATCTTTTGCGATAATATGGGCGCAATGCATCTTGCAAAAAATTCTGTTACGAGCCAAAGGTCGAAGCATATTGATGTTAGGCATCATTTTATAAGATCACATGTCAGCAATAGGAACATTGTACTCAAGCATCTACCCACTGATAAATGCTTTCAGATATATTAACGATACCTCTTTGTAGGGAGAAACACGAATATTTCACCAAGTGTTTTGGTTTGTTTGTAGTAAAGTACAATTTCAAGATTTTTGATGTTTCTCCAATTTTAGTTAGGATTTGTTTAGGATAATCAAATCTCTGAATTGTTTGTTTTTATGAAAAATATCGCTCAAGGGGAAGTGTTGGGGTGTTTTTATTGTGATCGACATTTTTGAATAACCCCGCGAATGATGTACATACTGGCGGATAGGTGGTGATTGTTCAATGTACGAAGTTGTTCCATGTAGCCTAGTGGCTTTTATGTTCTGACGTCACACCTTCCGCAAAATGTCTTCTGTCCGTTGTATATTGTGCGTGCGAATTATAATGTGTTATGAATCCGAGGTCATCCGTTTTATTATTTAATAAACCCATCAGTTATGAAAGGTTGAAAACACGAAAAAAAATCTTGAATCGTAAATAACTCGAAAACAATGCCTCTAAAAAAAAAAAAAAAAAAAAAAAAAAAAAATAGTCCATGAGGCACCTTGTATAGCTTTTCCAGATTAAATTCAACATTTTTCAAATGAATCTAACATTTTCCCAATGAATTCAACAATACCTGCCATTTTGAAAAATCGAAAAAATAACCTCACAATGAATTTTTTGATAAATCATCCTTTTTTTGGGATATTTGAAGAAATGCACTCACTCAAGTTTATTTATTATTTAGTTGAATCAACATGTGATCTATCTAATTGATATCAATCACATGCATGAACCAAAACATTATGATTGTATTATCAAGTTGAATGTTTACCAAATAGGTACGAAATAAATATTATTATAAAATAACAAAACCAAAAAGTTCCGAGTCATTATCACATTACAATAGGTTTTGGGCGCCAGCATAATCTGTGGAATCGTGAGTAAATCTGAAGAAGAAAATAACTAAATTCGATCTCCCAAAGGAGCAAGTCACGTAAGTGAAATCGAACATGTCTATTCACAAAATAGAAACATTGATGTCAGAAAACTTCGACACGTGGAAAATCCAGGCTCAAGCCTTGCTCACGAGAGCTGGGTTCTGGACATATGTCTCAGGCGATTGCGCGAAGCCTGACCCATTAGAGAAAAATGGAGAACTCAGAAAATGGTTAGAACAAGATTTACAAGCTAAGTCAGAACTATTGTTGTTAATTTCACCAAGCGAATTACGTCATGTAAAAATCTGCAAATATTCCAAGGACATTTGGGATGTACTAGGAGGAATCTACCATAGTAAAGGTCCAGCCAAAAAGGCAACACTATTAAAAACACTGATCTTACATAAAATGAGAGATACAGACAACATTAGGGATCACCTAAATAAATTCAGCAATACAGTAGATAAGTTGGCTGAAATGGATATAGAAATAAATGATAATCTCCTTAGCATAATGTTATTGTACTCTTTACCTCATACATTTGAAAATTTTCGCGTAGCTATTGAGTCACGTGATGATCTACCTTCTCCCGGAAATTTAAAAATTAAAATTCTGGAAGAATATGAGGCTCGAAAACACACCACATACTCCACAGAAGAGGCATTTATGGGTAAATATAAGAAATTTAACTATAAAAACAAAAATTTTCAAGGTTCTAAAAATAAGGATAAGCAACACGAGAAAAATAAATGTAACATATGCAACAAATTTGGACATTACGCAAATGATTGTAGGCACAAAAATAAATCGAAGCAGTTTGATAATAAATCTGAAAAAACCTTCTTTCGTCAAATTCAAATAATGAATATAAATCCAAACAAGACTGGTGTTTAGACAGTGGATGCACATCGCACCTTTGTTCTTCAAAATCACAATTCGTGCCGAAACAACTTGCCGAAAGAAAAAATAGGTCAATTATGGATAAAGCTAGATGTTTATTATTAGAAGCTAAGTTACCGACTAAATTTTGGGCAGAAGCCATAAATATAGCGAATTATATACTGAACCGTTGTCCATCTAGATCATTAAATGGCACCACACCATTTCAATTATGGGTAGGTCGTACACCATCAGCACGACACTTACACTTGTTCGGTGCTAAAGCATATTTCCTGAACAAAACTATCAAAAGAGGAAAATTGGATCCTCGGGCTGATGAGGGGATATTCATGGGATATTCTACAATCTCAAAAGCATACCGAATTTGGGTACCTTCTCTAAATAAAATAATTATTTCCAGGGATGTAAAAATCTTGGAAACATCCTCTGAAATGTACAACTCTGACGAAGCCCTACAGTCTTCACCCGATTCGAGAGCCGTTGAGTTGACATATCGCACGAATCTTGATACCCAAGCAGCTGAACTCAATCGAATTCCGGAAATCCAACGGATGGGGAACGAAAATGAAAACGTGAGTCTCCAGGAGGAAACAGAAGCAGTCGAGGTAAGCGATAACGTAGAACAGACATTAGAACCAAATATAGAACATACAATTGAAACAGAAAAAGAAACTCCAACAGTATCAACAACTAGGTATGGAAGGAAGATAGTACCGCCGAAACGAATGCAGGATTATGATATGTCATACTACTGTGAAGGAAATTTTGATGAATACGATGAAAATGAAGATATCTGGAGAGAGGCTATCAAGAGCGAAATCAAAGCGCATATAAAAAATGAAACATAGAAAGTTACGAAGAGAACTAAAGAAAATAAACCAATCGGATACCGCATGATCCTGAAGGAAAAACTCAAAGCAGATGGAACTCTGGATAGAAGAAAAGCCCGACTGGTTGCTCAAGGTTTTACCCAACGACCTGGAATAGATTTTTCGGAGACATATTCACCTGTTGTTAAATTGAAATCAATTCGTTTTCTCATGGGAATTGCAGCAGAAGAGAGCTTAGAAACATGCCAGCTTGATGTTTCTACAGCCTATCTGAATAGAGATATAGACGAGGAAATATTTATGAAAAAACCGAAAGACTTAGAAAAGTATCTTCAAGAAATTCTTCTGGAAGAAACGGACAACCAAGAAATGTTTTCAAAAACTAAAAAAATGCTCGAAGACTTGAAAGGACCAGAAGAAAAAGTATGTCAGCTTAAAAGATCAATATACGGTCTAAAACAGGCAGGCAGGAAATGGTTTGAAAAGCTGGACTCAAGATTGAAAGAACTTGGTTTCAAGCCGTCATTCGCCGATCCCTGTATGTACACAATCGAGAAAGGGGGAGTGAGGACACTTCTCGCTGTGTATGTTGACGATCTGATCCTAGCTTCATCAAGTAAAGATCAACTAAAAAAAATCAAACAAGAATTAATGAAATGTTTTGCTATGCGAGACTTAGGACTATTAAATTACTGTCTAGGAATAGAATTCTCTAAAACCAAAAATTCAGTAAAAACGCTGCAAATTATTTCACAAAGGTTTATTATTTTTTAAATTGAGTATGATCTTAGTTTTAGTTGGCTAGCGTACGTCATAAGGCCCGTTCAGACTCCTCGGCGTCTCCTACTTCGAGTTGCCACAACCTATACTTCTATAATTATGTACGCATGTTTATATTTCTCGATTTGAGCTCCTATCTATTGAAATAGTTATTGCCTTAATAATATCATTATCTAAGTACGTACAAAAAGTCGAGAGGATATGTTATTAAATATGCGTAGGAAAAGCTTTGGTATTAACACACATAAATGACCTTGAAAAAAACATATTCATGCCTCGAAGGAACGCCGGCGCCGTACCCACCACAAGGTGCCGCGGCGCCGGCGCCTCCTCTCACTCCACCCCCCGCTCGCCCCCCCCCCTCTCCACCCACCGTGACCCCCTGCCAAGCGTGTGCGCGTCGAAAAAGACACTTTTTCGCCCGTTTTTGGCCCATAGCATCTATGCGAGTAAAGCGATCGGGATGGTTATACGTTAGGACCAACTAGACCCCAAATGGAGTCTATGTGCGAAAGAACGGGTTTTTGGTCAAACTCTGTCTCATGAGTTGTTCGTGAAAGTGGCCCTAAGTAGGGGAGTGTAGGAGAGTGGGGTACTACCGCTAATTCAGAGAATACCATCACCCCATATAATTATTTTACCACCTGAGTGACAAATCTTGTAGCCAAAATATCGTCATCTTTAGATCAGCAGAAATGTTGGAAAAGTTGGTACCTATTTCATTTGGGGTCATTAATTTTTTTTTTTTTTTTTTTTAATCATAGTTAAGCGAGTTCGCAGTTTTTGAAGCTAGGCGTTCTAGTATTATTGTTGTCGAATTGTCGTGGTAAGTAATAGTTTTTCACACGTTTATGTGAAATGTTTGGCATGAAGACGTAGGAAAATCATTTAGCTTTAATTTCCACCCATCACTTCATGTTTTTTTTTTTCTGAAAACTGTAGTTTTTACTTAATGATTTTTCATTTTGAAAAGTGGACTGGGGCAATATTGCCACACCAAGCTAATCAGGCTAATTCCGCCATGGCGGTATTGCCCCAATGCTCATTCCTCAGTTTTGTTGGATTATTTCAAAGTTGTTTGTTGTAATAATCACCTATTTCCATTAATTCTGATTATTTCAAATATAAATTAATATTTAAAAGACGAATTATAGTGTGATAGATTATCTCAATAAGCACATCTATGTTGACTTAATCGTGATTTATTAGATATTTACCTCCTATCGACTGAATAATTGTACAGAATCTACATAACTGCCTTCCTATATTAACATAATCGTTGTGAGATTCCACTCTCCATGTTCCCGTATTGATTTTGACAATGGACGTTAGTCTTGTGAATTTTGCTGCGACCTGAAGACGAGCACAACACATCAAAACTTTAAAAGCCAGGAAGATGGAATGCTATATAATATTTCTTTTTTAACGAGTTCTCGTTGAACTTGCCAATAATTCAGTTCCTGTGAAGAACCAACACTATTTTACCAATATTTATCTTTTTCCAATTTTACTATTCTGATGTGGGAATTGTTTGTCAACTTTAGTGAATCCTTTTCTTGTCAACTAAGTTCCCAATATGGTGAGAAGCTACCCAGGAAGAGTTTATTAAATTCAATAAATCGTTATTCCGATGTTCTGATGACACTGTTCATTTCCCTCTTGTTTTAATATGGCGATATTACCCTAACCCCATGGCGGTATTACCCCAGCTAGCTGGGGAAATACCGCCATTTACAAGGGCCTCGTAAATTGTTGTTTACTAATATAAAGTTGCTACACAACCAGCAAAGACGTTGTAATTCACTACTGGAGTTGTTTTTTTTTATAATTTGCTTCAAAATCTGAAGCTTCTGATTGCAAACCCGGGCTGTGATAGACGAATATGCTTAAGGTGGCGATATTACCCCATTTTCCCCCTAGTTAAAAATTTCATAGTGTTGGGGGGGGATACCGATATATCGTGCTATTTTCAACCAATTTGTAAAAGCAGTTCTGCTTGTAACGTTTTCATTTAGGTAATAATGGAGGGGTACATCCAATAAAATCACGATCTATTCGCCATTCTCACTAAAATCATATACAGGATGTAACCAAAAAGTCCCCCTCCGCTAAAATCGTTAATAATTGCTCAAAAAAATAATTTTTCCTTCTATTTTAATGTTTTTTGTAAGGATCTCATAAATGACAAAATTGCGCATTGCGCACGTGCTTGAAGATTGAAAAAAACATTTATTTTTTGACTCATAATCAACGATTTTAGCAGGGGGAAGGGGAACGTTTTCGGGGACACCCTATATAACCCATACATAAGGACGTCGCAGTAATGCATGCATTAATTATTTACCGATGTGTTTCAATTTTTAAACGGAATTAGGTTTTACTCTGAGAAGTTTGATTCCAATTAGGTACACGTTGTTATGATAGGTACATTGTTTTATAAAAAAGTTTCAAATTTGCGTTAAGTAGTGACGTCACACTGGTTGAAGGGAAGCGTTGAAGTGGCTAGTTGGGGAAAACTTTATGTACTCAACTTATCGACGGAGAGCTCGGTTGGTGTCAAAATGATTAGGAAGGGTTCCGGTTTGAGCGAACTCGAGCTGTTAAGATTGTGAGAAATCAAAGTTTCATGAAACTCGAATTAAAGCATCAAACGCTTCCACTGTAGCGACTGATTTAACCCTCGGATAAGCGCGGTCTAAAAAAAAAAAACGGCGATAGGCGCGGTGTATCATTTTGATACAATGGGTATTAGGAGGGGAAATGGGTTAAGGGAAATAGTATAAAGTTAACCATTGTTCAAATCAATAGTTTTATTGGACTAGCAAACAAGCTGATAGGTAGAGAAACTACTATAACATTATAGAAAAATTCAAGAAATTAAATCATGAGGTTGAAAAATTACGTAACTAATAATTTGAGCTAGGTATAATTGTCAAGTATTTCCTTATTTAGTGAACAATTTTTCGGCAACATTCTTCACAGATTAGTTTAAATCTTTACTCATGTTTACAACAAACGTTTTACGGAAAAAATACAAGTGTATAGATAGGAACTATACTCGTAAACTCAAAGGAACGAAATAATAAACTAGAAAAAAGAACGAAAATTTTAAGTAAAGCTAATAATTTGCGGTAACAAAAGTATGTTAGGCGAAATTTTTAGGTACCAATTATCTTATTGAGCTAAATTTAATTGTTGGTAACAATCTTTACAAATAGGTTTCAAGTGCTCTGAACACAGAAATTTTTCACATAGTACGCAATTGTGAGTCGTCAATCTACTTTTTTTTAAAAGTTTTACAGGGGTCGCATCTCTTTCGTTTTTTCCCTGATGTGGGTTGTGGAAAAGCTCTCTCACGCAGTTGTTGCATCGGCTATTCCTGAGAGTGTTCTTCATCATTGCCATTGACATTTTCAATCTCGTAATCTGTAAATTACCTGGATGGGCGCGGTGTATCAATTTGATTAAAATCAGCCGTAACTTCTGTAGCTCACTTCTTCGACGCGTGAAGGTCAACTGATTCTGAAGACGGATTGAAGTTAGGAAGGTAGAGGGAAGGAGGCCCCTCTCCAAATGCGATAGCGGGCGTTGCAACCCTTCAAAGCCATGTTTTGTATCAATTTGATACCGCGCCTATCCGAGGGTTAACACGCCATCCAAAAAAGTGTGGGTACCCTTGGAAACCGCCATCGTGGGAGGGGTCCAGGATCGAAACTTGTTGGACAGCTCTTTTTGAATACGTACATGAAAATGACAAATTGTTCAAATTTCAACGAATGTACTAAAAAAAACCACTATAAAGTTCAAGTCATGCAGCATGATTAGATGACCAAATTTTCGTAAATTAGCGTTTATTATAAATTTACATTGTTTTGAAATTTGAGCACTTTGGTTATAAAGAAGTTGTTAAGTACCAATTTTATCAAGGAAAAAAAAAACCCGTTTTAAATAATATTTTGCGATTAAAATTTTGTTGTTGGATTTTTAGCTTTTTTGTCAGTTTTTATCGATTTTCAGCTACAATTTATGAAATTTAAGCACATTTTCCCACATAATGTTGGGCATACATTTTTTGATGTTTTAGTTCATCAACTAAATTTCTGCTGAAAATATAAACTTTACAATTTGTAGCCTTTTTGACATTTTCAGTGATTTTTTGAGTAAATTTTCCGAAATTTCTCAAATTTAATGTGTTCGAAAAGTGTTGGCCAACGACCTCATCATTTATATAGATATATACATTTTTATAAAAGTTCCAGTGATGCTGTATTATGTTACATTGTTTTAAAAATTGAGGATTTTGAGTGGAAAAGAAATTGTTAACTGCCAATTTTATGGCAATAAAACTCGTTTTAAATAATATTCTGAGATTTAACTGCCGGAATCGTTAAGAATACCAAAAAACGGATTCCCTTGAAGGAATATTTCATAAATTTATATTTAAAATTTTTTGGACCCATTGCAATAGCTTAATTTTCTACAAGAATTCGTTAAAACCGCAAACTTTCGGAACAGTCTTTTTTGGGATAGCAGAATGTTATTTTGAACAATTTTTTCTTTTTTGCCAATATATTGGGGTTAACAATTTCATTTCACTCAGAGTGCTCAAACTTCAAAACAGTTCAGCATAAATATGATAGGACTTTACAAAAAAAGGCCTTTCTGTCCTTAAATCGGCTATTTTATCACAGTCCTACGTTTCTCCACAGGAACTGGGGCTTCTTCAGGTAGAAGAAAATTCAAAATTGTAAAATTTCTACTTACTTATAGTTTTCTTTTTGTGATAAGAATAGAATTTAAAGTTATCAGTTTATGAAAATCAAATTTAAAATTATTTTAAATTTTATTTTCTTTTGATTTTTCATCTAATAACTTTAAATTCGATTTTTATCACAAAAAGAAAACTATAAGTACCTAAGTAGATATTATACAATTATGAATTTTCGTCTCCCTGAAGAAGCCCAAGTTCCTGGGGAGAAACGTTGGAGCTTAATAAAAAAAACCAATTTAAGGACAGAAAGGCCTTTTTTTTGGAAAGTCTTGTTGTAATTTGAACTGTCCAAATAAAGAAACGTTATAAATATAATAGATGCAATAATTTACGAAAATTCGCTCATACGATCATGCTGCATGATTTGTTTTTTGAAATTAGACTCGTAAGTTGTATTACCAATCGTCCTGACAAATGAACAGTTTCAATTTGATTTGAACTAATTCTGTAGGTATGTCCATGTTGAAATAAATGAAATGTTTGCACTGAACACCTCATGATGTTTTAGTGCAGGTCAAATGCAACACAGTTTGATATAAATGATGTGAATTGGCGTTATCATTCCAAGGTTAAATTAAATGACAATATTGTCGACAACGTAATTTTTGCTCCCCCATTGATGGGACCTATATTAGCCTCGCATCAGTTTGTTCTCATCACTTGCGCACTACTGTCGTATCGGTGAGTCAACGCAAGGCAATATTATCTTCGATTGACCCCTCACCTTCCCTTCACTTCTTCTCTGAATCATCCGGCTCCTGAGGACGAGGGTTCGTATTTATACTATTCCTTCGACTCTTATCAGGTCAGTCGCGTTGTCTCGTCGGACGGACCCCCTTTGTGCACAGTAAGTTACAGTCTCTAACCCCGTAGATCATAATTTCTGAGTTAAACATATTTGTAAGTAATCTATGCATTACAAGGACGCCCCTATGTATGGGTTTTATATGATTTTGGTGAGAATAGCGAATAGACAGAGACATTACTGGATGTATCCCTACATTACAAACTAACATGATTATGCTACAAGCAGAACTGCTTTTAAAAATTAGTTGAAAATATCATAATATCTCATTAATTCCCCTCCTCCCCTTCCCCAACACTAAATGATTTCAAATTACTGAGTATGATTACTCAGATGAATCTAATTCTTCGAGCAGAATACTAAAATATTCGAACTAAAAGAGAATAACCTAAATTGGATGAGAATAGCGAATAGCACCTACAGTTCATTTCCCTTCCAACCACTACTCCTCACAAAAATCTGTATTAACATCATTTTGATCAACCTTAAATAGTCCTGGAGCCCAACCAGCTTTTGACCAACTGCAATCGAAGGCTTCCATCCCCAGTACAAGAAAACCCCTTTTCTGACAATCAGGGGAGTGTAGACAATTTTTACATTTTGAAAAGTTGACTGAAAATTACCTCATAATAGGGAACCTGGAATTTAATGTCAATCGTTCGGATTCTTTCTCCAGAACACAAAACTATAAATTCTTTAAAAATCAGACAACAATCAATTTAAAATTTCTAGTTAGAGTTGTACTGGACGTCTCACAGTGGGGCAAGAAGGAAAAAACCCCTTTTTCCAAACATGCTAGAACCCTGGTACAGCAGGGATTTTTCCCGAAAATCAAGTTTTAGACCGTAAATTGGAGCTCAAAGTCAAAATAATGATTTTTTTGTGTGAATTCAACTTGAGTGTCAATAAGGGTTATGTAACTGGAAAATAGGGGGGAAAAATCATTCTTTGTGTTCTAGGATGTCCATCTATGCAACATAGCCGCCAAACTGGGCAACAAAATTGTGTAGCCCGTTTCAAGGGCATAAGTCACGAGTTTTCCGTGCAAATCGGGAATCGGCAGAGCTACAAAAGAAGCTCCAGCTTCCTCCGAAATGGGAATGTTTTCTTCTCGCTCCGAACATGTTAAATCAAAGACTAGAACAACAATGATCTGCCCTTAGCTGCCCCTCCGGTCATAGCGCACGTTTGAAAACGATAGTTTGAGTTCCAGTTAGGTAGCCGAGCCGGGCGCACGACTTTTTTGCGAGCTCCGTATTAAGTATTGATTTAGCAGGGTTGTATTGTGAATTTCGTTTCAGTTTGTTTTTTGTGGTTGATCTTTGATTAAATATCAGCAATGACAATTTTCATAAATTTTTGACGGGTAGATTTCTGGAAAAAGGTCATTTTTGCGAGTTTGGTTGATGATTTGTTGTTTACCGAAGGGAAAGGGCTATCCACTCGACCGAATACCGTATTCCTTAATCAGCAGCACTCGAAGAGCCGACCGGTGTCGCGTTGAATAATTGCAACTCCGAGAATGTTGACCTCTGAGTTACATCAGGTAATTCAATGCCTTGACGTAATCACAACCAAACTTTAAAACTGCGACTGCATTTTGAAGGAACATACAAATGTTTTGAGTTCACAAGTGCATGCTCTGTTGCAAGAAATCGCAAACAGCCAGGAAACTATCTTGCTCATACCAAAAATTAATAAGAGAATATTGGCAGTATAGAAGCAAATCTAGTATTATCTGGAAAAAAAAAAAAAAAAAAAAAAAAAAAAAAAAAAAAAAAAAAACGAAACAGAACCGGCACACGGACAACAGATACGATCTTATTCTTCATAACGTCCTAGAAGGGAAAGAAAACATGAATATTCTCAAGAAGAAGGTGATAGAAATTTTTAGAACGGAATTAAATTGCGTTCTTGAGGATTATGAAGTTATAGGTGACGTTTAGGCACCATCCAACCTTTTAGAAGTAGACCAGTTCACATTCATTTTGCTAATAATTTCTCTAAATCTAAAATACGCCAGAACATTTACAAGTTCAAGAGATCCCAATTTAACACATCCGAGTTCTACGACAGACGAATACGGGAACTTAGGAAGCATCTCTTGCCCAAGTTGTTTCAAGGAAGAAAAGACGGGAAGCATGCCGTCTTGATTGGAGATGAACTACTGGTTGATGGAAAAAAATTCATCATTCACTATGGACGAATTACGTTGGAGGATTCTACATCTACTGCGTCAGAAGTGGAGATTGACCTGAATACTCCTCCTCCGTCCCCTCCAAACATTTCCAGAAAACAGTCAAGAAGAAGATGAAAATTCACAAGAGATAGAACAAACATCAACACCACTTTGGAAATTTCGGCAATGACTTGGGATTATTATTGAAATTTGGCAGTGGAGTGAAGGCACTATTGATTGTGATTTATGTTAACTATGCAGTGTTCATTTATTATACGTAAATTATGTAGACCTATATAAGTAATTATTTGATACATCAAAGTCTAACATTGTTGAGGCAGAAATGAAGGCAAAATATCATGTGCTATTTTTTAATATGTATTTAAGGAACTCCTTGTAATACCTACGGGTTATACAATAAAACTGAATTGAATTGAAAACGATAGGAACCAGTGAGCAATAGTCCCGCGGGAGTGTAGACGAATCATGATCAGACAATACACGCTGTTCACCCGCCTTTCTCACCTGTATTATATGGCCCCACATCAAATCTCGTTATTTCCAGTCGTATTATGAATTTCATTAGACATGGATTCTGGGAAAACGAGGAAAAAATTCAATTTCCCGAAAGTGGAAATTTGTTAAATTTGCTATCTGTTTCTTGTAGTAAATTAGTTGCAGAACCCAAAAATAACAGCCGTTTATCGCATAAAATAAATTGTAAACCTGGAGGCTAACGTCCAAAGTTGAAATTTAGTGCGTAAAACCATGAGTCGTTTTCAAATAACTCGTTGACGATCAGATTGATTCTTATAAGATTCTTCCATTTATGTGCGATGGAATTATACCCAAAAGGAGTGTAAATACATTCATTGATCGGGCGGGAGAAAGGGATTCAGAAGTATTTTGAAGGGAAAACGCAAAATTGCGGTGGTTATTTTTAGTCTGATAAACTTTCAAAGATGAGCTAGATCCGGCGAAGTTGGGCGGTTATTTTTGATTGATAGTACACAGTATGAGGTTCAAAGTTAACTGGGTAACCGCGCTTTTCCCAGGCAAGACACTATAGATCCAATAAATAAAAGTTCCCAAAAATCAATAATATTTTTCTCTCGTAGTTTGAAATAAATCAAAAATTTTATTTAAATTAAGCGTCTATTATTAATCAAAGGATTTGTTTGAGCGGGTTAAGAGTTCTTTCTTCGTCATCTACCTAAGAACTAAACCGCGGTGTTCCACACTTAAGGCTTAATATCTTGCGTTAAATCCATACCTTGTTTACGAATTGAAAACTAAAAACGCGGCAGGCCGCTCGTACTTTCTCTCTTATGAGAGAAGAGCTATGAGCATTGAAAATGATCAGTAATGTCAATGCTTTTTATTGTTTTAAATAAAATAACAATTAGAAAACATAAAATTATCATTGCTGAATTACTGAATTTGCTGTAAGCCAGTCTCGACGATGCCCAATTCTTCCACGAATATGAATTCACAGTCCTTTTTTTAATAACTGGTATTGTGAATTATCCATTGCCATCATATTGACAAAATACTTGCAACCATTTAGATCTTCAATATTAATCTAACACCAATAATAACACCTGTATTTAATGTTCTAAATAAACTTACATTGCGTTAATTAAATAACTGATTTTATTGATGGTATACACAATCATAACAACACCTAACTTGTTTATAGGTTGCGTGACGTTTTTTTCTTTGCGTACCGAAATTTCCATAACAAAATATCCGGTTGACCCGTCGACTATGACATTTTCAATGTAAAAAAAAAAAAAACGAAGTTTTACAAAGTCTTTGTTTTGTCAATTATTGTTTTTCTCATACTAAATGTATATAAATTAAAATTGCAACTCCAAGGTTAAAGCTACTGAACAAACTTTTTAGTACAATGTATACAGAATTACTCGTACATAGATTATAACAAGTTCACGAGACAACAAACGGATATATACGGAGCCCAATGAAAGATATGAACGGAGAGCGTCTATAGGTTTTAAATTAATGAAGATGTAACAGTGAATCATTAGTGCGCTGGAAGCCGCGGAAATAGTAGATAAAGACCCTTCTTGTCTCAATGATATAAGCGTTCGGTAGCCTTTGATAGACTGTATGATTCACAGCTTGCAGATATTCCGTGAGATGCACTGGCTGAAGGATCCTTTGATGTTTTCAGAAACTCGGGATTCTGTGTCCATTAATAATAAACGATGTTTTGATATCCACGAATCGTTTTAGAATCTTCCAAACGGATTTCCATGAAGGAAATGTTTCGAAAATACATTATTATACATTAGGAAGCTGAAGAAATAGCTCCATTCTGTTCGAAATTGCAATAATGAAGATTGAGCAAATTACCTGGGATACTGTTCATAACAAGTTACATCATAATGAAACATATTATAGGAAATAGGTGTATAGCAATATGCAAATACAGCGTTATTGTATTATTATAAAGGGTGAACACACCTAAAGATGAACTCACAAATTTTTCAGTACATTTTTTATGCTCTATTTCATGTGTTTTTGAGGGTAAAACTAGTTAGTTAAAGTGCTCTGTTATCTATAATGGAATTGGGGAGACTGCAAGTGTTGCCATTCGATTCAGCGCGGGAAAAATACGTAGAAATCGGCCCCAAACTCAAATTTTGTTAGAGGGTAATTTTTCAAAAAAACCCTCGATTTCATAGGAAAAAAACAATGTTTCTCAACATACAAACAAACTTTTCTCCTTTAATTTGCAATGTAAAATACTAATTTAATTATACCGTTCGAAAGGTGAGATTCGGGCCAAGTTTTTCCCGTAGCGTGCGCAGGAATTCAGGGGATTTTCGTATGCCGTCCTGCGGTTTAAAAAATACAAGATTTTCAAGTTTCGACCATTTTTTTCACTTTGGTGAGAATTTGTGACTAGTAAATCCACATTTTTTTCACACGTTGGATAGCCTATTCAAAAGGAAATTGAATGCTCTTTCCAACGGTATCCTTAAATTTGATTATACTCAATATGGAAGGGAGTTATAGCCAATTTTGTGATGTAAGGATGAAAACACGAAAAAAAATTAAATCGTGAATAACTCAAAAATAACGCCTATAAAAAATAAATAAATAAAGTAAAAAAAAAAAAAAAAAAAGAATAAAATAATAATAAACAAATAAAGTATAAGTCTAACAGGCACTTTTTGTTGAAAATTAGTTGTAGAATCGTCCCCTAGGAGGTTAGTAACCAAAAGTGTACACCATGTATATCTGCTTCCTACCTCAGAGCTTATTCTGATCGAGGTATCAAGCGCCAACAAACTGTCTTCTTCCAACGTCATTCAAACCCCGCTCACCAGTTTGCCTTAGAGATTCTTATACATCGGTGTAATTGGTCCGATACACTCCTCTCTAAAGTTCATTATTTCAATTATCTTCCTTTTATTAGTTCATACAATGGTAAAGTACTTCTGAATCCGGCACTAACCTAAGTAGTTGGAGCTAAGGCCCAAGTGGTCTGGCTATTAGATTAGTGCTACGGGCTTAAGTACGGCAATTAGAGCGACATTTTAGTGTCCGGCAGTTATAGCGACGGTTTAATGTTTAAATAATAGGTAGGGTCGAGGGTCCAGTGTTCAACAAGTTAAACAATAAATAAATTAATTGTTTTAGATAAAAGTGTTTTACGGGGTTGATCCTTTTGAATTTTGAGACAAAATACCTTCTCATTGAAGTATAAAGGTGGGAAAAGGTTTCAGGCGGGTTTTTGTGAAATCAGAAGGTTACCAAACAGAACCTCCTGCTGTCATTTCTTTGGTGCTGTTTCTTGTGATTTTGCTAAGATAAGTGTTTTACTTTGCTTCACCATGCCCTCCACATTTTCAAATTCGATTGTTCCCATCAGTTTTTTGTGTAGATTGCATTTATGCAATCATTTTTTTGGAAATAATCAAGGATAACATGTGAAAATGCAAATGTCAATTACTAGTCCCCAAACTGATCCTACGCTCAGTGATTGACAGTGCTGTCAATATGTATCTCTACTCGTTCTTGCCATTCACTTTTTATATTTATATAAATTCATAGCAACTCACAAGCTGCTAGTTTACCATTAGACACGTATCGTACCTATAGTATTGAGGAAACATTGTACCTTTTTTGTGATGAAACATCTGGTGACATTTTCAACTTTGTCTGCATGTATACTCATATTAATTTTATATTTAGATTATCAAAACTAAGTTCAATTGCTCTTTTTATTTATAAGATGTTGAAATAAATGTTTTATTGATACACGGAATCATTTATTGTAGAAGAACTGCTGTGTCAATCACAGGTGTAACCAAAAATTTGGCTGTAAAATACTGGGTCAAAAATGTGATTTTGAAAAAACGAATTTATGATGTTCTGTGGCTTAAATTAGTGAGTTTTTCAAATAACAGAGCAGTTTGAGGACATCCTGATGCAACAATAGATGTAAGATTCAAGTTTGAACAAATGGAAATATAACTTAATTGCTTGTCAGTCAAAATTTCTCTCAAGGTGTCAAACCTTCCACCCTAGGGGGCTTCGGTAAAAGACAATCCAGCCTCATAGGGTTCACGTCCATTAAGGGTTTTATTCGTTCTGAAGTCCAACTCACACAACGTCATTCCATGGAGTCTTTGTTCAGATTCATCACACGCAGCCACAATAGTTATCTTGCATTTCTATTTACGTTCTTATTGATATAAATTAAATGCTGACTTTTCCGCATGGACTTGCCGACAATTCATTTATATATCGTTAGGCAAGTTACCTATACATATCATCTGCACCATCAGCGATTTCAAATAAACCAAGTTGGTATCCTCTTTCCACTTGTTACAGGAAGTTCAGTTACATGTCAATCGGGACGAAGAGCATGTTCATCAGTATCTTTTTACTTACAATATCTGGTGGTATTACTGAGAATCCCCAACCGCCCCTCCCAAATGGACTGTGGGCTGCGAATCATGGCGATTCGGGGATACTTACAGTGGAACTACCACCCACTCCTTTACACTCAGGGAGTTCAATGGTGAGGTTTTGATAAATCCTTGTATTGTATTGTATTGTATATAATTATTATGATTTGGGTAGATGAAACTGTATACTACAGGTAATAAGAGTAGGAAGTTCAAGGAAAAGTAAGATGATCAAGGAAGATCAAAAGATCAAGGAAATTTTCAAACATTTTGGGAGTCTTTGCAGCAGCTCAATTACAAAATTTTTTCAAATGAAGCCATGTTACACATCTGCGAGTTCCGAATAAATGTACATTTCGGTTAGTTGTCCTATTGAGCAATATGAATGTTTTTTCAGGCGGAGCTGGTCCTGTCGCAAGGGTACCCCCTCGAGGAATATGAAGTTGTGACAGATGACGGTTACATTTTGACTGTATTTCGAATACCTCACGGCAAGAACAGAACGACCTCTCAACGGGAGCCTCTCCTACTTCAACACGGCCTTTTCTCCACGTCTGCTTCTTGGGTCATCAGTGAACCTCGCAAAGGTTTAGGTAGGCCATTGATTCCACTTCCGCTACAATTCCACTACAATTCCATCTTTCGGTATTCATGTCCGTTTACTTAGAATACCGGAAGATGAAATTGTAGTTTCAAAGTTGATGAATATGTATGTTTTATATAGGCCAAAAACCTAAAACTTTCAAAATCGTTAATAATGGGTGTAAAAAAATTTTTTTGCAGTCTTAACGTTTGTTTGTAAGGATCTCAAAAATTAGAAAATTGCACATTGAGCAATTGCGCAAACGTGCGCAATTGAAATCAACTTCGTTATTTTAGATGGGAACCCCCATTTTTATGGAGATTTGAATTCTACGTAAAATTTCATGAAGAAATTACCCCTCTCGATTTTTTAAGTGCGCGCAAACGGGCACAATGCCGCTCTAAAAGTGCAAAAATTGTGAAATTCCTACTGAGTTTTTGGAGATATTCAACTGCCACATGTAATACTTGATTTTGGGATATTTTTTCGTGCTGAACCTCGTAATGATGTTCATTTTTAATATTTGCAAGACAAACTTGGGAAAACACCGGAAAATCGACCAGAATTGCACTTTTCTTACACATTTCCACAACGTGTACTAAAATGTGGTGTTTTCTCAAGTTGGTGTTGCAAATATCAGAAAATGAACATCATTACGAGGTTCAGCGTGACAACCCCCAATATCAATACCCCAAAATCATGTTTTATACGTGGCAATTGAATAGCTTTACAAACTCAGTATTTCACAATTTTTGCAAATTTATAGCGGAATTTCGCCCGTTTGCTCGCACTTAAAAAATCGAATGATGGGTCATTTCTTCATGTAATTTCACGTAGAATTCAAATCTGCAATAAAAAAAAATGCCAGTTTCCATTTAAAATAACGAAGTTGTCGTCAATCGCGATCGTTTGCGCAATTTTGTCATTTTTGAGATTTTTACAAAAAAAAAATAAAAATATATATATATATATATATATATATATATATATATATATATATATATAGATATTTTCGACCCAGCATTAACGATTTTAGCAAGGGAGGAACGTTTTCGGGGATACCCTGTATATTGGGTGTCCCAACAGATCCCCTCCACTCTTTCGCTCTCTCTCTCTCTCTCTCTCTCTCTCTCTCTCTCTCTCTCTCTCTCTCTCTCTCTCTCTCTCTCTCTCTCTCTCTCTCTCTCTCTCTCTCTCTCTCTCTCTCTCTCTCTCAGCACATATGAAGACATTGAAGTGAATTTTTGAAATGTGTTATTTGGTTAGCTCGGTGTTACAAGTAGAAGTGACATTGTTCTGTGACATCTCACAAAAATGTTTTCGTTCTTTCTTCATTTTTTGACGCTTTTAGCTCCAGGTATGTTAAAAACCAAATTCCTCACTCACAAAATAATAATAATATTAAATAAATAAAAATATTAATAAGTAAATGAATAATAATAATAAATAAATAAAAATAATTGCAATTTAGCTATAGTTGATAATGATACGTAACCAACGTGCTAGACATAACTAAATGTTACCTAGGTACATGTATTATATTTGTTTCAGGTTTTGTTTTGGCTGACGCTGGTTATGACGTTTGGCTTCCCAACACAAGAGGGACTACATACAGCATGAAACACATTAAATATAATCCAAAAGTGGACAAAAGGGAATTTTTCAATTACAGGTGAGGATAGGGTGAGAAGTAATGTGAAATAGGTACCTACTTTAATGAGTTATTTGTCAATGAAATATCGTAGGTAACATATCTAAGTCACTTCTTACGGAGGAGCAACAGTCAGAGGAGCATAATACTATATAGAAAAAATATTATCCAATTAACTAATCGGAACGTTAAAACTACATACGATAAATGCGGATAGGTACCTACCCAACGATGAAATAGGGAGCTCTAGAACTTATAATATACTATTATACTAGACTCACTGCCTGCAAAATCATATATATGTGAAGGTTTCTCCTTTATAGGTTTATTATCAATTTATTGTTACTTTACTTAGTGGCCAAAAATTAGCCCAACTCTCAATTGTTTGTAATTCGCTTATTTTGAGAGATAATTCAGAGTTTTTGTTTTTTATGCTCTATAACTTTGCTACGTATAAAAATTTCTGCAGGATGCACGGTTTAGGAATTATTAGCGAAAAACTTTAAAATGAGCAAATTAAACCATCTTTATGAGGCCGCCATTTTGTATTCCACCAATTATGAGATGGCAGACAAAGACCTATTACTTATTTTCGGCCCTGGCTCCTGGACTAACAAGGTAGTACCTAGTGGGGAAAGACTTGATTTCAGTTTGCAGTATCCACATTTCCGTTTCGGTGACTAGGTGATTTTACTCCTCTCAGTGGGGCTGTGCAATATCCATACCATTTTCGCAGAAAATGGATCTGTAACAATAAAATTCCATTTTAAAAATCAAAATTTTAGAAGATATTGTTCATTTAAATCCGTTTTGAGGCATTCTCAAACGATTCCAGAAGTTTATATATATATATATATATATATATATATATATATATATATATATATATATATATATATATATATATATATATATATATATATATATATATATATTATGTCATTTCAGACGATAACTCTCCTTATGATTGAGATAAAAATTATCGTTATTGCGCCAAAAAATCAAGCTTTCCAAATGAAAGGATTAGTTCGTTTTTGAGTACATTAAATTGGTCAAATCCTAAAAAATATAGGTACTTAAAAAATCACTAATAATCGCTAAAAACGGCTAAAAATCGTTAAATTTGTATTTTTTAGCAAAATTTTAGCCAAAAAAGTTTATATACAACGAACTAGATGTAGATGTAGATGTAGATGTAGATGAAAACTTTCAGGGCGGGGGTTTTGAGCCCCCAGCACGGAAGCCTGTTAGCTTATTGTACTTTCCTGAGAGTTTTTTGTTTAATCAAAGAGACTCAGCCCCCTGATGAGGGGTGGTAGGCTCTTGATTAATTGTTCGCTCGGAATGGAGCTCGTCGGGGTTTGGGCCCCAAAGAGCTCAATTCTGCGATGGGTGAGTGCAGGGCACTCGAAGATTATGTGGGATGCCGTTTCGTCAGTCTCCTCACATAGTCTGCACAGGGTTGAGTTTTGTGTGACCCCTATGCGATGTAGATGAAATCGTAGGGGTGCGAAACCGGTTATGAGGCCAACCAGTGTTTTTAGTTCCCTACAATTTTTCCTAAGTAGCCCCTCAGTAATTTTGGTGTTGAGTTCAGCCACCATAAGTTTACTGTGGGTGTGTCCTTCAATATTGGCCCATCTTTTCGCGGTTTGTTGGTTGACCCTCGTGTTGATGGTTTTTCTGAAGGTGGTTTTTGGTAAACCGACTGCTGGCTCAGGCCCTACAAATGGGGTTTGGGAGCCCCTTCTCGCGAGCTCGTCAGCCTTTTCGTTACCAATAATGCCTCTATGCCCCGGCACCCACTCCAGGCGAACCCGGTTGTGTTTGGCTAGGTTGTTGAGGGTTTGCATGCAGCACCATACCACTCGGGACGAGATGGTTGGAGCCGTTAGTGCTTTTATCGACGCTTGACTGTCAGAAAGGATGCGGACGTGGGCATTTTTATGCCCCCTCCTAAGACTCTCCGCAGCTGCTGCCTTGATTGCCACAATTTCTGCCTGGAATACAGAGGTGTGTTGCCCAAGTGGTAACGAAGTGTTCCACCTGGGTTTGTATTTCTGCGCCAGTTCCTGCTTCCATTTTTGACCCATCTGTGAACCAGATGATGTCATTGGAGCAGCAATTGTTCTCCCATAGCCCCTCTCTTGTAATGATTGACGTGTAGAGATGGGGTTGGGAGAGAGTTTTGGGCATGATATCGGCCACCATGTCGAGTAGTGGTTCTTGTATCAGTTCCAATATATTGGTATGACCTCGGTGAGGGGTTGTCCGCCAAGAGCCATTCCATTTCAGTCTCAGGGAGGCCATAATGGCCTCACCTTGTATGAAGATATCCACTGGGGGTAGACCCAGTAAAACCTCCATGGTTGCTGTGGGTGTACCATGCATTGCTCCGGTGATGGTTAGACAGGCCAGTCGCTGGATGCTGGTGAGAGTTCGTCGTGCTCCCACCTGACTCGCCTTGTGCCACCACACAACGCAACAGTACGTTATTATGGGTCTAACAATGGCGGTGTAAATCCACTGGACCATCCGCGGTTGAAGCCCCCATACTTTCCCACATGTACGCTTAGCGCACATGAGGGCTCCTTTGCATCTGTTTGCAATGTATCCTAGGTGTTTATTCCAGGTGAGTTTTGTATCAAGGTATACACCCAGATATTTGACCTCACGTTGAAAGGGCACCCTTGAATTAAAGAGAAGAGGTTCTGAAAGGCCGCTCAAATCTCTTTTTCTGGTAAAGGTTACAAGTGTGGTTTTGTTGGGGTTTACATTTAGGCCCTCAATGCCACACCAATCCTCCACCACTTTCAGAGCTGACTGAGCCAGATCTGAGACTACTTCAGCGAATAGTCCCCTAATCTGGATGACCACATCGTCGGCGTAGCCTTGAGCGTAAAAGCCGAGTGTGTTGAGTCGTTCAAGTAAAGAGTCCACAACGAGGTTCCACAACAGTGGGGAGAGTACCCCCCCCCCCCCCTGCGGGCAGCCCCTCGCCACAGACACCTCCACTGATTCCCCAAGGAGCTCAGCATTTACCGTTCTACTCGTAAGCATAGTTTTTATCCACCTACATATGGTGTTGTTTATATTGTGCCTTTGAGTAGCCCTTATAATGGAGGTTACTGAGGTTGAATCAAATGCCCCCTCTATGTCCAAGAATATTCCTATTGCAAATTCCTTGTCAGCCAGCACAGTTTCCACCCTGGTGACTAGGTGGTGCAATGCGGCTTCACAGGATTTGCCTTGTTGATAGGCAAATTGATTGGGGTGAGTGGGCCTCTCTATTAAGGAGGTTTCCCTCAAGTGTCTATCGACAAGTTCTTTCAACGCCTTCAAATTGAAGGATGTCAGACAGATGGGTCTAAATGCTTTTGCCTGGTTGTACCAAGGTTTCCCTGGCTTTGGCAAAAATATGACCCTTGCTTGACACCATCTTCTGGGGATCGTGCCTGTTGCCAGGCTCGCCCTAAAGAGAGCACCTAGTATCCTAACGACATTGTCCCCCCCTTCTTGTAGAAGTTTCGGGATGATGCCGTCCGGGCCAGGTGATTTATAGGGGTCAAATGAGTTGATGGCCCACATCACTCGCTCTTTGGTGACTACACTCTTTGCCACTTCCCAGTCTAAGGGAGAGGATTTCCCGCCATTAGTGCGGGCTGGTGGGTCAGAGTCTGTACCTAGAGCATTTATTACTAAACAGCCAGCAAAGTGGGTCTCCAGCATGAGTGCCAGAGTGTCCCCAGCTGTTGAGGTATATTCTCCATTTGGTTTCACAAGTGTTCCAATTGGATTGATAGGATCTTTAGCAAGGATTCGCTGGAGTCTGGCGCATTCAGAGGCACTTTCTACCTCTTCGCAGAACCTCCTCCATGCTTCCCTTTTTGCTATTCTAATAAGTTTCCTATATTCAGCTAATTTGGTCATGTAATCATCCCAATAGCCGGTCTTTTTGGCTCTGTTGTACAGTTTGCCAGTTTTACGTTTGACAGCTTCTAGTTCCGTATTCCACCAGGAAACCTGGATTGGCGAGGGCCCAGTTGTTGTCAGGGTGTGATTGTTGTATGAGGCGAGTAGCGCGCTTTCCAGCTCTTCCGCCAGGGCCTCGATATCATTGTTATTGTGTATTTTGGTCCGAATTTCTCTCAACCTGCCCTCTACTTCCTCCTTGTAGTTCTTCCAGTTCGTTTTCCTAGGATCTCTATGAACTTGTCGTGTTTTACCCAAACCTTGGATTACCACGACAATGTACATGTGATCAGAATGGGAGGGAATATCGGATACGAACCATTTTTCAATTTTTCTTTCAAGCAGAGGGGTTGTGATGGTAATGTCGAGAACTTCTTTCCTGGATGAGGTTACAAATGTTGGTTTGTTTCCCCGGTTTGCCAAATATAAATCATTGGCTACCAGGTAGTCAAATAACAGGTCCCCTCGTGTGTTGATGTCAGTGCTTCCCCACGCACTATGGTGGGCGTTGGCATCTGCACCCAAAAGTAGCTGCATGTTGTCATTGCGGCATTTTTCAATAAGGTTAGCCACTTCTTCTGGTGGAGGTCCTCTTGAAGTATCTGCATCTCCTGGGAAGTACGCTGAGGCAGTGACTATATGCTCCCTATGGTTGCCTTCCTCGAGGATGATTTTCACTGCAACTAAGTCTCTGAAACAGAACTCAGACATGGTTAGTGAAATTATATCTTTTTTGACAAATATGCAGGAGCGTACATTTTCAGCGCAGTTGCGCTTGTAAATGAGCTTTCCTCCTGCATTATTGAGGCCAGCAACTCTGCCCCGGGAAACCCAGGGTTCCTGGATGAGTGCGACGTCATATTTTCCAGCTGCAAGCAGTTGGCATAGATTTGCTGTAGCCACCTTGTTGTGCTGCAGATTAATTTGAAGAATCCGCAGCATTTTTAGGTGGTGAGAGGAGCTCAGCATAGACCAAATCAGTCTCCACGTCAGACAGTCTTTCCACGGAGTGGGTAGCATGTACTATGACGATCTTGGTGGTGGTGAGTGCACCACTATACTCACCCTGACTCCAGCCAGAGCTAGAGGTTTCAGGTCGAGCTAGGGTAGCTCCCCATTGCTTCTTTGGTTGCTGTTTGGAAGCCGAGGATGGAGGTGGGGGTGTGTGTGGGGTTCGAAGCCGCTTTTGCGGTGTTTCTACCCCAGCCCCCTCCCAACCAGCAGCTAGGGGGCCAATGGGCCTAGGACTGGTGGGACCACCATGTCTGAGGGGTTTGTCGACACACGGGTGTGTCTTTGCCCTCGAAGACAGGTAGCCCCATCCCGAGCCCCAGCCCCCACGGCTGCCAATATAGAGTTCCCCATCCCTGGCTTCGGGTTTTTTCCCTTTTTAGGGTAGATTTCTAGGTGGTTCATTATTGTTCCCACGAGAAGCTAGGGATATAAACGTCCACCCGCGCAGAGCCCCGCATGCGCGGGTAAGCCTAATTACACCCAGGGGGTCGGCCGGTACCCTGGGGCAGCCGTTTGAGATGCACATTACCCTCTGCACCATGCAGACCCTAGGCACGGCGTGCACACCTTGTCTTGAGGGGGGGAGTCCGTTCTTAGTAACCAGTGCAATAGCTCACACTGCCCAGTATACTCCCAGGAGATACTATCGTGCAATGGACAGTGCGAGCCGTGGCTAAGCCCTCCCACCACATCAAGGTGACGGACATTGGGAGGTAACGAACTAGAACATTATAAAATTTACCCATAAAATCATGCTGAAAAACGCTGCAAATGATTACACAAAGGTTTATTATTTATGTATTGGCTAGCCCTTCTACGTAGATCTCTGGTCCATAATTATTAAACGCCGCTTATAGTACATTTAGTATCGGAAATCGGAGCATCGGACCTCACGAATGGGTTCAATCCATTACAGCAGCGGAATCTCACAATTTTACGCTTTTTAATATAGTTGATAAACAAAACAATTTATTACCATGTCATCTTTCCAACACATAAAAGTGTTACCTATACTGTATATTGATATCATCTAATTGGTCAAATTTCAAAAAATGTGCTGTCAAAATCACTGAAAATGGCTAAGAATTGTTAAATTGATATTTTTTAGCATAAGACTGGTCAAATAAAGTTTATCAACTATGAAATAGAACATTCAAAAATGTATATACGAAATTATGCTAAAAACTTGAACTTCATTAATTTTTTTTTTTTTTTTTTTTATCTATAAAATTGCAAAAAATAGCCTAAAATCCAAAATCTCTTTTTGAATAGAAGAGTATCATTTAGAATACTTTTTTTTCCATAAAATTAATAGCTAACATTTTCTTTTCACTCATAAATCTCCAATTTCTATACAACTTGAAATATACAACAACAAAAAAGACACTTTTTCACCTATTTTTGGCTCATAGCACCCATGAGAGTGGAGCGATCGAGCTGGCGAGAAGTTAGGACCAACTAGACCCCAAGTGGAGTCTATGTGCGAAAGATCAGATTTTGTAAGTCAATTCTAAGGCCTTTTATGGCCCGGACGGCGGACGGCGGACGGACATTTCAAATTTGGATTCTACGCACCTTGAAACGTAAAGTGACAAAGTTTGAGGGGGGGTTATAAAATTTTTTTGCTATACGATCACATAGGCTTATTATTAGAAATAATAAACCAAAATGAACTTAAATTTCATTAAAATTTGCTAAAAAATTATAAAAACTGCAACAAAAGCTACAAATCAAATATTTCTTTGCAGATTATTATTTTGAAAGAGTTTTGTTGACTTAAAATTGGTAGTTAACGGTGCGCTCAAATATCTCAAATTTCAAAACAATTCAACATTATACAATACGATAATTTACGAAAATTCGCTCAAAAGATCATGCTGCATGACTGGAACTTTTTTATTTCTAATAGAGTTTGAAGTTGCTAGGCAACCGGATTCGTATCATTATAATTGTTTTACGAATTAAATTCTCCAATAAATTGAAGATGTTAGTTAGTACTGAAGTTAAAAGCGTAAAATCATTAATTTTGATTGAATCTATGCAACAAACTTCTGCATCCTCTATGATTCAACGTGGCTCTACCCACGATGCCCCTCTTAAAACTACGTCACTGGTAGGTAATCTAAACATTTAACACCAATAGCAGACATGTTTGATGTTAACCCAAGAATGTGACGAATTATCTAAAAGTCGATTGAACGTTGTTTGTATTCATGAACTACTTGGTCAAGCTTTACTTGAGTATCTACAACCTACCTACCAACTTCTTTCCAGTTTTCATGAGATGGGATACTATGACTTACCTGCAGTAATCGACACGATTCTGAACAAGACTGGCGCTTCTAAAATCACTTACGTTGGACACTCACAAGGGACCACTCAGCTGTTTGTGATGCTCACAACACGTCCAAACTACAATGCCAAACTCAAAGTTGCTGCTGCTATGGCCCCCATTGCCTATTTCGCCCACTGTAAAGGAACAGCAAAAATCTTGGCTGACTTCACTGGTATTTTAGGTGTAAGTATGCGACTGTCACATGAGGTTTCAAACAACAACCTACCAGGAATTGCTAGTACTTGATTCAGGGTACCTACATACTTATATAAACATTTTAAAAGAAAATCATAATGAAATGATGATAATCAAACTACTAAAATCTAGGTAGGTAGGTACTTTACATGTTTGAAAAGAGCCGACAAGAACGATCTATACTTATGGGTACTCGTACGTATCAAAAACATTTTTCAAAAATCATGCGTCCATTTTCGTGTTCCTACAAATACCTAGTAGGTGTCTCAAGTTGCAGAAATTAGCAAGTTTTTTTTCTCTTTCATTTAATTTTTTATATTTTACATATAATATAATAAATTAAGCAATTTTATTTCCTTATTTTTGCATGTACAACCTTAATTTTGATGGAATGTTAACTAAAGAGTCAATTGAATTTAGGGTTTAGAGATTGACGTGTATACCATTCGCTTTTGAATTAAACCTTTCGCAATTTGAATTAAGCTATGCGGAATGTTAATTAGAATTGTAAATAGATTAATCAATCCCATTGTAATTCAAATTTTGTATTGTTTAATTCGATTCTAATTAAAATTATTCGCAGTTTTAATTGAATATTTTTTTATAGTTTAATTCGATTTTTACTGAAATGAAATTGTGTATTGTTTGAATCAAATCGCAAAAGGTTTAGGCACCTACATCAAATTGTGAAAGGTTTAATTCAAAGTGCGTAAATTTTAATTAATTTGTATCTGGGATCTAGGTTCCCCCCACCCCCCAGAGGTGCAATGGAGGCCTAAATCCTCGATAAAAGGGTAGAGGAGGTTGACAGTATCCCGTCAGAGAGATACCACTCCTACTAATAGCTTTTAATGAGCCATATTCGGAGTAGATTGGATTTCCAGGGATCTGGATCGCCCATCCAACGCCAAACTCAGCTTCTCGAAAACACGGGTATCAGCGGCGACGCCCGTTGTTCATCAACGGGGCGACGACAGCGCATTCTTTGAGACACCGACGGGACCTCTATGACGGGAACTCTGTCACATTTAGGAACCTGGTTTGTGGTAGTTGAGTATAGTCAGCAGGAGGTGGAAATGGTTGCACATAGGAAAACGTACCTGAGTAGGTACCTACAGTGGATTCTTCACAGCGAGTCAGTTTATTGGTACGAAGGTCGAATCATTGGTATGATTACCGTGAAGTAGAGTAAAAAGTGTCAATTTTCTGGAAAACAGAAATTATTTTAAAATACGGGTTGCAAATCAAATTTTGGCACCAATTCCGGAGATATCGACAGTGGAGGTATCGGCAATAGCTTCTTAACTATGTAATGGTTGATTCAACCGTATTTCGTCATGTAACGTTCAAGGAAACCTTCCGCAGTCGAAGAGGTTTGTTTAAATCGGCCTAATAGCTCACCTCGTTGGAGCGCAGTTACTAAAGAGTAATTTCTGATCTGTAATGGAGGTCATGAATTCGAACTCTGTCGAGGTATCAAATATTTGTGGCCTGATATATTGGGCGCATGTCCGTAAACCCAGTAATAATATAAAGCAACTACTTATCCCTCTGGAGCCAAGGCTATACCTACAGTGCGGGGCAGATCGCTTCAAATGCCTCGCGATGTCTCCCTCAGGGTGAGGCATACGCAGCTGGTTAAATTTGTAACCATGAATGCTCAATGCAAGCACACAAACCACCCCCGAAGGTACTCTGTTAACATGTTGGTTGCCTTGTGTGACCTGAAACAGATGTCCACGGGTATCGAATACATGAACAGCTTGGCTTGAGGCACCTTTGAGCACTGCCATTTCACTGACAAGCTTCTGCCTCACCAAACACGGTGCGACACGAGCGGCTTATAGCAAGCAACCCCGGTATCGACCTTCCGAGCATGTGTCCTGAGGCATTTGACGTGAGCAGCCTCGCACTGTGGATACTCGCCTTAAATATCACATTCCCAGACGTAGCATCTTTCACTTCCTCACTTATCTGACTCAAAAATCGCACTGTGAGTGACAATTACCACGCTTGACTCCTGGACTTCTTCCAGCGAGCACCTGCTGTGCCACAGGCCTGCAGTTCCACTTTGTCGTTCGTTCGACCCCAAATCAGTCGAGACGGCTGGTATTTGACTGCGGGGAAATGTGACGTTCAAAGAAAACTTCCACAGTCAAAGAGGTTTGCTGACATCGGCCTCATAGCTCATCTCGTTGGAGCGCTGTCACTAAAGAGTAATTTCACTGTATTGTAAGACATGAGTTCCAAATTTTGAGGTATCAAATATTTTTGGGCCCTTCCATCCTAAAGATTTTGTAACTCGTACCGGTTCAGTTCTTACATATTTTGTTTACGTTATCATTCCAAACGAAATTCCTCCAAGTTTATGCTACTCCAGGTTTTTGATTACGCGGAAATTTCGATTTTGAGTGGCAAGGTTGCTTTTTTTATTTTTTATTTCTTCAAAAGTGGGCTGAATAGGGTCAGTGTCTTGAAGTGTACCTATCAAACCAATCGATGTACATCAAGCACACGTCTAATGAGCGTGAAAACCCGAAAGGAGGAAGGGGAAGAAGGAAGATTTTTTCGTTTTTCCACAAGAGGTGGATATTTGTGATATTTCTGCTTAGAAAATTGAGATTCGGATCAGGGAACGTTTTTCATAACTTCGTTCCCTGAACAGTTGTATGAGTCTAGCTAACGTAGGTAATGGAAAATTGAGGCTGAGAAACATAAACTGCCGTTGGAATCAAATAAATACCTCGAATTGTTCAAAATCAGGTTCATAGTTCGGAGATGTAGAAAAGTAACCCTATTCACATCATTTCACGGTATATGTCTATAGATCTCACTGATACTAGTTTTGAAAGGAGACCAATCCGTTCTAAATAGATCAGTAGTTACCAAGTCGGTAGGTAGATATATATGATTATTACGAGATCCATGTAACAAAATTGGTCGGTTTTAATCGTATATGTCTACTTACTACCTAATCTGTGGTACAACGACTTCAGAAATGTGTTCTTCGCTCCCTCTTACTACATAGGTACCTAATTCAGATAGCGTGATGAAATCGTTAGTTCATATTTCAAGTCGTCATGATTATTGAATTTTATTTATATTAATTTATCATCAGTTGATATTTGGTGCTTTCATTTTTATATTTCAGATGATTGCGAGACGACTAGGACTGTATGAAGTCCTCTCAAATTCCCCCTTGATTCACTGGGTTGACACAACTTTGTGCGAAAAATCGTCCGTAGTGGCATCACTGTGTGACAATTTCCTTTTTGCGCTTACTGGATTTGATGCTCCACAATTTAATGAAGTAGGTAATCAATAATAATAACTTCAGTTGACAAATATTTTTTTGAAAGTGTAGATATGTATGAGATTCCCAATTTTCAACAACCTAAGGGAAGGAAGGTCCTAAAGAAACATTCTAGGAACTCCCCCATCGCGTAATGAAAATACATACACACGTGTGTGTGCTGTATGATTGGTGAAGAGGATCGTAGCCTACTAGGAAAAACAAAATCTCGGACAATTTTCGGCTAGTTTTAATCTTCTCTGGTCAACCAGTTCTCTGGGATTTCTTGGGTTCAAACCTTGTCATTATTCGAATGCTTGAAATGCATTTTTACGATATAATTTTGGAGTGGGTCCACGAATAGTATAACTTTATTATTAATTCATTTTGACAATGGAATCACGAAATGATTTTGAAATAAGTACACCACATTTTTTGCTACGTTGTATACAAACTTCGAAAAAGTTCCATGAAAAATGGATGGAACCACAGAAAATTGTTAAATTTCTATGATATATCAGAATCCTTCTTGTTTATATACCTACCTACTTAATCATCTTTTAGTTACGTAATCATTTTCAATAATTATTCTTTGTTTCGGACCAAGCAAAAACCATCACACGGCTGTAAAATAGCAGAAATAACAAACCTTTGTAAAATAATTTGCAGTTTTTGTTGTTCCCTTGGTATTATCTACTTATATTTTTGTTTCTTTTTCAGTCACTTGTTCCATTGATAATTGATCAAGGGCCATCTGGAGCATCCATTAAACAGCTAACACACTTTGGACAATTGGCGAATAACGGTGGGTACCTAAAAGTCGTCCTTCATAGTTACCTGCGATAGACTTTGGAAATAGTTTCAAAGGTATCCATAAGATACAAGGATTTTTCCCTCTTTTGAAACTCGGCAAAGGTGGCATGAAGAGAGATAGAGAGACCTGCCATGAAGAATGAAACAAGCTTGGCTTCTGACAAAAATAATCTCGTTGCAATACCCACAACTGCCGATGAGTTCGTTTCAGCGAATTTTCGGAAAAAATGAACTATTGCAATGGCTCGGAAAATTTTAAAATCAAAATTTTTGAAAATTTTCCTGAAATCCGTTTTGAGGCATTCTGAAATAAATCCTAGAGTTTAACCGCCAAAAAATCAAGCTTTCCAAACGAAAGAATGGGTTCGCTGGCCACCACTTTCTAAGGACATTAAATTGGTCAAATTTGAAAAAATGTACTTAAAAAAAAAAAAAAAAAAAAAAAAAAAAAAAAAAAAAGGCTAAAAACGGCTAAAAATCGTTAAATTCGGCAGAATATTACTCAAATAAAGTTTATTAACTATAAAATGGAACATTCAAAAATCTATGTACAAAATTATGTTAAAAATGTACTTAAAATTCATTCAAATTTGCTAAAAAATCGATAAGAACTATAAAAAAAAGCTACAAATTCAAAACCTCTATTTGAATAGGAGATTATTATTTAGAATACGTTTTCTGCAATAAAATTAATAGTTAACAATTTCCTTGCACTCAGAAAGCTCAAATTTCAAAACAATTTAGCATTACCTATGCGATACGAAAATTTACGAAAATTCGCTAATACCTACGATCATGCTGCATGACTGGAACTTTTTATTTCATTTGCTCCAACTATGCTACAGTAGGTCATAGATTCGTGCGGTCATCCTCTTCCTCACTTTGCGCCATGAAGCTTGTGGAAACTGATTGATTGGAATTGATTGATAGATATGTTAGCACGTACTGTGTGACTCTAGTAAACCTTACTGAAAAGTTTCCTGGCAATTCAGCGAGTCTCCTGAACGATATTATTCCAGAAAGCCTCTAAAGCCACGGAAATGAAGCAATAATTGACACATTATGTTATGCACTCCATGGCGTTGTAAGAACCCTGCTGCCTTATATTTTTTCTGGGTGAGATGTTACTATTCACCCCCCCCCCCCCCCCAATCTACTCTTACTCGTCACACCGAGCACTTTTTTCTTTTCTGATCAGCTTTGTTTAACAGGCTAAGAGTTCTCATGCACTCGTTGATGGTTGTGGTTGTTGCAATGACATTAATTTGAACTTAGTAAAGAGCGAAACGTTTGTTTGTCCATAAGCTAGCTACTTCTACATGCGAGTTCTGCTAACTTTGAAAAGAAGAAAAATCTACTTCTTACGGAGCTCATTACCTTACTTTCCAGAACCTCTAGATCCTTCTTTGAATGAACACTTAAATTGGAGCATCAACGAAGAAACCTGGGATGTTGGGGTACCATGTTCTTATATGCTGCGACTTTGAAATAAATTGGTTTTGTATTACAGGTGGCAAATTCTCCTACTACGATTACGGTGCTATAGGGAATCGGCACCGTTATGGCCAAGACACACCTCCAGAATACGATTTGTCAAAAATTACAGTGCCTATGAATCTTCACTACTCTATGAACGATTGGCTTGCTGGAGTCGAGGTGGGTATATTTTGATAAATAATAATAATTGAAAGTTCCAGTCATGCAGCATGATCAGATGAGCGAATTTTCGTAAACTACCATATTAAATTAAGTTAAATTGTTTTGAGAATTGCGGATATATATATATATATATATATATATATATATGTGTGTGTGTGTGTGTGTGTGTGTGTTCCATATTTACGCCGCCAGCGCCTGCTTGCCCTTAGGGGCTCGAGCTGGGAGGTCTCCTGTACTGCTGCTAATCCGGACTTTGTCAGGCAGCAGATGTTGCGGTGCGACCGAGCAAAACCAACTGCTCCAAAACCCAGCTCATCTGCTGAGTTCGCTGCTGTGCTTGAGTCAGTAGATGGTAAAGAACCCCTACAGTTCTCTGAATCCCCCATTTCTTCCCAGTGGGTGAAATGGGTTCAGAGGGCATTGGGGCCCGCGACTATCGCCATTTTCACGCCGTCCGGGTGGCTACATTATCCACCTCGGTGAGTTGTTCAAGGAATAGTCGCGGTACGGTAGACACCCTTCGCCGTGAATGCCGCGGTAAACATGAAAACCTATATCATGTGGTGTGGCAGTGTCCACATACTCATAGTGGCATTCTATGTCACGATGCAGCCAAGCAGATAGCAGGTGCTTTGTCATCTAGCGGTTGGGATGTCGAAAAGGAGAGACTATATCACAAGCTGAGTGACCGGGGCAAAAGGCCAGATATCGTTGCCATCAAGCCGGTGGGTCTGCCATAATCCTGGTCGTCCAGGTTGTCAGTGGCAGCCCGGACAGGGAGCAGACCTGGCGGGCAAAAATAAATTATTATGATATAAATGATCTGCAGCATGCGATTTCCGAACTAGAAAGAGTGGCGACCAATAACATCAATGTCATGGCCACGATCGGGGTGTGGAGCTGGAACGCCACGGAGTTACTCGAGTTGGGCATCTCGGCAGGAGCGCTCCGTGGTATAACCACCCGCACCCTGAGGGGTTCTTACTTGAACTTGTTGTGATTTTATAGGGGCCCTTCGTTTCATCCCACAATTCCTCCTCATCCTTCTGCAACTTTCTTCATCCCTAGAGCCATTGTCAGGTAAACCTGGGCTTCCTCCCCCCTTTTTTTCATTTATTTGCTTATTTTTCAATTTAATGGTGTACCCCGTAGCAGACGTTTTTTGTTAAGAAAAAAGTGTGTGTGTGTATGTCCTCCCGAACGATAACTCTCTTTAGGATTGAGATAAAAACTCCGTTCTTGCGCCGATAAATCAAGCAGTCCAAACGACAGGATGAGTTCGTTGGCCAGTAGTTTTTGGGCACATTAAATTCAAAAATCCAAATTTGAAGAAAATGTGCTTAAAAAAAAAAAAAAATTGAAAACGGCTAAAAAAAAAAGTCCAGTCATGCAGCATGACCCCATGAGCGAATTTTTGAAGAAATCTTAGACATTTGAGTCGCTATTGATCGTGTTGAGAAATTTTAGTTTATGATTTTGATAGACAAACATGGAATCAAATTATTAACACATGCACAGAGTAAACTCATCAGTTGTGATTACATTTTTTTTTTTTTTTTTTTATTTTATTTTTTTAAAGCACCTACTACCTACGTTTTAAACAGCATGGTTCTAGGATTGGTTATACAGGGATACTTCCATAAGAGTAGTTCAATCTGAATTTGGACAATGTTTCATGCAAATATTACCGATTTTTACAACTAGCGAACGGCATTATTTCGATTTTTGACTGATGTTTCAACTTTGAAATTTTTGAAAACTTGATACATATTCTTATAGGAAATTTTACGCTGATTCCGAATATACCACATGTTAGTATGCTGAAAAAATTATTTCGCACAACAAATCGCAAAAAAACGGGCTATTTTGAAATTTTTGACTACATTTTTGAAAATTTCAACCCGAAGATGTAATCCGATCATGCTGGCCAACGAACTTGAACTTTCGTTTTGTGTCCACAACATTTTAAAATTTGTTTGAAGTTTCTAGCACAATTCTACGGACAGTTATCGTCTGGAATGACACATACATACATACATATGGGTCATTTCACGCGAACGGCCAAACTTTTTTTTTCGATATTTTTTAAAAGTCCTGATTTTTTAGTATGCTGTACCCATTGGTAATACAAGCTAGGAGCCAAATTTTCAGACCCCTTCTTCGACCAGCCTTTTCTCTACAACTGTCCGAAGTTTAGGGGTGTTCGCCAAACACTAACTTTTGTTGTAATTGCTCAACCGTTATTGTGCCCAAAAAAATAAGTAAGGTGGCCAATTCTTATGGTAAATCGTCTGCTCTTTCTGGTAGTCATGTCTAAATTTACAAAAAACTTAAGCTTCCTACTCAAAATAAAAACTTCTTTTTCACATTTCATCAATTTGGCATTTTTTGAAGAAAAAAATTTTTGATCTTAAATCATACCTACCTATCAGTATGTAGAATACGAGGTTAGGAGGACGTAATGGGCCGACAAACGGTTTGTCGCCAGTGGTACTTAATGTACGGCCTGAACTCTCAAAAAACGTAAGCTTCCCCATGAAAACTCCACATTTCATCAATTTCGCATTTTTTGAAAAAAAATTTTTTGATCTTAAATCATACCTACTAGTATGTAGAATACGAGGTTAAGAGGACGTAATGGGCCGACAAACGGTTTGTCGCCAGTGGTACTTAATGTACGGCCTGAACTCCCAAAAAACGTAAGCTTCCCCATGAAAACTCCACATTTCATCAATTTCGCATTTTTTTTTTTTTAATTTTTGATCTTAAATCATACCTACTAGTATGTAGAATACGAGGTTAAGAGGACGTAATGGGCCGACAAACGGTTTGTCGCCTGTGGTACTTAATGTACGGCCTGTACTCCCAAAAAACGTAAGCTTCACCATGAAAACTCAAAATAAAACTTCTTTTGCACATTTCATCAATTTCGCATTTTTTGATCTTAAATCATACCTACCAGTATGTAGAATACGAAGTTAAGAGGACGTAATGGGCCGACAAACGGTTTGTCGCCAGAAGTACTTAATGTACGACGGCTTTGACTCCCAAAAAACATAAGCTTCCCCATGAAAACTCAAAATAAAAATTTATTTTTCACATCTCATCAAATTCGCATCTTTTGATAAAAAAAATTTTTTCATCCTAAATCATACCTATCAGTAAGTAGAATACGAGGTTAAGAGGACTTAATGGGCCGACAAACGGTTTGACGCCAGCGGTACTCAATGTGCGGCCTGTACTGCCAAAAAACGTAAGCTTCCTCACGAAAACTCAAAATAAAAACTTTTTTTTCACATTCATCAAATTCGCATTTTTTGAAGAAAAAAAAAAAAAAAATATTTTGATCTTAAATGATACCTATCAGTATGTAGAATACGAGGTTAAGAGGACGTAGTGGGCCGACAAACCGTTTGACGCCAGCAGTACATAATGTACGGACTGTACTGCCTAAATAAAATAAAATTGAGTTTTCATTATAAAGTCCCCAGTTTATCAAATTTGCTTCGAACTAACTTCACATTTGACGGCACATCAGATAGGTGCAAATTTTATCATGAAAATTCAATTTTTCTTTTAGTTTGGTAGTACAGGCCGTACATTAATTACCGCAGGCGTCAAACCGTTTGCCGGTCCATTACGTCCTCTTAACCTCGTATTCTACATACCGATAGGTATGATTTAAGATAAAAAAAATTTTATCCAAAAAATGCGAAATTGATGAAATGTGCAAAAGAAGTTTTATTTTGAGTTTTCATGGGGAAGCTTACGTTTTTTGGGAGTACAGGCCGTACATTAAGTACCACTGGCGACAAACCGTTTGTCGGCCCATTACGTCCTCTTAACCTCGTATTCTACATACTAGTAGGTATGATTTAGGATCAAAAATTTTTTTTCTCAAAAAATGCGAAATTGATGAAATGTGCAAAAGAAGTTTTATTTTGAGTTTTCATGGGGAAGCTTACGTTTTTTGGGAGTACAGGCCGTACATTAAGTACCACTGGCGACAAACCGTTTGTCGGCCCATTACGTCCTCTTAACCTCGTATTCTACATACTAGTAGGTATGATTTAGGATCAAAAATTTTTTTTTTCAAAAAATGCGAAATTGATGAAATGTGGAGTTTTCATGGGGAAGCTTACGTTTTTTGGGAGTTCAGGCCGTACATTAAGTACCACTGGCGACAAACCGTTTGTCGGCCCATTACGTCCTCTTAACCTCGTATTCTACATACTAGTAGGTATGATTTAAGATCAAAAATTTTTTTCTTCAAAAAATGCGAAATTGATGAAATGTGGAGTTTTCATGGGGAAGCTTACGTTTTTTGGGAGTTCAGGCCGTACATTAAGTACCACTGGCGACAAACCGTTTGTCGGCCCATTACGTCCTCCTAACCTCGTATTCTACATACTGATAGGTATGATTTAAGATCAAAAAATTTTTTTTTTCAAACAATGCGAAATTGATGAAATGTGAATAAGAAGTTTTAATTTTGAGTTTTAATGAGGAAACTTAAGTTTTTTGTGAATTTAGACATGACTACCAGAAAGAGCAGACGATTTACCATAAGAATTGGCCACCTTACTTATTTTTTTGGGCACAAACCCGGTTGAGCAATTACAACAAAAGTTAGTGTTTGGCGAACACCCCTAAACTTCGGACAGTTGTAGAGAAAAGGCTGGTCGAAGAAGGGGTCTGAAAATTTGGCTCCTAGCTTGTATTACCAATGGGTACAGCATACTAGAAAATCAGGACTTTTAAAAAATATCGAAAAAAAAAAGTTTGGCCGTTCGCGTGAAATGACCCATATATACATACATACATATATACATACATATATACATACATAAAAAAATGCGTTAAACTTCAGAATATGATTCAGAATAGCCTGAAACGGATTTCTGCATAAAATTTTTTCAAAAATTCACATTCTACAAATTTTGAGGCGAGAGCAATAGCTTAATTTTCTTCAAAAATTCGCTAATTGTTAAATATATATTTTTTAGCGGAATTTTAGTCAAAAAAGTGTATTAACGATGAACATGATATATGTATTCTGTATATGTATACAGAAAGTTATGCTGAAAAATGTATTTCATTTACCTAATTAATATTTGCCAGAAACAGCAACAAAAAAAAAAAAAAAAAAAAAAAAAACTAAAAATCCAAGTTCTTTTTTAATTTGCCGCATATTATTTAAAACGAGATTATTGCCATAAAATTGGTAGTTAACAATTCCCTTTTGCCCAAATTCCTGAATTTTCAAAACAATTTAAAATTTATACAGTAGGTTATAGGATAATTTACGAAAATTCGCTCATACGATCATGCTGAATGACTGGAACTTCTTTCATTTTTCGGCAAATATTAATGAAATTTAAGTACATTGTTTAACATAAATTTCTGCATACATTTTGCTATGTTCTAATTCATTGTTAATAAACTTCTTTGGACTAAAATTCTGCTTACAAATTTAAATTTAACGATCTTTTGCTATATTTTAGCCATTTTTTAAAGTGATTTTTGATCACCTTTTTTGAAATTTGACAAGTTTAATGTGAGCAAAAAATGTTGGTCAACGAACTCATCCTTTAGTTTCGAAAGCTTGATTTTTTGGCGCAAGCACGAAATTCTTATCTCAATCAAGGAGAGATATCGTCCCTGACGATGATAGGGTACCATCTACTAAACTCCTGGAGGGTGGGGGGGGGGGGGGGGGGGGGTTCTCCCAGCTCTCTTCTATTGCCAACCATCAACCCTTTATGAACTTTACTTTTTTTTTGTAATTAGTTGAATTTTAAAGACATTTCTATGAGAAGGCCAAAATCTAAACAGAGTTTTGTTTTCTTGAAAGACTCTGTTGAAGAATCAGTAAAAAGCCCCAGACATTATTTTTAAGGGACGTTACAATAACATATTTGACCGCTTTCAGAGATAGGCAAATTCTTAATGGTGAATGCGAATATATTCATAGAAAATCTATTCTGTGAATACGAATTCATTTGTACTCATATTCACATTCGCATACAATAGTACTTGTTCACACGCACTTACTCATGTGTGTGAATATAGGAATATTCGTATTCATGCATCGAAATACATTTGTATTCGTATTCATACTCACAAATACGAATTCAGATGTATTCGTATTGAAGAATATAAATATTCCTGTATTGACACACGGAATATGAATACGCTCATGTATATATTCGTAATAGGTTTTTTATTAATGTATTCGAATTCACGATTACAATTACAATTACGATTACACGAGTGAACAGGATTCAAAACAATTGAATTTATGCCAAACAAACGTTTTCGAAACCAAATAAATCTTAGCCCTTTTCAGCGATTTGTAAATCATTTTTTGGAAATTGAGCTCATCATTGTGCACAAAAATTGCTACACTCCGAACTCGATCTTTCTTTGCTTACTCACTACCGAAGGTTGGGAAGCTTTGTGTTCGTGAAACAAGTAGAAAAAATGTTTGTCCTCCAAAATCAAAATTTTCTTGTTTTTTGCGTTTCAGAGCATGCTGATCAATTTTAGTTCTATCTGATGTCTGTCAAAGGTAAATCCTTGTCACGCCCAAAACTATACCAAGTTTCAGTCCGATTCCGAAGAAAATTTCAGAGATTGTGCGGGTTAGCTCCTAGAGGGTCCACTATAACTTTCAATGCCGTTGAATCAACAGTAGCATGTGCGCATGCGCAAACTTGAATTTCTCATAATGTCGATTTCTCATCATCTGTTGGCCCGATTTCGTTCAAACGCGGTAGGTAATTGGGTACCTATTTGTTCTCGAAAAATTCCCTATAAATTTGATCGGGATTGGCAGAGTAATAATCATTATTGTGAGTTCACCACACGCATGCGCATTACTAATATCGGTTGACACATGCAAAACTCCGAGTCTAATAGAACGATTTGGATGAAATTTCAGGGATTGTGCGGGATTGCTTCCAAACGGTCTCCTATAACTTCGATTGCCGTCATATAAATAGCAGTCTGTGCGCGTGCGCAAACGTTAATTTATTACAACGTCGATTTCTCTATTGGTCCGATTTCATTAAAAATCAGGGAATAGATAGATATATGTTCTAGGAAAATTTCGTATGAATTATATCGCCTTTGATGGAGTAATAATTGCTATACTGCCCACCCAACTTGGCAGACTTTTTTTGATGCTTTATCGTATATTTATTTGTAACATCTATTATATGGAGAGACATCATCCAGAATAATATATAGGTATACCTGCCTGAACAATGTAAAAATCCTGGACAATTTTCATAGTGTGTCAAAACTTCCTTGAAGAATTTTCTAAAGTTTAAATGTCTCACATTTTGGAGCTGTTGCGAAAGCAATTTAATTTACTTGTTGATTTTAATTTTTAGATTTGTTAGAAATACCTACTGTTTCCTTCAGAAATTTGGTTTCTCATAAGGCTGCACGACTGGGATCCCAAAAGTAGATATATATTGAACCATTTTAAACTTGTGCGATTTTGAATTGTTAAGTCTGGCTTCATTGTTCCAGGATGTGAAAAATCTTCATAAACGGCTCCCAACATCCAAATTGGTTGAAGTTCCATATCCGTCGTTCAACCATCTTGACTTCATGTGGGCGAAGGATGTTCGGCGCTTACTCTACGACAACATGATAGCGATGCTGAAACAACAGAAATCCGTTTAATTCGAGGAGTGTGCTGTCTTATAAGAGTTAGTTCCATGAACAGATGGATTGGGGGACTAGGAGTTGTGGTAATTACTCCCCTTCCTGAACGATATAATCGTTATCACTAGGGGATATAAGCATGGGCGAGTTTCCCTCGCTTAAATGACGCACAACACTTGAACCCCTAATGGGCAAATGCTCTGGTGAAAGAACTGGCGGTGTTAACACCAAGAAGGTTACTCTTTTTCATCGGTTAGATGACGCATTCAAAATGCTTTGCAACGTATATTTAATTATTCTTTCCAAAAAAGGCCTTTCTCTCCTTAAACTGATAACTTTGAATTCGATTTTTATCACCAAAAGAAAGCAATACTAGGATTTTACAAATTTGGAATTTGATATTTTGAATTTTGTCTCCCCAAAGAAGCCCCGTTCCTGGGCTAAAATAAATAAAATGATACATAGTAACTTTATTATTATCATCATTTTTTTCTATTTGTTCCTTTTTTCCATTTTGAAATTATAATAAATTGTGTTGTATCATCCTTACTCTAATAATAAATTATCATTCATCTCTCATATTAGATTCAATAAATATCGTTTCTCATCATTTTTCACTTGGTATTTCAATTCATTTCCAAGTTCTTCCTTCTTCAACATGTGTTGGCACATTCTATTTTTTGAGAATGACACATATGAATATTCGGGGAAAAGTTCGTCATGCAGCATGATCGTATGAGCGAATTTTTATAAATTATCATATTATATTAGGTTACATTGTTTTGAAATGTGAGTGAATGCAAAGAAATAGTTAACTCTCAATTTTATCCCCCCCCCCTCCCCCACAACCAACCAACCAACCAAAGAAATTGTCCTAAAGGATATTCTACGATTAAAAAAAGATTTTTAATTTATTTTTCTCCAATTATTTTTAATTTTATTTATTTATATTTTTCCTGTTTTTCTCAATTTTTTAAGAAAATATTGATGACATTTGAGTATATTTTTCAGCATAATTTCGTGCATGATTTTGTTAAGTGTTAACTTTGAGGATGAAAAATAATGCGTAATTCCGTTTGTAAAAACTATATTCTCGAATCACAAAAAAAAAAAAAAAGAAAGTTCAAACGCGTCAATACATTAAACAGGTAACTTCACAACAGTAATTAAATAACTAAAACTAGAGTAGGAATTGAACGAGTTGAATTGGAATGGGTGTGAAGCATGATGAACGAACATTAAGCTTCTATTTCATCGTTAATAAACTTTTATTAAACTATAATTCTGAATAAAAAAAATTTATATATAACAATTTTTAGCCATTTTCAGTGATTTTTTTAGCACGTTTTTTGAAATTTGAGCAATTCGTTGCTCAAAAAGTGCTGGCCAAGGAACTCATCCTTATTTGGAAGGTTTGGAATTTGGAAAGCTTGATTTTTTGGCGCAAGAACGGAATGATTATCGCGATTACAAGGAGAGTTATCTAATCGGCTGGAATTTCACATTCTACTGCCAATTTCTGACCGAAAGTTCCTTTTAAAGATTTTTTTAAACGCTTTGTTTTCGAGTTACTTAAGTTTCAAAAATTTTTTTAGTGTTTTCTACTCTATGACATTAAAAAGGTCGTAACTCCCTCAATTTACATGCGAATATCAAATCTTATTACATCATTGGAAAGAGCGTAAAATTTTCACATTTTTCGAAGACAAAACGGGTGAAAAATGAACTTGGAAACGAAAATTGGTCAAATCTTAGAAATCTCCACTTATTTTAAATGATCATTGTAAAATATTATATAATCTGACAGGTGATTTTAGCGAATTTTTGTATAAAATCCAAAAAATTAAAAATTAAAAATTTTGAAAATCCGGTTTGAGGCATTCTGAAACGAATCGTAAAGTTTAACGCTTTTTCATATGTATATATATATATATATACCTATATATATATATATATATATATATATATATATATATATATATATATATATATATATACAGGGTGATTCCCTCGCAGATGCAAAAAAAAAAAAATTTGGGTGAAACTACATCAAAGATGGAGTAAAATCAAATGCCGCCAACTGCATATTTTTATCTCAATCCGTTCTCGAGATATGATTTTTTAAAGGTTTTTTTCAGGAAAACCGTGTTTTTTTTCCTTTTACACTCAAATGTCTCTACTTTACTTCATTCAATTTTAACTTTTGACCACATTTTCGGAATTAGCATTAAATTTACTATAAGAATAGTGTACTTGGGATCTTAAAAAGTACCATCCAAAGGCCCTCACATCAGATCAAACATTGACGATTTTGAAAAAATAATATTTCTGAAAATCCTCAAAACTTTTCTTCTCTTCCCAAACAAATCCTGGAAACTGGAAAATCTAATGAAAACTGCTTCGTCTAAAACTCTTTCCAACGGTATAATCAAGTTTACTTTTATTTTGTTATTTGGTGGAGAAAATTAGGTTTTAATGTTAAAGACGTGGGTTTTTCAATGAAATTGTTTGTTTTCTCGAAAGATGACCCTCCATGAACCAACGAGTATGGGGTCGGTTTCTATGTATCTTTTCACGCTGTATCGAATGGTAACATTTTTAGATCTCTCCAACTCCGTTATAACCGAGTTTTACAGTTAAAATCGCAAATGTTTAGTTTGTTTGTTACAATTAAATGAATGTGTGTTATGGGGTAAAACTAGTTAATTAAAGTGTAAAACTCGATTTTATCATCTTTCGAGAAAACCAACAATTTCATTGAAAAACCCACATTTTTTAACATTAAAACATTATTTACTTCCCCAAATAACAAAATGAAAGTAAAATTGATAAAACCGTTGGAAAGAATATTAGATGAAGCAGTTTTCATGAGATTTGCCAGTGTCCAGGATTCTTTTTAAAAGAGTAGTAAAGTTTTAAAGATTTTCAGAAATATTATTTTTTCAAAATCGTCAATGTTTGAGCTGATGTGAGGGTCTTCGGATGGTACTTTTTAAGAACTCAATTACACAATTCTTATAGTAAATTTAATGCTAATTCCGAAAATGTGGTCAAAAGTTAAAATTGAATGAAGTAATGTGGAGAAATTTGAGTTTAAAAGGAAAAAAACACAGTTTTCCTGAAAAAACCTTTAAAAAATCATATCTCGAGAACGGATTGAGATAAAAATATGCAATTGGCGGCATTTTACTCCATTTTTGATGTAGTTTCACCCAAATTTTTTTTTTTTGCATTTGCGAGGGAATCACCCTGTATATATATATCTGTGTCTGCTACAGACACACTACTACACAAATTTAAAAAATAAAAAAACTGTTTTTTTCGCCCATTTTTTGAAACGTAGGACAGTTTCTTTTAGATTCTGTCATAACTAAGTCTTGAAGGAATTAGAACAAACACTAAAGTACCTATACTAGACGCAGATATGTGTTAAATGAGACCAAGCACAGGTCAGTACTTTGTTTTGTCGGTATTGGAAAACAAACGTCTGACTCTTTTGCGAAGATAGGTTGTAACAAATTATGATATCGTGTTTTCTTCTCTTAAAACACATACGAAAAAACACATAACCTTACTAAAGGCAAAAAGAGGCAAACGATTTTAATCTGATTCTTTATGTATGCATCCCACCTATGTATTCCTGGTTCCAGATCTCAGTTACTCTGAGTCACTAGGACTTTATATTAATAAATATCCAAAAATTTACTTATTTTCATGCTGAAAGTAATACCCATCCACCTAATCAATATTTTGCTTCTGAGTCTACCTAAAGCTACTTAGCGGAAGCATTGTTTTCACTTTTGGGAGAAGAAGAATTTTTGGTCTCCAAAATCAAAATTTCCACTCCCCTTTTACGTCTTAGACCATTCTGAACAACTTTGGTTCCGTGTCTGTCTGTCTGTCTGTTTGTGTGTCTGTCGTAAATGTCCACAATTTTCCACAGTTTTCATCCAATTTGTATGAAATTTTCAGGGGATGCACAGGTTAGGGGGTAAACGGTCCTCTATCAGTTTCGTCGTTCTTGACTCAATATCTCACTCTGCGCATGCGCAAACGTAAATTCTATCAAGCATTATTTTCTCACGCCCTAGTCGCCCGATCTCACTCGAATTAGGATGATAGTTGGGGGATGACAAATTGATCATCCTACATAAATTTCAACATGATTATATCATTAATAGCTACTGCGCATGCGCCAATATGAAATCCTTGTTACGAGTTTATTTTCCACAGTTTTCATCTGGATGAAATTTTTAGGGAATGTGCGAGCTAGAGAGTAGCCGGTCTCCTGTCAGTTTCATTTTTGCTATGTCAATACTTCACCCTGCGCATGCGCAAACGTAAATTCCATTACGCTCCATTTTTCCACACCCTAATCTCGCTCAAATTTGGATGATAGTTGAAAGAAGATGACTTGATTACCTCGTATCAGTTTCAGTACAATCGTGTCATTAATAGCTACTGCGCATGCGCCTATGTGAAATCCTTGTAACGACCTTATTTTCCACGTTTTTCATCCGGTTTAGATGACATTGTCAGAGAATGCGCGGGTTAGGTTGCAGATGGTCCCGTACCTATTTCATTGTTTTCAACTCATCAGTTCATTCTGTGCCAGCACAAACGTAAATTACATTGAGTATCTTTTTTTCGTTTCTTAATTGACCAATTATGACATTTCACGCTACTTCTTGATTTAGGGGAAGGCGGGGCAGTACCGGATACCGGGGTCATACCGGATATCCGGTACTACCCTCACGTTTCTCAACACAGCTGTTTTGGCATTTTTTGATAAATTTCAATTTACGAAAAATATGGATGAAATTTCGTCTTGTCCAATATAGGACTGAATATATAGAAGTTTACGAGTAAAGCACCGTCAATTTGACCATGATTGGACTAATAGGAGAGTCACAGTGATTGAAATAAGTTAGGTATCCGGTCCTTCCCCTACTCTTTTCCGCTATGGAATTTTTCAAGATCCAAAACGAGGAAGCTATGTGCCACACCCAACTTGGCAGACGTTTTTTGCTTGCCTCTATTCATACAGATCATTGTGGAAGATTTCTCGTGTCTCAAGCCAGACTGAATAGCAATTTGTTAAAGTGAACTGGTGCTTAACATGTTGTTATTAATCGTTTGTCTGCATTCCTCTGCATAAACTGGCATATCAGTTTGTGAACAATTGATAACGGCCTTGAGTTCCACTAGTCCAGACCTATTAGAATGCATGTCAAGACATGCTGGCGCCAAGGAACCTTTCAACTCGAAAATTTAATTTTATCTAGCTAGATTGGTTTTTTTTTTAACCACTGAGCGCCGCCCAGTTATATTTCGATAATGCACGATAGACCCAGTTTGATAGGTCATTTTCTGTGGACCAGCGATCTTCGTAGAACGGCTGTCTAATAGAGGAATAATAAACCTTTTTGTAATAATTGGCAGCATTTTTAGGCTAGAATGACTGGACTACACTGTCCTAGATCATTTTTGAAATTTCGCTAAAAGATACATTGTCTCCTCGGTTGAAATGTAGGGATTTCTAGATTTTACAAGTAGCATGTAGAACATTACTGTCCCGAAATGGAGACTTCCACCTAATTTTAGACAACGTTCGATTATTTAATACCTAGGTACTAAATTTGAATTCAAAATTCGGCGAATAAAACAATTCACATCAAGTTGGGTACCACCATTTTAACATACCTAATCTGAAAATAAGATTCGGTCGCATCTCATCATCATTGGCCAGAAGAAAGATGCAATACATAGTTACCTACCTACGTCATTGAATAGGTACCACTTTAAACCACTTGTTTCATTTTAGGATTTTTCATTTCTTCAAATGCATGATATCACAATAAGAGAAGAATTAGAACTTTTTTTTTTGTTTTCAAAGGTCAATAACAAAGTTTCATAACTGAAATGAATCAGCCAAAAAGTGATTGATGCAAGGTAATTATTACACAATCCATCAGGTGTGTTTTATCTCTTAATGTTTACGTAAATCCACAATAACAAACACTTTTTTCTTTTTTTTACTGGTAGTGTTTGACTATAAGCCTATTATCAATTCAATTGTTTCACAAAAGTTTGAAGTGTTTCGTATCAGCCTAAGGTGAAATAAATTTGCAAACAAAAACGTTTATATATAGGTATATATAAACGTGAATGAAATTAATCACAACTTTCAGTGATTCTAGGACATACCACTAAAGATGAATCTTGTAAACCTTGGTTATTTCCTTGTGTTGTTGGTGTTTAGTAAAGTGGACTTTTCCAAAGGTTTCGTTAAAAGTGGCCCACAGAAATTACTCGTATCATCACATCATCACATTCCAAAATCTGGAGTGCCTGGAAAATCTATGGTAAGTACAAAAAGGGGAAAAATTATATATTAAATAAATGTTGAATATCTTAAAGTTCCTCTATGGAATGACCACCAGATAACGTAAGAGCCCTTAAGGGTGCGGGTGGTGATACCACAAAGCACTCCTGCTCAGAAATCCAACTCAAGTGACTCTGTGGCACTTGTCCCTTACCACAACTGATACCATGACCTGGGGAATATTTCATAAAGAAACAAGTGACAAGTTACAAGCCGATTTTATGTACAAGTTGTAAAAAATGAGTGTGCAAGGGTTTCGTAAAGGTGCAAGTGTAGACTTGTAATGCACTGTGAAAATTAACAAGTGTACAGGCGAATTTGGTTAGTTACAAGTATTTCCCCATCATTTTGAACAAGTCACTGTTTTACAGTTGTAAAAATGGCCGATTTTTAACATACGTCCGTTCACCTGTAAACTTGTCATTTTCCAGCATTGTGAGTTGACAATTTTTCGGCACCTACCTATTTAATATGTGAATATGTGGGAATCATCTTCTGCTGAAGAATACAGACTAAGCACGAATAAGCACTCATTTCGTGGGCATTTTTGAGTTTAACGAGAGATTTAAGATGTCTTCCGAGACCCTTGAAAGATTCAAATGGTGCGTGACCCTGTGCGATTTTTCCTGATCGGTTATTGAGGATCTCCCCGTCATTGAAGAACAAAGTGAAGTGTGAAGATTATTTCAAAGTTAAAGATGACATTCCAAACCCAGCAGCATTAAGACTTGATGAACTGATTAATCATTTCCACTGAATGAAGGAGAAAAATTCGATTATGCCAGCCATCAGAATAATTAAACTTAGCTTCTACAAGTGTAACTTTTCTACACTTGTACTCTTTGTTTTGGTGAAACATTTGTTCTAGTTTACCGTGCATTACAAGTAGGTACCTGTACTTGTTAACTTGTACACTTGCAACTTGTTGTTTTATGAAATAGGCCCCAGATAATGTAAGAGCCCTTAAGGGTGCGGGTGGTGATACCACTAAGCAGTCCTGCTCAGAAACCCAACTCAAGTGACTCTGTGGCACTTGTCCCTTACCACAACTGTGACCTGGTCACAGCCATGGCCTTAACGTTATCTGCCGCTAGCTAGCCGCTGATCATTTCTGTACTTATTTATTTTCGCCAACCAAGTCCGCTCCAAGTTCTAACTGTCTTTGACAGAAGGACATTAATTCATCCATCCCCACACACACATTCATACATTTTTTATGAATTGTATAAATATGAAGTCAGATGAAGTCGAAATCCTCCTCCTGGCAGAATTCCAGAGAAGATTTGCTATTGAACCTCCTGCGGTCAAGTATGCAAATTAAGAGAGAACATTCATAAAAAGAAATAAATACAAAACAAACCAGGCTTTCATAATGGCTAAAACAAATATGAATTTATTTCCTAAAGTGCAGGAGATTTTCATTAAACATACTAATTGATGGAAACCCAAAATTTCGTATGAACATCCGACTTCTTGAATGTAGGAATGAGTTGCTTTTAGAAATTATTTCTAAGCGATTTTCAACTTTATATTTCAACAAGCGACTTTCTGCGATTTTTCAAAGTTCTTGTGACCAACCCACTTTTCAGGAAATCCTCGAAAAGTGAGTGGTAGGCCACAAAAAACTTTGGAAAATAGCCAAAAATCGAGGGAATGAGTTAGACATTCGACGGTGGTCATCTTCTACAACTTCTCTTCTATACAAAAAAACGCTGCAAATTATTCCACAAAGGTTTATTATTTTTTCAATTGAGTATGATCGTAGTTTTAGTTGGCTTGCGTACGTCATAAGGCCCGTCCAGACTCCTCGGCGTGTCCTATTTCGAGTTGCCACAACCTATACTTCTATAATTATATACGCATGTTTATATTTCTCGATTTGAGCTCCTTTCTATTCAAATAGTTATTGCCTTAATAATATCATTATCTAAGTACGTACGAAAAGTCGAGAGGATATGTTATTAAATATGCGTAGGAAAAGCATTGGTATTAACACACTAATATGACCTAGAAAAAAACATATATTCATTCCTCGAAGGAACGCCGTACCCACCACAAAATGAGGCGGCGCCTCCTCTCACTCCACCACCCGCTCACCCACCCTCACCACCCACCGTGACCCCCTGCCAAGCGTGCCAGGCGTGCGTAAGTCTAACACTCAAAGTCTTGAAAAAGACACTTTTTCGGCCGTTTTTGGCCCATAGCATCTATGCGAGTAAAGCGATCGGGATGGTTGAACGTTAGGACCAACTAGACCCCAAATGGAGTCTATGTGCGAAAGAACGGGTTTTTTAAGTCAATTCTTAGGCCTTTTAAGGCCCGGACGGGGGACGGACATTTCAAATTTGGATTCTACGCACCTTGAAACGTAAAGTGACAAAGTTTGAGGGGGGGGGGGGGGGGGGGTTATTACAATTTTTTGCTACACGATCACATAGACTTATTGTTGGAAATAATAAACCAAAATGAGTTCGAACAAATATACTCGTTGAGTGATTGAAAGTTCCCGCTTTCTGGTAATGTTTTAAATGGTACTGACACTACAGCCAGTTAGGACCGCATACTACAAAATCCTACTCCTACCACCACTCCACACCACGCCAAAACCCCCGCGAAAACACCACGCAGAACGCAATTTTCGGGAGCAACCATTGGTGGTTCCCGAAAATTGTGGGCTGCGGGGTGGGAGGGGTATGTAACAGCTATCGAAAACTGTTACGGTGATCCGTTCAACCTCCAGAACGGTGAGTCTACCTCTCTCCTACACTTGCATTAATAGCAATTAATATTATATAAACCCCCATTGTTTTTACTAATACCTAATCCAGTGCTATCCCGCATACCTCTCTCCCCTGCGGGATTTCTTTCATCTTTTAAAGAAGTGAACATAAGAAACTAATCAACCGACAGGCTGGATAGAAAATTTCTTTTGGAGCGACATAAAGAAAAGCGTAATAAATTATCCCAGTGATCTTGTTGTATTTATTTCATCTGAGTCTCAAAATAACATCAAAACATTTAAATATACCAAGAAGTCCAAGAATTTTGATCACGACAATCGGTAGATAGTCACATGGTGTAGGCGGGTAATGTAATTTACAGGACACCTAGATTGATATGTTAACTTTCGAGGAAAATTAGTTCCAGGCCAGCGGAAGACAGTGCATGTAATGTGCAGTCCAATGACTATGTACAAATCTTACTTTAAAAAAAGTCTATCGCTACTATTATTTATCTCCGCGAAGTAATGACCGTGGGAGCGGGTTAATTTTTTTTTTTTTTTTTTTTTTTTTTTTTTTTTTTTTTTTTTAACGATCCAGTAGATATGTGTGACAGTTATGATAGTTCCAAACTTTTAGTTCCATAGACAAAGACATACGGAACAAATTCATTTTGTATTAGTAAATTACGTTTTTTAGCTATCTCAAAAAACTGAATTTTCAGAAGCACCCCTACTGCAGAAAAAACAATTCTGATGAAAAAGCCACACTTAGCTCGTCTTATAAACTAATAAAGAGTAGAAAAACAAAGGAAACAACGTAAAAAAAAAAAAAAAAAAAAAAAAAAATTTGGGGTTTTTTCCATCCTTGCCCCACGGGCGGCGAAATAGCGGGAAAGATCGACAAGGAGCTCCTCATTCAGCTCGTGAGTCTTCAGTGTTGAGCATTTTCGGAAGATGAAAACATTTTTGTCTGTAGCATCAATGTTTTCTCTCTCATCACCAGACCACCTAGTAGGGGGGAAGAGGAGAGGGATTGGCTCCAGAACTTATAAGTTAGAAACAGGGGGATGTTCTGGACAATAAACTATGGTTTCAGTGCGATTAAGGAGAAACTGACCCACCTAGGACCCTGATAACAACAAAAATAATAATAATAATGGCCATACGGGTTAGGCGTTGCAATGAACCGTTTTCCATGGGATTAGCAAAGTTAAGCAAAGTCGAGCGTGGTGAGTACTTGGATGGGTGACCGCCCACGTAAGGGTCAGACGTCCAAGTAATTTTCACGCTTCTGTGTGGCGCCTCTAGGGGGCGAGGCAATAGCTTTAATCGAAATCATCAGAACAAATTCTGATCCTCCTTGGAGGACAGCTGATGACGTCCACGACGCCCGAGACAGTCGGACGAAAAGCCCCGACCTGCAATGGTTGCTTGCTTTACTTTTCTTGATAATAATAATAGGTAGGAACTTATTATAACCAGATCATTATGAATATCTTAAAGAAATTCCAAGATCATTTTGTTTCATATTTTTGTTTATAGGCGGACTATGTGATTCCAAATGGTTACCCTCTGGAAGAATATGATGTAGTGACAGAAGATGGATACATTTTGGGTATTTACAGAATCCCTCACGGTCGCAACAACACCTCAATGAAGCGCCGACCTCCAGTTGTTCTACAGCACGGAATATTGGCGAGTTCTTCGTGTTTTGTTCTTTCCATTCCAGAGAAAGCACTAGGTTGGTAACATCTGGAGTAGCTTAGGTACACATATTGCTTTCTGACTACCGATGGCTATTTGTGAATAATTTACTTTTTTTGGTAGGTACACAATGTGATCCCGGATAGTGCATCCAAATCTATGTCTTTATCCACAATTTTTCGATCCGTAATGCCGCACACAGAAATTTTCCACGAGTCGTAGTTCTTCCGACTCTTCATTTTTTTTTTACCTGTTTATCACTGAACTCAATTTTAATATAGGTATTTTATTAATATTTTAAACGAAAAATGTTTGGGTATCTACCTATAGGAGAAACTCCGTGACAACAGTGTTTGCATGAGGTTGATATTTTTGTTTGAATCTACGAAGTTTCGATGAGGTTCTTTTAGAAAACACAATGTTGGTTCCTAAATTGTTCTAAACTAAATTTTTGCGTAGCAAAAGGGCCATAACCACTTGGAACAGGGAATTTAAAATTGAATAAATACACTTTTATATGAATGGCTATAATCAAAATAAACAACGCGTAGAGTTATAGGGTTCGTTCGGTGAGGCAGTTCCGAACAGTCCGGGATTGACCATGCCCACTTTAGGCCTTTCGGAGACCACCAGAGTAATCCAGGACTAAACGTCTGCCGTTTGGAGTCTTGGGCAGTCTGGGATCGTCCAAACCTGCCCGAGCTTTCATCGAGAATAGATGAGTCCAAAGCATGCACATTACTCTCCCCCCCCCCCCCCCCACACAGGAGGTATGCCCTAGCTCAGGAGGAGGTTCTAACGAGGCTTCCTGTGCCGGACGATCTGCGTTCGGGCAACCAGCAGATGTGTGATGGTCCAGAGCTACTCTGGTGACGTCACGAGTCCCAGATTGCTCGAGTTCTGGACTGCCTCACCGAATGAACCCATAGAGTAGGTAACAGTTGACAAATGGTATCATAATCGTGCAGCTGAGCTGCCAACCTAACAACAGCGAGAAACAAGCTGGCACCTATGGCGTTTGAATTTAAATATTGTCTGCCATTTCAACAAAAATGAGAAATAATCACACAAATAGACAATGAAAGAGTACTACCACCTATCAAAAAAACCTATGTCATACAGTGATGTACCTACCTATTTATCGGTCAAGGTGCAAGGAGTGAGTGTCCACAAGACATACAGGAATATGGCAGTTTATTATGGCACAAAAGACAATGAAAGATATAAAAAAAACCTAAGTCATACAGTGATGTACCTACCTGTTTATCGGTCAAGGTGCAAGAAGTGAGTGTCCACAAGACATACAGGAATAAGGCAGTTTATTGTGGCACAAAAGAGAATATTTATTGTCAGTCATTTAATAAAATAAGAGGGTAGGCAGTAGGATTGCTGGAATGCGGTTTTAATTATGTATCTCCAGACTGGAGAGTAGGTACTTACCTACCTACACCATGTCAAAAATAGACAATATGAACATCCCTAGCATTTGGTGTGGATTAATATAATGGTGACATACTACTCCACAAGAAAATTCTAGGTAGGTGCATTACGCTACAACCTCACTGCATTACCTAGTAGTGTGGAACTAGCTAATACAATTAAAATTATGCTCATCTTTCTGCTAGGTAATGTTTGATACCTACAACCAACTTACTACTTCTTTATGTTTGGTATGGCTTGCTAACCTTGTTCACCCTTCTCAGCATTCGTTCTTGCTGATGCTGGATTCGACGTTTGGTTATCCAACTCGAGGGGCAACGCATATAGTAAAGGCCATGTCAAACTCGACCCCGTAAAGGATGCTAAAAAGTTTTATGACTACAGGTAAATATAATTTAATGAGGTATTTTGATTCATTTATTGTGACGGTCATTAATATTTGTTTACGGGTAGCTATTAAATTAGATCTTATTCAATATAACGTCTTTATGATGAAAATTTTCATTTTTAAAATATTTGGAGCCATGGGAATATTTTCGTCAAAAATTCGATTGACATCATTTATAGAACAGGTCACTTAAATGGTTTCTTCCTTTGGGCGAGGTATGATTGTAGCTGCCTGCATTTTACATAATTTTCTAATTTTTGATTTTGCTTAAAGTTTATGTTTGTTTGTTTCTCTCTTCCTCACTCTCTCTCTCTCCCTTTTTTGGCTATAAGATTTTTGATATATTTATGTATATTATTGACAATTGTCATACACTTTGTGTCTCGACAAATATACTTGATTTGATTGATTCAAAGAGTTAACAATAAGATTAAGAACAAATAGAATATAGTTTTTGTTGTTACAAAATCTGCTGATGAGAAGCACACAAGCACAAAAGTGTCAGAAAAAAATCGACTTTTATCGTTCGAGCCGCTACTAAAAACTATTGACCTGTTGGTGTGTTTTTCTACACCATTCGTCTAAAACGTATGTGACCAAAGGACTATGGCACTATGGCCTTATATGACCATGGTGACGTTTTGAGGTGACTCAGCATACGGTGGTAAACCCACAATGCTCATGTGACTTCATTAGGAATATAAGCTAGGTGCTTTTTCCTTTGTAGCTTCTTATCAAGCATCTGGCGCTCCTAAATATTTGACTTCTTTGGAGAACTGGATCCTCTTTTGATGAAGACAGGGGTTCTTAAGAGATAGTTTCCTTCGTTTTGTGAATGGAACAATGGTGGTTTTTCCGGGTTCTATAACTTATAGCCCTTTTTAAAACACCTCTGCTGAGCAATGACAAGGGCACCTTGGCGTCGATTTAACAAAGTATATATAGTCAAAATTATCCCTCACAACAATGTCTAGATATTGTCCGCTTAGGCTATTACTTCGAAACCCGAATTAGTTAGGAGTTCAAGTAATTCATCCGCTATCAACAACCACAAGGGGAAAGGGATATATATATATATATATAGACAGAACCCCCTCCCTTAGAGCATCCTATGTGTGCACAACAGCGATACTCTCACTCGCCTGCATAGCTATGATAACTCGGCTCTCCAGTATTGCCTTAACCCATTGAATAGTAGGGTCCACCTGTCCTCTTTTAGCGAATTTTCGTATATAATGAAGCTATTGAAATGAAGCTTTTTATTGAAATGAATTTTGAGGAATTCTGGAACAGAAACAAACTTTTTCATATTTGTATAAATGTATATATATATATATATATATATATATATATGTGTGTGTGTGTGTGTGTGTGGTGTGCGTGCGTGCGTGCATGCATTTGTGTGTGTTTGTGTCATGCCAGACGATAATTCCCCTTAGGATTGAGATAAAAATTCCGTTCTTGCGCCAGAAAATCAAGCTTTTTCTTTGAAAGGATAAGTTCGTTGGCCAGTACTTTTTGAGTACAAGAAAAAAGGTCAAATTTCAAAAATGTGTAGAAAAATCACTAAAAATGACTAAACAATTGATAAATTCATATTTTTCAACCGAATTTCAGTCAAAACAATTTTAGGACAATAAAAAAAAAAATAATAATAATAAAAAAAAAATAACGAACGAATCGCAGAATACTATTTAGACAATTTAAACAATTTTTTTGCTCTCGAAGAGCTGAAATTTCATTACAATGTAACATAATATAATACGATAATTTAAGAAAATTCCTTCATACGATCACGCTGCATGTTTGCACTTTTTTTCTTGCTGCTCTTTCCTGATATTCATAGTGGGTGTTACCAAAAGCACCTCCTACGTCAAGGAGGCAGCAAAGGGTGATTTGCTGAGGATCTAATGCCTTTTCAATTAATGTCTAAGTCTCAGAGAGAGCTCAAGCTATTGAATGTTTTGATTGGCACGTTGCATCTAACTTATGAATGAGGACACTCATAAGAACTTCCACCAGTGGACTCGCAGATCAAGGCGTTTCATGTGGTGTGTTATTAAACTAGAGTTAAAGTGCCTCAAAAAGGCATGGAGAAAAATTTTGGGACCATTGCAATAAATAGCACACAACTTCAAGATTTACCAAATACTTTCCTAATCGTCTTGTGTTTCAGTTTTCATGAATTGGGCTATTACGATTTACCGGCAGTGATTGACTTCATTTTGAATAAGACAGATAACTCAGAACTCTACTATATTGGCCATTCTCAAGGGACCTCTGATTTTTATGCTATGGCTTCTACACGTCCTGAGTACAATTCGAAAATTAAACTAGCTACAACATTAGCGCCGGTAGCATTCCTGAAAAATATCCATGGTGGATTTAAACTTTTCTCATATCTTTCTGGATTACTGGTAAGATGTCCTTGGTACCAACCTACCTACTTAAATAACTAACACCCATCTACTATAAATAACATCAGGCATTAGTTGTGATTTCGAAATTTAATTTTTGATTGAAAGCATTTGAAGATAGGATCAATTGCCTCCAAAAAATTGTGGTTTTTACATCATTGAAGTAAGTAGGTAGGTAGGCACCTACCTAATCAAAATCATTATCAGAGGAAACTTTGGTGGATGAGATTGCCTCTTCGCTCAACAAACTTATTGATAAACTAGAGATGATAATAAAAATCAGATATGTGGAGGTGAAGGCAACTGAGGAACTGATATCAGGTATTGAACTCTGAATGAATGAACACATCACAGAAACATGGTCATAACGATGCCTGAGCCCCATGGAATGAAGAAAAAGGATTTAATTCGCTTATATATTATATTAGAGGTGTTGGGGGGAAGCACTCCAAAAGGGTCGCTTACTGAAATCTCGGACTTCTTTTCATTCCTCTCTCCCTCTCCACCTTCCTCAACCTTCCAATTTCCTTGAGCCACTGTTGCCAGGGTCGCCCTTAGGCTCCCTATCTATTACTTAATTAATTTTTTCCGTTTATATTTTATGGTGTGCTCCAGGGCTTTTGAGGGGAGTTTTATTCTAAAAATAAATCAACATGTAACAATGAATAAATATGTACCTTGTTAACTCGTGTGCAAGATGCTCTCCACATCCCAATCCCTAGATGACAGGGCACCTGCTATCTGCTTCACAACAGTATCACGACACAGGATTCGGCCACCCTGAGTCAGTGACAACTTATCCACCATATGTTAGAGATTCTCATTTTTACCCCTACAGGGATGGCAAAGGACTGTCTTGTGACTACATCTAGAACAACTCTTCGAGGTAGCTTATGTAACCCCTGGACAGCGTGAAAATAGTGTGAAAATGTCGATAGTGGCAGGCCCCAATGCCTTCTGAAGTCCATTCCAACCACTGGGAGAAACTAGGGGATTCAGAGCACTATCGGAGTTCTTTATCATCTACTGATCCATGTAGTGCAGTGAACTCAGCAGATGAGCTGGGTTTCGGAGTTTGTGTCGCTTGGTTGCATCTCAAAAACTGCTTTCTGACAAAGTCAAGATCAGCAGCAGTGTGGACAAGTTCCTAGCTCAAGCCCCTTAGAGCAAGCAAGCACTCACAGCGTAAAGATGAGATACTGGCAGAAAGAGAGACCTTTACCGAGCCCACCAGCCTTGACGGGTGTGAAGGCGTAGGCACTTGGGACACCAGGAGGAAAGCCTAGTAGATCGAACTTCGTGATATAACTATAGCCTGTCAAAGACTAACCCATAGGTTAGCTTTGGTTTAAGAGGAAAGGAGGTGCAGCTTCTACTGTGGCTTCAATGAGCCTTTGTATACAAGCAATTCCTGCACCATGGTCCACAAAATGAACAATAACTCAAATCCTTGAAATAATGTGTTACTCCGCAAAAAATAAAAAATCCTACCACCTAAACCCCTTGGGTTGTCCATGAACTTTTGATTTTTTCCGATTTTTATTTGATCAAAACTTGGTATCAGCCACCTCACAAACGCTCTTCAATTTTCACTTCGATATCTCAAAAATTGTGGGGAAAAATTAGGGGGGGGGGGGATACTTTTAGGACACCCAATACCAATATGTATATACTTTTATATCTTTATGTTTCAAATCAAAACACTTCGGGTGGGTATTTGAGGGGAACCAAAGGGACTAAAAGGCATGGTCAGTGACTTCCTACAAGTGTAGAGGATCCTTGGAGTGCCAGTCGCAGAACTGTGTGTATCAGGTGATTTGCAATGAATTCAAAGCATTTAGGTAGAAAATTTATTCTATTATTGTATAGATATGTCTAAATGTCTATCTTGAAAACACACACTTTTGAGGTATTTTTCCCACACTAAACCCCAAGCCATGACAAGCTCATGTCCATGTCCACCACACTTGGAAGCAAAAATATCAGAATCTTTTGAAAGTGGCAGAAAACTACTGACAATATTGAAATTGGGTGGTAGCCTCCAGGCCCACTTGCTACTATCTTTGGGATGAAGATGGTCTGGGCACAGGTCAACACTTTTGGAGGTCTTCTCGACAGAAGTACCAGCTTGACATTCTTTGGGGCTTTATTCCAGTGTCGAGCAGAAATACCATCAGGTCCAGCAGATGTGGAGTTTTTGACATGGCACTTATTTGCCTTGCCATGCAGCACCGGTCCGCACATAATGCTGAGTAAAGAATCCCTGGAGAAAGCTGGGGGCACCACGGGCTAAGCAGGTTTGTGGCTGGGAGCACTCAAGAGTGGCTCCCAATAGTTCACAAACTCCTGGAGAGGAGGTAAAACATGTTCATCCCCAGCTCCCTCCAGTACCTCCTCAGTGACACAAGCCGGATGCTTCCTCCACAACTTCTGGACCCGCTGATATTCTTGCCTACTTGCTTGTTTTGCTGCTCTGCGATCTCCACGAGGTACCAATATAGGAGGAACCCCTCCCTGATTCCCCGCCACGATCGCTTCCTCAACCTGTGGGAAGATGCTCTGCACATAGGCCGCAACCTCGTCTTCCAAGCCATCATGCCCTTCAACACCCCACCTCACCAGTTCCTGCTGGTAGGCGCTCTCATTACCTTTAATACGGCCTACCTCCTGCCCGAGCCTCAATACATCAGTCTTCAAGAAGATCGGAGGTCCTGGGGGAGAATAGCTGAATGGCGAGCTGCTACCTCAATCCTGTAGAAGATGCGGGAAAGGCCCCATAGCTATTTGCCAGGATCGCATCCTGGATAAGCTGCTTGTAGTGAGGCCTCAGGCGAAGAAATTGAATGGCAGAACACGTTTGCATGGGAAAACGTTGCTGCAAATAAACATTTATATGACGTATCCCATTACACATTGCTTCTGCCTCCTTTGCCGCCATTCTCGGCAAATCCTCAGAAGCATACCTGGGCGGCTCTCGCTCTATGTCAATTGCAGCATTGGCCTCCACAGGATACTTCTGCTAGACGTGGGCACTGAGGCCTTGCTTGGAGGTGATGGCTCTCTCACAATGAGGCACACCGGTGGCCATTTACCAGGGTCATGGAGGAGGATGAGGGATAGGAAGACGAGGATGAAGAAGAGGGAGAGGATGGCCAAAGATCCTGCCTGGGGCGCCCCCGAGCACCTTCCCTAGAGCCTCGCGTGCTAATGGGCAGGCAGGGGTTATGAGGCTTGTGTTGATTGTTGTCCATAAGGGGAGAAGCGTGTGTAAGGAACAGGAGGCCCATTGGCATTAGCCTCCCCCCTTATCCCCCCAGGTAACACGACGGGGAAGTATGACCTTGACTTGGGTAGGGATATGAAGGAGCTCCGAAGAGATAAAAACACCGACCCTACCCCAGCAACCTAACATACACACATACACCCACCCACACACACTTTTTTTTCTTTTCTTTTTTACAAATCTCCCCTCAAAGGCGGAGGGGGCACACCATTAAATTAATAAAAATAATAAATAAATAAATAAAGTGGGGAGGACGCCAAGGTTTACTACCCGACGCCGGCTCTAGGGATGAAGGAAGTAGCAGGAGGAGGAGGAAGAAGAGAGGGATGACAGGAAGTGCCCCTACAAAATGACCACCAGTTGAGATAAGAGCCCCTGAAGACGCGAGTGGTGATACCACGGAGCACTCCTGCCGAAAAAAAACACATAAATATATATATATATATATATATATATATATATATTTATATGTAATTTTTACTTACAAATGAAAAATCGGGATTCTCAGAACGGATGTCTATGATACAAGTTTTGAAAATTTTCATGTTTAAAAATTTTGAAGCCATTACAAAATCTAATTTTTTCAAAAATGACCGAAAAGGTTCCCCATTTCGCAAAACTTCTTTTCAATAAAAATATAATCATTCTTTATTTACAATACTGTTGTCAATACACATTCATTGTAAATATTTTTATGTTTTACAGGGTGTTCTTGAAAAATACTTCAACGTTTATGTCCTTTTGAAGAACTTGCCTGTTTTCAATGTTGACATCAATACATTCCCTGCTTCATTAATTGTTCCTGCTATTGCATACAATGCAATAGGATTTGTGAATGGATATGACAACCAACAATTTAATATGGTGAGTCTGATTGTCTTTTGAAACTTGAGCCTTACTTCCTTTTCACCCTAGAAACGCTAGAAGCAAAAACAGCAGCGAGGCAACAGGATAAATTCTGGATTAATTGTAAACCTCCTTCGCTGAACGAGCCATTATCAATATAACTATGAATAAATACACTTTTGGTACCAACCTAATTTACTGCTTGGGAGTGTAGTTTATAGGTACCTAGAGTATTTTTGGTTATTTTCAAAAAACTGCAGTCCGAGAGCATCATATCAATGGTTCTTAAAATGAGGGCCGTGGAACCTTGGTTGAGAGTGTCATCGTTGTACGATGGCAAACCAAAAACGCTGCTAATTACTGTACCTTTTAGATATCCCTTCTACACAGATCATTGGCCTATAGACAATTATTAAACAACGTCCAGAGCACATTATCTGAATATAGCTTCATATACGTTGAAGGGAGAAAAAAAAGAAAAAAAATCTGTAACTGCTGGGATTTGTACTCAGGTTTATTAAATTTTGAGGCTAACACGCAACCAATAAAATACTGAAGCCAATCAGTTTGGTCAATACCAGTTTCGGAGGCAAAATCTGGATCTCTTTCAGACTCGAGATCCCTTATAGGGATCGAATGGATGAACGTAAAGCCCCATTCAATTCATAAAAATAACAGCTACTGAAATCTGTCGGAAATATTGTGCTTTTATTCCAATGTTTTTGAAATATTGATTTTTTACGGTAGTAAAATCCCCTCTTATGGGGAACGAAAGGATGAACGTTCAATAACTTGAAAACGGAAGTTAGTGAAAAACGTTGTCTATTTCCACGAAAAATAGTTACAATGTTGAATCGATTTCGACGGTTAGACCATCATCAGTAACAAACAATAACTGTTTAATAATAACTGTTCAATAAAAGTTATTGTTTGTTACTGATGATGGTCTAACCGTCGAAATCAATTTAACATTGTAACTCTTTATTTTTCGTGGAAATAGACAACGTTTTTCACTAACTTCCGTTTTGAAATGGGTTTCCACAACTTCGTCGCGAGTGATTTAGTTCGTACAATAACTTGGCTGGTCTCATTCAATTCAGAACCAATTTCTATCTAAACCAAACTAAAAAACTTCTACCATTATACTTTTAATTTCCATGATCTCGTTTCTTCAATATTTCAACTCTTAAATTTTAGTCGCTTATTTTAGTCACCTAGAGGATGGTATACCTACATACTTTCTGTATATAATTACTTGTTGTTCATGCACTTCCATAGGTAAAAACCGAAGTACTTAGGTACCTAATTGCCTTTTTGTGTCCCTAAAACTCGAGCAATAACTGCACTGTCATTGCCGTCTTTATGAAATCTATCCTTCAGAAGAATGAATTTCAAGGTTTTTTTCCTCACAGTTGGTTTTTAATTCATGGTGCACATTTCCTTATTCGATATTTGACAACCCTGCTAATTAGCAGTTTTATTTGTTGGCGAAGCAACAACCTACCTACTTTGTTTTTTAAGCACTTTTAACCAACAGCGAATCTGGTAGGATGTACCTACCTACCCAACTAAATAGTTTAGTTTCTCGGTTTAGCAACAACCAGCCTTCTCTACTCTGACTAACTATCAAATCTATCCTTTCATTCATTCAATATAACAAGTAAAGCCTTCTCAGTTCATAATGCCGTCATGGCCGACCTAAATAAGGGAAACCAGGAACTTGACTAGTGTGTAGCTTGGTGCCTGATAAGATAATCAAAGGTATCTACCAGGAATGAATGGACCATTTCTTGCTTGAAACAATGCGGCGCAGCATTTCATACAGCCTACTATACACTCTTACCTAACAAAATATCTGGCGTACATCGGTTCTTCAGAGATCAACCTTGAACTTCCACGGTTAAATCCAATATTGCGCTTAATAGTTGAACCGCTTCTTGAACTCGGATCAAAACCTTGGTGAAAGCCGCCCTATCGGGGAGGTCCCTGTTAATCGGTCTCCTATCCCTTTTTCTTATGCTTTTACTATTATGAATACCGATAATGAAGAGCCTTAAAACCCCCACCAGCCCATTGGCATGTGTGATTCTAGTTGATAACTTTCGCTGCCAGACCAGTCAACAGTTTGCATTTTCGAAACTGACAAAAAATTTCAGTTGAATTCAATTCAACTGAATTCAAAACAACTGAACTTCGCTATAATCTGCCACAAAGTCCTCATGCGGTAATGGTATTACCAACTGACCATAGTATGATGTTGAATTTTGAAAACTGACCAGTTTAAATTGTATGGAATGTTGCACTGATTTTAACTGAGATATATATATATATTTTTTTTTTTTAAATATTCATTATACCTTCTTAGGAGTCAAATCAATTAAGACCATCTCCAATTTTCCAGATTTATTGTGGGACTTTTCGAACCAATGTATGAGCTACAATGACCTTTGGCTAACATGTCATGAGCATTCAAGCGATACATACAATCATGGTGTGGGTATGACGTAGTTGTTGAGGATCTTGGAGTTTTGCCTATTGATCAGTTGATGATAGAGACAAACTTTAATGGTGAAAATTGTAGAACAAAGTGTTTACTTTAATTCTGGAGAGTTGTTATTTCAACAAAATGCATTATTTCCAAAATATATTCAAACACCTAAAAAAAGTCCAAAAATTTAGATGTTTTTTGCAACTTTTACCATGTTCTGAGCAACATTCTTATATACAAATCTTGGATTCGTGTTCAGCTACCCAGAAAAACATGGAACCACTGCAAGTAAAAGAATGTGAAAACTTCCCTGCATTGTGTTACTAGTTTTAGTTCATATCGAAAGCCTAATTGAACAGTCAGTAATTTATTAGTTTCTATTTCGTTTTTCGAATATTTTAGTAAGTACCTACCTATCTACTACCTACCCAGAAGGTAGGTAAGTAGGTATCTTCATATGTGCCCTAATGAAGTGTTATCTAACACTGTAACCTACACTTCATATTTCTATTTCAGTCACTAATTCCAGTAATGATGACGCAAGGCATGTCTGGAGCATCTACCAAGCAACTCGAACACTACGCCCAGATCATAAAAAGTAGGAATAATGACATTCTTTGTACACTGATACCATTCCAAAAAAATATTCTTAGCAATAACATGCCTGATTGTAGATGTATAACTTGTAGATCTTTTTAAATTTGAAATGAATGCAGCATAAAAACTGGGAAACATTTTATTTGTAGGTGGCGTGTTTACAATGTATGATTATGGGATTGAGGGGAACATGAAACGTTACAATCAAACGACCCCTCTGGAATACGACTTGTCAAAAATCACGGCGCAGGTCAATTTGTACTACTCTGCAAATGACTGGATTGCGAGAGTCCCAGTGAGTTTCATAGTTTGTTACTAATGTTCGAAAAAATCTGATTTGATGTAATCTGATCTAAAGAAGTGTGGTCTTGTTTACCTGACTCAATTGCGGACATGGTGAACATTTCTGCCTTACATTCCCAGCAAGATAAATAGGTATGTAGGTACTTCATAGATGATTATACAGTTTAATTTATTAATGAACAATGATCGGAAAATTGACGGATGTATTCAACTGATGAATCAAAGCCCCATATTTTCAAAACAACCTTTTTAAATTGTAACTGCGTGATTCAAATTCAAACACTGAGTTGAGCCCCAATATTTCTAACATTTCTATTAAGCAAGTTAATGAATTAATATCGAGATTTTAGTAGATGATATATTTGTAGATATTCAACCAATTTATCGATTTGTTTAGCAATGTCTTAAGAGCCAACATTTCCAACGTTAAACTTTTCAGAATTTTGCTCAATAGCACCATTTAAGATCCTAAACTTCTCAAGTTTTCATCTCAGTCCCTACCAATCTACCTAAAACTGTTCCTTGTCGACTGAGCGATACCGGAATCCTTCATTCAGTACCTATCTGACAGTGTAATACTACCCGTAATGCCATCATCTTTGAGCTTGGCACGGACGTCTGACCCTGCATCTATAGGATGAGAATTTCCCAAGTTTCACACCAAGTAGGGGTAACGAAGTTAGTCAAGGGTTTAAAGATATGATCACGCAAAAAGTTTTAGTCAGGGTATTTAAAGTGCAACATAAACTAAACAGCAAAAAAACCGGCGCACCCTATATTTTGTTATTTTTTCACCTTAGCTTCAATTGGTTAATTTTTTTTTTGCATGTGCCAAGTAAAGTCGGTATCTTATGAGAGAACAGCAAGAAACAGAGTGGCAAATAAAAAATACCCGTTTGAAAAAATCAGCTTTATTCACAAAACTTCGATGTTTGGACAAAAGTAAAAACACATTCTTCTGTAGTTATCGTGTGAAAAAAAATTAAAAAATGAATTTTTTTGGAAAATAAATTTTTTTAACATCGGGTGGTACCTTCTCTTGCTTGTACCACCGCCTGTATTCTTCTCGGCATGCTGTTGATCAAATTTGAAACCCTTTCTTGTCTGATGAGGTCCCATTCTGCGAGGACCGCTGTCCTGAGGTCTTGGAGGTTCACAGGAGGGTTCGGTCGCTTTCGGATGCACCTCTCTAGCTCGTCCCATAGATGTTCTATGGGATTGAGGTCGGGGCTGCGAGCTGGCCATTGTAGGGTGCGCATGCCTACCTCTTCGAGGTAGTCAGGAACCACGTTTGCTACGAGTGACCGCGCGTTATCGTCCATAAAAATAAAATTATCGCCGGTGTAAGGGGCGAATGGCACTACATAATCTTCCAGGATGTCAGAAATGTACCTCAGTGTGGTTAGACTCTCTCGGGAATACACATGGAGTTCCGTTTTCGCCTCTGAAGTGATTCCACCTCAAACCATTTCAGACCCACTCCCGTAAGGCACCCTTTCAGCACTCTTAATGTTTTCCGATGAGTCCAGGTTCTCACTATTCGCTTCAGATCGTCATGTTAGAGGGTGGAGGAGACGAGGGCAGCGTTTCGCTCAGTGCAATATTTCTGAAAGGGTGCCTTACGCGGGAGGTTCTGAAATGGTTTGGGGTAGAATCACTTCAGAGGCGAATACGCCTCTTTTTTCAATTTTTCAATTGTTTTTCACACGAGAACTGCAGAAGAATGTTTTGTTACTTTTGTCCAAACATCGAAGTTTTGTGAATAAAGCTGATTTTTTCGAACGGGTATTTTTTATTTGCCACTCTGTTTCTTGCTGTTCTCTCATAAGATACCGACTTTACTTGGCACATGCAAAAAAAATTAACCAATTGAAGCTAAGGTGAAAAAATAACAAAATATAGGGTGCGCCGGTTTTTTTGCTGTTAAGTGTATTTTTAATTCGTACGCTATACTCACTTAGCGCAATTTTCAAGTCTCAACATTGGTAAACCAATACGCTTTGATCTCCACAACTCCCCGCAGCTATGGATGAAAACACGATGAAAGGAAATACTCACTACTTCGGCACTGCCAAAGATGTTGCCACCCTGACCACTCAACCCTTGACTTCGATATTTCAATCCCTGCCCTCCACTTGAATGGCCTTGACACCCTGGATTCAATCATCGCCTTCCAAACACAAGTGAGCCCTATGCACATTGATTCTACATATGATACGGACCTTCCCAGACCTTCACCGCCCCCGGAGCTGTTAGCTGTCTCAATTTCACTACCTCTGACTCTACTTCCTTTTTACAAGCAGGATCTGACCTTGTGCTTCACACAACTGGATGCAGCTTTTAATTGCTCTCGAATTTCTTCGCAGGATGGTATTTTTGTGAAAACCCTTCCTCTACAACTAAGCAGCAGATATATCTTTCGAATCTTCGGTAAACGCATATACTACCCTTCATCTTCGAGCCACCCTGTCAAGATTGGATAGCTGCACTAACCCATGCCTCACAAATGGGGTACCTGACACCCTCCCTATTTTTGCATTAACTGCAGCATGAAACAGAAGAACTCCTAATGGACGACCCCATGAAAGCATATTGGTTTAGGGCGATGCGCTGTGGGAGATTAAAGCCGACCTTGCCCTGTGTATGGACAAGGATATACACCTTATGGCAACAATAGCCAATACAGTGTTCGACCTTCATCCTCGATTGTCGTTCCAAGCTACATCTGGTCCAGCATGGCGGTAAGTGGATGAGGTTCGGTGCAGCCCTTCTTTTGAATGTGACGCATTTCATCCACAATACCCTGTCTTGATGCCACCTCGCTGAATGGCCCAGACCCTAACATGGAACCCTCCTCACCAGACTTCGCCCTTAGAAGATGTGCTATCCCAGTCTTTCCATGTTCCATATGACAAAAGTCTCTGGCTTAGTCAGGGTGTTAATACCATGAAATATTTGGCCACCTTGCCAACAAATGTTCTCCACCCTGTTCCTTCAAAGCAGTGACAAGGCAAGAAAACAAAATTCACTTCCTCCGAATCGTTCTCTTGGATTTAGTTGTAAGAAAAGTCACCTCCTCATAGAAGGCATCTCTTTCAATCATACCTCATTCCGTGGTCCGAAGACACCAAAAATCGTCAGAATATTTCTTCTACGTAAAATCAAGTCGAGAATTACTAGTTATGGGACTAATTCCACTACAGTGCAGCTTAACAAGGTTAATTTTCCATAGACCTTCACAATTTCCGACGTCAACAAACATTTCATTGGTGCAGATAGTCCTTCATATTTTGGCCTACATGTTGATCTTCGAAACGAACGCCTTCTTAACCCTGATTCGAACTCACCGATTCCTGGTTTTAATGAAACAGTACACTTTGGCTATTCTTCAGACCCAACCTTTTCTCATTTCATGGATTTACTCAACAAATATTCCCTGGCAAAGAGAATGTTGGCCATAAAGTCTAGCATACACCATCATTTAGAAACCACTGAACCACCCATCCGAGCAAAGGCATCCACATCGCCATAAGCAAGCTAAGGCACATTTTGATTCTCTGTTTGAAGACAAAGTTATACGACATGCAGACTCTCCTTGGCCTTCCCTCTTCATATTGTCTCTAAACCTGATGGCTCCATCTGTACTGCGGAGATCGATGTGTAGTACCTCACATATTTCACATACAGACGCTGATTTTTGCTTGAAAATTTATTAATATCTATTAAAACGCAAATCAAAAGTATTTCAATGGTTTTTTACTATGCAATATCCATGAGCAGGTAAGAGTCGAGGAAAGCAAACCTGCTACACTATGATGTCGTATGACATCAATCAACGAGCAGAGAGATGAGCTTCCTGAAAGGGTTGAATTTCTGCCTTTTGACTTCATATGCTGGTTTAGTACCTTTCAAAAACCCCCAGATACCAATTTTCAGCACAAAAATCCATTGGGTAGAGCTACCCAATTGCTACCCAATACATTGCTACCCCCTCACCTTTTTGCACCTTTTTTTCAAAGGCCTGGGTCCGCTCTACCATTTGGAACAATATAAAATACGGATTCAAGAAGCAGATTCGAGCAATTGCAAACCCTCAACATACCTTTAAAAAAATCGTGGGTAACGCAAACACAGCAGAAATTTTTGATTATGGTTTATCCCAAAGCTTCCATCATCAGTCTTTTTGGCTAGGTGGTAATTTTAAAACAAAGATGATAGAATCAATAAAAAAATAAATCCTTAAGGTCCTGACGAAAGAAAGAAAAGAGAAAAGATAACTCAAATGGTAAATGATTCTGCACAAGGCCTGAAAAGGATCACCTGGGCAGAACGCTCAAACCCGGGAATACCGGTAAAATCCTCTACCCGAACGAATGCAAGTGTAGTGAATACCTGGAACTTCGATTTCTTCCAAAACTATAGAAATATTCAAGTCAATACTCACCAAAACCTCCTCTTCGAAATTTTGTCTGTTATATTTACAGTTTTAGCGAATTTTCGTAGAAAATGAAGCTATTGCAATGGCTAGGAAAATTTTAAAATCAAAATTTTCGAAAAATTTCTTCATTGAAATCTGTTTTGAGACATTCTGTTATCATAGATAACACCCCGACACCAAAAACAATGGAATCTAGTGGTTCGGTAGGTACCTACCTATGTTACTAAATGTGATAAAAATCCCACTTGCCACCCATTAAAGGTCTTCTACTGGCTTCTGGGGATACAAAAAGAACTGCGAACTTTCCGCAGAGATGGATGTCGAATGACATCGTCTACAAGTGGGGAAGAGTTGCTAACTGTTATACGCATCGTCCGCATTGAATACGCCTCACAGGCGTACAATATTAGCAGTTTACCCCCCCCCCCCCCCCCTACCATCCCCCAATATATCCAACTAATCAGAGATGAACCATTTTGTACGTCTCAATTCTCACGAAATACCTAAGTTGTAAAACTTCTTCATAAAATCGATGATGTGATATTTCCGTGGTAGTACTTAAATTTTATTACTTCGTAGAAATTATTATTCTGAGAAAAAAAGTCGTACAACTTTCTATTTGTTTAAGTTCTGGGACTTGGTCTAGCCCCCTAAGAAATACCTCGCATTAGTCAGCGTACCTACTATGTTTCATATCGGTTCCTACTTATTATTTATCATCATCTATAATAAAGTAGGTACCTACTACAGCTAATCGTCTCTAATTATACTATTTTATTTATGTGCAGGATGTAAAAAGGCTGAATCGTCACCTGCCGAACTCAAGACTGATAGAAGTTAAATGTGACTCATTCAATCACTTGGACTTTCTTTTCGCTAAAAATGTTAATTCGTTACTCAATGATAACATAATCAAGACGCTCAAAGAATAATACCTCAAAATTTGGATTTTCTGTTCAGTTCAACCTGATCAAGCTGTTTCGTGTTTTTCTTTCACTCTATCCCTCTTCCAAACGTACTGTAACTTTCTCATCAACTGTATTAGCTTAGTAACTACACGTTTTTGCACATTTTGTCTGTAAAGGACAGCCCAAAACGCCTTTTGGTAAAAATGCATACTTACCTATGTATTTACTGCCCTCAAGATTTGTTTCATGACTGAAACCGTAGAATACTTATGCTAATTGAATCGAATCAAACCATATTCAGATATCTTCAATTCCGTGATAACCTATTTTCACACATCAACTAACAAGTTTGTATATTTTTTTTCTTTCGAATTATGTGGTTTCATCTGTAAAACTAGATTATTATCGAGTCGAAGAGATCTGAGAGTGTTACCATCTACAATTTTTCATGAAAACTTACAATTTCCTTGGCTACCCATGTTTTTTAACCTGAGGACGTAGTTAAGCTAGAAACAGGAAAGCTGAGAGAAGATTAAAGAGGAGGGGAAGGAGTGTGAGAGATTAGAAGATAAGGAAAGATTTTCCTAGTGAAACCAATCAAATGTCACAAAATTATATTATAAAAAAAGAGCAGGGTTTTCTAATACTTATAACGTACAACAACCATTCTGTTGCTTACCTAGGTTCTTAATTCACAATCGATTTTAATGATTCTTTCGTAAGTCTGTTGGCCTGATATAAAGGAGAATTTTATATCACCCACAACTAGCACTGTACAGAAAGATAAGGTATGCCCACTGGTAGTCTGGAGATTTGTTTACAAACATGTGACGCTTTTCTTTTGCTAATTTATTTCAAAATCAACCCAAGTTGCTGAAATCTGTAATGGAGCTTCTTTGTGACGTCATGAATATAATTACAAGGCATGGAGGCACACTGATTAGCTCAGGACCCGTGAAGCTAATTTCTTTCCTAATCGACCTATGGGGCTGAAATTTGGAATTGAGCGCCTATGGGACATCTAAAAACTAGTTATAGGTCGTCCACCGTAACCATGCCAGTTTCTCTGAGAAACCTATACCTGCAATGTATGAAGCCGTACTGATCAGCTAAGGGACCCCTGAGGATATTTCCTAATCAACTCACAGTGCTGACATTTGAAATGAAGCGCCTTTGGGACGAAACCCGCGAGGCCAATTTCATTCCTAACCGAGTTACAATAATGAAATTGATTTTTTAAATTGTTTTTAGTTATTTGAAATTTGTTTTGTAATTTTGTAATTTTAGGGGAAAAAGTCCAGTCATGCAGCATGACCCCATGAGCGAATTTTTGAAGAAATCTTCGACATTTCAGTCGCTATTGATCGTGTAGAGAAATTTTAGTTTATGATTTTGGGTCTGCGTGCTAGTACGTACATAAATAGAACTTCTTCATAATTTCATGGCTGATATTTTCTAAGCCACAGTCAGTATTAAAGCTACATCAAGTCCTAAAACAGTTGAGCGTAAAACATTAAAGAGAGCGACCGAGAGAATCGGGGGACAGAATATTTCACAGAGTAAACTCATCAGTTGTGATTACATTTTCACCTACTTCCTACGTTTTAAACAGCATGGTTCTAGGATTGGTTATACAGGGATACTTCCATAAGAGTAGTTCAATCTGAATTTGGACAATGTTTCATGCAAATATTACCGATTTTTACAACTAGCGAACGGCATTATTTCGATTTTTGACTGATTTTTCAACTTTGAAATTTTTGAAAACTTGATACATATTCTTATAGGAAATTTTACGCTGATTCCGAATATACCACATGTTAGTATGCTGAAAAAATTATTTCGCACAACAAATCGCAAAAAATAGGCTATTTTCAAATTTTTGACTACATTTTTCAAAATTTCAACCCTAAGATGTAATCCGATCATGCTGGCCAACGAACTTGAACTTTCGTTTTGTGTCCTTAACATTTTAAAATTTGTTTGAAGTTTCTAGCACAATTCTACGGACAGTTATCGTCTGGAATGACACATACATACATACATACATAAAAAAATGCTTTAAACTTCAGAATATGATTCAGAATAGCCTGAAACGGATTTCTGCATAAAATTTTTTCAAAAATTCACATTCTACAAATTTTGAGGCGAGAGCAATAGCTTAATTTTCTTCAAAAATTCGCTAAAACGTACCTACATATTTTAAACAATAATGTCCTATTCAAATAGAGGTTTTAAATTTTTAGATTTTTTTGCAGTTTTCATCGATTTTTTAGCAAATTTTAATGAATTTTAATTACATTTACAGCATAATCTCACATCTCACAACACTCTACTGAGCTGTTGGGGTGCAAGTAATACTTGCAGACCCGTTGCCTTGTTTTGATTTTCAAGATTTTAAATCAAGGTTAGGGGGGTTGTGAGGGGATGAGTGTATTCAGGCTGTAATTCTCATCTTTCTTTTATTCTCCAAGCGCTTTTAAAGCTTTTTATCTCCCAAAATATCCGTTTTAATATATAATAATATATATAATACACCCGACAAGTTACTATAATGTAATGATAACGAACATTTTTAAACTTATACGAACTAAATCACTCGCGATGAAGTTGTGGAAACCCATTTCAAAACGGAAGTTAGTGAAAAACGTAGATATATCCACGAAATCTATTTCCACGAAAAATAAAGAGTTACAATGTTAAATCGATTTCGACGGTTAGGCCATCATCAGTAACAAACAATAACTTGTTATTGTTTGTTACTGATGATGGCCTAACCGTCGAAATCGATTCAACATTGTAACTCTTTATTTTTCGTGGAAATAGACAATGTTTTTCACTAACTTCCGTTTTATTTTTAAACTTAACCACATAATAAGTCCTTATGACACATCTCCCCATGCAACGGGTGCCATTCATCAATAGGTACTTATAAAATGCAAAACACAATCCCCCTAACCTTGATATGGAAAGACTAACCACACAAGTGATAGATTTTAAATCCTTTCATTTGAACCATCTACTCGATTGCGAACGGTGAGTTTGGGAAGAGCCAACAAATCTCTCCTTGAAAAATTCATTTCGTGTTGCGGGTGGAAACTTGTGGAACTTCTTTGCCCATGAGAATTAGGGCGCTTCATTCCATCGAGCCTTTCAAGAAACGGCCATTATTAGCACACTTCAATAGCCAAACTTCTTAATTAATTGTGAGTAGTTATACGCAAGTGTATATTATTGTTCTTTATTTCCCGTTTTTGGTTTACTATTTCCAATAATAAGCCTATGTGATCGTATAGCAAAAAATTTTTATAACCCCCCCTCAAACTTTGTCACTTTACGTTTCAAGGTGCGTAGAATCCAAATTTGAAATGTCCGTCCGCCGTTCGCCGTCCGCCGTCCGGGCCATAAAAGGCCCAAGAATTGACTTTAAAAACCCGTTCTTTCGCACATAGACTCCATTTGGGGTCTAGTTGGTCCTAACGTTTAACCATCCCGATCGCTTTACTCGCATAGATGCTACAGGCCAAAAACGGGCGAAAAAGTGTCTTTTTCGAAACTTTGAGTGTTAGACTGACGTGTTAAAACTCCAACCTGCTCAACGACAACTGCACAAACTAATATTCCACGGTTAGGATAACAATGGGCAGTAGGACTTCGCAACAGAACACTTTAGGACCAGATCATACACGACCACAACTGCACAACCTAATAATTATTATTCTCATGTTAGGACAAAATTCACTCATTTCAAAATGCACAACTTTCAAATGAATATTGATGGAAAAATATGAGTGATATGATAGTGTAAGCGTACAAGCGTGAACCTCCGGTCGTGAGGTAACGAGACCTATTGAGTACCTCCAGGGTGGCGTGGAAAACTTTCTACACTTGTATTGCTTTCGAATTTCATGTTCCTTCGAGGCATGAATATATGTTTTTTTCTAGGTCATATTTGTGTGTTAATACCAATGCTTTGCCTACGCATATTTAATAACAAATCCTCTCGACTTTTCGTACAACTTACTTAGATAATGATATTATTAAGGCAATGATTATTTGAATAGATAGGAGCTCAAATCGAGAAATAATATAATTATAGAAGTATAGGTTGTGGCAACTCGAAATAGGACATGCCGAGGAGTCTGGACGGGCCTTATGACGTACGCCAACTAAAACTACGATCATACTCAATTGAAAAAATAATAAACCTTTGTGAAATAATTTGCAGCGTTTCTTTTTCTTTCCTCATTCCTTTCTTTTTCTTTACTCCATTGAATTCCTACCTTTTCACCATTTCATTAAGCTCTCACTAGGTTTTTACAAAAAAAAAAAAAAAAAAAAAAAAAAAAAAACTTTCTATCGTTGTAATAGGTACCTAGGTACTTGTACACTCTGAGGGACAACTATGTTCTATGTACAATAAAGAGTATTAGGTATTATTATTATAAACTTTATTTGAGCAGTATTCTGCCAAAAATATAAATTTTTAGCCATTTTTAGTGATTTTTTAGTACATTTTTTGATTGATTGAAAATTACTAGAGAGTAGCGGTCTGGCAAGCGTTGACAAAATTTGTCACACACACTTTTTTCTCGGTTTCGGTCTTGGAATGGACTGAAACAACGGATTTCCATTCGGTTATTTTCGTTATCATGAGTAGGTCGACCCCAATGAACTATAACGGTTATAATTCAATTATCTTCTCACACCCCCTGGATCAATTCCAATAGGTCGTCCTTCTTATATACGAAACCTTGCCTACCAGGTAGGGCCTAGCTTCAGGTAGACTATCCTATTATAAAGGTTCATTTGACTGGAGAAGTTGAGTGCGCGGAACTGTGACAGGAACTGTTGCATGCTATCTACCGATTCTTTTCGTAACTCAACGCCGTGAAATAGTATCCACGTTCCTTAACAGAGCGCCCTCGTCTCATGAATCGGCGCGTCTACAGAACAACATGAGATTGTGCTCGTGAACCTAGACGTAGTTACCATTCCAGTTTGTCATGCATCATGATCGTATGAGCGAATTTTCGTAAATAATCGTAATAAATATTATGAGGGAAAAGAAATTGTAAACTACCAATTGTATGGCAAATAACTCGTTCTGAATAATATTCTGCGATTCAAAAAGAAATTTTGGGTTTTTAACTTTTTTAGAGTTTTATCGATTTCTTTTAGCAGATTTTAATAAAATTTAAGCACATTTTTCAACATAACTTTGCACATACATTTTTTAATGTTCTATTTTATAGTTAATAAAATTTATTTGAGCGATATTCTGCAAAAAAAAAAAATATATATATATATATATATATAATAGCTCAATGGATATGATTACGGTCTCGTGAGACAAATATCGTGGGTTCAAATCCAGCGCCCATATATATATATATATATATATATATATATATATATATATATATATGTATATATATATATATATATATATATATATATATATATAAATTTAACGATTTTTAGCCGTTTTTGCTATTTTTGAAATTTGACCAATTTAATGTTCTCACAAAATGCTGGCCAACGGCCTGGCCTGTTTGGAAAGCATGATTTTTTGGCACAAAAACAGAATATTTATCTCAATACTAAGGAGAGTTATCGTCTGGAAGGGCATATATATATATACCTACGAAAAAATGTTAAACTCTTAGATTTGTATAGATTGTATCAAAACGGATTTCAATGGACAATTTTTAAAAACTTCTATTTAAAATTTTTTGGAGTCATTGCAATACTTCATTTTCTACGAAAATTCGCTAAAATTAACAATAACTTAATTATGCACATTACTCCTTGTATTTCATGTTTAGTTGGGTAGGTACCTACCTATCATCAGAGCATATGTGAGTAGGTTCCGGAAACTACAACGGGTAATTTCACCTATTTAATTCTTCCATCAGCTGCAAATCTCGAAAAAGATGTTTCAAAACAGGTGCAGTAATGTGGGTCTTTACTAATTCACCTAACTAATAATGTCCATTACTGAAATGAGTGACAGCTATACTAGAGATACCTGTTTCTTCATATCGAGTACCAAGTACCATTCTTCCGTCATGTTGGTAGCTTATGCGTAGGTACAAATATTTCCTACGTTTAACTGATGACATTCATACCTTTTCTAAACAATAATCTACTCGATGGATCTGCTGATCTGGTTGTTAAGTTAATTCTGCCATTTTTTGAGTTTTAAGCTGTCTTTCCATCTCATCCTTCCTTATGTGATCCATTTCTCTGCAGGGTCATTATCCGAAAACGTGCAAATCGTATGTCTGGTCACATTGCTACCTAAAACGTTGGTACTTTTCCTTGGAAAAAATTCACAACCATTCAGCTCCTTTCATACTATCAGGCAGTACCGTACCGAAAGGAAAATGTTGGGAGGGAGGGGGTTGAACCTCGTGACTTTCCCAACTGGTTGTGATTTTTTCGTAATGGAAATTGAGGCATTCAGAAGTAATGAAATGGTTAAAATTATGGTAAAGAAAATTTCTTAATCATAAATAGGCATGTCATTTATTTAGGTATTTATTAAAATTACGAAAATTTTCCGAAAATAGCTATACAGTTGACGCCGCTAATTGTGGCCACGTTGGGACCACGCCAAACCGGCCACAATAGGCGAACTGCGACATAAAGCGAAATCGATTGAATCCAATAAAAATCTTTCAAATAAGTACACCTACATACCTTAGGCATTTATTATTATCTATATATATATAAATCAATTGCTGTTCGTTAGTCTCACTAAAACTCGAGAACGGCTGGACCGATTTGGCTAATTTTGGTCTTAAATTATTCGGGGAAGTCCAGAGATGGTTTAAATAAAAGGTGTAGTTGTTGATCTGCCCGGTAGGGGGTGTTTTAGGGGAGGAGGGGGGGAATGGGGTATCCTTGTCATCACTGAAGAAACTGGGGATCTGAGTTGTTGAAAATGTTTGGAGTATTCTAACTTAAATCACAGGCTACTTGCTAATTTGTAAATCTAACCCATAGAACGGGGGGGGGGGGGGGGGGGGGAGAAATGGGGTATCTTTGTCATCACTGAACGAACTGGGGATTTGATTGTCGAATATGTTTGGATTACTCTATTTCAAGTCAAAGACTACTTTTTTCAAATTTTTGAAATCTGAACCATTGGGGAGGGGGGGGGGGGGGGGTTAAAGCGTTTTGAACGTCACTGAACCAACTGGGTATCTGAGTGGGCGAATCTACCAGAATTACTTTAACTTGGGTAACAGTCTATTTTGGTTTATTATTTCCAATAATAAGCTTATGTGATCGTATAGCAAAAAATTGTTATAACCCCCCCTCAAACTTTGTCACTTTACGTTTCAAGGATCGTAGAATCCAAATTTAAAATGTCCGTCCGCCGTTCGCCGTCCGGGCCTTAAAAGGCCTAAGAATTGACTTAAAAAACCCGTTCTTTCGCACGTAGACTCCATTTGGGGTCTAGTTGGTCCTAACGTTTAACCATTCCGATCGCTTTAATCGCATAGATGCTATGGGCCAAAAACGGGGTAAAAAGTGTCTTTTTCGAGGCTTTGCGTGTTAGACTGACGTGTTAAAACTCCAACCTGCTCAACGACAACTGCGCAAGCTAATATTCCACGGTTAAGATAACAATGGGCAGTTGGACTTCGCAACAGAACACTTTAGGTCCAGGTCATGCACGACCACAACTGCAGGACCTAATAATTACTATTCTCATGATAGGACAAAATTCACTCATCTCAAAATGAACAACTTTCAAATGAATGTTGATGGAAAAATATGAGTGATATGATAGTGTAAGCGTAGGGCGGTGAACCTCCGATTGTGAGGTAACGAGACCCAGGGAGTACCTCCAGGGTGGTACCTACACTTGAATTGCTTTCGAATTTCATGTTCCCTCGAGCCATGAATATACCTTTTTTGCTAGGTCATATTTGTGTGTTAATACCAATGCTTTACCTACGCATATTTAATAACAAATCCTCTTGACTTTTCGTACGCACTTAGATAATGATATTATTAAGGCAATGATTATTTGAATAGATAGGAGCTCCAATCGAGAAATATAAACATACGTATACATATAATCATAGAAATATAGGTTGTGGCAACTCGAAATAGGACACGCCGATGAGTCTAGACGGGCCTTATGATGTACGCAAGCCAACTAAAACTACGATCATACTCAATTGAAAAAATAATAAACCTTTGTGAAATAATTTGCAGCGTTTTTTTGATAATGTTCAAATCAACCTTTACAACGCACGGGTGAACCAGCTAGTACATAATAAATTATGCGTGTCAAAGTGTCAATTTATGTACAACTTACATACGAACTTCTGTACAATGACGTAAGAGAAATAATAATATGTATGAGCACACTAATATATGATAATACGTAGTTTCGGAGCTGTTAATGGAGAAAAAAAACTGTTAATTTATATGGGACTGTTTCTATGATGACTCAATTAGAATCATTTCATAATTTATTCATACGTTTATTCTATGATAACAAAATCGAATTCAAGAGAGTTTTCAAAATTGAAAACAGTGAGACACTTATTACATTGAAAGTCATATTCTCGTGCCGACCTTTCTTCCTGCTGGTACACGCAGCTGAAGAATTCATGTTAACATGAATAATGTCATACTGCTGGGATTCGTGCTTGAAAATTAAGCGAAATTCAGAGGGAGCCGACATGTTTTCTGTTTATTGAAAACTAAGGGAATTTCTTAATTCTGCTGTACCTGGGAAATTGGTTATGAATCAGTACCTGTATATGACGATTTGGTGGATAAGGAAAATTTTCGGAATGGAAATTTCCTAAGTTGGGTTGGGTTGGGAAATTCACAAGTTAAGAAGTTGGGAATCGTGGATGAAAATAAGGTTTATAGGTTCCCTCCTTATCTTATACTGTTTCAAGTGCCAAAGGTTTTTTGAACCGTTTTGCAGAAAAGGTATTCGAGTTGGGAAATTTCAGCTTGTTTTTTTTCGTAATATCACGAATTGGGAAATTCACAACTTCTACTTGGGAGCTAACGTTTTTATTTCTTTACTTTTTCTTTAGTTTGTGAATTTCTCAACTCGCCACAAAGTTGCTAGACAACCACTAACTCCTACTGCTGCTCTTTGAGCCTGGACTGTACGTTGAAACCGACTCCAAACTTCTAGGTTCACAGAACCCACGATTTCATTGTGGGAGAAAAAATACGTTTTTCAACATTAAAATATAATTGGATCCCCAATGTAGCAAAGCAAAAGTAAAACTGACTATACCGTTGGAAAGATTATCGAATGAAGACGTTTTTGTGAACGTTGACAGTCTCAAAGATCAATTTTGTGAGAGTGGCTAATTTTTGAACATTTTTCAAATTCCCCCGATTTCCAAAAAAATTAATTTTTGTTTTGTCAATAAATGAATTTAAGTGGTGTTAAATAAATATGAAAATCATCCGTTATTGAATAAAATTTAACGCTGATTCCGGAAATTTGATCGAAAGTTGATTTAATAAGGAGAAATGTGGGTTTTTGATGCCCGAAAATGTGGTTTTCTCGAGAAAAACAAAACTTTTAATAATTGCATTTTAGCGACGGATTGAAATAGAAAAGTGCGGTTGTGGGCATTCTATTCCTTTTTCTGTCTAGTGTCACCCAGTGTTTTATAACACTTTAAAGATCACCCTGTCTATTAAAAAAAAGGCATTTTTAATCTATGAATTGTTTTAGAGTACCACGAATTGGAAAATTTCTATTTCAAAGTTTTTAGTGCCATTTCAATAGCTTTTTTGTACGAAAATTCGCTAGAACTAAAAAAGCTGAACTCTGCCAGGATATATATGAACTGATGCTTATTACGTTTTCTACAAATGCATGTTATGTATGTAGAGGTGTTTGTATGGATTTTTCCCTCCTTCATTTTGTATCATCAGAAAACAATAGGGCTCACAAGTCCATCATGCGTCATCGCGGAATCGGCTTTTAACGACAAGGCCGAGTCGAATCCCATCCTTTGACCCCTGGAGGCCACCCAACATTTTATTTCTCTGAACGAGGCCTCCGTTATGAGGTGAACCATCTCCAACTTATGCAATAGGTCAGATTTCGTTCCCATGACGATAGAATCCTGTGGGAATCCGACGTTTGTAGAAGGGCTCCAAGGCCTCATCCCGCAGTGCGTACACCCACCTGCCAATTTTTGCTCATCTATTTACTTACAACGGGAAGATCCCGGGTAAATTCCCTCTCCTATTTCGTTCAAAATTCTACTGGTTATTCTAGGACCAAACCACATAATTCGATACATATTCTACTATTCCATTATTCTATTTTTTTCTTCTATTCTACTATTCCGTTTGTAGGGTTGGCAGAAAACGTGTTTTTGAAGTGTAAACTTCTATAGGCGCACCGCGTCGAAAAATTTAGCGGGGTGTGAATACGATTTTACCGTCACGTTTTTTCCGTCACGCTGTTTTGACAACCAAGCCGTTGCTGGGGAAATGAAACTTATTTATTTTTCACCGGACAAAAATCGTTCTCCACTCGTTGGAAAGATCTCGATTTATCACGCATTTCTTTCGTACTTGTTGTTCCATTCATGTCGTAGTTTTATATTTATTTATGTTATAAATGGATATAGTAAACAATGCCGCTTGTTTTGTTGTCACTTGGTTGAGAAGTTAATCTTGCTTATAGTAATTGTAGACGCGCACCATAACAGAAAATTACCTACTTAGGTACTCTGTTCTAATTTCGATTTTTAAAACATTTATGTCGTAGTTTTAAATTTATTTACATTTACGAATTGGCGGGAAGAAAGCATGTTCCATGTTTTAGCATTTTAGCCGAAGGCTCAAGGCGGAAAGTTACCGAGGGTCCGTCCAGGGGCGGAGCCTGTCCACTTTTACTTTCTCAACATCCCAACAGAGTGGAAAGTAATGTGCAAATCGTCATAGAAGTTTACACTTCTCCCGCGGGGTCTTTAGCACACCTGGTTTTTTTTTTTAATTTTAAAAACAAAAAACTACTTTTTTTGTTTAAGAAGCCCAGGCGAGCCCATGACCATAATCCATGCCTTGAACTGCATGAAAGGGGGGCACGTGAAGTTAGGTCATGATCTTGTTCGAGATGAGTGCGCCAGGCTGGCAGGGCTAGCTACGACACCCTCAGCGGTGGGTATTGAGCCCCTATTGCGGGAAGGAACCTCAGGATTGGCCAGGCTAGTCACAGATATTAGAGTCCTAGGCTTCTGGGACCGGGAAAGAGCAGCGTATTTCGATAATCGCATTGTGAATGCTGACGCCTGCTCCTACCGGTCACGGACCTGGATGTCTGTCCTCGACACAGCTGCAAGAGAAAAACGTCAAAAATATGACACTGCAGCTGAAGACCTCTGCAGCTCCTTCACACCGTTGATATGCACAGTGAATGGGGTCCCCCATAAAGAGTATAGAGCCTTCCAGAGGAATCTGGCTTTCACCCTGAGCGCAAAGTGGCAGAAGCCTTTCTCGTCCGTAATGGGGTGGGTGCGGGTGAAGCTTCAACTGACGCTCATCCGAGCAGTCTCTCTGCGGCTGAGAGGAGCCCGACGTCAAATACATTTCCTCGGACGTCTCGGATTGGAGGATGGAGCCGTTCTGCCACTCCTTCGCAGGTAGACGAGAGGACATAGAACGACGAGCCACTAATCTGATGATCCCAAACCGGAACACGGATTATCATCAACCGTGTTATAATTGTTGTTATTGTTAAGAAATAACAAAAAACTACTTTTTTTGTTTTGTTATAAACATAAATTGTTCAAGTGTTTTTATTGTTAGTTTTAAACCGTTTAAAATTGAACGTTTGAACTGAAATGTGATTCTTCACAACTGTAGTTCTCTGCAAAAACCTCGAAAAATGCATAGTTTAGAAGATATAGGCGAAATACTGAAACACGGAGGAAAGCACCATGTATCTTGGCTGTGAGCGCCCCAGCACACAGTAATGCAAGATGGTTGGTTTTTGGGGGGAAAAACCGGGAGTGTTCTCTTTCTTATTTATTTATTTATTTTATTTATTTATTTATTTTTCTTTTGCACCGGGTCGTATAGTGACTTTCATTTCGAAGTTGTAAAATGAATTGAAGGATTCACAACTAAATTTGACGTCACTACAGACCTTATAAAACACTATTCTGAGATATTATGTGATGGATGAGTAATTCCCTCTTCTCAATTCTTGCATTTGCCGCTTCCTGGGATAATTCTCAGCTTTCAGGGTATCCTGTGGGTGTAGTAGGCTTATCAACTCTACCCTCCTTTGAAGGGGTAACTAATCCATTTCCATCACAGTTAGCAGAACTTGGTTTCAACCCTTCCCCCTCCCCTCTATTATTGACTGTGGTCCCCCCCCCCCCACACACGTTCCAATTGGCAAAATGGGCAATATACCTTAAAATTTACCAATTAACAATTAACAATTACCATAAAACACATACCCATGCCCTGCCTACTTGGAGTCCAACTTCCATTCTCTCTCTCTCTCTCCCCCCCCTCCCGCTATTGAAAGCCCCCTGGGAGTGTGATTGATATATGGGTAGTTCCACCTTCTCGATTCTTGCAACTGCCGCATCTTGGGATAGTTCCTGGGCTTTTCAGCTAGCTAGGTGTGGTAGGCTAATCACATCTACTCTCCTTTGAAGGGGTAAATAATCCAATTCCATCGCAGTTAGCAGAGCTAACTGTATCAACCCTAGCTGTATCAACCCCCCTCCCCCCCTGCCCATCCATAGGCAATATGGGCAATATACCTTAAAATTTACCAATTTAACAATTACCAATTACCATTAAACACATACCCATGCCCTGCCTATTTGGAGTCCCTCTTCCATTCCCTCTTCCATTCCCTCTTCCATTCTCTCTCTCTCTCTCTCTCTCTCTCTCTCTCTCTCTCTCTCTCTCTCTCTCTCTCTCTCTCTCTCTCTCTCTCTCTCTCTCTCTCTCTCTCTCTCTCTCCCCTCCCGCTTTTGAAAGCCCTGGGAGTGTGATGGATATACGGATATATGGGTAGTTACGCCTTCTCGATTCTTGCAACTGCCGCATCCGCATCTTGGGATAGTTCCTGGGCTATTCAGCTAGCTAGGTGTGGTAGGCTAATCACATCTACTCTCCTTTGAAGGGGTAAATAATCCAATTCCATCGCAGTTAGCAGAGCTGGGTATCAACCCCCCCCCCCCCCCCCCCTCCCCCCCTGCCCATCCATAGGCAATATGGGTAATACACCTTAACCTTTTAGCCTTTTTACCAATTAACAATTACCAACTACCATTAAACACATACCCATGCCCTGCCTACTTTGAGTCCCCCTTCTATTCTCTCTCCCCTCCCGCTTTTGAAAGCCCCGGTAGTGTGATGGATATATGGGTAGTTCTACCTCCTCGATTCTTGCAACTGCCCCATCTTGGGATAGTTCCTGGGCTTTTCTGCTTTCAGAATATCCTCTGGGTGTTACAGACTAATCGCCTCTACTCTCAATTGAAGGGGGAACTACTCCATTTCCATCATCTCCTTATCATAGATATTTATCATAGTGAGAACATTCATATGATTTGATTACCTGTAGAAATGATAACTATCATCACAATCATTCCCTCTCTAGAAATTCGTTTCATGCCTAATCCTTCAAGTTGTTTGGCAGCTTTTGTACTCGAGATGGCCTAGTACTCTAGATACTAGTAGGGTGCGAAATGTCGTACCGGTGGGTGTGTTGGTTCATGTTTTTCATGAACTGGAGTATTTTGTTCAGCTTCAACTCTAGTTTCTTTCTTCATTTCGACGTATTCGTGGCTCATTCTAGCATCTGGTAGTGGTTCAATTGTAGCAGGTGTGATGGATGGATAGTTTCTTCTTCTCGATTAAATGGCCAGTACGCCACCCAGAACGACACTAACTCCAAGACAGGTGAGAGGTGGGCTGGGGCATAACTGACGCAAATTTATTTGGTCTTTATTTTCGAAAAATTCTTACTATACATCTCCCAACTGCCAAAATTTAGCAATTTTATCAAGTTATTCTGTATCAAGTCAGACAGAGTGACTGACGATTGATTTTGGATGTAGTACATCAACTTATATCTTATAAACTTTCATTTATCTCTTTAACAAATATTTTATTCTGATTAATATTTGACTATAATATCAATTCTACGATTTATCGTAATTTTTAGTGATCTATTCAGTATAAATATTGCTTCCGAGTACCTAGTAGAAGCATTGTTTTAACTTTGGGATGATGATGACAACTGTGAAGTCCTTGTGACGACCCTAATTTCTACAGTTTTCATCCGATTTTGATGAAACTTTCAAGGAATGTGCGGGTTAGGCTGTAGGTAGTGCCCTACGAGTTCAATTATTCTCAAATACTTACTTGATTCTGCCCACACGCAAACGTAAATTTCTACAAGCATTATTTTCTCGTTTCCTAATTTACCAATTTTGACGTTTTACGCTATTTAAATCTTGATTTGCTATTTCGCCGCTATTAAATTGTTTGAATATAATTTAAAACATTTCAATGTTTTATAACATTCATGTTAAGGGTGCAATGAAGCTTTGCAACACCCGAATTCGGGAGACTTTTAATTTTTATTTTTTAAGCATATTGCAGACTTCTCAATCACTCATTACTTATAACTGAGATTCCTGTTAGTCTCATCGTGGCTGGACCGTTATTAGCAGAGTATGTAAATGCGTAAACAAGAATTTCGTGAAACACGTTTTTGACGATTAATAGCCTGAATTTGCGCAAAATTTTGTGGTAGTTGGAGGATTTTCACAAGGTGAGTGGTGACGAGTATCATTGCTACACCGCTACAGTGGGCAAGCGCGAAGTACAATTCGGCGTTCAAGGCTACAAACCAAAACTTTTCGTCCAACTTCTGTCACCCTTGCAATGTCCTTCATAAATTACATCGCCCTCAAAACATTTTACTATAGAGCTGGCAATATGGTGATTATAAGTGTAACGTAGAGTACATGAGTGTGTTCAATAATTTGTAACAGTTCCGGCCGAAGGAGCTGTTACTCGATACGTTCCCGAAAAAACGCCGTGCCGATCGGATTCCCCACTCATTTCCAGATCGAGCCTCCTTTAAGTTAAAAACTCTCTCTCTCTTGTACGTAAAGCAATAAACTATTACTCGCACCCCATTGATTTATATCTATAACCCAATTGCTACCTCACCTACCCTCAGCCTCGTGCGGCATCTTCTTACCTATCTTCGGCCCCATCACCGTTTTGAAGACAAAACTCAGATATTAAACAACTGTATATAAGGAAACTAAATAGTCGTGGTTTCGTCAAAAATGTATCTAGATCTCAGTCATAGATAATATATCATAGATAATATAGGTCCTTCAGTCTTCAAGGTACGTCTGATGTTTGGCTGAAATTTTCTTTACGCAGCTGTAGTATGAACTGGTCTGGAAGAAATGTCTGCTGCCGGTGTTTGGAAATGAGTTCGGTTATCCATCTTTGCTTTTTAACATTTCTTGACCTTAGGGTAACAACCTGGAGGCTATTTAAAAATTGAATAAATGTTCATTAGGTTGGAGAATGATGTATGAGTAGAAATCAAGAAAAAAATAAACCCTAAACCTTGTTGTAAGAGTTCAGTAATGCGTACACTTCGCATTGCACGTCTGCGAGGGCATCAATGAATACGTAATTATTTGGGTAGGGAGTGGAGAAGTTGTCTCTAGAACGCGAAGACTCCCAAGCGTTAGCTCTCCGATTCAACTCATCTGTATTTTAGAAAATGTAAAAATTACTCTCAGTTGAGTAAATTCAAATCATGTGTAATCCAATAAATGATCCGTATTCGACAGGACCGACTCGGTTTATCACCCCCGTTGAGCGGGTAGAAGGACCTAGTCGTCGAAAAGCCAACCATCACTTTCACTTGACTGAACCTGGTTGAATATCGCCCACTTCAATCTATATAGTAGATAATAAGAAATTTAATCACGCCGATCACTTAGATTGTCACAAATTTCGTCTGGTTTTGTCTCCAACTAAATCAATATTTAACTCATGAAAAGGGGCGAAGAATTTATGTAAGTATTGCTCTCCCAACATTGCATACGTGTTTTTTTTTTAAGCATGGAACATGCTTTAGCCTTGAGCTAACTGCCCGGAAAACGTTACGCGGAAGTGTCACGAAACTTGGACTAACTAGCGAAAAACGTTACGCGGATGTGTCACGAAATTTTTTCTTTTGATTTTCACGTACAACCAAGCCGTTGCTGGGGAAATGAAACTTCATTAGTTTTCACCGGACAAAAATCGTTCTCCACTCGTTGGAAAGATCTCGATTTATCACGCATTTCTTTCGTACTTGTTCTTCTATTCATGTCGTAGTTTTATATTATTTATGTTATAAATGGATATAGTAAACAATGTCATTTGTTTTGTTGTCACTTGGTTGAGAAGTTAATCTTGGTTATAGTAATTGTAGACGCGCACCATAACAGAAAATTACCTACCTAGGTACTCTGTTCTAATTTCGATTAATAAACCATTTATGTCGTAGTTTTAAATTTATTTACATTTAAGAATTAGCGGGAAGAAAGCATGTTCCATGTTTTAGTATTTTAGCCGAAGGCTCAAAGCGGAAAGCAACCGAGGGTCCAGGGGGCGAAGCCCCCTGCCGGGGTCAAGGGACGGACCCCCTTGCGAGGTCCGAAGGGCCGAGTTTTTTGAACTTTGTGATATTTGTAATGTTCAAACTTATGACCTACACAAATTTTACGATTTTATGCAAATAAATGAAGCTATTACAATGCTTCCAAAATATTCAAAATCAAATTTTTCAAAAGAAATTTCTTCATGGGAATCTGTTTTGAGGGATTCTGAAAGATTCTTGGTTTTTAACGCTTTTTAATAGAGGAGCTCTTGGACAGCACAAATTGGTAAAATTTCACAAAATATACGGAAAACAATCACTAAGAATGGCAAAAAACGCTAAAAGATAAAAACTCATGACTCCAGCGTAAAGTGGTCGGTATGTGAGGGGGTCCACCCATCATTGTTTGTAAATCCCAACTTTTAGCGAAGTAGAGGTCAACGGGCCTTGACCTTCCAGCAAGATGTTTTAGATTCTTCCTCCGAAGATCGCAGACTGACATTTCACGTAATACTAAAATTATAAATAATAAGATAACTCTTGGTGTTTCTGGCATTAGAAGTTCAAAAGACTACGTCAACACAACTTGGAGCTCACGAATGGATTCAAACCTCTTCCCATACGCGTAAAGGCCCATTTTCACTGAGAGCGCACACGTTTGCAAACAGGTCTACGCCGTGGTGCACAGGTCCTGGGGGTCTTGGTGAAAAAATTGCGAAACCACGAAAATCAATTGTAATGCATATTGCGGTTTTATTACCCTAACTAATAGTGGAAACTAATAGAGATAAATGGAGAAGGAAAAAATCATCACAGCCACAACAATCCATCACATCACATCCACAACAATCCATCACATCACATCACAATCTACAACTCCTTGGTTATAATGCCGACGAGTTCGAGCTATGTTATTATTAAATTCCATAAAAATTATGTAATGACGATTGTGATGTACAAATTATATGCAAAGCATGAAATAAAGACTGATCTGAACTCTGTGTACATTACATACACATGACAAAGCGTTAAAATTCGGGAATCGTTTCAGCCTTAACACAGATTTCCATTATGGAAATTTTGGGAAAATATTATTTTAGAATTTTCTGATCCATTGCAGTAGCCATAAAATTTCGGATCCATTTTCAATAGAAATTCGTTAAAATCGTGGTGATTGGAAACTTGAACTGCGATTCTACCTCAGTAGAAGGGCGATGAAGTGCTACTAAGTGTTGAAGACAAATATTGACTCAGCAACTTCAAAAAGGTTCTGAATAATGTATCGGGCGGAGAGGGAAGGACAGCGTTTATTGATGGGTAAATCCAAGCCACCTGACGCTCGCACGCGTTTTACACCTTGAATATTTAATGGCAGTCCGCTGCAGGGACTTTTTCGAGAGATCGGAGTTTCGAAGCGAGCTGTCGATGCCGGGTGGTTTTGGCATTTCGAAACAAGTTGGTACCTAGTGATCTCATTCATCCCGCTCAGTTGTGAGATGTACCTACGTATACCCAGATCGCCCTTTCTTCCCTGTATTTTGATGACCTACAACCGTGCGTGTGGCGTATCGTCTTCGTATTTCTTTCCATCGCCACGACGGGTTGAGGTGAAGTTACGTAATCGTCCTGTAACGTTTTTTCCAGAACTAGGTACGTCTTCGAATAGGAGATATTAAGATATACCTACATACATGTATAAAATAATCAGGCAAGTTAATGAGCCATGACAACTGAATGAACACAGGAGCATATTTTTCAACTTTAAAAATGAGTGTAAAATGGAAGTGGTGTTGCAAAATAGGGATAGTGAATATTCCTGGACATGGGAAAAGAATGATGTTTGCCATTGAATCGTATAAGGATTAGAATGACGACCTCTACCTTCCCCCTTTAATGTCATAGAAACTTGTCCTGCTCGGATTCGTAGAAACTAATAATAGATAGGTCCCTGTAAAGAAGAGGTTCAGTGGAGTAGGTACGTAGACCGGCAAACTCGGGACCAGGCAAAAGCAGAACTGACAACAATCGGGAAATATTTTTGTAATGATCACTCTAGTGATATTAAACTTTCCGAGCATAGAAACAAGATTATTAACCAATAAGATGAAAGCTGTACATGTCATGTTTGTTACAAAGATTTGAGGTTCGCGCATGCGTGCAGCAGTTAATGATACGAAACTGAATTATGGAAACTCATATGGAATAATCTCATCGACATTTCCCAAATACCCTTACGAACTACCCTATGAAATTAGAGCGAGATCGGACGAATAAACCATGAGAAAAGACGCTTGATGGATTTTACGTTTGAGCATGAAAACTATCAAATTAAGGAAGTGAAGAAATTAATAGGACTCTGGAATTAATCCGTACAAACTAGTATTTTCTTAGGGGGTCATTTTTCACGAAAACCCTCGATTTCATAGGAAAAACCACGTTTTTAAGCATACAAACATACTTTTCTCCCCAAATTAACAAAGTAAAATAAAAATTGACTTACGGATTATTTATCACCCGTTCATTCCATTTGAAAAATTAAAAAAAGTCATTAGGGAGGTAGGAAATCACGCTCTTTTCAACGGTATAATCAGATTTGAGTTTTGATTGAAAATGTAGGGAGTTATGTTATGACAATTCAAGTGGCACAAAATCGAAAACGCGAAAAAAATCTTAAAAGTGAAAGAAGTGGTCTTTAGAGTGAATTAAAAAACATGTGTTGTAGGACAAAAAAAGTCACAAATTAGTAGTAGAAACGAACCCTAGCCAGTGGTGCGCTCGAAACTGCGACACAATGTATATATATAAACAAGTGAAAAAGTATTCAACTCTAGGATTCGTTTCAGAATTCCTTAACATAGATTTAAAAGAAGAAAATTTTCAAAACTCTCCAATTTAAACTTTTTGGGGCCATTGCAATAGCTTCATTTTCCACGAACTAATTGAAGTCTGTGCTAAAGTGACTGGCGGTCATGGCTGCGACCGTGTTGTGCCACGGAGTTACCATATAGGATTCGTATTCAACACCGCACAACCAACAACACCTTCGTTACATAAGTAATATTCCAGACTGAGTTTTCTAAGAAACACTTTTGTGGTAAGTGTAAGCCTTCAGCCCTTGGAAGGTTTGTCAACCTTGTCGGTCTAAATTTATACGTGATGGGGGCCAGAAATGGGTTTAGCTGACCCCACTTCTGCCGAACTATGCATGTTGCCTGATAGCGTCATTTATCAAACCCTGTTTATAAATATCTATCGAAGGGACTCGCCTGTATACTTGTGTATAGTGTTTATGGCGGTGTTGTAGATGTATATTAAGTTTCTCAAAATTAGCCATGCTCAGATTCTCATTCAAGTAAGTGGGGTTTGACCGACGCCGCCAGAAGCATGGCCAACTCCGCCAGGATAAGTAAAAGTCTACTTAGTAAATAGGTTCATGATTCGTACACATAGTATATTTGAAAAAATCGAAACTCAAATGGCAGTATATAAGTTATAAAAATATTCAAAAGCTTAAGTTCAATCCAAACAGATCAAGTCAATGAAGGCATTTTCACACAAACCGGACACGTAGTTGCATTTATGAAACTTATTATTCACGAAGATAACAATTTCTCTACCGCGTTTGGGTTTTGATAACGAAAAGTCAGTTCGGAGTGCCATCGCATGAGATGATTAACAACCCTGGCCGAGACGGCATGTTCGAGAACGTCTAATTAATCCGATTGGCGGACATGGTTGCCGCCCAAGTAAGTAGGTGTATAAAGGTATGATATAACGATAATTTGCACCAATCTTTGGAAATCGTTGTAAAGGAATTCGAATCAATAAATTGTAACATTAATCCCCCTCTGCAAAAATGTACTTGGTATTCAACCTATAATAGCAACCATTATTTCAATGAGTTTTTCCGCAATCATTTGATGATATCGAAACAAAATAATTCTGTAAACAATATACCTCCCTACACCCTCAACTGTATACGCTGATCTGATTGGCGATTCGGCCTTTTTAAATTTCATTCAACGCCAATGCACGTAATGTTGACCTGATTACTATGCATTCATTTGTAATCTTTTGATCTGTCAGTCTGAGATCTCTAATGTTTCCTCGTTACTGAAGCTTTGTGTACGTGCGGGAAGTCGTAAAAAATATCTTCCAAGATCAAAATTTCCCATTGCATTTTGCGTTTCAGAAGCCTGATGATTAATTTTGGTTCCGTATCTATCTGTCTTAGTAAATCCTTGTCACAACCAAAACTATCCCAAGTTTTAGTCCGATTATGATGACATTTTCAGGGGCTCCTAGACGGTCCCATACAACTTCATTGCCGTCGGATCAATAGTATATTATGCGTATGCGCAAACGTGAATTTCGTACAACGTTGATTTATTATCCAATATTCTTTCGATTTTGTTCGAATTGGGGGGTGGATTTAGGCGTGTATGTTCTAGGATAATGCCCTATGAATTATATCGCGACTGGTTGTGTAAAACTATTGCGCGAAACTTATGATGGTTGTTACAGGAAAAACTCCGAGACTAATGCACTTATTTTTATTGAATTTTCAGGGATTGTGCGGGTTAGTACTTAAATGATGACCTATAGTTTCCATTGCCGTCGGATTATTGGTAGTTTGTGCGCATAATCAAAATTATTCGGGCGATTCTGTTGAATTTCGCTAAATCCGCACTTGCCAACTCTTGTGCCAATGCATCTTGAAGCCTCGCTCCACTTATTTCGACTAGAAGTCAAAGTCAAATCGGCCAAAGGCCATATCACGAACTCGAGTTTTATCATTGGTACACCCTTTAAAGCAATCATAGACCATTTCATTCTGCATCTGCCGTCCGAAGGTTGTCGTTTCGTTACTCTTCAAGCTTCAAACTTCTTTCAATAGCTATAACACTCATCATAGTGAAAGCTTACCTTAATCTAATTGGACGAGATTCATCCCTCCTGACTTTATCACCTACCAAATAGATCACGATACTTTGCCAGTTTTGTAGATGGTTTATTAGACGGCGACAATACAGTTGGTCTACTCGATTTTTCCAGCTCTCACGTTTTCCATTATTTGATTTTCTGTTGTTCTAGTAATACTGGAACTATCACATCGGTAAAATATTTACATCAGTTCTCCACATTTCTAGTGTCAACCGCCAGTTTCGCTTCAAAGAATCCTTCGGCTGTGCGATGAGTTGTTCAGCAATTAGCAGTGATCAAAGATACAAACTGGAACTTTATTAAATAATTTATATTAATTATTAATTAAGTCAATTATGTAAACATTAAATTGTTAACAAAATAAGTCTTCTTGACCTCAAGCTCCGCTTCCATGGTAGGTTTCATAGTAGGAATCACTCTTAACAATTTTCTTACCAACATAACATATTCTGGCCTAACGGTTGGTTTTATCCGGAAAACTATAACAGCCAAAGTTGTAGAGATTTAAAATGCAAAAAATTTAAATTCAAAACCCATGTTGTGCGATGAGTCATTTAGCAATATTAGCAACTATTGAAGAGAGTGGATTAGATGGGGGATCCCCCCCCCCCCCCCCCCAAACACTCCACTTTTCAGGGTGATCGCTTTTCTATTAATTAGGACCGTCATTTTGCACCTCAACTCCTCCAGCCCCCGATCTAAGAGTTTGCTGGTCGTTGACAGAAGTTCTTTGTGTGAAGCTGACGTGATAATCACTTGGAGACGAACATGACACATTGGCTCAACGAAGACAGCGAAGCCCGCTCAAATCCCACGGTCTTCTGATTCCCATGATCATAACACACCGTCGACGCTATGATGGGATCACGTAGAAGGTCGAGCGTGACACTTTGAGGACCCCAAACGAGAGTTCAAAAGTTGCTTCACAGTCTGGAATGGGGGGGTCCGACGAGCCCGGTCTTATCTATAGTTCCGTGATTCATATCGTCAACCGAACTTGACCTACGATAGAGCATGATGTGTTCCAAAGGTTGAGGTTGAAATACCATATACATATACCTACACGGTAGCTACCATTTCTTTGAAAATGAGGGGTGTCTCTCCTGATAGTTGGAGTAGGACTATCGGGGTTTTCAAGCGAATAGAGTGGCAATAATGGAAAGCGTCTGCCAAGTTGGGTGTGGCACATAGCTTCCTCGTCATCATTCCATCATGATTCCATATCATTGAAAAGTTTTAAATGATGTTGAAAAATTCCATAGCGGAAATGAGTAAATCAAGAAGTAGCGTGAAATGTCATAATTGGTCAATTAAGAAACGAAAAAATGATACTCAACGTAATTTATGTTTGCGCATGCGCAGAGTGAAGTATTGATTTGGTAACAATGAATCTGATACGGGATCATCTACCACCTAACCTGCTCATTCCCTGATTTTTTCATTAAAATCGTATGAAAACTGTGGAAATTAAGATCGTTACAAGTTTTTCAAATTGGCGCATGCGCAATAGCTACATATTAATGGTGCAATCATGATGAAATTGATGTGGCATCATCAAATAGTCATCCCCCAATATCATTAAAATTTGAGCCTGATCGGACGACTAGCGCGTGAGAAAATAGCGCATAATGGAATTTACGTTTGCGCATGTGCAGATTGAAATATTGATTTGGCAACAATGGAACTAGTAGGGGACCAACTACAAGTAACCCACGCATTCCCAGACAATTTCTTCAAAATCGTATGAAAACTGTGTAAATTAAGGTCGTTACTAGGAGGATTTTACATTGGCGCATGCACAGTCGCTATTAATGATACAATCATATTTAAATTGATGGTGGATGATCAAATCATCATCCCCCAACTATCATCCCAATTTGTGCGAAATCGGACGTCTAGGGTGTGAGAAAATGATGCTTGGTAGAATTTACGTTTGCCAGATTGAGTAAAGAATGATGAAACTGACAGAGGAGCGTCTACACTCCAATCCGCATGACCCCTGAAAATTTTATCCAAATCGAATGAAAAATGTGGAAAATAAGCAAGGTTTTGCGGACACATAAACAATTTTTTTTTTTTTAAAGAAAACTTCCCTTAATTGCGGAGGGGGCACACCATTAACTTTCAAAGATGAATAAATAAATAAAAGAAGTGGGGTGGATACCCAGGTTTACCCGACGCCAGCTCTAGGGATAAGGGAAGTTGCAGAAGGATGCGGAGGAAGATTGTGATGAAAGGAAGTGCCCCTATAAAATGATCACCAGTTCAAGTAAGACCCCCTCAGGACGCGGGTGGTGATACCATAGTGCACTCCCGCTGAGATGCCCAACTCGAGTAAAACCGTGGCTCTTTTCCCACACCGCTCCCCGCACCATGAACCTTGATGTTATTGGTCGCCACTCCTTATAGCTCGGAAATCGCTTGCCCGAGGTCATTTCTGTTTTACTTATTTATCTTAGCCGGCCAGATTTGCTCCATGTCCACGCTGCCACTGACAACCTGGACATCCAGGATTATTGCAGACCCATCGAGCTTGACAGCAATGATATCCGGCTTTGTGCCCCTGTCACTCGGCATGTGATAATCTCTCCCTTTTGACATCCCAACCCCTGGATGACAAAGCGCCTGCTATCTGCTTGGCAACTGCATTATTACGTAGAATGCGGCCGCCGTGAGTCCGAGGACACTGCTGCACCACATGGTACTTGTTCTCATTTTTACACTGACAGGCACGGTGAAGTGTGTCCACTGTCCCGCGACTACCCCATGAACACCCAACCGAATGACCACCCGGACGGCATGGAAATGGCGATAGTCGCGGGCTCCAATGCCCTCTGAAGCCCGTTCTACCCATTGGAAAAAATGGGGGATTCAGAGCACTGTCGGAGTTCTTCACCATCTACCGACTCATGCAGTGCAGCAGCAAACTCGGCAGATGAGTTGGGTTTGGGAGCAGTTGGTGTTGCTCAGTCGCACCACAACAACTGCTGCATGACAAAGTCAAGATCAGCAGCAGTGTGGACAATTTCCTAGCTCAAGCCCCTTAGAGCAAGCAAGCACTCAATGCGAGAATATGAGATACTGGCAGAATGAGAGACCTTTACCGAGCCTACCAGCCTTGACGGGAGTGAAGGTGTTGGCACTTGGGACACCAGGAGAAAAGCCTGTGGGAGTTGCGGGAGAGGCCTCACTGCTATTCGCCAGAAACACACACACAGACACGGAACCATAGTTGTTCAAAAAGGTCTAAAACGTATAATGCGAGTGGGAATATTAATTGCGGAGATTAAACATTTTTTTTCTCCCAAAAGTGAAAACTATGCTTCTGTTACCTATAGGCAGACTCGGAAGCAATATTTAAGAGGAGAGCTAGACAACAGGATCGGGAGCGAATATCTTCGTTTAGTGAAATGTACAAGTTTTTAGCACACTCCATTGTTCCGGCAATCTATTTAAACATGGATAATGGAAGTTAGTGAAAAACGTTGTCTATTTCCAAGAAAAATAAACAATTACAATGTTAAATCGATTTCGACGGTTAGGCCATCATCATGAAGGTTATTGAAGGTTAATAAAGATTATTGTTGGTTACTGATGATAGCCTAATCGTCGAAATCGATTTAACATTATAACTTTATTTTTTGTGGAAATAGACAACGTTATTTCACTAACTTCCGTTTTGAAATGGGTTGCCACAACTTCGTCGTGAGTTATTTAGTTTACTTCGTACGAACAATGGAATTAACTGTAAGAGGTTATACCAAATTAAATCTAGTAGCAGTCAGTGTTCGATATAAATACTGGTGAAAAGGGAGTCACTTTTGATGCCTGTTTAGTGCTCAATATTCGCCTCTGCAGAACCGGACGCTCATGCATTTTCTTGGTGCTTGCCCGGGGCTTACAGGGCCCGGTACTTACGGAACCGATTTTCTTTCCTTGGACAAGATGTATAGCATATTAAAAATTTAAGATAAAGTGGAAGCAATTACATTAGGTATATATCTTTGTGAAAAACTCTCTGAAAAACAGATGTTAGCTTCATTTTATCTGCATCTGCAGTAACTGCATCTGTGAATATAATATCTTTAATTAAAGAATTGAATGTTAATTTCATTTATTTATTTTATCTCGATATACGGTACGATTTTTTTATTATTTTCTTCTCACAATTATAAACACAATTAAATATGGTTTGCTCTCAATCTGTTATGAGCCAAAGTTATTTAGGTTTACTAACGTAGAAGAGGTGCCTATTGTTCAATTTCATTTTTTCATCATGCCTTTGGTGCTAATTAGATAAGAATTTTGTGTCGTCATTACCTAATGTATTAATTTTTCAATTCACTTTTGGATTATTATGTTCTCATTTATGCCATGTATTATTGTTATTTTTGTGCTACTCATTGTAATATCGCAAGATTCTACAAAACGCATTAACTAACTGTATGTGACACTCCAAACGATAACTCTTCTTAGGATTGAGATAAAAATTCCATTCTTGCGGCTTCCAAGGCCATGCAAAAATCAAGCTTTCCAAGTGGAAATATGAGTTTGTTGGTATGAAATTTTTGAGTTCATCCGTTTGGTAAAATTAAATTTAAAAAAAGTGCTCAAAAAATCGACTAGAATTGCACTTATCTTACTCATTTCCACAATCACAAAGCGTACTAAAATGTAGTTTTCTAAGTGTTTTCCCAATTTGGTGTTGTAAGTATCAATAAATGAACATCATTACGAGGCTCAGCACGAAAAAATACTCCAAAATCATGTATTACATGTGGCAAATGAATATATTCAAAAACTCAGTATTTCACAATTGTTGCACACTTAGAGCGGAATCGTGCCTGTTTACGCGCACTTAAAAAATCGAGTGATGGGTAATTTCTTCATGAAACTTCACGTAAAATTTGAATCTGCCATGAAAATTGGAGATTTATATTTAAAATAACAAAGTTGATGTCATTAGCGCCATTTCTGGCGCAAGTGGCGCGCACGAAAGTATTTCTTTCGTGAATCTGTCATTCTAGACGATAACTCTCCAGGATTCAGATGCAAACTCTGTTTTCTCAAAACAAAAAAAAATAAAAAAAAAATAAAAAAAATAAAAATAAACAAATAAACATTTAAAAACAATAATTCCAAATGAAATGACGATTTTGTTGAACAGCATTTTTTAGCACCGGAATTTGTTTAAATTTCAAAAAATGTGCTGCAAAACTCACAGAAATTACAAAAAGCTTGTAAATTTCTGTTTTTTTCTATTTGTTTTACAAAATATTACTCATAAAAAGCGTACTAACGGTGAACTGGAACTGTGACATTTATGCACGCAATTATTCCGAAAAGTGCACTTAAATTTCATTAAAACAGGCTTAAAAATCGATAAAACTGTGAAAAATAGTAATAGTTCAAACATTTATTGTTAAAATTAAAAACATTATTTAGAAAAAGTTTTTTTTTTGTCATGAAATGTATAGGTAGTTGATGATATCTTTGCAAAATACAATTTTGAAATTTTAAAACAATTTAACATAAATATAATACGAAAAAGTACGAAAATTCGCTCATACTATCATGCTGAGACTAGAACTTCTTATTTGAGTTCGCTCTCTCCTATTGTGCCGGCCGCTGAGACGGATGAGCACGATATTTGTGTTGGCAGGGCTATCCAATACAGCTATGTTCGTTTGACATAATCTCCGTTGACAAAGCTGCGAGTGAGGACCTTCAGGCAAATATGAGAAATACCGTCACGACTCCGTCTGGGTCTGGGAAAGTTCTCATCTCCTTGCTGGAGAGCTCACCTCGCTGTTAGTCACGGTGGGAACTGCCTTTTGAATATAAAGGAGCGTCTTCTTTGAAACACTTTTTTCCTCAACCCAATCGTATACGACCGACAGTACTTCCAGTTGTTTGATGCACTAAGATGGAATCTGACTCATTGCACACTCTTTCTCACATGTACGAGCCCTAAAACTAAGAGAACAACAGGGTTGATCACAAATGATCGTGAGACATGTCTTTATGATGGAATCGTCGTATGAAACGCCGATTTTCAACTATAACTGATTTTTCTTTCCCAAGAATTTTTCCAGCGCATTGAAAAAATTCTGCCAAGTTGGGTGGGAAGTGTAGCTTCCTCACTTATTGTAACATGAACGCATAAAATTAGTGGAGGAATAAAGTACGAGGGATTCAATCTGAGAGTGCGAATCAAACCATGGTTTAATATGTGTGATGTTAGCAGATCGGAGACAAGGCAAGGCTGTCTACAAGGATTGCTTTTGTATCTACTCATGGGATCTGCACGAAGAAATTCTAGAAAAATCTCAATGTCAATTTTTCAAATCCGCCCTTCACCTTTCCAAACGAACACCAGGTTATATTGTGAGGAACGAGGCTCTAGCTGTTAGTATTAGCAGTAGAATTCTTAAAAGAGCCTTAAATTGGTGGATTTGATTGTAGAGAATGGATAAGGAGAGATTCTTAGACTTTGTTATGATGACTTTGTTTTGTCTGATGAAATCGTCGACAAACTTGAAAGATTGGAAATATAACCGGCCTCTTCAAATTGCGACAAAATCTAGTTTCCTTGGGTTTTGAACATATCTGGCATAGCCGTTTCAGAAAATATAGACAAAATAATTTAAACAAACGAAAAGAAAAAAAGACATTGTGATGTGTCAAGAATTAACAATTAGTCGTATTCTAGTATCTGCAAGACTCTCATAGGATCCCCATGTCCCCTTCTACCGGGTCATATTAGCCGAAAGCGTATAATATGTCAGCTTAGGTCAATGAAAAATGATTACATTTACTTTTACGTCAAGAGAATAAAATACTCATGGAACCCAGAGGAGATATGTTCAATATGCAACGAAAATTAAAATTGAGATATTTATCACTTTCTGATCGTTTGTCCACACTTTTCTCACTTACTAAAGGCACATTTGAACATAAGCTCATTACAAAATGTCTCCCGAGAAAAGTTTGCCCAAACGTATCTGAACCGTAAAATTAAGCAAGAGATGAACCATGTGTTTAATTTCATAGAAAATTCCCTAAGAATCCGCACATTCCTAAGGAATGAGTGATCGTAAAAGTTACCAATAATAGTAAAATACTGATAATATTAGTTGGTAAAATTATTATCAATAATTGTCATTATTATCAATTGACATATATTGTCAGAATAAATGTATTTATTAAAAATATAAAAGTTCCCATAGTATAATAGGTGAAATATAAATGTGTAATATGTATAAAATGTCCGTGTAATGTATGAAATTTGTCGTAATTTGCTTAAACCCGTTCATGTAAGTACGTAAAGATGGGCAACATAAGGTCTAAAGAACCTGAAAATTTCTTTATAAATGATTATTATTATTATTGAATTACAACTGAAGTACATTAAGTTGTGAATAATATTTAAGAGGTGCTACTCACCTGTAATGTGAATAATTTTTCACCAATTACATTATTTATCTATCTATCATGGGATCTTTGGGTCATACTTACATGGGATCGGGCATATCTACAGTTTGCAATCAGTGCAGAATTATCCAGGTAGTCCAGTATATTATTCTAGTTATCTAGAGTAGTTTTATCTAGATAATACTAGACCACGCCCACTATATTAAAAGTATGCCATGTAAACTCTTGTTGTTATAGGCATGAATAGGGCCTACTGTCAGAGGCCGAAACGTCGCCAATAAAAACCTTTTAACCAAGACTGGAACTGGTGCTTAATCTTCCCAAATATAACATTCTTATTCATGATGTTTTTTAAAATACGATTTTGCATAATTTGTAATTTACTTATGAGGGATTTATTCGCACTTCCCCAGAGAATAATACCATAATTGATAATAGAGTACGCCAGTCCAAGTTAGACAGTTCTAATATGCTTCTTGGACAGAAAATTCCGCGTTATTTATATGAGGAAGCTCTACTGCCCACCCAACTTGGCAGACGTAATACCTTCGGAAGGGAATGTTCAGGCTATTTTCACCTTTCACTTAAGCTGTCCCATATTGCATGTAGATTTTACGATCGTCAACAAAACTTTTCGAATCGTGGACTGCGATTAGAGTGCTTGATTATTCATCTTGAGCGAGGGGGCTTGGGGTGTTCCTCGCTCACCCCAACTTGAAACACAACCCTTCGAGAGGGAGGTGATTCACCCTAATCTTTTTACGGCTGGCTAGCTTTGAGACTGCCTATAAGTTGTGCGTCGTTGGAGCAGCAAGCCGGTCGGCGGCGAACAGTTATCGCTATAATGGCTCAGATATCAAGGACGAAATGGATATAGCTTGTTCCGGCAGAACGGGAAACGACTCCGGAGAACAATGGCCCGCACTGCGAGTTAATTTATTGAGCCGCCAGGTGATTCGTCGCGTCGCACCCAACAGAATAGACGTAGACCTCCCGTGCGGGTTTAACATTCTCTTCCCCATATTCAGGGTTAGTAAACTTACTGGAATTTCCAAGGCCTACCCTGCTAATGCTAAATGTAGACCATTTTGCTTTTGAGTCTACCTACAGGTAGCGGAATGTTTTCACTTGTGGGAGATGAACAATTTTTGATTCTCCAAAATCAAAATTTCCACTCGAATTTTACGATTTAGACCATTCTGAAGAAGTTTCGTTTCTTGTGTGTGTGTTTTGTGTGTGTGTGTGTGTTTTTCTGTTACCTCAAACTTTTACGAATCAGGAAAAATACGTAAAATTACGGGGGGGGGGGGGGGGGGATTAAAAAAAAAAATACTTTTTTAACCTAAACAGAAATTGCTCAGCAATCAAACAAGCATCGAAGCGAGCTGCTGGTGGTCTCATTCGGTTCAGAAGATCAAAAATATAGGAAACAATGACTCTTACTTTTCCAAATACAATAAATGGAAAAAATAGGTGACTTGAAAAAAAAAAAAAAAAAAAAAAATCCAGTCATGCAATTTTCTTAAATTATCGTATCATATAATGTTGAATTGTTTGGAAATTTGAGCTTTCAAGTGCGAGGAAATTGCTAACTATTAATTTTAGGGCAAAAAACACTTTGTAAATAATGAACCACTTATCAAAGGTTTTGAATTTTTAGTTGTTTTTTAGTTTTCATCGATGTTTTAGCAAATATTAATGAAATTTCAGTACATTTTTCAGCGTTTCGTACATAGATTTTTGAACGACCTATTTTATAATTAATAAACTTTATTTCAGCAATATCCTGCCAACAAATAACATTTTACTGACTTTTAGCCGTTTTTTGCCATGTTTAGTGTTTTGTTGAGCACATTTTTTGAAATTTCACCAATTTAATGTGCTCGAAAAGTGCTGGCCAACGAACTCATCCTTTCGTTTGGAAAGCTTAATTTTTTGGCGCAAGAACAGAATTTTTCTCTCAATCCTAAAGAGAGTTAGCGTCTGGAATGACACACACACACACACATATCATATATATATGAAAATGTTCTAAACTTCAAAATGCCCCAAAACGGATTTCAATGAAGAAATTTTTCCAAAATTTTTTAAAAACTTTTCCGAGCCATTGCAATAGCTCCATTATCTACGAAAATTCGCTATTTGAACCATATCTCAAAATCCTCATGATATGGGGGAATCGAGCTTCGGATCAACGACACATTCAAAAACCCATAGATTTCAGCTTAAAAAAAAAAAAAAAAAAAAAATGACCTTTTTCTTTCCATCTCATTTTTTTGTGAACCTTATGTATAATATTTTCTCAGAGGTTGACACCCGGTAATGAATATCCCGGTAATGACACCCGGAAATTCTTATCGACGAATAATTAACGCGGCATGATTAACTTCTGTTCTGCAATGCATTAGATATAAATTAATGATTCTCAGCTGAGCTTGTGTTCCTAGAAGGAACGCAATTGCCGATTTAGTCACTGATTTGCCCTAATCGGTGACTAGTTGTGACTAAGTGGGTAGTAGAATCATGATGCCGATGAAATTCCCGTGGTTTCAACTGACTGGGGAATCACGGTCGAGGTTTGGTTTGAGGAAAAAAACCTGCAAATTCGCATAGATCGCGTGCGCTGGCCTAACTGAACTTCGCTTGGTGCTGCCCATTAGGTGACGATCATAATATGTTTAACAAAAGTTCCATTCATGCAGCACTACCTATCGTATGAGCGAATTTTCGTAAATTATCGTACTATATTGGGTAACTATGTTACATTGTTTTGAAAATTAAGGACTTTGAGGGAAACGAAATTGTTAAATACCTACCAATTTTATGGCGAAAACTCGTTCTAAATAATATTCTACGATTCAAATAAAGCTTTAGGATGTTTTGCAGTTTTTATCGATTTTTTTAGCAAATTATAATGAAATTCAAGTACTTGAATTTTTCAGCATAATTTTGACCACAAATTTTGTAATGTTCTGTTTTATAGTTATTAACCTTTATTTCAGAAATATTCTGCTAAAAAATAGAAATAGGAATACTCGTCTTACTCACAGACAACTGCTTAGTACAGAAGCTCGAGATGTTGTGTGTGGGAGGTGTGGGGGTGATCTGTCCATCCGCCACTTGCTGGAGGGCTGCCCAGCCCTTGTGGACCTACGAGTCCACCATCAGCCCAATCAGCCCCCTCAAGGTTCGATCCCTGTCGTTGTACCTGAGAGCCGCTGAGCTCTACAACGAACTGTGATATCTGATCTGTGATATATTTATATACATGTTGTAAAAAAAAAAAAAAAAAAAAAAAAAAATTTAGAAGAAAAGTAATAAAGTATACCTTATTATGGGAAAATGTCGGATAAAATCGGCAAAATTCTATCATCGAGAGGTTGCAAAGTAGGTTTTAAGAACTAAAAATAGTCTGAAAGCATTACTAGGATCCGTCAAGGACAAAATCAATGTTCAGGATAAAAGTGGGGTTTATAAACTAAAATGTTCTTGTGGCTACGAATATTGCGGTCAAACTGGTAGGAAATTCAGGGAAAGAATAGACGAGCATCAGGAGGATTTCAGGGAAAATAAGGGTAAGTCTACATTTGCGAAACATCTTAAGGAATCCAATCATAGTTACAATTTTGATTTGACAGATACACAGTTTGTAGAATTTCTTCATTTTTGTCCGAAGGGAGGTATGTTGAATGTACTTAAAAAATTCGAAATTATCAAAAGTGACAGATCTGGTAAATGTTTAAATGAGGATATACCTCAATATATTTCACCACTAATAGGTCCATTTTTATAAAGCTTGGAATTATCCCTTCAAATTGTTGAAACCATATTTAGTTATTTCCCCCTTTCAATTCATCTAAATAGCTATAATCCCCCGTCACCTTGTTTGCACTTAATTGGTTGTACCTCCTGTCCCTTTCCTTTCTCTTGACCAATGGGATTCAATCTCCCTTCACCTGTTACTATAAAAGCTGTGTCCTTTCTAATGTATCTTCGGTTATTGTTTGTTACTGATGATGACCTAACCGTCGAAATCGATTTAACATTGTAACTCTTTATTTTCGTGGAAATAGACAACGTTTTTCACTAACTTCCGTTTTGAAATGGGTTTCCACAACTTCGTCGCGAGTGATTTAGTTCGTACATGTTGTAGTTTATATTATTTTATTTTGCTGATTGTACATAGTAGCATGTACATAGTTATTAGCCTATTTTACATCTAGTCTTAGTTGTATTATTTTATTTTTGGGGTTTTTGTCCACTTTGGGGGCTAAACAGTGGTCATCACTGTACCCCTAATTTTTTCCCCCTCCGAGTAGCCAGTGGAGTCCATGATGGCGCTCCTTTTTAGTCAAGGATGGCAATATGGCTCTCCTTAGAATCGTGCTACTTCCAGTGTCCCTTTAAGCACCTTGTTCAATGCCGCTAATGACCCTTCTGGTTGAGGTGCGGCTTAAACCTTAATAAAAAAATAGCACCGAAATTTTAACCTTTATCGTGGAACAGACGGACAAATACATACATACAGAAAAATGCATCCCAAGTCAATGTAGACCTCTACAACTTCAAGATCGTGTGCCTAAATTACGCCAATTTCCTTTGGATGAGCGGGCGAGCACAGCTAATGGGTAATGCACTAAGACATTTTGTCTAGGTCATGGTGTAAGCAGTAGAGCCCAGCCAAATTGTTGGAAGACATTTTTGAATGATGAGAAGTTTCTCTCACAAGCTGACGATGACTATACTTGGTACTTGTAGCCCGTTGTTTAGCGATCGCAGGTTCTTATGGCAGCACAACTCGAGTAGCTACGTAATGGCGTCTGGTTGAGCAGCTTAGTGAAGAAGGCGAAGCCAGCGGAGCCCATCGTTTAATCGGCTCACTCGAGCGTGAAAGCTTATCTGGCACAAACTCTCCGATCGCCTCGTGCTCAGGGGCCCCTGAAAAACAAACGGAAAACTGTCATTGAACCTTCCTTCACTACCACTGACAGCGTTACAGGCTTATAATATCCCTACTACTCCTTCTCTCTCAATAATGCGTTTGATTGGTATTGATTCACTTAATAAATGTTACATGATTTATTACAATGAAAAACAAATTGGTTGGGGGAAAGAGAGGGAGATAACCCGCACGGGGCAGAGACACGCAGGGGCCTTTTGGGATGAATGCATGAAGTTGAAATTTCGGCCACCACCCTTTACTTCCGTTTTGATAACAGTCAATTGCTCTCCAAAATTCAAGCAAATTCTATCGACAAGGGTGAAGAAAATGTGGGGTTTGTTTTTCCAAGTGTCACTGTAATATTTTATCGTGTTCTAAGCTAATTATTTCAGAAGTTATTTGAGCTATTTTCAAAGCCTAACTAGGAGCAATGAGCCTTATACTGCCGTACTAAGAGTAGATAACGTATCTGACCAAACCCTACTTTTGAGAAAATGCGTCTCGAAATTTCCTGATATTAGCTCTATTGCATCCGAGTCTACCTAAAGGTAGCGGAAGCATTGTTTTCACTTTCGGGAGAAAAACAAATTTTGGTCTCCAAAATCAAAACGCCCTTGTCGTTCGATCTCGCTCAAATTTGGATGATAGTTCGGGGATGACAATTTGATCATCTTATATCAATTTCAACATGATTGTATCATTAATAACTACTGCGCATGCGCCAATATGAAATTATTGTAACAAGCTTATTTTCCACAGTTTTCATCTGATCTGGATGCAATTTTTAGGGAATGTGCGGGCTAGGGTGCAGATGGTCCCCTATCAGTTCCATTGTTGCCAAATCAATACTCCACTCTGCGCATGCGCAAACGTAAATTCCATTATGCTCCATTTTTTATGCCCTAAACGTCCGATCTCGCTCAAATTTGGTTGACAGTTGGGGGATGACAATTTGATCATCCCATATCAATTTCAACATGATTGTTTCTTACAAGTGGTAGGCTCTCCTTAGCAAATGTCAACCTCCTGTAAGAATGGGGTTCTCTCTTATGTCATTGCGTCACTCTAGGAAATCATCATGTCTTCCTGTGGGAGGGTTGTCTTGAACATACTTAGCCACTAGGTACGGCCACCATACCGTCACCCAGAATATTTGCATGCACTGGCGGTATCCACTGTGCCACAACGGATTCACCATAATTTTGTACATGATACACCACAATTTGGTACACGAGGTGTCCATTAGCAGTTTTGTCTTAATTTATTACCTTGTCTTGTGCCTGACTTTTGCATTGCTTCGCTTAGGCCTTTATCAAGAAATGGATAATTTATTTATCTAAAAAAGGTGTGGAACCAAATTTGTTCACAATGCAGACAAACTCAATTTTCGGAGGAAAACCCTATAAACCTGCTGCCCACATACAAAACTATCCTACTTTCGCGGGTGTGGTGTTTAAAAAAAAAGTTGAATACCCCGTTATTACATCTTGGAAATACAAGATTCCGCGATTATGGCCTGTTCGTTCAGCGTTATAACTTGTCCTACAAGGTAATGACCCCATTAGTTGGCATAAAGGGGTTCGGAGCGTGCGACAAATGGCGCTCCATGATTATCGTAATTATAATATTAAGGGCGTAGAAAGATAAAATGCCCCTGATTGATTCATGTCTGGCGGTCGCGTGCGGGTTGGACAAAGGTGCGGCCCAACTTCCCCTAGCGTCGTCCTGTAACAGCGAACTTCAATTGAGGAAAAGAAAGTCAGTGGAAAGTGAAGGAAAGCTGTGTCCTAATACTAAAAAAAATGGAACCTATTGTCCAGAGGAGAGGAAGTGAAGAGAGAGAGAGAGAGAGAGAGAGAGAGAGAGAGAGAGAGAGAGAGAGAGAGAGAGATTGTTACTCCTAGTTGAAATACTCAACGAAATAATAATACTTACCTACATGAACTATTTTAATTTGTTTTCATGTATTTATTTAGACATAATGAGGGCTATACCCAATTTACAAAAAACAAACTATATTTACAATTATAAATTTTAAAAAGTCTGATATGTTGGATATGGCACAGAGCTTCCGGGGCCTATTTCACAAAGCAACAAGTGACAAGTTACAAGCCGACATTGGGTCCCTACAAACTCATCAAACGGAAACTCATCAAAAACGTGAGGTCGAGGCTTTTTGAGGAGTTTCCCCTTTGGGTGGGACACTGGTCAAAACTGAATGGAAGGTAAAGTCGTCAAAAAGAATTTCAAATAGAAATCGGATATAAATTTGGAAGATGAAATGTAGTTGACAATTATTTTTGATGACTATCCTGTCCCCTGTGGAAACTGGTCAAACGCTCCTAAGGGGAAACTCATCGAAAGGAAAGTCATCAAACCAAACCTTCGGAAGACTTCACCGTGTGCCAGACCCAACCGTTACAAGGTTTTTGGCCAGGTAGGTATTCATGGTGGCTGTAACAATGGCAGGTAGTTGACCCAAAGTAGACCAATATCCGTCTACTACTACCACCATTTTTGACGAGTTTCCCGTCAGCTCCTTTCGATGAGTTTCCTTCAAGGTAGTTTTTGAGGAGTGTCTCGACAGTGCTGGATTCTAGTCGAAAAAAATTTATACTGATTCATAACTGAATTAAACGGATAAATTTATTGGATTCCATTTTTTGATGAGTCGCTCGTTCATGAAGATTTGACGAGTTTCCACCCCACGTGGAAAACTGATCAAAAATGGGGTTCTACGATTTTTTTGATGAGTTTCCTGTTGATGAGTTTCCTAGTTCCCGCCGACATTATGTACAAGTTGTAAAAAATGAGTGTGCAAGCGTTTCACAAAGGTACAAGTGTAGACTTGTAATGCACTGTGAAAATTAACAAGTGTACAGGTGAATTCGGACAAGTTACAAGTGTTTCCCCATCATTTTGAACAAGTCACTGTTTTACAGTTGTAAAAAATGGCCGATTTTTAACCTACGTACGTTCACCTGTAAAGTTGTTATTTTCCAGCATTGTGAGTTGACAATTTTTCGGTGTTTAATATGTAGGAATCATCTTCTGTTGAAGAATACAGACAAGAAACATAAGTACGAGGCTTCACACCACTTTCCCAATGGGCGCAAACTCAACATACATGAACGCTATCGGTGTTTTCAAGTCTAATTGATTGATAATACCAATTGTACGGATACGTTTAAAGTGCATTAGTGCAAAAAAAAAAACTCATAAATTGTTGCGTTTAAATTTACCGTTCTACGTTTTACGTTCTCTCCAGAGGGAGAGAGATTCAGGGTGAGGGCATAAAAATGCCTCAAGAATCACAAAACATGTTGAAAGTTGTGTGAGAAAAACTAAATCCACTAGAACCCCCTCAACAATAAAAATTGAAGGTATAGATGGAAGAACTCAGGAGCCTTCAAATAAATTAGCATCACATATTAAGATAGTACCGTGAAGCCTCGCATCAAAGGTCTTTTCATGGTGAAGTGGCGCAATGAACAAAGACGTGGCCGACATTACTGTCTTATTTGCCAGGTGCTGCTTTCTACCGACCTCCAGGTTTCGGAATAATGGAAAGAGGCCAACCCAACCATCTGCCAGCTGACTTCGAAGAGCTAATGCACATGAAGCTCAGATCAGATATCTTTGGGGTTATCTTGATAGTCGCAGATTAGTATAATATAAGAAGCTTTTGAAGGCTTATAGTTACGTTTCTGCAAAACATGATTCGCGATTGAAGACTTTTAAGAGTTGGTTCCACCAAGTTTGCAGTTGGTTTCGTGAACTTTAACGGGTTCCCAGGAACTCGGATTTTTGAAAATGAGGATCGTTGTCAATCGCCCGTTATATTACAATTGGTTCAAAATTGAACGCCGATGAAGAGCTGTTGCTGTACTGTTTGACATATTCCACTTGTTTGGTTACTGAAAGTGGTTGATTCAAGAAAGAATTGCTGAAAAATTATGGTTTTCTTTTCAATAATGAACCTTTGTGATCAACCAAGAATAGATTGATTGTATTGAAAACCAAGAATGATATCATGATTGTGGCCACAGATGAGGGTATGTTGATTCGGGATATGAAAACTAGTACTTTTCTCTACACCCTAGCATATTTGATACGCCGAATAAATTGAAAGAGGACCGAATTTATTTGGCTGCTCATTCCTGTGAGGTCTGGACTGACAATATTTTCTTTAATAAATCAATCTTCAAAATGATGCAGCGGCTAACCCGGTAAATTCCGGGAGTTGGAAATTTTAGAGAAGTTAGGTTTTAGTCTATAGAAAGGAGTAATTGCAATATGAACACGGCGCAACACGGTGCACAGTATCTTTATCTTTTGTCTGAAATACCTTTTACCTTAAAATCGATATTGCAGTGAGATTCTGCAGGAAATATATTAGAGGAAACTCGTTCCAGGTAACAAAAATCTTCACATTTTGAAAACAGGGTTTTTGCCACCTTGGCACCATTGCGCGCCGTCCGAATCTTTCCTCCGGAACTACTGGACCAAACTGGAGCGAAATTTGGCTCAAAAATCATACATCGACCAAGTGATGTGCCAGTAACATCGACATTAACTTTGATCAACCTCTAAGGGTAGTAAATAAGGACTGAAGTATTGAAAAATAGAAATCTCGAAAACTTTCAAGGTATCAGCAATGTTTTTTTGGGTCACATTTGAAGACATCATTTCAACGAATCGGATGAAACCGGGTCGCTGTAGGTACATCCGTTTGCTCTCCTTAAGGGCTAGAACTTTGGCAGGAAAAAAATAAGTCTGCCAAGTTGGGTGTTGCACCGTAGCTTCCTCGTTTACGTATATGAATGTATAGTATAGTATGTATAGTAAAATAATTAGGTATACAATTAGGTGTGTCAGTAATTGTGCAAATTATGACAAAACTGTAAAAGTAAAATATACATGTCCTACAATTTCATAATAACTTCGTAAGATTCCTCATTCAACGTATCTTGAGACTGGTGGTTTGTTGTTGAATGTATCGAAATATTGACACCTGCAGTTTCAATCGGGATTCCTGGCCTCGTCAGTAGCCAGAGGAGATTGTGCATCACATCCGATACCTGAGCCAGGCAGGTTAGATATTCGGTTTTGAAAGTTGTAACAGTTTCGGTCGAAAGAACTGTTACTCGGAACGTTCCCAAAAGAACGCCTAGTCCGTCAGCTCCTCCTCTCCTACTAGAACATACCACAGCCAAGGTAAGAGCTTCTCTCATTGTTCGTGTAGCAATCAACTATTATTCATGCCCCATTGGTTTATATCTATAATCTAATAGCAATCCTCACCTACCCACACCCTTTTGCGGTATCTTCTTACCTATCATTGAATTATATTCAATACTAGCTGGTTCACCCGTGCGTTGCATAGGTTGACTTGAATATACGCAAGCCCTTCCTTACCCATCACATTTTCGGACACCCCTATGGATCTGATTCAAAAAAGTCGTTACTTGAAAGTACTTACTTATAAATTTTCTATTAGGACCAAACTACTAAGATTAACCCCCATTCCCTTTCCACAAACACTATTTGAGATTAAAAACATTCTTGATAGGTAACCCAAAAGAACGTTCAGACTAATCCTATTTCATTCGTCCGAACATCAGATCACCAGTTCGTTCGGTAACGACCAAATTATTCTATTTAACCACCCCCTCCCCTCCATTTTTCCCTTACTACAAACACATCTCTATGGTTGAGGCTAGAAATTATTATATTAGCCTGTGGTTGAGGTTGACGTAATCTAAACATATAAGCCCAATCAGATTTTGTTCAGTGATGCCAAAGATACCCCTTTCCAAACCCCCTCCCCCAAAAACACCCCTATGGGTCGGAATTGAAAATTTCTAAGTCGGCTGTGAATTTTTAGTGTTATCCAAACATATTTTATCAATCAGGTCCTCAGTTTATTCAGTGATGTTCGAGATTCCCCCATTCCACCCCCACCCATCCCTCAAAATACCTTTTTAGATTTGAAAATTTCAAGTAGTTTGTGATTCAAGTTAGAGTATTCCAAACATATTTTAGCAATCAGGTCCCCAGTTTATTCAGTGATGTCCATGATACCCCATCTCCCTCACCCCTACCCCGAACACCTAAGAATATTTCATTTCTTACCATTCAAATCCAGTTTATTAGTTTATTTAATGATGTCCAAGATAACCTCATTTCACACCCCCCCCCCCCCCCCAACCCTAATGGTCGGTTTTAAAAATTTCAAGTACCTAGTCTGCGATTCAAGTTGGAGTAACCCGAACATATTTCAACAATCACGTCTCTAGTTTATTTACTGATGTCCATGATACCCCATTTCACCCCCCCCCCCCTTTCCTCTCCCAATACACCCCCTTTGGGTCAGATTTGGAACATTTCAAGTAGCTTGTGGTTCAAGTTAGAGTAATTCAAACATATTTCACAACTCAAATCCCCAATTTGTTCTGTGATTACGAAGATACCCTATCCCCACCCTCCTCCCCTAAAACCCCCTCTGGCTCTAATTTTAAAAACTTCAAATAACCTATAATTTAAGTTGGACTGATACAGACATTTCTCACCACTCATATCAGTTGTCCAATGACCCCAGTAACCGTGAAAAGAGGACAATCATACGGACAGACAGACAGAGAAAAATTAAGAAAATGGTACCAATCGTCTACAAATAGCATGAAACGGAAAAGAAACGCAAAATTTCAAGATTCTAATCAATGTACAGACAGACATAGTTACGATTTTATTAATATAGATTGGCAATTTGAGAAAATTTGCTCATAAGCTCAAGCTGCATGACTGGAATCTCTTTCTAAAATTTCACCGTCTCGTCTTAATATAATCACTGAAAGAGTTTCAACTCTGTTGTGCAAATATTTTTTTGCCTATAGACAATGTGGTGTTTATGCGTCTTTCATCACAACCATATTTCAATTTCAAGCTTTTCTTTCAAACTCGTTCACTAACTGCTGAGAAACAGGTGCATAAGTGATGAAAAACAGTATTTTCAGTTTGGAGCAAAACAGCAGTTTAGAGAAGGTGGCCGTTTTTCGAGGTACCTACTCGATCCTAAATCGGTGGTTACCAGTTACAAGTAAAACAGTACTGTGTTGACGGTCTGATGATAACTTTCTTACATCTACAGCGCTCGCCCCAGCTGTAATCGACTTGCTGGTGACGACGGACTCCTCCGAAAGGTATGTAAATGATAATTTTACTCTTAATACGGCCAGAAATAGCCCTTTAGGTTTATTTTGTTAAGCCATACAATTTTGCTCGGTGATGATTGCAGGCAAAACAGCAGAAGCAAGCCAGATATATTGTTGCCGTCAATCCCAATGGGTCTGCCATAATCCTGGGTGACCAGATTGTCAGTGGTAGTGTGGACATGGAGCAGATCTAGTAGGCTATTAATAAGTATGGTAGGATTTTTTTTTGCATTTATTTACAATTTATACATGATAACATAAGCATATTATAAACTTAAATACACGCCGAAAAGAAGAAACAATGTTTGAAGTACAATGCTACTACCCCCGTTAAGTGAAAACTTGTGCTGGGGGAGGAGCCGTAATTAGTTGTGCAAATTATTAATTTAACAAATGTAAAAAAAACGGATTAAAACTATTCAAATAGAACATGTTATCATGAACTAAAAAGTAGTCATCAAATACCAAAAGGGGAAAAAAAGTAAATGAACACTGACGACGATTAAAGATAAAAACCAGTATTTGTATTAAGGATCACTGAGTAAATATTTTTGTAAAGAACTCTTGAAAACGGATAAGCTAGTTGAAGTTTTAATGTCGCCAGGAAGCTTGTTAAACATTTTAACGCCATTATATGTAGAAAAATTCTGACCCAATGTCGTCAATCTGAGAGGTAATATTAAAGTAAAATCAGATGCCAACCGAGTAATGCAATCCACCCGAACATAATTACCTTTTTGCTTATAAATGTAAATTAAATTGATTTTTCTAATAATTTTCCATAAATCCAGAACCTGAAACTCATTGAATATTAAATTTGTTGGCGTTCTACATTTTTGTGAAGTAAAATTTTCATCAATTTAATTCATAGGGAATGAAATCATTGATGAATCGTTTAATGAAGGAATGACCCGCAACAAGCATTAATCGAGCTAAAACGAGTGGCGAAATCAAACTCGTAGGTGCTACGGAGTCCAGGCACGGGGTGTGGCGAGGGAGAAGTGCCACAGAGTTGCTTGAGTGGGACATTTCGGCAGGTGTGCTTCGTGTTTCACTACCCGCGTCCTTGGGGGATCTTACCTAAACTGGTGGTCATTTAGATAGGTCACACCCTTTCATCCCTCTATCTCTCCTCCTCTTTCTTCAACTTCGTTAATCGCTAACCTCCGAAAAACGTATGTATATGTGTTTTTGTGTGAAAGAGACAATATTTTTGAAGATCGGAAACCGTTTCGCGTAAAAGTTTCCCCGTGATTTGTGAACTCGGCTTAGGACCAAACACGTTGTACAGGAATAGCGGGCTGAAGCTGATTCATATTCCAGCGAGTCACCTCCGTTTTCATAAAGTTCCCGGTGCCAACGTCCTCCAGAGAGCCCGGGATTCCTAACATAACCGCATTTGTAGGTTTACGGCGGCGTGCGCCTTTAAAATCTATCGGTTATGGATGAGCGGATATTTCACCAAACGTCTCCCTGGCCTTGTTTGGGACCCAGCCAGGGCGTTTATTCCTTATAAGGATCCGCAGTTGATGCGGTTGAGTCCTTTGAGATTCGGGAGGTGAAATAACCACCCTGTCATCCCCGCTCGATTCTCCCAACCCGGTCTTCCAGAGATTCGCCGCAGTCCCTCCGAATACGAACGCAGTTGGCAGCCGAAAAGGTGAGACGGCGGGTGACCTCGCGTTCCACCGTTTTGTCTGAAACCCTCGAGGACGAGCTCGGGTCCCTCCGTCTCTTACAACTCGAATCATCTGAAACACAGAAGTTTCAATGGGGGACCTAAATAATCCTGCCATAATAAACCCGGGGATTCCACATTATAGGAATATTCATTCTCATCGTAATTAAATTTACAGGTTTTATTCCTTTCAGAGGCACAAGCATTGTATGAATCAAATTATAAACGAATGGCACGGGATCTTAAATAATAGATTTCACAAAACTTCGGACACGACACTGAAACTATATTTTTCTTGAACTACAATTGAACAAACAATTCATTCAGGGAAGAATAGAAACCAATAACAATCCGGATTCGACTCAACATAACTGTTCAATTCTGATTCCAATTCCCCTAATAGCCTCCAATTCTCCACAAGCATTATCGTTAAATACGCTGAAAAATACCTTAAAAGTGGTTTTGGCCCATTTTTGGGGGTTCTAGGTAAATTTTACAGAGCTGGAATTTCATCTTCTTTCAAGAACCACAAAATCAGTTCAATATTGTCGATATTTCTTGAAGGGACCAGTAATATCAACAAGATTAAAAAACGTCTGCCGAGTTCCTCTCTCATTGTAAAGGCCCATTTATACTAAGCTCGCACCGTTCGCAAATGTTTGTAAACAGGTCGTGCCGCGACCAAACAACCAAAAAGGATGGCCACAATAGCCCTTGGGTCGCGCTGGAGTGTTAGGTGTAACTCCGAAGTCCTTACTTACCGAAGTCCCTCTTACTGAAGGTTTACTGAAACTCTGAAGTCCTTACTGGAGTCCCTCAACCATTACATTTTTAAAATGGACTGGAGGAAAAACAAATTACGAATTGGAATGACTGAATGAAAAGTAAAACAATAATACAATTTCTCGAATGTATGTACTGTATTCCTATATTTCTGAATAAATGCGTTAGAAACAAATATATATGTCTATATATATGCTAATATGCAAAATAGGTCTACAAATCATGTTTCCGCATGCGCGCACCCTATCTAATGTGTATATAGGTGACCAACTTGAGAGCGAACCCGCAAAATCCCTGAAAATTGCATCAAAATCGGTCCATCACTTTCGGTGTTTTGCCTTTGTCAACCAATTTTAGTTTTCCGCATCTAATACCATAAATGGTAACACCAACCTATCGTGATAAAATTCATATGAAACTATCCTGGAATATATGTCCGAATAGCCCCCCCCCCCCCCCCCCCCGATCGAAACCACCCATAGATCGTGGAAAATCGGCCTTATAAGAAATTCATGTTTGCGCATGCGCACATACTACTGTTGACCCGACGACTATGAAATCTATATGAGACTATCTAGGGGCTAACCCTCACAATCCCTAAAAGTTTCATCAAAATCGGACTGAAATTTAGTATTATGAAGGTATACGTTTGAGCGTGACAAGGAACTACCACAGACACACAGACAAACACTCACGGAACTGGAATTAATCAGCAAGCTCTATTTTTATACATATCATACATACGGGGGCCCATAAGTTTTTCGTCACAATTTTTGAGACATCGAAGTGAAACTTGGAGAGCGTTATTGGAGTGCCTGATACTAAGTTTTAAGAAAAACAAAAAAACAAAAAATCTCAAAACAATGTCAACGTTTGTCGACTAGGTACGAAAAGACAAGTCATTTTAGAGAAAACCCGCGGTTCTTCATGGTTCATCAGTACTGCTCTGAGAACGGAATGAGATATAGGTATGCAATTGTGACTTCACCATCATGTTCAGATCTAAAAAAAGTCACTCGGCATAAAAATAACAATTAAATTTTACCTTTTCCTATACTCCGTAATGGGTAGTCGAAAAACTTCAATTTTTCTGCACCCCAAAAAACGCTCTAAAAGTTTAATTTTCTCAAAAATTTTGGGAAAAGGTTGGGGGGGGGGGGGTGTACTTTTGGGGCACCAGAAAAAGTTTTACTATCAACCTGAATAAAATAAAACAAAAATTATAATAATTTTTGTTTTGTTTAATTGAGGTTGAAAGCAGAACTTTTCTTCATTTTTGAAAAGACTAGTAGTACAGTAAGATACTACCTACCTAAATAATTTACTAACCTTTGAAAGATAGATTCAGTTGCATCTAAAAAACTACTTCATGATATCTTTCTTGCACCTGACCATGTTGAGATGTGGAATGACTTTTGTTCTGCGGGATTACAATGTCGCCGAGCTCATGGCTTCTCCGGCATTGACTCTATCGTTCCTCGTCTATCTGCAGGATCTGACGATAACGTTTTCGGATGAGGCGTTGGGCGAGAGGTATTTCGGGGAACAGCTGCACCACTTCAGCTGCTTCGAGTTTAGAGATGTTTGCATCATCGATTGAGACCCAAGGTGACCTATTTTCGAGGTCTCGCTCGAAAACCCTATAGTACGCATCTACCTAAATAACAGGGAGTTTTTGGTGACCACTAACGCACCCTTAACGTCACCCTAACGTAACCAAGAGTACGTGACCTTGAGGGGACGTTAGCAACGTCATACGTTAGAATGGCTCATTTAACGTCACCCGTTTGAGGACCTAAAGTCACACGACACCAGCCTAACCTTCCTGTAAATGTAATACCTACTACTGGGCACCTCATAATTTCTCGAATAATGGTGAAGTAAATAATATTAGTTTTTCTTTTCAAATGCCTCATTGCCAACTAATTATTTTGATGTAGCGGGTAGGTTTTGCAACACCCCTCATGGTTATTTTACGTTTCAAGTCGCGAAGAAACCAAATGGGCCATCTGAAGTCCGCCTCCGCTGTCTAGCTTAACTAGCCTTCAACTCGATCGAAAAAAAATTGCGCACAGGCTCTATGTGGTCGATTAGAGCATTGTTTCTATTATTATTTCACATATTTTAAATGAGAAAACTGTGTTTTAAGACATTATTTCTTCGCAGTATTGTTCTTAGTTTGCCTGATCTCTCAGCTATTTTCTCGTGAACATTGCGTGAAGTGCTGCCTCCACTGATGATTGTGTCAGGTAAAATCCTGGTACATTGTCATAGAGATGAATATTTTTTCATTCTTGTAGATAATTTACCCAACGGAAAACACAATAACATGAAGTTCGTAACGACCAATAACCTATAATCCAACTAAACCGCGGTGTTCCACACTTGAGGCTTGCTATCTTTGCGTTAAATCAATGCCCTGTTTACGAGGGATTGTGCGGGTTAGCTCCTAGACGGTCCCCTATAATTTCCAAAGCCGTCGAATCAACAGTATCCTGTGCGCATGCGCAAACGTTAATTTCTCATAACGTCAATTGCTCATTACCTGTTGGTCTGATTTCTTTCGAACTCGGTAGGTAAAATGGTATACGTTCTAGAAAAATTCTCTATAAATTATATTTCAATTGGTAGACTAATAACCATTGCGCATGCGCGAAACTAATATCGATTGACACAAGCAAAACTCCGAGTCTAATGTAACGATTTTGATGAAATTTTCAGGGATTGTGCGGGACGGCTTCTAGACGGTCCCCTATTACTTTCATTGCCGTCACATAAATAGTAGTCTGTGCGCATGCGCACGCGTTAATTTATTATAACGTCGAATTCTTACCATCTATTGGTACGATTTCGTTCAAATTCTGGGAGTAGATGGGTATATGTTCTAGGAAAATCCCCTATGAATTATATTGCGATTGGTGGGGTAATAACTATAGCGCATGTGCAAAACTAAAATTGATCGACACAGGCAAAACTCCGAGACTAATGGACCGATTTTTATGAAACTTTCAAGGAATGTGCGGCTTAGCTCCTGGAAGTTTCCTATAAATTTTATTGCCGTTCGATCAATAGTAGTTTACTAGCATGCGCAAACGTTAATTTCTTATAATGCTGACTTATTAATCGTTTCGACTCGTACTTTATTATTCAACTTATTTAATAAATCCATGTTACAATATATGAGGAAGCTATACTGCCCACCCAACTTGGCAGATGTTTTGCTTTCTCACTACCGAAGGTAGGGAAGCTTTGTGTTCGTGATTGAAGTCGAAAAAATTTATATCCTCCAAAATCAAAATATCCACTTCCTTTTTGCGTTTCAGAGCTTGCTGATCAATTTTGCTTCCTTGTCTGTCTGTCTGTGGTAAATCCTTGTCACTCCCAAAACTATACCAAGTTCCAGTTCAATTCCGATAAAATTTTCAGAGGTTTTGCGGGTTAGCTTCTAGACAGTGCCCTATAATTTTCAAAGCCGTAGAATCAACAGTATCCTGTGCGCATGCGCAAACGTTAATTTCTCATAACGTCAATTGCTCATTACCTGTTGGTCTGATTTCTTTCGAACTCGGTAGGTAAAATGGTATACGTTCTAGAAAAATTCTCTATAAATTATATTTCAATTGGTAGACTAATAACCATTGCGCATGCGCGAAACTAATATCGATTGACACAAGCAAAACTCCGAGTCTAATGTAACGATTTTGATGAAATTTTCAGGGATTGTGCGGAATAGCGTCCAGGCGTTCCCCTATCACTCTCATTGCTGCCACATAAATAGTAGTCTGCGCGCATGCGCACGCGTTAATTTATTATAACGTCGAATTCTTACCATCTATTGGTACGATTTCGTTCAAATTCTGGGAGTAGATGGGTATGTGTTCTAGGAAAATCCCCTATGAATTATATTGCAATTGGTGGGGTAATATCTATAGCGCATACGCAAATCTAAAATTGATCGACACAGACAAAACTCCGAAACTAATGGACCGATTTTCATGAAATTGTCAAGGAATGTGCGGTTTGGCTCCTATATTCCCCTATAAAATGTTTCATTGCCGTTGGATTTATAGTAGACATTGGGCATGCGCTAACATTAATTTCTTATAACGACGAATAATCAATCATTTCGACTCGTACTTTGTTCTTCAAATAATTCTATAGGTCCATGTTACAATGTGTGAGGAAGTTATACAAGGAAGCGAATTTGAATACAATAACACCTTCAGTAATGCATATTCGTTCCGTCCTACAACCCGTTCTGTTGTTCATGTTCCGCTTTCAAGGTTAAAAGGTACTTCATGCCACATTTTTTACAGTTTACCTCTTTTGATGAGAATAGTACCTACCTGATAGCATAAAAAACCCATCTATTCATTCCAGAGCTCTGTATGAAACAACTGTTTTTAGCTGGCTAATATCACAAAGATATCAAGCATGTGAAAATTTGTTCAGTAGTATATAAATATATATAGTGAAGGTTCCAGTATCGATGTACTGTAAATATTAGATAATAAGTATTTGAAATTCGCAATAACAACCAGTTGGAAATTCGTAAAAATTGGAAATTCGTCATTGCTGTAAAATTTGGAGGAATTTAATTTTATCATTTAAATTGACTGAAATCGGTCCGCACAGTCGCATAGTATATTATAGGTATTCGAGACTCGAGAGTCTGCTCCCCCACCCAGCACAGAACTGTGTTCTTTGGTGTGGGGTAGTTCCTGGTTCTAAGGACTGTAATGTATATTATGTGACAGAGTATGGTAATTTATTTTGTATCCATGTATCCCATGTACCCATGCTATGTATTTTGTGTGTATCCATGTTCCCATGTACCCATGCTATGTATTTTGTGTGTATCCATGTTCCTTTGTGAAGGAATAAATTTCATTTCATTATACTGCCCACTCAACTTGGCAGACGTTTTTCAAATTCTTATCAGCATATGCCTTCTTGTTAAATATAAGGCTGGCCGCTTCTCAGTATCCGAAATAAATTTTTCTACGTGTTTATTAGTTAATTACTAGTTTATTATTATTTAAGGTAGAGGGACCAGTGTTTGACAAGGACCCAGTGATTGACATCTCACCAAAAAGTTCAAATATTAAGGCATACAATTGTTTTACGGGCTTGATCCTTTTAAATTTTGAGACAAACTACCTTCTCAGTGAAGTATAAAGGCGGGAAAAAGGATTCAGGCGGGTTTTTGTGAAATCTGGAGAAGGTTACCAAACAGAACCTCCTGCTGTCATTTCTTTGGTGCTGTTTCTTGAGATTTTGACAAGGAGGTAAGCGTTTCATTTTTCTCCACCATGCCCTCCACATTTTCAAATTCGATTGTTTCCATGGTTTTTCTCAATAAATTTTTTGTGTAGATTGCATTTATACTATCATTTTTTGGAAATAATCAAAGATAACATGTGAAAATGCAAATGTCAATTACTAGTCACCAAACTGATGCTACCCTCAGTGATTGACAGTGCTGTCAATATGGATCTCTATTCGTTCTTGTCATTTGTTCTTTGCTCTTTATATTTATATAAATACATAGCAACTCACAAGCTGCTATTTTACTGTTAGAAGCATACTGTACCTACGGTATTGAGAAAACATTGTTCCTATCTTGTGATGAAACATCTGGTGATATTTTCAACTTTGTCTGCATGTATACTCATATTAATTTTATATTTAGATTATCAAAACTAAGTTCAAATAATCAATTTATTTATAAAATTTTGAAATAAATGTTTTGTTGATACATGGAATCATTCATTGCAGTAGAACTGCTGTGTCAATCACAGAGGCAACCAAAAATTGGGGTGTCAACTATTGGGTCAAAACAATGATTTAAAAAAACCAAATTTATGATGTTTTGTGGCTTGAATCAGTGATTTTTCCAATACTGAGCAGTTTGAGGACATCCTGATGCAGCAATAGATGAAAGATTAAGTTCGAACAAACGAAAAGCATTACTTAATTGCTTGTCAAAGTCAAAATTTCTCTTAAGGTGTCAAACACTGGCCCCTCCACCCTAGTTGCCGTGACTAAAAAGTTGTCCGTGCGCGGTGCCTCATTCAATATCTTGCGTTTTATTTCAATTTCATCAAAGCAGCTAAATAGGTAAAAAAAAAAGGACCACCGTGGAAGACGGCATTCACAGCCCAGGAAACGAAACCTCAGTCGATTGAAGAAATGTGACTGGGTTGACCCCACCTGGGAGATCGGAGATTCCTATCGGGCGTGCCGTGATATTGCGTTATCGGTCGCCCTCCTCGAATTGAAGAGGTGACCCCCCCTACCTACAACTCTGCCATCTGCCGGCTATCACCGATCTTCATTAATTAATCACATACATAATGGATGCCACGTGCCCCTCTGTTGTCATGCCACTCCAATTACAGGCGGCGGAGTTGAAATGAGATTCAGAGGTCTCTGCGTGTCTTTTGTCCGCAGTCCCTCCGCTTGTGTTGAACGCTAAGTCATGCGAGTGGAAGTCCAAGTAACGGAAACGACCCGACACTACGTAGTAGCTAACAGACTTATCAATAAATCTGCTTATCTTTTTGGTCGTTTATGTCAATTACTGCTGAACAGCTCAAACGTTTACAAACAGGCTCCTAGGGACGGCACATCAAAGCAAAGTTCCAGTCATGCAGCATGATCGCATGAGCGAATTTTCTTAAATTATCTATCGTATTAGAAATATGTTAAAGTGTTAAAGTTTTATACCAAATTTTTTGTTGTTGTTTTACCTCGTTAGTTTCTGATAAATGTTTATACTTTATTATTGTTATCCATTAATAATGTTTTAACATTTTATCTATATTTTTACTTTTTATGTTTGGTTTGTTTTCCTTAGGTGAACCACTATCTTTATCTGATAATTCCGTTATATTCGGATGTTTATGAATTTTTTCCTGGTCATACCAGTAAGTTTTTTGTTTTTTGTTTTTTGTTTGTTTTGTTTTTATTTATTATTTTTTGTTTTGTTTTTTTTTCTGTTTAACATATAATGCCTGTTTGGTCCGTGTTGAGATCTGAAGATGTCCTCAGTGAGAGGATGAAACGTAATCAAATAAAACAATAAATGAAATAATTTCATTTATTTTCCCTGGGCCGCATCCCGAATAATTCCAACAAAACAATAAATATGTTAAAGTGTATCGAAATTTGAGCAATTTGAGTACAAAGAAATAGTTGAAAACCAATTTTATGGCAAAAAAGCAAACTGAATAAAATTCGGCAATTCAAAAAGATTTTGATTTTCATATGTTTTGCAGTTTTTATCATCAAATATTTAAGTACGTTTTTCAGCATAATTTGTTGGGTACGTTAATCCCTCAAATGAATTACGACCGATCATGTGAGTATTTTTACTTTAATAAATTCAAAATGTTTTTCGATATTTCTCTTTATCTGCTATACAAAATTAATAATATAGGTACCTCTCTTTATCTCTCATAAAATATTCAAATACCTAAGTTCCAGATTCAACCTCAATGGCATTGACCCTTATAGTAGTACATAATCTGTGTGATGAATTGCGTCTGATCGTGTACCTGAGCGAATAATCTGTCAGACTTTTTTGAAAAATTTGATATAATTTCTCATTTTTATGGAAAGGTTATCTAAAACCACAAATATGCACACAAACGTGTGAGAAGTTGGATTTTATGCATTTTTCAAAATGCTCAAACAACAATTACAATACAATCAGATGAATAGCGTCCGATCGTGTTAGGTTTTATATTGCGCCTGACGAAAGGTTGAACATAGTCTTCATGTGATGTTGTCAATTATTTTTTTCATTTAGGTACCTTGATAAAACATCACTTACTTATAGTTTAGGCGTTGACAAAATCGTTTATTTCAACTCCTTAAGTCAAACAAGATTAAAGGGAAGTCAGCTGATTTCTTACCTACCTACTTCAATATTGGGTTTGTAATTTGATCTCAAAACGTAAATAAAATGATGCTAAATGATTAGAAAATCTCAATTTGTATTGTATTGCCTAATTTTTACAACCAATAAAATTCCAGGTGTAAAACTTACAAGCCGAATTTGAAGGCGTTCTGCTAAAGTGTACTACATCGCTTCTGTCGACGGGATTTTGAAAGCCGAGCTTTCAACAATCCCCGCTAGGTAGCCGTGGGGTCACCTAAACTGTAATCTGCTCAAGCTTAGGAGGGCGAATGTGCCAACTCAATGAAACGACAGCCTGTATTTTATTCTAAAATTGTAATAAGTCAGCCTGAAGCCGTTGTTCCTAGGTAGAGGTAGCGTTAGATTTTGTTTGGGTCCGGTGGAAGTTGTCAACGAGACGGATTTTTGAGAGCCCTTCCCAAGTCGCCGATTCAACCAGTTGAAACCCGGACCCAAAGGGCGTCCATTGCGTGCACGGTTTTCGATACGATTCCAGCCATTAATGGGACTGTCATTGATGGCTGGGTACTTTTTACAATTTTTGTATGTTCCCCTCTAATAAGTTTCTGTAAAGAGGGGAACGCAACGAGTTACTGAGGAGTCGTACTTCTTCACGTACGATCCCCCCACCCCCGGGAACACGTAGAGCAAGGAACTGCAGATACTAATTCTGCGCGTATGTCTTCACGTATTATTACTCGTACTTCCACGAATAACCAAGCCACTCACTATAATATTCAACATGTCCCACTGTGCGTGCCCCTGCCGACATAAACTCGAACCTTGCGTCAACTAGCAATGGAGATAAACTCCCTTATGGGTAGTTAAGTATGTCTCTAATAGAAAATGTCACCTGTGGTATTGTGGAAAGTGTGTCGGACTTCCAAGTAGAGATCCTAGTTCGATCCCAAATTCGGGACATAATTGTTTTACATTCGAATTCAACCTCCGAAACATATTTTTTTTAGATGAGAAACATACTGATTTGAAGAGATAGAAAAATGATTTGAAGAGATAAAAAAAAAATCAATAAAAAACCAGGAAATGGAAAATCGTAGTTTCCATCATGTAAACACCTGATGAAAATAGGAGGTTTTTTAATGGAAATCCTTGGAACTACGGATAATTCCGAACTGTATTGAGGGTAGGGCAGGTTAGAGTTTACATTCCTTGCTGATTAATTCGATTATGGATAATTGAATCAACCGCTCTATTTTCAGCACCGTTGGTCTACCAGGACAGGATTTCGCCTGTGAGGTCCCTCAACTGAGGTACATCTCCTCGCGTAGCCATAATCCACTGATTTTTTACTGTGTACTAGATGGCCGGGTTTTCTCTCGTCCACTTGCAACCTGTGATTCGGGGATATACATTGATAACGAAGTTTTGCTACCATTTAGATCACATAGTAGGTACAGCGATGAGGATGCTTGGTTTCGTACTTCGTTCCGCAAGAGATTTTAGACATGTCCGCATCTCTAAAATACTGTATTGCGCAGTGGTACGCCCTAGCCTCGAATACTGCTCATCTGTGTGGTCACCTATGCAAATGAGAACGCAGTCATTCAGAGGGTACAGAAAATATTTCTGCGCTTCTTTGCACTAAAATCGGGTTCTTCTTGACCTGACATCAGTGTGGCTGCAGCTCTAAAGGATAGTGGGCTGATGCTTTTGCAAATTCGAATACAGCTAAATGATGCGTAATTTCTTTATTAGCTGATGCACAATTTTATAGATGCTCTGCCTTTTACATCTTGGCATGCACAACTAATTACCTATCAAACTCGCCATTGATTCGGATGCAGAGCAATGCGAATTTAATGAAGGTGGACCTGATTGGTGACAGCATTCCCCTTTTTCGTCGCAATGTTCAAACCCCCCTGAGCCCATCCGAGTGACTATTCATTTAATCCATATATACAACCATCAGAACGACGATTTAATTTCTTATTTTTTACCATTTAAATTTTATATATATGCGTATATTTTAGAATTCCTTTTTGTATCACTTTGTTAATCTGTTTATTGCTTCCGAGACTGCAAGGCAGCGGAAGCTTTGTTTTTACTTTCGAAATGAAAAAATTTTTTTTGCTCCAAAATTTCCACTCGCATTTTGCGTTTCAGAGCCTCCTGAACAAATTTGGTTCCGTGTGTCTGTCTGTCTGTCCGTCCACATTTCCTTGTAACAGCCATAACTTCCACAACTTTGATCCGATTTTAACCAAATTTTCAGGGATCGTGCGGGTTAAGCTCTAGATCGTCCCCTATCAACTTCATCATGATCGAATCAACGGTAGCTTCTGCGCAGGCGCTAACGTGAATTCCTTGTGACGGTCATAACTCGGTCAATGTTGAACGGATTTCCGTCAGATTTTCAGGGATGATGTGGGTAAGGTCCCTTGAGGTCCCATAAGACAATCATCATAATTGCATTAGCGGTACGCTCTGCGCATGCGTGAACGAAATATTCTTGTTACGGTCCTTGCAACAGCCGTAATTTCCACAATTTTGATGCGATTTTCTTCAAATTTTTTGGGATCGTGCGGGTATAGCTCTACATGGTCCCCTATCAGTTCCATCATGATCGAATCAACGGTAGCCTCTGCGCAGGCGCAATCAAAATTAATTCCCACCTTATTAATTCCCTGATGCCAGAACCTGTCGTTTCTAGTTTTCTGGAATTTAATGGTGACGTACTGTGAAGGTCACGAGGAAGCTAATGTGCCATTTCCTTGGCAGTGTATTTTGTATTGCTTCCGAGTCTACCAAAAAGGTAGCATTGTTTTCACTTTCGGGAGAAAAAAATGTTAGGTCTCCAAAATCAAACATTCCACTCGCATTTTACGTTTTAGACCATTCTGAACAACTTTGGTTCCATGTTTGTGTGTGTGTGTCTGTCTGTCTGTTTTTCGTCTATCCACAAATCCTTGTAACAAGCTTATTTTCCATAGTTTTCATCCGATTTGGATGAGATTTTCAGGGGATGTGCGGGCTAGGAGACTCACGCCCTAGTCGTCCAATCTCACTCAAATTCGGACGATAGTTGGGGGATGAAAATTTGATCGTCTTATATCAATTTTAACTTGATTTTATCTTTATCAGCTACTGCGCATGAGAAATAAATTTTTGGTTTCCAAAATCAAAATTTCCACTCGCATTTTACGTTTTATACCATTCTGAACAACTTTGGTTCCGTGTCTTCTGTGTGTGCGTGTGCGTGTGCGTGCGTGTGCGTGTGTGTGTGTGTGTGTGTGTGTGTGTGTGTGTGTGTGTGTGTGTGTGTGTGTGTGTGTGTGTGTGTGTGTGTGTGTGTGTGTGTGTGTGTGTGTGTGTGTGTGTGTGTGTGTGTGTGTGTGTGTGTGTGTGTGTGTGTGTGTGTGTGTGTGTGTGTGTGTGTGTGTGTGTGTGTGTGTGTGTGTGTGTGTGTGTGTGTGTGTGTGTGTGTGTGTGTGTGTGTGTGTGTGTGTGTGTGTGTGTGTGTGTGTGTGTGTGTGTGTGTGTGTGTGTGTGTGTGTGTGTGTGTGTGTGTGTGTGTGTGTGTGTGTGTGTGTGTGTGTGTGTGTGTGTGTGTGTGTGTGTGTGTGTGTGTGTGTGTGTGTGTGTGTGTGTGTGTGTGTGTGTGTGTGTGTGTGTGTGTGCGTGCGTGCGTGCGTGCGTGCGTGCGTGCGTGCGTGCGTGCGTGCGTGCGTGCGTGCGTGTGTGTGTGTGTGTGTGTGTGTGTGTGTGTGTGTGTGTGTGTGTGTGTGTGTGTGTGTGTGTGTGTGTGTGTGTGTGTGTGTGTGTGTGTGTGTGTGTGTGTGTGTGTGTGCGTGCGTGCGTGCGTGCGTGCGTGCGTGCGTGCGTGCGTGTGTGCGTGCGTGCGTGCGTGCGTGCGTGCGTGCGTGTGCGCGCGCGCGCGTGTGTGTGTGTGTGTGTGTGTGTGTGTGTGTGTGTGTGTGTGTGTGTGTGTGTGTGTGTGTGTGTGTGTGTGTGTGTGTGTGTGTGTGTCTGTCTGTCTGTCTGTCGTGTGTCCGCAAATCCTTGTAACAAGCTTATTTTTAACAGTTTTCATCCGATCTGGATGAAATTTTCAGGGAATATGCGGGCTGGGGAGTGGACGGTCCCCCGCAGTTTCATTGTTGCCAAATCAATACTTCATTCTGCGCATGCGCTTACGCAAATTCAATTATGCTCCATTTTTTCACGCCCTAGTCGTCCGATCTGGCTCAAATTCGGATTATAGCTGGGAGATGACGATTTGATCATCACATATCAATTTCAACATGATTGTTATCATTAATAGCTACTCTGCCTGCGTCTATGTGAAGTCCATGTAACTACCTTAATTTTCTCTGTTGTCATTCGATTCTGATGAAATTGTCTGCTAATTCGCGGTTTAGGATGTAGATAGTCCCGTACCTATTTCATTGTTTTCAACTCATCAGTTCATTCTGCGCTTGCACAAACGTAAATTACATTGAGTATCGTTTTTTCGTTTCTTAATTGGTCAATTATGACATTTCACGTTACTTCTCGATTTACTCTTTCCCGCCATGGAATTTGTCAAGATCAATTAAAACTTTCCAATCTTCTATACATGTGCGACACCCAACTTGGCAGACGTTTTATTCTGTGTTTGTCGCTCATTATGTAACTATTATTACCTAAAACATCATCATTAGTATCATCACCTAAAACATTCTCTGCCCTTATTCAGGCGATCGAAGGCTCATCCTTTATAAATTCTTGCGGTATATTGCATTTAAGCTTGGAATATCTTCTGAAAACTTGGACTATCCATCACTCCTCAGGACCTGCAGACTCCAACCCCTGGAAGTGCGGCGTGGCATGGCTGATCTGTCATTTCTCCACAAGCTCGTAAATGGCGGTATGGACTGTCCTCCGTTGCTGGCGGAGATTCGACTCTCCATCCCTCGTTTCTCAAGTCGTCAGCCTGAAATTTTCCACATCCCTTTCTCTCCGACAAACTATCTTCGAAATCGACCACTGCACCGCATCCCCCGTTCTGCCAACCACTTCTTAAATTTGTACCCTGATTTTGACTTTTTCAATAGTCCCCTGTCATCTCTGAAAACTTTAGTGCTCTCCTCTCCCGCTTTGTTTTGACCATTATATCCAAATTGCTCTATTTGACTTCATAAGTTACTGTTACGTTATTACTGTTATATTATATTATTATGTTATTTTATTACTGTTATATTATTGCTGTTTCTGGTAATTGTTCTTTTTCATGTTGTATTTCTCAAATTTGAAAATTCTTGTATACACTGAATTGCAACTTTTGTTATGCTGTTGTGAATTGGGCTTGCCCGTTAATAAATAAATAAATAAATAAATCCTTTCCCAAAGTTGATGGAACTAGCTTGTTTAAAACAAATGTTAATGGAGAATGCAGTATATGCCCCTGTCCATTCGCTGAACACAAGGTCAAAGGAAACCTATGTAGTCAATTTACTATCACATCGAACCACTCTTGCGCTGCTTCACTATAGATATAAGGCAATTAGTGAATTTAACCAGTTATCATCAGATAATAAAAAGAAACTTCTGTTATGAAACACTAAGAACATATTTAAATGTTTAACAATGACCTATCAACATGAACTGTAATATATGGATGTATTTTAGTTAAGAGGAAATAATATTTAAGTTTCATTGATTTGACGAGGAATGTTGATATTCGCGTGAAAGATAGGATGAGATGAATTGTGGCTCGGGGAGTGACCAGGGCCTCATTTCCCAATACGAGATATTGCAGCTCATATGGAAAATTGAATTTTCTAGCATTATTTGAGTGTTTTATTTAGTATACCAATTATTGTTTCATTATATCACAATGATTGTATTAAATTTTAATTTTTGTAATTTATCATGAAATACAGTCAAATGCCCATACTTGGGACAAACGAGGGAATTAGCATGTGCTGGAAGCTCTAGGAACGCCATCATCCCGTTAGACGCTACTGCTTTAGTTTGCTGAGGGTTTTCATGAATGGAGGACTGTTGTTTCCAGTGTTATTTTCCAGAACTGGTCTCACGGAAAAATATATTCTTTTGTCCAGAAAAAGGTAAGTTTTATACAGTCATAAAACTTTGTAAGTTACTGTTGTTGTGGTTTGTTTTGAGCTAATAATTCCCTTATGACCTCAGCTGATATGTTGTTCAAGCAAGCCAGTCTCACTCAGTTGTTCATTTCACCTGTGGGATTCGTAACCGCCATGTTTGTTTATAAGGAGCAAAGTGATCTATACTTGGGACAACGTCCCATTAGGAATCACTGTTTTGACGAAAAATAAGCTGTAAGGCAGTTAGGTAAAAAAGCATTAGCAGTGAGAATTAATTTTGTAAGGCTGGATATGGTGTTCTGATCACACTATTTGATATCTTCTATTTCTTATCTATCTATAGCTTTGATTTAGTTTTGAAGCCAATTTTATTGTGATTTTTGTTGTAATGAGATTTTTCTAGTTCTTCAATGTTTTTCAAAATCTAGTTTATTTTCGTTTTGAATATTATTGTTTCAATCTGAATTTCGATGCTGATGTGATTCAGTTGATATTTTTGAACTGACTTCTTATTTTTACGCTCCTGTAGTTAATCTGAAACTGAAAACTTAGCGTAAATGACGAATAATGGAAATATGAGAATTATAAATGTAGCTATTCAATGCTAATCGACTTGTCTTACATTTTTTTAAACTCCCAATTCGTTCTAAGTACCTACTTACAAATATTTAAAAAGAAGATGTTTGCCAAGTTGTTAAATTAACTCTGTTATTTGGTAGGTACAGCTCGAAAAATGGACATGTCCCAAGCAAGGGCTCCTTCCTGGTTTGGCAACCACAGATTTTAGAATATCGGAACTGTCCCAAGTATGGGCATTTGACTGTAAATAAATTTGAAAAAAAATTAATTCCCTTTTTTTTCAATGTCATTTTCTTGTAAATTCTTCTCTGGTTCTTCACAATCCCAGATAGATGTGAGCCCTCCTTAGGTGTTTCCCTGCTGTCTGTAGTCCTCCAGAAAGCGTTATTAGGGAGTTTTTGCAGTTTTACATCCGAGTCGTTCAGCTGAGTTGTTGTACGAATAGAGGTTTTTCTAGTACAAGCAAACCAGAAGGTAACCACTGAGTCGTACTGTACGAATAGGGAATCGTCGTACGATTGAATGAAACGACTCAAAAGTCACACTAACGTGACTACACTACTCCAAATCTTCATAATTAAGCCCGAGTCATAGATAACCTAACGTGTAATGAATTCTTTCATAATGGAAGAAGTACAAATTACCAACAAACAACTTTAGCTGTGGTTTAATTTTTTCGCTAGAAATAGATGTAGTAGAAGAAAGAAGGGAACTTGGAAGGATAGGCTTGGTTTGTTAAGGCATCATCGAAATTCACCTTGGGTTAGGAAAATCTCTTTCGGGAACTTCAACATGACAACGACAAAATGTACATAGGGGATAGTCGGGTAAGAGCGCGCGGGCGGCTAAGACTGCGCACAGTTTTTTTTTCTTTTCAATGATTCGCTGGCAGAAGTGATGTTTTAGTTTGGCCTTGAGAGTGCACGTTTCCCTCCAGTTTTCGTCTTAGTCCGACAACTCATTGCTGTTTTACAGGTAAGAATGTGTTTGGTCTGCTTCTACTATAATATTTTCACTGTAATACTTAGTTGATACTGTTTATAGTTATTAGTCAAAAGTGTTGAACTTTATATCACTGAAAAGAGTATTTGGCATGGCGTAGGCTATGAATGGTCAATGTGGGGTCAAAATATTGTGGGGTTATGTTTTTGTAAGTAATGGAGGGTAAGATTGCGCATAGTGAGGGAGGCCAAGAGTGCGCAACATTTTTCGTGCGCAGTCTTACCCGCCTTCATTAGGATCTCTTGGTTTTCTTTGCACCATTGAATTATTGTATTAGGGCTTCATCTGCCTATCTTTTACGTTTGATCCAAGGTCTATCTGTCTATATTTCAGATTGAACTATGGGGAAATACACGCGAACAACTGACACACATTGGGACATTTTCATGTGTGTTTTCTTATTGTATTTATTACTAGGCAGATCTCACCCGTGCATTGCACGGCGGGGCGTACAGATCAATTAAATGGGCCATAAGAGAAACCGCCCACCCGTGGGTACTTAATTGAATTCGCGATCGTGTTGACTCATTGTTCCGACACCCGTGGGTACTTTATTGAATTCGAGCCAGGCTACATCACCTACCCCCCTGCAGACTCGTATGCAAGCTCTAAGAGCCACTCAGCTGATCCGGACCCTGGGCATCGTCAAGTAAATGTCCTAAAGAGGCTACATACGAAATTACAGCTTCCTAGAGTGTAAAGTATAGAAATTACCTATTAAAATGATTTAACCACCGCTTCACAAATCAAACCGTTCTCGCAATATTTGGATCACCTGCTATGAATCAAATCATCGAAACACCAGCTCAATGAAATCATCAGAAATTAACAAGCGGTTGCAATCATGTTCACAATATCAATTATTGAGAATGATCACCTGTGTATAAACAATAATTATTCAAATAACCATGCTCATAACTCAGCTTGTTGGCCACGCATTTCGCATTAGTTAACGTATTATGGTTGGATAAATCGTGGGATGAAAAACGACGAAGTACCATTTCCCTAGCAACGACTCGGTTGTTAGTGGAAATCATCAAAATATTTTCGTGAGCAATTTTCCGTGACGTTTTTTTAGTTTATGTGCCATAGCAAAGACATAAAGAAAACAGTTGATTGTTCTCTACGCAACACAGTGAGTCTATTTTATCTCTGTTCTACTAAATGCGCACTCTTACCCTCCAGGGCGGCTAAGACTGCGCATGTGTAACTTTTTTTTAAATTAAAATATATGTAACCTTAAGTCAACTTTTGAGTTTTAAATATTTTCTAGTGGTCAACAATTAGTTAAAGAGTCTTATGATATATTTATTGTTTTTCTACTACCAAAATACACTGACTTATAAAAAATAACCCATTTCATCATAATCGATCCATCAGTATCGGAGCTTCGTCTATAACAACCAATTTCAGGTTTGGCAGGTGCAATGGTTACCTATTTCAACGAAATTGGTAGGATGACATCCTGAGACTTGTAGGTACCCAAATACCCTCGAATGAAATCGGACTGATAGTAGATCGTGAAGGTTTCCGACCACATTTTTTGAAAATCACTAATAGTACAATGCGCATGGCATGCCACCTTGAAATAGGAACTAAAAATACACTGCCAAGGAAATGGCACATGAGCTTCCTCGTCGCCATTAAATTCCAGAAAACTAGAAACGACCGGTTCTGGCATCAGGGAATTAATAAGGTGGGAAATTGGAAGCTGAATGGTACATATAATAAATGAAATTAATAAGGAAAATTTTGATTTTAATATGGGGCCATCCAGGATGTAGTCCGCATGTTCCCTGAAAATTTCGTCTAAATCGGATCAAAACTGAAGGAGTTTTTAATTGATTTACAGGATTTCATTAATATTTTGATCTGAATTCATGATTAAAACATCCTTGGGGATATTTTTTGGCAACTTTGAGCATGATGGACCACCCGATTTGTTCATTTTCCAAACTTACCCTGTGTTGCTGGCCCACCTTGCTACCTCGCCGTTCATCCGCTAGACCGCATTCAGAGCGTTCGGGCTCAAGGAGGATGGCCCGTGCATTCACGCTTGTACGTAAAGAGGCTTGCCGTCTGGGAGGCTACTGCCTCTGCTAATGGTTACACCATGAAATGCCACAAAAATCAGAAACGACCGTTCCAGGCATCAGGGAGGTGGCAATATAAAGCACATTGGTACGTAATAAATAAAATTGTAATTGCTGATGAACAATAATAGCTACGTCAATATCACAAACTGTTAATCGACTGGAGGTGTTTTCCTTTTTAAAATTTGCCGACAGTATACGAACTTATGTGTTATATATTATATCACAAACGTAAACATTGATAACGATGTGTCCAGTATGATACGAGACACATCTATAGTGCCGGTCAAAATAAAAGGTAACAAGAAGAAAAAACAAGAACATTTTGTTTGCGAGTGCGCAGAGGCTACCGTTGATTCGATCATGACGGAACTGATAGGGGACCATGTAGAGCTATACCCGCACGATCCCTAAAAATTTGAAGAAAATCGCATCAAAATTGTGGAAATTACGGCTGTTGCAAGGACCGTAACCAAAATATTTCGTTCACGCATGCGCAGAGCGTACCGCTTATGCAATTATGATGATTGTCTTATGGGACCTCAAGGGACCTTACCCACATCATCCCTGAAAATCTGACCGAAATCCGTTCAACATTGACCGAGTTATGACCGTCACAAGGAATTCACGTTGCGCAGAAGCGGCTACCATCTAGAGCTTAACCCGCACGATCCCTGAAAATTTGGTTAAAATCGGATCAAAATTGTGGAAGTTATGGCTGTTACAAGGAAATGTGGACGGACAGACAGACAGACAGACAGACACGGAACCAAATTTGTTCAGGAGGCTCTGAAACGCAAAATGCGAGTGGAAATTTTGATTTTGGAGCAAAAAATTTTTTTCATTTCGAAAGTGAAAACAAAGCTTCCGCTGCCTTGCAGTCTCGGAAGAAAAATTGATTATAGCATTATGGGTTATCGTCATGGAAGTTTACATGCGTATTCTGAGTTGTATTCGATTTCCCTTGAGCTCCGAATAGGATTTTTCCAATCGTACAACGAATGGAAACCGTTAGCATTTTTCGCGCATGCGCAATGTTCCATTTCTATTTGTAGTTCACAGCGGTCAGGAACTAGACAAAAGTTCGGCTGCGATGCCGACGAAAACCCATGGTGAAAAACGATACTTTGAAGTACCAGGAAACCAAAAATTCAAACCCTAAAATCAAAGCGGTGCATCTCCAAAAACGGCTTTTTTCGCCATTTTATTTGTCTTGGGCCATAGAATGTATATACGTATCGACCTGCCCTTATTCACCAACATGGGGGCGTATATATATATATATATATATATATATATATATATATATATATATATATATATATATATATATATTACGAGTTGACGGGTTGACCCTTATTTCACGGATAGCCGTGATATTAGGGTCACTCATGTTTTTTCAGTCTCTGAAGCCTATTTGTGGCATATAAGTAAGAGTCACCAGTTGGGCTTTTAAAAAAGGAAATGCAAAAAAAATTTTAAAAATAGCACCTTAAACTCAAATAATTGAAAAAATTCTTTATTCGGCAAAAATAGCGCTTCAAATCGAGGTAGAAAATACCGAGGTCGTTTGTCCTCTTTCTTTTATTAGTTTTTACATAGGTAGATACGTAAATTATTACAACTTTATCACTAAATTCCGAATTTCTTTTTTCATCACAAAATCTCATCCCAAAAGTCATGGAAAAATCGCAAGTAAAAGACAACTAAATGAATCTCAACAGAACATTTAACTAAATAAATCACAAAGAAAAAAAAATCCGCCATGGCCTCGATTTGAAGAGCTATTTTTGCCGAATAAAGAATTTTTTCAATTATTTGAGTTTAAGGTGCTATATTTAAAAATTTTTTTTGCATTTCCTTTTTTAAAAGCTCAACTGGTGACTCTAACTTATATGCCACAAATATGCTTCAGAGACTGAAAAAACATGAGTGACCCTAATATCACGGCTATCTAAGGGCAGGTCGATACGTATATACATTCTATGGCCCAAGACAAATAAAATGGCGAAAAAAAGCCGTTTTTGGAGATGCATCGCTTTGATTTTGGGGTTTGAATTTTTGGTTTTCTGGTACTTCAAAGTATCGTTTTTCACCATAGGTTTTCGTCGGCATCGCAGCCGAACTTTTGTCTAGTTCCTGACCGCTGTGAGTTCCTTCCACTCGACTACGACTCAGCGTTGCAAAAACTCCCTATTGTGCCGTCGGGGTGAAAGCCGTCACGTCCCTTCGCCCCGTTTCTTCGGAGCGACGTGACGGCGGACGGGAGGTGGGACCGGCGGGAACCTCCTGGCAAAGGCCGAGACTCCCCACCCCCGAGGCGGCAGCCGCGAGTTGCCGACCAATCGGAGGCGATCGGGGGCGGACGGCCGCCGCGACGGAGGGAAACTCCGTCAAGGATCCCCGACGTCACCGAGTCAGACGTCCTTCGCCTACACCAGTCGATAAAACGATAAATCCCCCCCCCCCCCCCCCCTCCCCCCTTCGCCCTGAACAGACGGCCCGATTCACAGAGAAGGAACTTCGACCTACTGAAAAACGGAAGTTAGTGAAAAAGTTGTCTATTTCCACGAAAAATAAAGAGTTACACTGTTAAATCGATTTCGACGGTTAGCCATCATCAGTAACAAACAATAACTTATTGTTTATAGTAACAATAACAATAAGTTATTGTTTGTTACTGATGATGGCCTAACCGTCGAAATCGATTCAACATTGTAACTCTTTATTTTTCGTGGAAATAGACAACGTTTTTCTCTAACTTCCGTTTTGAAATGGGTTTCCACAACTTCGTCGCGAGTGATTTAGTTCGTATTCGACCTACTGGGTGGTTTGCGTAAAGTTGAGCAAAAGCTCAATCTCACCATTTTGTGAGCGAAAGCTCGGATTGGTATGCATAAAAAGTGAGATTAATCTTCGTCTCTTGAGATTCATCTGGAGCGATTGAGATGAATCTCACCCCTTGAGCTCGGGGGGAGGGGGGGGGGGGAGATTGATCTCCATTTCGTATGCATAAAGCAGAGATTAAAGCTCTGACTTGTGAGCTTTATTAGCTCGGGAAAAATTGAGACAGCCATGGACGAAACTCAATTTTTCTTGTCAGTCCAGTTCTTGACACGATAGTAGTGTAAAAACGCTGCAAATTATTACACAACGGTTTATTATTTATGTATTAGACAGCCCTTCTACGTAGATCTCTGGTCCATAATTATTAAACGCCGCTTATAGTATATTTAGTATCGGAACTCGGAGCTTCGGACCTCACAAATGGGTTCAATCCATTACAGCAGCGGAATCTCACAATTTTACGCTTTTTAATATAGTTGATAAACAAAACAATTTATTACCAAGTCATCTTTCCAACACATAAAAGTGTTACCTATACTGTATATTGATATCATCTAATTGGTCGAATTTCAAAAAATGTGCTGACAAAATCACTGAAAATGGCTAAGAATTGTTAAATTGATATTTTTTAGCATAAGATTGGTCAAATAAAGTTTATCAACTATGAAAAAGAACATTCAAAAATTTATGTACAAAATTATACTAAAAACTTAAACTTCATTAAATTTTGTTTTAAAAAATCTATAAAATTGCAAAAAATAGCCTAAAATCCGAAATCTCTTTTTGAATAGAAGAGTATCATTTAGAATACTTTTTTTCCCATAAAATTAATAGCTAACATTTTCTTTTCACTCATAAATCTCCAATTTCTATACAACTTGAAATATACACAAAAAAAGACACTTTTTCACCTATTTTTGGCTCATAGCACCCATGAGAGTAGAGCGATCGAGCTGGCGAGAAGTTAGGACCAACTAGACCCCAAGTGGAGTCTATGTGCGAAAGAACAGATTTTTTAAGTCAATTCTAAGGCCTTTTATGGCCCGGACGGCGAACGGCGGACGGACATTTCAAATTTGGATTCTACGCAACTTGAAACGTAAAGTGACAAAGTTTGAGGGGGGGTTATAAAAATTTTTTGCTATACGATCACATAGGCTTATTATTGGAAATAATAAACCAAAATGAGTTCTGCCTGTCATCAGCTGACTGATAAGAGGTCCTCCATCTTGGATACGACATCAATATGACGTCACCTGTGACGTCACATCCACAGCCTTCTAAATCAGTGTTGTCAGTACGATAGAAATGGTGGGAGAAAGGTTTCCCGCTCAAATTCAAAATTGAGTTCCCGCCTTAACCCCGGAGTTTATGAACCTACTACGACCAACCAAAGTTTTCAACCTTCGGCGGGGCACTCGGGATGAAGATTACAGAACGCTGTACCGTTTTAACCGGAGGAATGTTGAGTGGTTGTCAAGACATTTCCTTGGAGAAGATTCTGGAGAAACGAGAGGTGGAGCTCAGAGCGACCAACAAAGAATGAATGAATGAATTAGTTTTTATTCCTTCATGATATACAGCATAATATAAAAGATAAAATATCAAATTAATTAGTACATCCATACAGAAAGACAATGAACTTTCATAGTTGAATGATAAATATACGTATATAGTATTATAGTATAAACTAACAATTATGAGGTTGAAGGGTATGCATGCCTGTAAGCATAGCTTGTTTCGGCATGCATGAGCCAATTTCGTCATGTGAGACTATATCAATATATATATTATACGAATTACTTTACTATTGCCCGTGAACAACCATATTTTATGTTATGTTTTCGAAGAATGCGATCGTTTCTGCGTTATGTTGGGGACCCAGGGTTCCTAAGTGTTATTGCACACACACCGATTTTGGACGGTCGGTTTTATTCTGGCCGTCCAAATTCCAATAGTGAACCATTGGATGGAACGGGACTTGGCACACACGCCGACCGTAAAATAATACCGGTAAAATATCGGGGAGCAGCCGGCCACTGCCACTGCAGACCGCCGGTACCGGGAAGACCCGACCCCACAGTGGCGTACATGACTAAATACACGCTTGCACACTAACTATTGTTTACCGACCGATTTCAGCAGTTCTCGCTAGTCGCTACGCATCTTCTATTCCATTTGAGTGCTCTCGTGATATAGGACTAGTTTTGTGATTTCGGACTACCAATTTATTTTTTATTTTATTTTTCATCTTCTCATGGAGTTTGTCGAAGGGTTCAATTGACATTCTAAAGAAGTTGAAAAACTTAGTACCATCACGCCTCAGTTCTTCAAAGAAGTGTAGAATGTTCCACTGTGTTCCCTTCTTTGATTTATAGGATGAAAACACCACCACTTGCGCTTAATGCAGCGATACAATAACCACATAGCAATTACACGTTTGGGATTCATTGTTGTTCAAGAATCTCGCGTCACGAACACCAAGCAACTGATTGTTTTGCCGATAAACATCCGATGTGTTTGCAATCACCTGCTACCGATAAAATATCGGCCGATTTTTTACCGACCGTCCAAAATCGGTGTGTGTGCAACTGACCTAACAGGTGTAGGCGAAGACATCGGTGTACATCAGTCTACAGTCTCGCGAACAGTTTAGTCATGTTTATCAGTTTCTCAGTTTTTTGCTGATTTGGGTTTCGGTTGCCTGCATTTGTAGTTCACTGCGAAGCCTTTCTTTCATCTCCTCTAACGCTTGCGTTTATTCTTTTTAATCTCCGGAAGCTGAGATTTCTCCAACAGTATTGGATTGTTTTTAATTATATTCACAAATCGACAAGATCGGCAAGAACTAATCAGACGTCAAACAAACAGAAGGTGACACACGTGGATGCTTACAGTGAAGAGGAGGGGGAGGCCTGTGGACTCGGATCAAAATCCCCGACCTGTCACAGCAGGCCCATTCACTCAAGTGTCAAATACGAAATACATGAGCTAAAGCTCAACAACGCACGGGTTGCGTGTGATATAGCATTTGCCGATTTAATTAAACCTTTTGCCAAATGAGTTGAACCTTTTTCCAAAATAATTAAACCTTTTCCCGAAACAATTAAACCTCTTGCGAGAAAGTATAATATGACGAATGTATAGATACAAATTTCGAAAAAGTTTAATAAATTAGGAACTACAGAAAAACTTGAAACGAGGTGTGCAATCTGTGAACAATGAATCAAATGTTTACCCCCTCCCTTCCCTCAGAATCAGTTGGCTTAAATTTCAAGATACGTAGATTCCAAAAATCAAATTAAAAAATATATATACATATATACCTTATATGTCCACTTCAATTTTTGGAGGGGGGGGGGGGGTCATGCAATGTTCATTGATCTATACATTGTACGCCACGCTTTTTTCAAGTTTTTCTGTAGTTCCTAATTTATTAAACTTTTTCGAAATTCGTATCTATACATATGTCATATTACACTTTCTCGCAAGAGGTTTAATTTATTGTTTCGGGAAAAAGTCTAACTATTTGGAAAAAAAGTTTAATTGAATTGGGAAAAACTTTAATTATTTTGGGAAAAGGGTGAATTATTTTGGAAGAAGGTTTAACTCATTTGGCAAAAGGTTTGATTCATTTGGTAAAAGGTTTAATTAAATCGGCTAATGCTATAGATCTCTATACCTTTTACTCAACTTTATGCATACGAAAACCGAGATTGATGTCACGCTCGGAGAGCTCTCTCAATCGATGAGCTTTCGCTCATGAGATTGATCTCTGAGCTATTGCTCAACTTTATGCATACCACCTATATTGGGATCAGGGTTGCCAGGACAGTCCGGTTTTTTATCAAGGTGTCCGGCGAAAATGGCTCTGCACGATAAATGTCCGGTTTTCATTGAAAGAGCGAAAAATGACCGGTTATTTGGTTTTTTAACCAAGCTCCTTCTTTAGTGGGAAGTTGTGTCGATTGAATTCGCCAATCTGAAAATGATTGCGATCTTAAAAACACTTCTTTCACCACCCCTTGTCACAACGTTTTTTTTTCAAAATCCAACTAAAATGTATCTACCAAATTGAAACGGAATCACAATGTTGACCAAACTGTTCAAAAGCTTATTACTTCAGGCCGCTAATGACCCTTTTGGAAGGGGTGCAGCTTAAACCATTAAATAAAAAATTAAAAAATAATAAAATTTAAAAAAAACCAGGCAGTTAAGTTTTTTTCAATCTTCTGGATTTTTTTAAATCAAAGTTTCACGGATTTTCATAAATATTTATTTTTCAAAATAATTCATATTTCATCTGGCATGTATGATATTTAAATGGTATTTTTCGAGAATCAAAAGACACAATTTGGAAAACTCAGCGCTACAAAAATGCTCGAAAATCAATTTTGGTTAAGCAAAAGTAGAGAAACATGATTTTAATTAAATCAAATAAAATATTTTTTATTGTAGGGCCCAAAATGGGAATAACAATAGTCAAAATACATAAATAGATACGTCATTAACAAGATAATACTACACAGAAGATAAAAAATATATAGGTAATTATTTTACTAACAGAAAATGTCAACAAGTCAATATAATAACAAAACTGGCATGAAAAACATACAAAAGCAACAGTAATAAATTTTCTTCTGCAATGCAATCACCCAATGGAGGTACCCATTCAGCAATAAACTAAACTAAACTAAAATTAAGCATCATCTAGTACTGGTATAAATATTCCTCGGCGTGCTAGTCAATAAAATTTAAATTAAAAAACTCAGATATGTCATAAAGTTCGGCTTCAACCAGGATACATTTTAATTTTCTCAAGAAAGCCTTGTCCGGCAATTCTTTTAATGAAATTGGTAGTCTGTTAAAGAAACGGATTCCGTTTTGCAGGGGATCGTTACGTAGAGATGCAGAGAGACGTACAAAAGGGGGGCATAATAGGTTAGATGAACGCGTACTATAGTTATGATGATGCTGGTTACTATTGATTAAGGTCATCTTACTCTTTACAAACTTTAAGCACTCCAATGCATATAGTGAGGGAACAGTTAAACAATTCAATTTCTTAAAGTAACCTCTACAACTTTCTCGGTAACCAAGACCAAAGATAATTCTAACAGCTGCCTTCTGCAGTCTGAATATAGAGAGAACACCACCAGAACTGCCCCACAAGATCACACTATAAGACACTCGGCTCATGAATAGTGCGTAGAACACAGCACGCAGGACCGGCAACGACACTGAACCAGAAAGGCGGCGGAGGGCGAAATTGCAAGAAGCCAAACGCGATGAAAGATGATCCAGATGATGTGCCCAGGAGAGTCGATTATCGATTCTGAAACCCAGGAAGCCTACAGGATTCTCCAGGCTGCCATTCAAACAAAATTTTATTTCTTGCGTCTTGTCAACATTCAATTTCAGCGAGTTTGAAGAGCACCAGGATCTTATCAAGACCCCCGAAGACTGCAAACCAGCTGCAAGATTCACCTCGTCAGAACCAGATTCAAACACCGTCATATCATCCCCAAACAAAAATATTTCTCCCCGTCTATTCTGAAATCGATAAGCAAGATCATTTATGAATAGCAGGAACAAAGAAGGCCCTAGGACCGAACCCTGCTTAACTCCAAAAGGGATTAAGGCTGCCTCTGATCAAGACCCATTGAAAAAAACTTATTGCCGAGAACCAAAGTACAACGAGGAGAGACTTTAGGGTGAATTAGGTTTTAAAAAGATTGTATCAATAACTTATTTAAATTAAACCTATGTGGCAGAAGTATTCAAGTATTATTTTAAACATGAACTTTCAGATAACCCCCCCTTTACCAGGTATTGCGTGTTTGAATTCATGTATTACGATAGCAATCCCATACCCTAAATGTGATTTTTTTAAGCGACAACTTTCTTTTTCAGGCCCTAGATTGTTTGTTGAGTTGCCAGTTCACATTAAGCTAATTGACAACTTTATTCAACTTAAAAAGAGTATAAACATATTTTTCAGGAATCTATCAAAACGATAATTTTTATTTCCTTTTTTAGCTTTATTTAGCAATTCTGTCCTCGTCTATTGAGTTTTTTTTTTTTTTTTTTTGGACAGTATGTTTTATTTGAAATTTATTCGTTTAGGTAGAATATAGTACGTACTTGCTGTGCCATTTAAGATCTTATTCCCTTATCTTTAATTAAGATTTGAAATGGTGCATATTTGTGTAGGTAATGATTGCACTCGTCATAGTTTCTGTTTTTGTTTTTTGGACTCCTGATCTCCAGACAATTTTTATAAATTTTGGAGATCAGTAACTGCCAAACTTTAACTAAGATGTGTTCTTTTTGTATCCATGGATCGAAGTATCAAATACATCCTTATATTTTGTTGTGTATATATACTTACATTCTTGTATTAATAAATGGCATTAAAAAATTAAAAAAAAATTTTTTGTTTTTTAATAAATAAATAAAGGGGGGAAATGTATCACTCTCTTTGTTTAATTGAGCTCTTCCCTAAATTCCTAATCTAGTTCTAAATTGGGCACTGACAGACCCATCATAGTAGGGAGTCGGGAAAATAGTGTGAAGCCTCGCACCTGATGTTTTCCCCAGTTATGTACCAAAATGACTAGCCTAAGCAGAAGCGGAAGCAACATGACACATCGACTCAAAGAGCCTTCTCAGAATCAAAAGGGAGGCTAGTAGGATGATTTTTATTCCTAATACAGACTGCAGAAACTAATGCGAAGCCGCAGTTCAATCCGTCATGTCATCTTTGGAAACGAAGCCCCAAAAATTGTAGTTGATTGATGACGAGCTTGCGTTACAAAGACATCTCATCCGTATTAGGTCGGTCTGTTCGGTAGGTTCCCGTAGCGCAGGCGGTCCTGGTGCTCAGCTGGACCCCCCACGAACGGACTTTAATAAGCCAAGATCTATTAGGAAAACTTCTTCCAAGTTGGGTGGGCTGTGTAACTTCCTCACGTATTGTTGCGTGGACTTACAGGATCAGTTGGTGACAAAATGAGTCGATGTTGTTGAAACTAGGTACCTAATCTACAGGGTGGACAAATCCAACCCAGTTTATAAAATAGGAAATTGGCGAACCCATATACAGGGTAGCAGGGGATAAGTGACTAACAATTTTTCCTGTTAATGTGCATCAAAAATGTAGTAAAATCCCGCCAACCGCATATTTTTATCTCAATCCGTACACGAGATATGATTTTTTAAAGGTTTTTCAGGAATACCGTGTTTTTTCGTTTTAAACTCAAATTTCTCCACTCTGCCTCATTTAATTTCAACTTTCAACCTCATTTTCGGTATCAAAATTAAATTTCCTATGAGAATAATGTACTTGGGTTCTTAAGAAATACCATCCGAAGACCCTCACATCATCTCAAACATTGACGATTTTGAAATAGTAATATTTCTTAAAATATTTAAAACTTTACTACTCTTCCGAAAAGAATCCTGGAAACTGGGAAATCTCATGAAAACTGCTTCATCTAATACTCTTTCCAACGGTATAATCAATTTTACTTTTATTTTGTTATTTAGGGGAGAATATTATGTTTTAATGTTAAAAAATGTGGGTTTTTCAATGAAATTGTTGGTTTTCTCGAGAGATGACCCTCCTTGAACTTACGAGTATGGTGTCGGTTTCCATGTATTTTTTCACGCTGTATCGAATGGTAACATTTGTAGATCTCTCCAACTCCGTTATAACCGAGTTTTACACTTAAACTCGCAAATGTTTAGTTTGTTTGTTACGCTTAAATGTATGTGTGTTATGGGGTAAAACTTGTTGATTAAAGTGTAAAACTCGATTATAACATAGTTGGAGAGATCTGCAAGGTTTTCCATTGGATCCAGCGAGAAACAATACTTAGAAAACGACCCCATAATCGTAGGTTCATAGAGGGTCATCTTTCGAGAAAACCAACAATTTCATTTAAAAAAAAAACCCACTTTTTTTAACTTTGGAGTAAATTTTAGCGAATTTTCGAAGAAATTTTTCAAAAATTTCTTCATCGAAATCCGTTTTGAGACATTTTGAAACGACTCCTGAAGTTTTCGCTTTTCCTTAAGTGTAAATATATAGGAATTAGTATATATTTGAAATAATTTATAAAGACATCGGTTATAAGGATAAAACCGTCTATAAAGGCAGAATCTCGGACAGATGGGGTCCGGCGGCCCGCTGTGTAAAAACGGTAATTTTTATTGCTTATACCAACAGCGCACACACAGTGGTTCAGAAACCCCTTTTTCCTTGTCGAAAGTCTTTGGAAGGTGTAGTTTGGTATCGTAACCTATTTAAAGGTCGTTGGAGAGTCACTAACACAGGTTCCAACTGGTATAAAGTGTTTTCTCACTCAGGTAAGCCCAGTGAATCTTGCGATTTTGTGATAATCGGAGATTTAGTTTGCCTATACAAGTGCTCATTAGTGCGAATGAGGCTGTCCAGGCGACTTATATATAAATATATATGCATGTTAAAAACTTATATCTAATAAACAACAAGAAATGCATCTGTAAATTTATTATAAATAGTTACACTTAACTTTAAATTCGCCTACCAAGTTTAAAAGTATAATAACTCTTCTTACACTCTTATTGGTATTATTATTTATTCAATTGAATCGAGTGCACCTCTGAAAAGTTGAATCTAACAGCTCTGAAATAGTTCTGTTTTATCGGAAAAGGCAGAAAAATCTTGAAAGTATTACAAATGGTAGCAAAGTTCTTGATCGATTCAGTTTTCAACACTTTTTGGTTCAAAAATTGACCATATTTCAAAAAGAGATCAGTTCTAGAAGTAAGGGAACAGCTTCAGTCGATTCAGAAGATCAGAAAACATGGGAAAACCAATGTTTTATATCGTTTTTGTAACACGTGGATTGTTGGCTAGGAAATGGAGGTTTCTGAACGACTGCGCAGCGCTTATAACGTCCAAATCGTGCATAAACGCGCCGTTTCGGTAAAAAAAATGGGTTTCCAACATCGCTTATAACTACGTGTACGTGCCGAGAAACGATCATATTAAGTACCGGGCCAACTTATCGTCTAGTCATCTAAGGAGAACAACCAACCCTTTCCCAACATATTCACCAAAGTAGCTAAACAGGGTTAGAACCCATCTCGCTCCAAGCAGCCACCAGTTCCTTCTTCTACTCCATGATTCACCCCGTACAGTCGTTGCTCTCCTTAAAATCAACTTTATAGTAATATATTTCATAATAAACTATATATCAGTTTACTGCTGTTGATTTCGTTGAATAAACATCACAGTTCTTATAGCTAAAGTGTTGGAATATTGTGATCCTATGTTCTCTTTCTCCGCTCTTTCGAAAAGGTGAGTTTGTCAAATAATATTTCGCTTTTAGCAGTTCAAAAGTTAATATTTCGCTTTGGCAGTTTCATATGTTGCTTCCTCGTGCAGGGAAGCTTTGTATTCCTTCGAGAAGTTAAAAAAAAATTTCTTCCAAAATCAAAATCTCCATCTGCTTTTTGCGTTCTAGAGCTTTAGAGCTTGTTGAGCAATTTGGGTTCCATGTCTCTCTGTCTGTGTGTTGTAAATTCTTACCACGCCCAAAACTATACCAAGTTTTAGTCAAATTTTGATGAAAATTTCAGAGATTGTGCCGGTTAGCTCGTAGAAAGTCCCCTATAACTTTCATAACCGTTTGGCCAATCGAAAGTCTGTGCACAAGCGCAAAGGTAAATTTCCTGTAACGTCGACTTCCCATGATTCATAGTCCAATATGTACAGGATGATGCCCTATGAATTTTATCGCGATTGGTTGAGTAATAATAATTGTGCATGCGCAAAACTAATATTGGTTGACGCTTCAAGAATACTAGACCAATTTTGATGAAATTTTCAAGAATTGTATGCATTAACCTCTTGAAAATATCCTACCACTTCCATCATCTTTCATAATTATACTTCAAATGATTAATGCCGTTGGATCGATGGTTCGGTATGCACGTGTCCAAACATGAATTATAGTTACGTTTCGTATAATAGCATGTATACACATACACAGATGTGACCATGCAAGGGAAAAGAGAGCTAAACTTGCCAGAGGTCAAATCTGAGTTCATATTTTTTCTAATTTTTCTCCACATTATGATGAACAAAATCTTTTTTTTTTTCTATCATTTTCCAATCAATATTTATGATTTTTCCAAGTTAGAAAAAAGATGGCCCGAAAATTGCAAATTTTCAGCAGGCTTGCAAAACTGAAGTTTTTTTGCGATTATAAATACAATGAAATATGTGGTAAATTCAAGTTTTGATGATTACTTATTGGGGAAAAAGAGATAGTTTTGGGACCCAAAAAATATTACAAAAAAGTCTAAATCTTCGTTTTTTCGTTCTCCTGGAAAAAAAAACCCTTGGCGAGTTTAGTTCCCTTTTCTCTTGCACGGTCACATAACAAATATCTATATCGATGCTCTATTTTGCTATCACTAATTTCCACTCATACTTTGTTCTTCAACTAATTCTATACATACATACATTTTAATAATATGCGGAAGATATTCTGCCAATACAACGTGGCGGAAGTTTTTTATTACGCGGAAAAGTGGGTGATTCTCATCCATTTACAGAAGGCTTACCTGCTAGAGGTTTGCAAAAATAGTAGACGAAGTAATACATGATGGGTGAAGAATGAGCAGCGCCCGCGGAGATGGCGTGGGAAGTAATTGCGTCTTCTGTAGAGGTAGGTAATGGCTAATGACACACAATCCAGAACGTTTTCGATCCAGAACGCCTACAACGGAGCAGTTAGTGGAAGAGCGTTGCTGGATACCGTCAATGAGTAAGACGCTGCGATAACAACCGCCCTGGGGCCTATTTCATAGAGCAACAAGTGACAAGTTACAAGCCGATTTTACGTACAAGTTGTAAAAAAGTCCAGTCATGCAGCATGACCCCATGAGCGAATTTTTGAAGAAATCTTCGACATTTCGAGCGGAGCGAGGCCTTGGGTCTGCGTGCTAGTACGTACATAAATAGAACTTCTTCATAATTTCATGGCTGATGTTTTCTAAGCCACAGTCAGTATTAAAGCTACATCAAGTCCTAAAACAGTTGAGCGTAAAACATTAAAGAGAGCGACCGAGAGTTACAAGTTTTTCCCTGTAAAATTGTTATTTTCCAGCATTGTGAGTTGACAATTTTCCGGTATTTAATACGTGGGAACCATCTTTTACTGAAGAATGCAGAAAAGAAAGAATCATTCACGCCAAAGATATTTTCGGCCACGAATAAACGCTCATTTCGTGGGTATTTTTGAATTTAACGAGAGATTTAGGATGTCTTTTGAGACCCTTGAAATATTCAAATCCTGCGTGACCCTGTGCAATTTTTCCTGATCGGGTATTGAGGATCTCCACATCATTGAAGAGCAAAGTGAAGTGTGAAGATCATCTCGAAGTTACAGATGATATTCCTAACCCAGCAGCAATAAGACTTGATGAACTGATTAATCATTACCGCTGAATGGAGAAAAATCCGATTATACCAGCCATCAGAATAAATTGAAATCAAATACACACTTTCTCCACGTTTCAGTTTATAATTTGTCTGTCTTCCATTCATTACATCTTGTCATGTACGATAAACATCCTATCGTGTACTTAACACCGTTTTATATTATGATTCGCTGACAAAACTTCAATTTCAGCATCCCGCTTGACGTTGTTCATTTCGTTTGTCCCCGAACGTCATTTCGCTTCCGAGACTGCAAGGCAGCGGAAGCTCTGTTTTCACTTTCGAAATGAAAAAAAAAATTTTTTGCTCCAAAATCAAAATTTCCACTCGCATTTTGCGTTTCAGAGCCTCCTGAACAAATTTGGTTCCGTGTCTGTCTGTCTGTCTGTCTGTCCGTCCACATTTCCTTGTAACAGCCATAACTTCCACAATTTTGATCCGATTTTAACCAAATTTTCAGGGATCGTGTGGGTTAAGCTCTAGATGGTTCCCTATCAACTTCATCATGATCAAATCAACGTTAGCTTCTGCGCAGGCGCTAACGTGAATTCCTTGTGACGGTCATAACTCGGTGAATGTTGAACGGATTTCGGTCAGATTTTCAGGGATGATGTGGGTAAAGTCCCTTGAGGTCCCACGAGACAATCATCATAATAGCATTAGCGATACGCTCTGCGCATGCGTGAACGAAATATTCTTGTTACGGTCCTTGCAACAGCCGTAATTTCTACAATTTTGATGCGATTTTCTTCAAATTTTTAGGGATTGTGCGGGTATAGCTCTACATGGTCCCCTATCAGTTCCGTAATGATCGAATCAACGGTAGCCTCTGCGCAGGAGTAAACAAAATTTTCTTGTTTCGGTCATAACTCAGACAATTGTGAACGGATTTCGGTCAGATTGTCAGGGATGATGCGGGCAAGGTTTCTTGAGGTCCAGTATCACATTCTTCGCAATCATCAGCAGCGGTACGCTAGGCGCATGCGCGAAAGTGATGTTTTTGTTACGGACACAGCTTAGTTAATTTTATCGGATTTTGTTCAAATTTTCAGAGATGATCCCGGCAGAGACCCTTGAGGTGCCATACGAATCGTACGGTACTACCAGTGATTGTGACCATCATGTCGGTAAAACTCCTTCAGTTTTGATCCGATTTAGACGAAATTTTCAGGGAACATGCGGACTACATCCTGGATGGTCCCATATTAAAATCAAAAGTTTCCTTATTAATTTAATTTATTATATGTACCATTCAGCTTCCAATTTCCCACCTTATTAATTCCCTGATGCCAGAACCTGTCGTTTCTAGTTTTCTGGAATTTAATGGTGAAGTACTGTGAAGGTCACGAGGAAGCTCATGTGCTATTTCCTTGGCAGTGTATTTCTTCGCTTGAAGCTGAAATTCATTTGTCCAAAGTTGAAATCTGTTTGTTTAAAGTTGAAATCTATTTGTCAAACGTTAACCTTGATGTGTCAATGTTATATATTAGAAGCAAAAATATTATTCAGAAGTTTATGAACTTCGACCTGCAAAATTTAAAAACATGTGCATGAAATTGTGCGTAAAAACGTACTTTTCAGTCGTACAGTTGAGCCCAGCTGAAGCATTGTGGGAGCTGAAGGGAGGGAGACCAAATATACGCAGCGTGGTTTCTCTGTGTAAGTGAAAAGGTATAATACGATGATAGGTGAACAAAGTGAAATATTATATAATAAAATTGAATTGATACAATAACATTCGCAAGTTAAGGTGAATTGCTGGGTTAGGATCGATACAGGGGTTTGTGTGAGCTGCCCAGAATCTGCATTTTATTGCTAATACGGAGTCAGCGTATTAAGGCCATGCTGGAGTGGAGAAAATCAATATTACGAAAACTCGAGACAACAGCGTTTGCTTTTCTAGAGATTCTAGGGAGGTCTACGGTACAGGTTAAGTTGGGAAATTAGTGAGGAACTTAACTCATACATCTTAAGATTATAGGACTTTGGTCCTTTCAAACTGTACATATAGTACCAATAGCATTTGTTGCATATTTCTCGTCAAAATGGAGAACTGATCGTTCCACCATTCCTTGACTCGCGATTTTGTTTTGTTTTGGTTTGTTTTAGCGAATTTTTGAAGAAAATTAAGCTATTGCTCTCGCCTCAAAATTTGTAGAATGTGAATTTTTGAAGAAATTTTATGCAGAAATCCGTTTCAGGCTATTCTGAATCATATTCTGAAGTTTAACGCATTTTTTTATGTATGTATGTATGTATGTATGTGTCATTCCAGACGATAACTGTCCGTAGAATTGTGGTAGAAACTTCAAGCAAATTTTAAAATGTTAAGGAAACAATGATCGGATTACATCTTCGGGTTGAAATTTTCAAAAATGTAGTCAACAATTTTAAAATAGCCTGTTTTTTGCGATTTGTTGTGCGAAATAATTTTTTCAGCATAATAACATGTTGTATATTCGGAATCAGCGTAAAATTTCCTATAAGAATATGTATCAAGTTTTCAAAAATTTCAAAGTTGAAAAATCAGACAAAAATCGAAATAATGCCGTTCGCTGGTTGTAAAAATCGGTAATATTCTTCAAAAATTCGCTCATGGGGTCATGCTGCATGACTGGACTTTTTGTTTTCATGATTTTACTTTGGCGCACAACGGGAAAAATCGACGTTTTTATAACGTTACTTACTAAAATTCCTTTCCGATGATTTTCACTTACTACGTAGCCGTTCATAGGTAAATGTAGCTCCCTCAGTTCTTATCCGACGGAAATTGTTCACCACTCGTTGGAAACCTCTCAAGTTGTGCTACAATCTTATGTTTTTTACTCCGCTCTGAAAATAAAATCAGCTAAGCTACACGCAAAGTTATTGATGAACTGTAAAGAATAAACTGTACTTTTCCGTTATAACCCCCCCCCCCCCCCCCCCCAGTCAATTTGTCTTCAACACGGCCGTTCGCCCGATGTTTCTAGGCATTACTTCTTACTTAGATTATATATTTACGTAGAATTGGTGACAATTTCAAGCTGTGAGAAGAAATTATATTTAAACTAGCAAAGATTCGGTTGTAAGCGGAAATCATCAAAATTTTGGCTGGATCCGTTTGAGTTGTCGGTCTCATCTTTTCGCTTCGGCAAAGTTGCTGCTTATTTAGTGTATAAAGAAACGCTTGCATACGAGTCTGCAACACATTGGGACATTTTATGTCTTTAGTTGCAGACTCGTATGCAAGCTCTAAGAGCCACTCAGCTGATCCGGACCCCGGGCATCGTCAAGTAAATGTCCTAAAGAGGCTACATACGAAATTACAGCTTCCTAGAGTATAAAGTATAGAAATTAGCTTTAAGAGCCACTCATCTGATCCGGACCCCGGGCATCGTCAAGTAAATGTCCTAAAGAGGCTACATACGAAATTACAGCTTCCTAGAGTGTAAAGCATAGAAATTAGCTTTAAGAGCCACTCATCTGATCCGGACCCTGGGCATGGTCAAGTAAATGTCCTAAAGAGGCTACATACGAAATTACAGCTTCCTATAGTGCAAAGTATAGAAATTACCAATTAAAATGATTTAACCACCGCTTCACAAATCAAACCGTTCTCGCAATATTCGGATCACCTGCTATGAATCACATAATCGAAACACCAGCTCAATGAAATCATCAGAAATTAACAAGCGGTTGCAATTATGTTCACAATATCAATTATTGAAAATGATCACCTGTGTGTAAACAATTATTCATATAACCATGCTCATAACTCAGCTTGTTGGCCACGCACTTCGCAGTAGTTAACATAATATGGTTGGATAAATCGAGAGCTTTCGAACGAATGGTCAACGAATTTTGTGGGATGAAAAACGACGAAGTACCATTTCCCTAGCAACGACTCGGTTGTAAGCGGAAATCATCAGAATATTTGGTAACAAATTTGGTAACGGTTTTCGAGTTATGTACCAGAGCAAAGACATAAAATGTTTAAAAAAAATACCGTGTTTTCAGAAGTTGCTGATGTCGGTGAGGATTTGTTGAAACAAATTGGCGTGGTTGTGGTTTGATTGCCTCCACATGAATTCGCACAAGTAGATCAGAATGCTGTGTATAGGTTGGTGGTCTGGATGCTCGCAAGCTCGCATCTCAAAATTACATAACATCAAGTAGTCAATCCCTTAGTAAAAATACAGATTAGTTGGACATGTAGGTCAGAATGATGTGTATATACTTTGGTGGTGTGGATGCTTGCAAGCTCGCATCTCAAAAATTCATAACATAACATGACATAATCTAAGTAAGAAGTAATGCGTAGAAACATCAGGCGGGCGTGGTGAAGACAAATTGACTTGTGGGGGGGGGGGGGGGGGGGGGTATACGGAAAAGTATAGAATAAATGAAGGCTAATTTTGTCATCGTTATCCGAGGGAGGTAGTCATTTTTCGCTAAACTTGATAATGGAAAAAGTTTTATAAAACGCGAAAAAAAATCATCGAGAAAAACTTTAAAGTTTTTTTTGAACTAGTCAGTTTGAAATGATAACGATAACCTACCAAAACATAATCATTGCTGCCAGATAGTAGTTTGCCGCCAAACTGTACTTGACATCTTTCATTTTGATGTCGGAATGAAGATGTGTGGCGGACAAAAAATACTGTTTCTCCACTTTTATGAAGTACTTTATTACTTTTTGGTCTGAGGACAGTAACTCGGATGCTAACTAATTGATCCACGGATCGGCTAATCTTGGATTAAAAATTGGTGAAAAGACTGACTAACGGTTGTTATCAAGATCCTGTGTTACTAGACTCGGGAGTTAACTCTCGTTGGTGGAACTGACCCATAGCAGGTATCTGTAAGAATGTACTGCAATATAATGTTATTCCTACTCTAATTTACTTACTTCTCTGTAGTCGACCTGGCCTGAGCGATTCTTTCTTGCTTCAACCAACTACATGCTTATTTATTTGAGTGTTAATTTTTCTATTCTCTACAAAAAAAATAGACGTGAGTTTTTGCTGAACACAAACGACAATGAACCTTCACTATTATTATTATTTTTTTTTTTTTTTTTTTTTGTAACCATTGGTAATTATTTTTTGGCAAAATGATTTTGGAATTATGAATAATACCAATACCATATGTAGCGTTTAGTGTGAAATATACAATGAACCAAATATGGAGCTAGTAAGAACCATGTTTTTTAAACATAAATCATAATTTTATCCCCTAATGAGCAGAATAAAAGTAAAATTAACAACACCGGTGTAAAGCAGAGATTTTGAGGAAGTTTTTCCCTGGAATTTCTGCCCAAAATATTTTGACCAGAATGACAAAAGGGAAAAAAACAAATTCTGGCAAATTTTGAACATTTGCCTTTCAGCCTCTTTTATGTATGAAGTCGGCTCCAAAAATATTAGTTTGGCATTAGGTAGATAGGAAATTCAACGATCTTTCCAACAGTGTGCCTATTTTTGAGTTTACAGTAATTCTAAGAATGTTATGGCCGGTTTAATGTCATAAGACAGAATACACGAAAAAAAATCTTAAAAATTGAATAACTCGAAACGAAGCGTTAAAAAAATCTCTAGGAGGAACTTTCGAACAGAAATGAGTATTACAATCGACCTTTGAAATTATTACCATTTGGTCTGGAACACCTTGCATAATCTGTTCAAAACATTGTAAAATGTACAAATATCAGCTCCACTTCTTCGCCACTTTATTAATTTCTTTTGATTTCTCGTGGAACACATACCTAACAACATAATAAAACTAATTAGAAACTCGTAACTGGACTTCTGTCATGCTGGGATACAGCTACTGCTATCCAGCGTGATCCTAAAAGTGAGTACTCAGTCATGCAGCATGACTAATAGAGCGAATTTTGGAAGAAAAGTTGTGGATAACATTAATATAGGCACTTAAATTCTGATCATCGAGGCCAACCATGTCCTGAATAAAACTGATGGGACAATTTGGTCAATTATGGGTATTTTCACCTAAAAATCGATTTTTCTCACTTATTTGTAAATCTAGGAGATCTGGCAGAGGTCGCAATCGACTCAGCGCTGAAAAACACTTCAACTGTGACACCCTACATGCCTTAATATTTAAAAAAAAAAACTGTTTTTTTAGCATTTTTTGGGGCCACTAAATTGTAAATTTAAGCCTGAAATTCTGGAGTGATCGGGCTGGCCAACGAACTCGACCTGTCTATTGCCAAGATGGATTTTTCTGCGTTGGAAAGAATTTTTACGCCATATTTTGAGGGAGTTATTGTCTGGAAATACACCCTATATGTATATATATATATATACATGTATGTACGACTAGAGCTGACGACGCTGACACAGCGAAATATTCTCTAAATTTTGTAAGTTTATTTAAGTGTTTCCTATCTTTTCCAACCTTCTGTAACAACTCAAATTAATATATATACATATATATATATATATATATATATATGTATATATATAAATGTAAAATAATTTGAAGTGAGGGGATCTTGAAGTTCAGTCAGCCTGACCGATTTCGGTCATTGGAAAATGTTGGTCATCTAAATTGCTCATTTTTACAACGTCACTCAGAATCGAGGTCGTACAGGCAAGGCTTCTTATTTAAGAGGGACGACCTAATGGAATAGATCCAGGGGGTTGAGGGACAACCGAAGCATGAGAAAAAAAATAATCACATACAAATCCATTCCAGACCATTCTCAGACCGAATCCGTGAAAAAAAAACATAGGTGTGTGTGTGTGGGAAATTTTTTTTGTCAACGATGCCCAGGCCATAATTCTCAACCAATTTTCGAGATTTTTTCTTTGTTCGATCCCAATTTTAGTCTAGTTGTGCAACGAACCTTAGAAATTCTGAATTCCGTGATGACAGGACGGAGTAAAACCGAAAAATGTGGTTTTTTTCGATGAATTTTGTCGACGCCGCCCAAGCTACAATTCTCAACCGACTTTCGTGGTTCTTATTTGGTTCGATTCCAATTTTTGTCTAGTTGTGCAACAAACCTTAGGAATTCCGGATTCACTGTCGTGGTGGGGAGTGGAGTGGATAATTACCGACTCTTTCAGGCGCTGCCCAAGCCACAAATCTCGACCGAGTGATTCTTATGTTATTCATTTGACAATTCGATATAGTTTTGGGACGTATGTAAGGAGTTTTAACGAGAATGTTTTAACAATTCTCGTCCGATTTTCGTGATTCTTTTTTTTTTTGTTCAACTATGCATTTGGTCTAGTTTGGATCGCATATCAGGAATTGCAAATTTAATTATGAAAGGGGATGAATGGAGGGGGTAATAGTAATAAATCATGATGTTTTAACTAATATCGTCAGATTTTCATGATTCTTTTTTTGTTCAACTAGGAATTCGGTCTAGTTTTGGAAGGTATATCAAGAGTTTCAAATTTCATTATGGAAGAGGGTGAATGGAGGGGGTAATAGTAATAAATCATGATGTTTTAACTATTCTCGTCAGATTTTCGTGATCATTTTTTAAATTCAATTATCAATTTGGTCTAGTTTTGGAAATTATGTCAGGAGTTTCAAATTTCATACTTATGATAGGAATTCGATGTCGGTGGAGGGAGATAATGGGGGGGGGGGGGGCCGAGAAGTCATAATTTTTGTTTTTTTTTCTGTTATTCAACTCTCACCAAAATTATATACAATCCATTCATAGGGACGTCCCTGTAATGCATGCATTACTTTCCAAAATGTTTCTTCGAAAATTCGCAAAAAATAATTCTCTTGAAGACTTTGTCATTTCTTGTTGTTACCTACATATGGTGAAGTAAATTTCATAAATTTCACGGAAATGTCAGAAGAAAAACACAATATCCATCCTGATTTCATATAACCGAAATTGCACTCAGAGAAGAGTGCAACAAAAGGATCTCCATCGTCGCGATCTGTTTCGGCTTCTGTTACGCAACGAGGTCAATAATCCACTTTGACGTCTGTCCGCAAGCACAATCAACTGGCTTCAACGTCAACCAATTTTTACTTGATTCCACCACATAACCACCGTCCAACAGCTGTTGGAAATCATCTTTAATGGCTGTAACCAGTGATTTTGTGAAGTCGGACTGTTTGCACGGACGCATCGGAAGTTGTTTACCAAGATAACATCGCGCAACCAAAGAGAGAGTCCCTAACTCTATCGATAAAGCAAACACGTCCCACCCATTCAGTTTTCGATCCCGGCACGCTACCACAAAACCACACGATTCCTCCATGAAACGATTGAATAATAAATCACGGTTTTTCATACGTCCATCTACTTCAGGGGCGACCGAGTCATCGTTCTTCATGAATGAATTATGGTTTGTGGGGAGATTAGTGTCGTTAGGTTTCCAACCTGTATGGGACAGCAAAAACAATAATCTAAACGGTAAACATCAATACACAGTTGAATTTTGTCGCAAAGCCTAAATTTTTCAGGTTGTTTTAGCGAATTTTCTTAGAAAATAAAGCTATTGCAATGGCTCCAAAAATTTTAAAATAAAAATTTTCAGAAATTTTCTTAATCGAAATCTGTTTTGAGGCATTATGAAATGATTCCTGGATTTTAACGCTTTTTTATATATATATATATATATATATATATATATATATATATATATATATATATACTCGGCGCTTCTCGCCTCGCCGGGGGGCTTCGCCCCCCTGGACCCCTATACTCGGCGCTTCGCGCCTCTCCGGGTCTTTTCTCTTTTCTACTGCGTAGAAAACGAGGATAATTTGCTATGCAATTCTTAGCCTGAATCAACTTAGTTTTGGAATGTAGCCAGGTACGTAAGGAGAGGGAAATTGGTAGCTTGAAATGTGAACATTTATCACATAAATCAAGCGCTTTCCAACGAGTGGCGAACGATTTTTGTGCGATGAAAACTGCAGAAGTTTCATTCCCCTAACAACGGCTGGGTTGTACGTGAAAAACACTGAAATTGTGACACAATCTATAGCAACTACTCAACTACTCGGTTGTACGTGAAAATCATCTTTAATTTCGTCCCGGACGTTACATAAAAAATTATTGGGGGTCGGCCTAAGAATTGCATAGCAATTAATATATATATATATAAAAAAAAATCACAAAAAATGACAAAAAATCGGTTTTTTTTTTTTTTTTTTTTTTTTTTTTTTTTTTTTTTTTTTAAGCAGAATATTACTCAAATAAAGTTTATCAACTATAAAGGTGGTAATTTAAAAATTAAAGCTCAAATCTATGCTCAAAATTGTAATTAAATTTCATTAAAATGTGCTACAAAATCGATAAAAATGGTAAAAATCCAAAATCTCTTTTTGAATCGTAGAATATTATTTAAAACGAGTTTTTTGCCATAAAATTGGTAGTTAACAATTTGTTTCCCCTCAGTGACCTTAATTTTCAAAACAATGTAACATAATATAGTACGATAATTTACGAAAATTTGCTCATACGATCATGCTGAATGACTGGAACTTTTTAGTTGCAGAATATTATTAAAGTTAGTTCAGGAGGCAGGAGCAGAGGCTCAAAATAGGTAGGGTCAAGTCGTTCGATCCCGCTCAAATTTGGATGATAGTTGGGAGATGACGATTTAATCAGCTTACATCAATTTCAACATGATTGTATCATCAATAGCTACTGCGCATGCGCCAATATTAAATCCTTGTAACAAGCTCATTTTTCACAGTTTTCATCCGGTCTGGATGAAATTTTTACTGAATGTGTGGGCTAGTGTGTAGACGGTCTCCTATCAGTTTCATTGTTGCGAAATCAATACTCCACTCTGCGCATGTGCAAACGTAAATTCCATCATGTTCCATCTTTTCAATCTCCAGTCGTTCGAGTTCGCTTAAATTTGGATGATAGTTGGAAGAAGAGGAAGCTATGCCACACCCAACTTGGCAGACGTTTTTTGAGGTGTGTATATAAGTTCTAATAGAATAGAACCACACATGATTTTCGAAATAACTGAGTTGTTAATTTTTGTCAATATTTTTGAACATCCCAGTATCATTACTTATGCTTTTGATTCGTTTAATTTCATTCCATTATCCTAACACCAGTATGTGTGGTTGTTGTTTTCAAATTAAAATGAAGAAAATGGCGATTTTAAAACTCTCAATAAAGGTCTGCTTCAAGATAAGGGTACCTTTCAGCTCTATCACTCTATCTTAATGTGTTTTTCTCTCTGATACAGGTTACTCTGAAATTTACGAATTTAATGTGTTGTTTAATATAGCATCTGTGGGTGTTGTCGAAATTGGGAAAAAGTAACGTTGGCAATTATGTTTCAAAAGGGATATTTACGTTGTCGTAACAGTTGATTCATTTCTTTCAATAATTCCTTGGATTGTATTTCGAAGATTTAAAATGCAAAATACAGCCATTAAAAACGGTATTTTGAATGTCTGGAAGAATGTTTCCATGTTGGGTCAAAATTAGCCCCAGCATTGTGTCTGTGCTATACAAATATATGTGTGATATCCCAGGGTTAATAGTTTAAGCGTGAAACTGCACAAGGGTGCCTTCTGCCTAATTTTTCAGCCAGCTAATTCAAATGTTTAGACGTGAATTGTATTAAAGGAACATGGCTTGATTAAAGAAAAAAACATTTTTCTCTGATAACCTCTGATTAGATTAACATTTAGACCAAGTTTATAGTGTAATGTAGTTTGCGCTGCAGCAGTCATAGGCATTCAAAATTTTAGAAAGTAGAAACTATGTAAGTCCCCCACACATGTTACATCAAAAGGGTGTATGTGCCATGGGCCGATTCGCTGCAGGAACTATGGCACCCCTTGGTACTTGTACCAGCTTTAAATCACTGGTCTTGGCACATAGACCTGTAAAATGCAAAAATCACAAGTTGCCCATTTTTTGGCACTTAACCCTTTTCCACTTCCACGCTTCAATTATGGACAAGTGTTTTCCGTAGATAGGCTATCTAATTCGAAAATAATAAACCATTGCGTAATAATTTGCAGCTTCTCTAGCACATGTGAATTACATTTCAGTAGATTTAGCGAATAGTCGTTGAAAAAAGGAAGCTATTGCAATAAATGGCTACGAAAATTTTAAAATAAACATTTTCGAAAAATGTCTTCATTGAAATCCATTTTGAGTCTTACTGAAACGGATCCAAGAGCTATTTCATATGTATATAAAGGTTTATATAAGGATAAGTTCGTTGGCCATCACTTTGAGCACATTAAATTGGTTAAATTTCAAAACATGTGCTAAAAAAGTAACTAAAAACTGCTAAAAATTGTTAAATTTATATTTATACCTGAATTCTAGTCAAAAATGGTTAACAACAACAAACTAAAACATAAAAAATGCATTAAATTATTCTGAAAAATTAACCTGAATTTCATTTAAATTTGCTTACAAATCGATGAAACTGCAAAACAAAGCTAAAAATCCAAAATGTTTCTTTGAATTGCAGATTATTATTTAGAACAAGTTAATGTTAGTAGAAAAAGAAGCAATTGCAATGGCTTCGAAAATTTTAAAATTGAAATTTTCGAAAATTGTCTTCTTTGAAATCCGTTTTGGGGCATTCTGAAATGATTGAGACGGATTGAGATAGAAATCCCGATCTTTCGCCGAAAAATCAAGCTTTCTAAATAAAAGGATGAGTTCGTTGGTCAGCACTTTTGAGCACATTAATATGGTCCAATTTAAAAAAACCTGCTCAAACAAGCACTAAAAACTGTCAAAATTCGATAAATTTATCATTTTTAGCAGAACCTTAGTCAAAACGAAATGATCAACAAGTAACTAGGACATAAAAAAATATTTGCACAAAATTATGATAAAAAATGTACTTCAATTTCATTTTCGCTGTAAAACTACGTAGAAATCCAAAATCTTTTTTTATCGTCAAATTTTATTTAGTATGAGGTTTTAGCGAATTTTTGAAGAAAATTAAGCTATTGCTCTCGCCTCAAAATTTGTAGAATGTGAATTTTTGAAAAAAATTTATGCAGAAATCCGTTTCTGGCTATTCTGAATCATATTCTGACGTTTAACGCATTTTTTTATGTATGTATGTATGTATGTATATATGTATGTATGTATGTATGTATGTATGTATGTATGTATGTGTCATTCCAGACGATAACTATTGTAGAAACTACAAACAAATAGAATGTGTCAAGTTCGTTGGCCAGACGATAACTTCGGGTCCAAAATTAGCCTGTTTATTGCGATTTGTTGTGCGAAATAATTTTTTCAGCATACTAACATCGGAATCAGCGTAAAATTTCCTATAAGAATATGTATCAAGTTTTCAAAAATTTCAAAGTTGAAAAATCAGTCAAAAATCGAAATAATGCCGTTCGCTAGTTGTAAAAATCGGTAATATTTGCATGAAACATTGTCAAAATTCAGATGGAACTACTCTTATGGAAGTATCCCTGTATAATAAATTTTAGAACCATGCTTGTCTTTGGTTCCATGTTTGTCTATCAAAATCATAAACTAAAATTTCTCTACACGATCAATAGCGACTGAAATGTCGAAGATTTCTTCAAAAATTCGCTCATGGGGTCATGCTGCATGACAGGACTTTTTTTTTTTTTTTTGTTTTGCTATGAAATTGATTTCGTAGAAAATGAACTATTGCAATGGCTCGGAAATTTTTAAAAACAACATTTATGAAACATTTCATCATTGAAATCCGTTTTGAGGCATTCTAAAACCAATCCTAGAGTTTAACGCTTTTTCATATATATTTATTTATTTATTTATATGTGTCCTTCCAGAAGATAACTCTCCGTAGGATTGAGATAAAAATTCCTTCCTTTCTAAACGAAAGGATGAGTTCGTTGGCCAGCACTTTGTGAGCACACTAAATTGGTCAAATTTCAAAAAATCACTAAAAATCGAAAATTTATATTTTTGTTAGAACATTGCTCATATAAAGTTTACTAACTATAAAGTAGAGCATTCAAATATTTATGTACAAAATTATGCTGAAAAGTGTACTTAAAATTCATTAAAATTTGCTAAAAAATCGATAAAAACTGCAAAAAGATTAATATCCAAAACCTCTATTTGAATAGGAGATTATTATTTAGAATACCTTTTTAACCATATAAATAATAGTCAACATTTTCCTTGCACTCAAAAAGCTCAAATTTCAAAAAATCAAAAAATTATTCTCCTAATAATTATAATAATAAACAGAAGATGGAATCAAATCAATAAACAAGATAGTTTTTGTTTTCTCTATTTACATTCTCATTTATTGATAAACTCGAGTAGCAACGATATATTCACTTTAAAAAAAGGAAAAAATCGATTTAAAAAAAATAATTTTATAATTTCGGGCCTGATCAACTCCGTGCTGGGACACAGTCATCACATTCACTGGAAATTACCTCACCTATCTATTTATATTTTAAGTACCAAGTATTATATATATACAAGAAATAACTCATTTATTTATTTTTATCATCTCTGAATATGTACTTTATTTGCACTGTTGATGATGACAATAATCATTATTATTATTATTATTATTATTCAAACCAATTCAACATTATAAAATTCGATACTTTACGAAAATTCGCTCATACGATCATGCTGCATGACTAGAACTTTTATCAATTTATTTATACTCAAATTCAAAACGGAAGTTAGTGAAAAACGTTGTCTATTTCCACGAAAAACAAAGAGTTACAATGTTAAATCGATTTCGACGGTTAGGCCATCATCAGTAACAAACAATAACTTATTTCAATACAATTTTAACTTATTATTATACTATTGGTAATTCATTAAAATTTGCTCATACGATCATGCTGCATGACTAGAACTTTTTGTTTTTACCATTTCCAGTAATTTTTTTAGCACGTTTCTTGCAATTTTACTTTGTTTAATTTTACTTTACTTGTTAATATTTTTAGTTTTTTTCTTTGTATGCCCGAAAAGTGCTGTCCATCGAACTTATCTTCCTTAAATTGGATTTATAAGTCTAGGAGGAAAATGTTAGACAATTTTAAAATATTTGGAGAGAGCGCAATAGTTTCATTTTCAACGAAAATCCGTTAATAGGAGGGAGTTTTGTTGTTTCCTAACCTAACCCTTAAATAAAAGACGATGAAGTAACGTTTAAAACATTTAATAAAACATGAACATTCAACAATACAAAATTCGTCTTACAACCGAACACGATCCGTTACAATTACGTATTATTATTCCGAATTACCGTGACCTTCCATGTCCCTCCACAATGAAATTTAAAATTCAACCATGTCAAAAAATGTTGGGCGGGAGGTTGGAGGTCTCATCTAAGTGAATGGCGTTTAAGTACCTCACTTTCCCCTGTGGGATTGAAGATGCTGCTTCTTCTCTTTAGCCTTTTCATGGTGGCCATTGCTGCGATCATGAAAACGTTTTCTACACCTTCGTTAGTCTTGGCCGAACATTCGACGTAGCCGTAGGCGCAGGTGTTGACAGCCATATCGTTGCCCATTTTCTTCGAGATAGGCTTTTGATTGTTCTCCATGAGGTTCGTCACTGTCTCGAAGTCGCCCCGAAGGTCCTTTTTAGTACCAACGAGAACGACGGGGACGTCTCTGAAATAATATGCCAGGACTCGAGCCCAGCTCGTGGGGATTTTCTCGAAAGATTCGACGGACACTACGGAAAAACACATCAGCACTACGTCCACTTCGGAAAAGGCGAGTCGGCTCAACCTGTCCAAGGCGTCGAACCCTGTCGGGCATTCGACCAGCAGAAACTCGACGCGCCGACTCTTGACAGTCACATCTGCCACAACGTTGTCGATCATTGGAGGTATGTAACCGTCGGGAAATTCCTGAGTGATGAACCTGATCAGCAAACTAGTTTTACCCGAATCAGAATCGCCGATGATCACGAGTTTCTTCCTGAGGGGGTTCATTATGTTCAATCATATACTTCACTGCAGGACTTCACTGAAGCCAAGAGCTGGCTGATGCTTCACATAACGCGGTGACAAACAACACTGCATTGCCCAGCTCCCTCTCTCTCCCTCCTCATGCATTATCACTTCTATTTCGTCTATTTTTAGAGCACGTACGTTCATGCATGAGTCACAATCTCTGACTGACGGTTTCTATGATATCTACACAACAACGTCTCATCAGGTGCTCCCTACTGCTCATAATACTATCTGAAGCTGCCACCTAGATAATCGGGGATCGAAGGTCGTACACTGTTCATTTCCAGACAGCCTCCATTATGTTGTTTTCCTATTTCGTGTAACAAATCCATATACCTAGAGAATAACATCACGTGATTATATGTACACTTCCTAGCTTTTTATTGTCACTTTTAAACTTTTGTCGAAATAAAATTTTGGGAATACGTCAATTGTATACTGAAACATACAGTGGAATTAACAAATCTATCCGAGCGCCGTCGCCGTGTGCTTCTGTCGTAACTATTTAACCAAATTTTGTTACAGAAGTGTCAGAAACCGAAAGTAAACAAAAAGCGTCTGCCAAGTAGGATGGGCAGTATAGCTTCCTCACATATTCCAACATGGATGTATAAAATTAGTTGAAGAACAAAGTACGAGTCAAAATGATTGATAAGTCGACGTTATAAGAAATTAATGTTTCCGCCTGCGCACAGACTTCTATTAATCCAACGGCAATGAAATTTATAGGGGAATGTCAAAGAGCTAAACCACAGAATCTTTGAAAATTTCATAAAAATCGGTCCATTAGTCTCGGAGTTTTGTCTTTGTCTATCAAGTTTACTTTTGCGCATGCGCTTTAGTTATTACTCCATCCATTTATTACTCCATAATTCTTCTGAAAAGCAGAATATGTCATTGTAAAGACGCTTTTCATTAACTTTTTTGTTTACATTTGACAGTTTACAATTTCTGTGCACACTAAGCGCTCAAAATTAGAAATAAAAATCACGAAAACTCATATGGTCATGCTCCTGAACTTAGAACTTTTTAGTTTTGAATAACTATGTTTTCCACCATGAATTTCACCATTTTTTACCAAGATGAAAGACGAAACAAGAAGGTACGTAGATATACAATAATTTTTAATTCAGATTATTTCTAATCAGATCGTCACAACAACGACAGAACCATAGCAAAAAAAAAAAAAAACCATAAAGCCGGTCATTTTACACTCTTTCAATAAAAACCGGACATTTAGCATCCAGAGCAATTTTCGCCCGGACGCCTTGATAAAAAGCCGGACTGTCCGAGCCAAAATCGGACACCTGGGGCCTATTTCATAAAACAATAACTTACAAGAGTACAAGTTAACGAGTACAGGTACTTGAAATGCACGGTAAACTAGAACAAGTGTTTCACCAAAACAAAGAGTACAAGTGTAGAAAAGTTACACTTGTAGAAGCTTTACAATGTGTAGCAGAAAAGAAAAATGGCGTGTGGGGACAAACGAAATGAACAACGTCAAGCGCTATGCCGAAATTGAAGTTTTGTCAGCGAATCATAATATAAAAACGGTGTTAAGTACACGATATGATGTTTATCTTACATGGCAAGGTGTAATGATTGGAAGACATACAAATTATAAACTGAAAAGTGGAGAAAGTGTGTATTTGATTTCAACTTATTCTGATGGCTGGCATAATCGGATTTTTCTCCTCCATTCAGCGGTAATGATTAATCAGTTCATCAAGTCTTAATGTTGCTGGGTTAGGAATGTCATCTGTAACTTCGAGATGATCTTCACACTTCACTTTGTTCTTCAATGATGGGGAGATCCTCAATACCCGATCAGGAAAAATTGCACAGGGTTGAAAATTGCACCATTTGAATCTTTCAAGGGTCTCGGAAGACATCTTAAGTCTCTCGTTAAACTGAAAAATACCCTGGCCGAGAATATCTTTGTCGTATTCCTAGCTAAATGCTTTTGTCTGTATTCTTCAGCAGAAGATGAGCCCCACATAGTAAAGTTTTTTTAAACTTGTACATAAAATCGGCTTGTAACTTGTCACTTGTTGCTTTATGGGATAGGCCCCTGGCAACTCCATTTTGAACTGGAGTTCTGAACGGTTGTCATCTCATTCCATTTGCAACCCCGTTCAAAGAATCTGGTTCAGAACTGTCTGTCAGAACAAACCTTATATATCTATTATAACCTCCTTGCTACGGAACAGCATGGATAATATTTATTACACAGCAACTTTGCGTCCACAATGAAATTAATTTTTAAGTAGGTAGATATGTGAAACATCTATCGTACATATCGCAGAATAACAGAATCTCTTCACACAGTAACAGAATGGATAACAGAATCTGATGTAGATACCAGTGTAAAGTTCATAGGGTGATCAAGTTATACTTCATTATTGCCTACATATTCCATTATAAAATATCCTTATTTATGACAAAATTTATTTAAAGATGATCGGCTATCTGTTGTGTTATTGGTTGTATCAGTCGATCAGATGATCCAACGCTGAGTCGAATGCGACCACTCCCAGATCTTTAGGGCTAATAATAAGCGAGAAAAAGCGATTTTTAGGTGAAAAAAGCCCATTTTGACCAAATTTAGACCATTGGCGATGTAGTCGATGTATTGCTTCCGAGACTGCAAGGCAGCGGAAGCTGTGTTTTCACTTTCGAAATGAACAAAATTTGTTTGCTCCAAAATCAAAATTTCCACTCTCATTTTGCGTTTCAGAGCCTCCTGAACCAATTTGGTCCCGTGTCTGTCTGTCTGTCAGTCTGTCTGTCTGTCCGTCCACGTTTCCTTGTAACAGCTATAACTTCCACGATTTTGATCCGATTTTAACCAAATTTTCAGAGATAGTGCGGGTTAAGCTCTACATGGTCCCCTATCAGTTCCGTCATGATCGAATTAACGGTAGTCTCTGCGCAGGCGCAAACAAAATTTTCTTGTTTCGGTCATAACTCAGGCAATTGTGAACGGATTTCGTTCCGATTTTCAGGGATGATGCGGGCAAGGTTTCTTGAGGTCGTGTATCACATTCTTCGCGATAATCAGCAGCGGTACGCTAGGCGCATGCGCGAAAGTGATTCTTATTTATTTCATTTATTATATGTACCATTCAGCTTCCAATTTCCCACCTTATTAATTCCCTGATGCCAGAACCGGTCGTTTCTAGTTTTCTGGAATTTAATGGTGACGTACTGTGAAGGTCACGAGGAAGCTCATGTGCCATTTCCTTGGCAGTGTATTTTTACTGTTTCCGTCTGAAAATCAGTGCGAAGTTGATCGGAGGCAAAAGTGGTTCTTGCTGTTAATCAAAGAAAGAAAGAAAGTATTGGTTATGGAGTGTTGCCTTGTCCTTAGTAGGTTGGGTTGGTTCAGGGTAGAGATTTTTCAGGCTTCTCTGATAAAAGTCTCTGGTGATGGTTTATCATTTCAGACTATGAGTGTCTTGCCACATAAAAAATTGGATTTTTCTCAGTTTAAGCTGTGACAGACTTCCCGTCAGAATCCCAGAGAAAGCGCTGCCGTCGCTCCGTTGTTTCCCAACGGACGTCGCACGCCTGTTCTCGTGTTCTTGAAAGGCTGCGTTTGGCATTGGAGGGGTGATCCTAGAACTGGAAAGCCAATCTAATCCGAACATTGCGCAGTAATGCTATTAGTAGGAGTGGGTATCTCTCTGACAGGATACTGTCACTCTCCTCTACCTCTCTTACGAGGATTTAGGGCCCCATTGCACCTCTGGGGGGGGGGGGGGGCTACCTAAATCCTTGATATGGTAGCAGAGCGTGGTTAGGTTTATTTACGGCTAACGCCTAGTAATCCAATCCACTATTTTTGGGGCTTTAATGTTTCAGAAGAAACATGGCCCGGGTTTTCCAGAAGGAATTCCCATTATCACCCTTTGGGATATAAATAATTTCATTGGTCTTTGACTTCTAATTTTTCAATTTTTCCCCTCTTATATTTTCAGTTTCTTACCATGGTATACCTGGCCTTTGCCATTTTTATTATATATTCTGTATACCCGGGCATGGTTCCCAATTATTAATTCAAGAGCATTGTTCCCAATTATTCAAGGGCATTGTTCTCAATTATAATTTCCTGGGCTTAGTTCCCAATTTAAGTCCCCGACGTTGGGCAAATATTTTTATATCTATTTTATTTTCCTAAAGGTATAAGTCTCCATAGTTGAGCCACCGTTTATTCCTGATTGTTCCAATCTTTGATTGGGGGTTAATTACCTAATGAATACTTCTTATGAAGATGCATTGAAAATCCATCCTGTTTTAATTTCTCTTTTCTCATCCTCAATCGCCAATGCAGCTATTTATTAATGAGCATCAGTTCTCAGACAGTAAACTATTCCACCTGGTTTACAACTTGCTCTTCAATCAAGTATGTCTTTAAGGGGGGGGAGTGTGACAGAGTTCCCGTCAGAATCCCAGAGAAACCGCTGCCGTCGCTCCGTTGTTTTCCAACGGACGTCCCACGCCTGTTCTCGTGTTCTTGAAAGGCTGCGTTTGGCGTTGGATGGGTGATCCTAGAACTGGAAAACCAATCTACTCCGAACATAGCACATTAATGCTATTAGTAGGAGTGGTATCTCTCTCACGGGATACTGTCGTTCTCCTCTCACTCTCGAGGATTCAGGGCCCCATTACACCTCTGGGGGGCTACCTAGATCCTTGATAAAGCACAAAATTGACCCTAGTAACATCACCAGCCACAACTGGTCATGATCAAGATGAATAAGGAGGCCTCCCAAGTTATATATAAACATTCAACAGCTCATCTATCAAATAATACGCTCTGAAGAGGCCATATTTTGGCAAAAGCGCTCAGCAAATCTCAATAAATGACATTATCAGAGAAGCCTGAAAAATCTCTACCCTCAACTAACACAACCTAGAAAGAAAGTAGGTACAAACAAATTCACATTTCGTTTAAAACGTCAAATCTCGTCAAATCGTCATTTCGTCAAAACGTCAAACCACTCACAAAGTTTTGAACTACATATTAGAAAATCAGGTTAAATAATCTCTCGCTACCACTATTAACAGTAATTTTACGATCACAACGTAGGAAGGAACGACCTACCTCGGTACCTACATTCCATCGAAAACTATGACTTTCGTGAATATTCATCTAGAATCCTTGAAATCCACACGTTTAGGTAATAAACTTTTGGGTGATTAGCAAGGTAATTCCGGTATTTTTAATTTAATTATTTAAGGTACTGTAATATCAGTAGGTACTAATGACAATTTTTACTGTTGCAGGACCTCCATTTACGGAGGTCTGTCCCAAAACAGAATCAAATATAGTTCTTTACCTATTATCAACCCCCTTTGATGCGTCCAATGCCTTTTTTTTTAAATTTCTTAACAGTGATTATTTTGTAACATTGATTACTTTCATTCTGACTCTGATTAATTATGTACAGATTCAAAGGAAAGAAGGAAAGCGGTAGTATGAAATTATATTGGTTGCGTCATCGGATACACCATTACAAGCAACAAAACAACAATTACCTACCATTTTTCTAAGTACATTTTTCATTAATATAGATATTTTATAATGATGAGTAGTGAACTATAACACCCTCAACCTCATCATCAACCTCAAAACATAGTAGAAACCGATGGATCAAGACAAAACAAACTGTACCGACATGAGATTCTCCTTAAATGGTTTGCCTACCTAAAGAGTATCGGTGAACACAAATATCCTTTGTAATAAGGTTGTGACTAGCTAACCAACGATTTTTAGTTTTCAAAACTTCCGCTATAGTGGCGCTTCAGTCGGTGTATTTCCTACTGAGTAGTGAAGTACTGTGATTGTTTCTTGAATCGATAGTTGTGGCGTAGCTCATTGGTTATGAAACCGGTCTCGTGAGACGAAGATCGTGGGATCGAGTTTTGATGCATGGTCATTTCTTTTAGCTCGTACTACTCCCGAAATATACTTCTAAAACGTCATTCTGACCTGCGTATCCAAGTAATCTGAATTGTCACTAAGGGATTGACTACTTGATGTTATGTATTTTTGAAATGCGAGCTTGCGAGCATCCAGATCACCAAACTATACACTTCATTCTGACCTACATGTCCACTAATCTGCATTTTTACTAAGGGATTGACTACTTGATGTTATGTATTTTTGAGATGCGAGCTTGCGAGCATCCAGATCACCAAACTATACACTTCATTCTGACCTACATGTCCACTAATCTGCATTTTTACTAAGGGATTGACTACTTGATGTTATGTAGTTTTGAGATGCGAGCTTGCGAGCATCCAGATCACCAAACTATACACTTCATTCTGACCTTCATGTCCACTAATCTGCATTTTTACTAACGGATTGATTACTTGATGTTATGTATTTTTGAGATGCGAGCTTGCGAGCATCCAGATCACCAAACTATACACTTCATTCTGACCTACATGTCCACTAATCTGCATTTTTACTAAGGGATTGACTACTTGATGTTATGTATTTTTGAGATGCGAGCTTGCAAGCATCCAGATCACCAAACTATACACTTCATTCTGACCTACATGTCCACTAATCTGCATTTTTACTAAGGGATTGACTACTTGATGTTATGTATTTTTGAGATGCGAGCTTGCGAGCATCCAGATCACCAAACTATACACTTCATTCTGACCTACATGTCCACTAATCTGCATTTTCACTTAGGGATTGACTACTTGATGTTATGTATTTTTGAGATGCGAGCTTACGAGCATCCAGATCACCAAACTATACACTTCATTCTGACCTACATGTCCACTAATCTGCATTTTTACTAAGGGATTGACTACTTGATGTTTTGTATTTTTGAGATGCGAGCTTGCGAGCATACAGACCACCAAACTACACAAATCATTCTGATCCATTTGTCCCACTAATCTGAATTTTCACTAAGGGATTGACTACTTGATGTTATGTATTTTTGAAATGCGAGCTTGCGAGCATCCAGATCACCAAACTATACACTTCATTCTGACCTACATGTCCACTAATCTGCATTTTTACAAGGGGATAGACTACTTGATGTTATGTATTTTTGAGATGCGAGCTTGCGAGCATACAGACCACCGAACTAAACAAATCATTCTGATCTATTTGCCCCACTAATCTATATTTTAGCAGTGGACATAGAGTAATAAAAGTTGAGGCGCCGCTGTAGCGGAAGTTTCAAAAACTAAAAATCGTTGAGGAGCCAGTCACTGCCTTGTAATAAATAGTATTCAAACTGTTTCTTGAATGTATGTATATTATTTTATATTACCTGGAAAACGTTAGTACAGTGGAAATTGAAGAGTTCAGTACCGCTCGTTGCCGAAGACTGACCCAGCTAGCATTAAACCTCAGCCGTTTGAACTTGGCAGTAGTTTTTCTTTCTTCTCGCCCACTTTCGTTCAGCATATTGCACCTTATTGAAAAGCTTTTCGACAGACGAATTTGAGGGAATTAGGGTACGTTGAGGTAGGTCGGGCACCAGGAGACGGGTTTTGCGTTAGGTCCCCCTCCACCCTCCACCCCTTCCCATCACATCCAACCCCTGCCGAATCCTCCCTCACCCCTTCGAGTATCTCATTCATTCACCTCGGCTGGCGATCAATACTTACAGCTTCTCCCTGTGAACTCAACTTCCCGGCATCCAGCGGAGCCGCTGCTCTTAATCCAAGGGACAAACACACCTTAGCAGCTTGTCTTGTAACCGACCGACCAAGGCATTATGACATTTGCCCCACTCAAAACGTGGTTTTCTACAGGGTGTTCATAAAAGAATCCCTAGTTTCAAACATCTGTATTTCTGGCAATATTGAAGTTACAGAAATGAAATAGGTCTTAAATGAAAGGTTGTAATCCATAGTTTCTTTTCCATTCCTACAGATATTCGATATTTCCACCTCCAGCAACACGAACGACGTCAATTCGGTAATTAAGCTCGTCCCAGACCCGCTTTGCATGTCGGGTGTCACACTTTGTACCGCAGCTTGAATTTGCATGTGAAGGTCGTCCAAATTTGTGGGTAGAGATGGTACAAACACCGTGTCTTTGATGTACCCCCATAAAAAATAATCACATTGTATCATATCAGGTGATTTGGGTGGCCATCGATGAAGTGTCAGGTCCTGAGCCTAACCAGTAACGCTCGGCCGTCCCGGGCTTCTCGCTTTGCAAATGCATCCACTCTCTACGAATTGTTGATACCACCTTTTAATTGCTTTGGGATCAGGCGGATTGACGTTAAAACGTCGTCTAAAAACACGCTGAACTGTAACTACAGATTCACTTTCAATAAACTTCACTACGCAAAAAGCTTTTTGCTGTGGCGTCGCCATTGCTAATGCTTTGATATCGACTGATAAAACGTCGTCAAGTTTACCAGTGAAGCGATCCCTTGGCAACCAAATAAAACTATGGAACCTCCTATTTCATTAGAAATCAACTTTTCCCCGCCAAGTTTAAAGATAACGAAGTTACGGATTTTTGAAACTAGGGCATTCTTTTATGAACACCCTGTATATTACGCACTGTATAAAGCAGAAAAAAAGTAAAACGCGTATTCACACTTCCTACCTTACTCAATTGGCCAGTTTTCTGGCAAATCATAGTTTAAGAAAATGTACCTCCAGATCATATTTCGGGCAAAGATGAGATTAGAACAACATCGAATTGAAACAGATGGGGAGCAATATGAGGATTGAAATGTGAAATAATTCGTACGTATTTCAACCAGGGTTGCTAGATTTTCTAAAAGAAGAAAAAATCCCCCCCCAGCAATATTTTTGGTAAATATAAGCTAAGTAGAGAAAGATATGTCATTGCGAAATTTCCCGATTGAAATCTAGACATTTATTGTGACTTTCCTAGTGATAATAAAGTTAATAAGACTTCGGATGCATTATAAAAATTTTCAAGGTAAAAAACAAAAAGTTATTACTGAACCAACCATTATTGACGGTGACATAGTTATATTTGCGGACGATACTGTTCTTCTGTTCTCTGCTGATACATGGGATGAGGCGCGGGAGAAATCAGAAAGAGGCATATCAAAAATTCATGAGTGGCTAAACATGAATCTTCTAACCCTTATTGTCTCAAAAACCTGCTTTATCCCCTTTTCTCTCACGAGTGCTCATACCCCGCAAATGGAGGAGTTACGACAACATCAGACAGGTTGTAAAGATCGTCCATGCAATGTATGCCCTTATATTGAAAGAAAACACACGACCAAATATTTAGGGTTAATTCTCGATGCTCATTTGAAATGGGAAAACCATATATCCAGTCCGGCGTCCAAATTAAGGAAATTGATTTATGTTTTTAACAAGATTAAGATGTACCTACCACTTGAGTTAATGAGGACCTTGTATTGTGCGCTTGCACAATCTGTACTGCTCTATGGCCTCCCGCTGTACGGTAGTGCATACAAGAATGTATCTGGTAGAATTGAAATTCTGCAAAAAGCCCTAATTTGATTAGCTTCTAAATCTCACTATCTTGCTCACCTATCTTTCAGAAATTATGTATCCTACCGTTTGGTCTCCTGTTTAAAATGAGATCAGTTAAACTTTATTTAAAAAATTACCAGCCCATAGTTCCAGAACATGATGTTTTTACCCGTAATTCTCAAACCAGCACTTTATCAATTCCGAGATACCGCACCACATTGGCACAAAACTTCTTTATTTATCAATCGATAAATATTATTAATACATTCTCCAATGAATTACGAACTAAACTACTAAATTACTAAACTATTATGTTCTTCCAATAATAATAGTTATAAATTCAAATTATTAAAGGACTGTTATAATGAACTCAATACAGAACGGAAATAGCATCATTTAGAATATTTATTTATTTATTGTATTCTTATTTTTGTATTTTTTTTTTTCTCTCTTCCTTTCTTTCTTTCTTTTTTCTAATGTATTGCTTAATCTTCTTCAATTCTGTTATTAGTCATATCGATTTCTGCAGGCGGGACTGACTCTTCCCCTACCACGGGCAGTAGCCCATATTGGGGAATAATTTTCCACCTATGCAAGGGTTAAGTCTAACTTAACTACTTAGTAGTAGCAAAATGATTTCTGTTGTATTTAACCCTATCGATGTACTCGTATACTATATAATGTGATAATTTTGTTTATTGGGAAATAAATTACTAAAAAAAAAAAAAATAAAAAATAAAATACATAACGCCTCCTGTAATACACGTACCCAAATAACTTCTGAGTTTGAACGAAATCGGACCGATAGATCATATGAAATCGACGTTATAGGAAATCCACGAGCGCCCATGCGTTTTGTTTTTAATGTGATTTTGGTTGTAACAGCCGAAGTTCCTTATAAATAAGCATGTTACGGCAGATTTTCCCCTGTAGTTACAGTCATAATCATAATTCTTCCTGTGATTACGGCAGTTCTCACAGAAAAAACTAAGATTACAGCTGTACTCACTGGAAAAAGTATGACTATGACTGTAATTATAGGGAAAAAATCTGCAGTAACATGATTATTTATAGGGAGTATCGGCTGTTACGGCCAAAATCATATTAAAAACTTGTGATTACAGTCGTAATCGCAAGAAAAGTTGTGATTACGAATATAATTACAGAAAAACTGTGATTACAAATGTAATAATAATCAATTGAATCGTTTATTTCAGAAACCACCTAAGCGACAAAAATTCAAAAAATGTTGTTTTGGTGGTACTGCTCACTTCAGAGGTGAATACATCGTTTAGTGCAGAAATAACCAATGTTCCATATCACCAATGCTATTTGACAGCCTTGAAAAAATCCGTTTATTTCAAGAGGAACCCAAGCGCCGTCGCTTGGAACAAGTTCACCACACGCTTGAAGGGAAGCGTGTAGTCTACTTGTACGAGTATTTTCCGTTTAATGCCTAGTAAAAACCACTTTTGTTTACTCAAGTGTGTCTCTTACTTAATTTTGATACCAAAACAGATAAAAACTATTCGTTTGACATAATTTAAAAAAAATCACTTTGGATTCATTAATTTTTTGCAGAAACCACCTTAGTGTTTTATCCTTACGTTCATTCTCGTGTCCATTTAGATTACTTTTAGGTAAGATAGCACAAGTTGAAAAGCACTTGAATATATTTTACAACTCAACTCAAAGAAGTAACAAGTTTTATGAAAACGGTATCTATAAACATTTGAACAGTTAGTAATGGAGTTAACGTTAGTTGCCTATCAATATAAAATGAAGATATAACAATTCTCCCCCACTTAATAACGCATGATCCTCTAAGTAGGAGGGTGGCCGACGCATTCTGGTAGAACGCCTGGGAAGTGTCGTGTCTCTTGACAGGCGAGAAGAATCCGCATTAGTATTGGTATTGGACGTTGGTTGTGGAGAAATTGAAAGAACAGCAGTGTTGAATAACTGAGGAGGATCATAAGTAGGATTGGAAGCTTCTAGATCCGTTGAGAGCCCAGTAAGTAAGGGATCTAGCACAAAATCAGTTTTTGCGGGGGGATGTGCAGAGGGTCGTCTTTGTGGTGCGGTCTCTGCTACCTCTGTCTCTGATCTCTGGAGTTGGTTGATGTGCCTTTTGAGTGTCCTCCCACTGTCAAGTTGCACCATGTAATGGAGGAGCCCAAGTTTTCGAATGATTGTACCAAATTTCCACGTGGATGAATTATTTATTAAAATACTAGAACTAACTAGAACGAGTGTTCTTGTTAGGTTCAATGTTAGACTTCGTTTCTTGATATGGGCGCATGGCATCAAGTCTGATTCTAATCTGTCTTCCAAGATTTCAGCCGTGATTTCCCACTGCTCAAGGGAGTAGCTCGATAACGAAGAAGGATTTTCTGAATTGGTACTTATGTATTATACCGATCACACCCAATAAGGAACACTGAAATAGATATTTTATAGAAACGAACATTATATCATGAAAAACAACTCTTTAATTACAGAATTACAAAGATTATCAATTGATAACGGGTTTATATTAATTAAACAATTACAAGTACTCCTTGACATTGCTGCATTCTGGGCATCACAGGAAACCCATTAACAATTGATAATCGTAGTAAGTTTGTAATTGTTTAATTAATATAAACCCGTTATCAATTGATAATCTTTGTAATTCTGTAATTAAAGAGTTGTTTTTCATGATATAATGTTCGTTTCTATAAAATATCTATTTCAGTGTTCCTTATTGGGTGTGGTCGGTATTATACATAAGTACCCTGAATTTTTTGAGAGATTGACAAGAGCTCCATTGCCATTGCTTTCAGGTGCTGTTTTAAGGTTTGAATATTCCTTTCTGCTAGCACATTTGAGGCTGGATGACCTGGAGCGATAAATTTTTGTTTGATGCCATTTGATTCACAACAAGTTTTGAACACTTCTCCCGTAAATATGCTGGCGTTGTCAGATGTCATGGCGATTGGGTAGCCATGCGTAGAAAATATCTTGTTGAGCATATTTATGGTTGTAGCTGATGTAGGAGCATCTTTGCTCACTTCGATTTCCGCCCATCGGGATTTACCGTCTATAAGAACCAGAAAGTGGTGGCCTTGAAAGGGTCCGGCAAAATCGATATGGACTCTATGCCAATTTTCAGCTGGTTTTCAGTGATGTACTGGGACCTTAGTCGGACTTTTTTTCACAACAGCACATGCTCTACAGGCTCGGACTAGCTTTTCAATGTCTTTGTCAATTTTCTTCCAAGTACAATGACGCCTAGCCAACTGTTTCATTTTTGTGATTCCAAGATGAGTTGAGTGAAGATCTGTGAGAACATGTTTCTGCAAGCTTTGTGGAATCACAACACGGTCGTTTTTGAACAGGATGCCATCATTTAAAATATAATAACTTTCAATAGAATCAGAGGCCCTGCTTTATTAATGTCAATTCTTGATCTTTATCCGTTTCCGTCTTAATAGATGCTGGAGTTAATGTTATTGAAGAAATGTTGAAAATATTTTATGAGAAAACTTGATGAATTTCATTGTTGATGATCATGTCAGGTGAAGTAAAATTTTGGTGAATTGGAGCTCTGGAGACTCAATCCACATTCGTATTGTCGCACCCCACGCTTAAATTTAATTTCGTAATCGAATCCAGATAGAAATGTGGCGTAGCGAAGGAGGCGTGCAGATGTCATTTTTGGTAATTTAGATTTATGATGAAAAATGCGCGAAATTGGTTGATTGGCAGTAACTAATGTGAAATGCCTACCAAAAAGATAGTTATAAAAATGATTCACTCCGAAAACGATTGCCAGGGCCTCACGGTCCAATTGCGAATAATTTTGATCTGCATCTGTAAGAGAACGTGAAGCAAATGCTATCGGACGGTTAGTGTCTTTGATACTATGTGATAACACTGCAGCAATTCCAACAGGACTTGCATCGGTAGTTAGGACCACTGGCAAATCTTGATCGAATGGTACGATAACTCTTTCACTAACAATTTCAGTTTTGATTTTTTTTAACGCATTTTCACATTTTGTGGACCAATGAAATGTGTTTTGTTTCTGGAGAAGCTTGCGAAGGGGATATGTTAGCGTTGATAAATTGGGAATCAGCCGAGAGTAGTATGTTACCATACCCAAAAAAGACCGTACCTCTTGAACTGTTTTGGGATGAGGCATGTCGACAATTGCTTTTACTTTGGATGGACACTTCGTAATCTTGTTGTATTTGACTTGGTGGCCTAGATATTCGATTTTCGTTTTAAAAAACGAGCATTTGGATTTGTTCACATGTAAATCAAATTCACTCAGCCTTTTTAAGCAAGCGATCAAATTTTCCTGGCATTCATATTTCGTTCCACCATGGACAATAATATCATCGAAATAAGCTGTTACCTTGTTCAACGCCCCTCAATGATACGATTAAATTCTGCTGGTCCTATCTTGATTCCATAACTAAGTCTATTCATTGTATAAGTTCCCCGGTGTGTTGAAATGGCCTGGATTTTACTACTTTGTTCATCTGTCTTTAGATGAAGGTATGCTTTGAATAAATCTAACTTGCAGAAGTAATTTGAATTTCGCAGGCTATTCAGGACATCTTCAATTTTTTTAATTGGATAATTGACGTTAACAAGGCAATCATTGACGGCGACTTTGTAGTCAATACAAAGTCTCACATTCCCGTCTGATTTAGGAATCACTACTAGTGGTGAACCCCACCACTCGTTGTGCATTTAGTGATGATACCCTCTGCTTCTAACGAATCCAATTCCTGTTCTACCTTTTCGCGAAGGGCGTAAGGAACTAACTTCACGTTCCCGTATATAAACTGGTTTTGTGCCAGGCCGCAGCTGGAGAGTTATACTACAATTTGGAACACAACCTACTTTTTGAATGAAAATGTCCGGAAAAAGTTTTTCGATGTCCAACATGTTATCACCTGGCTGTAACGATTTTGTTTGAATTACGTTTGTTTCATGATGTTTTGAGTTTTCGTGGTCAATATGTTCTAGGTTAATTCGAAGATGCCTTATCCATAATCTTCCTAGAAGAGGGTCATATTTGTTTGGAACTACATACATTTCCTCAGTCGAGTTCCTACCCTTGTATTCCACATTGACTCGTACTTTTCCTAGGGGTACAAAAATGTTTTCCGTATATGATCTAAAGGCTATGTTCGTTGGTTGTAGTTGTTGTTTCAAGTTCAAATTCTTGAATGCATACTCGGGAATCAATGTGTAGCCTGCCCCACTATCTACTTCAAAACGTTGGTTTTGCTTTTCTCTATGATTTGATGTACCCCTAAATATTCATAATTATTGTCATCAACTTCATCTATTTAATTTGTATCATTAGACTTTAATTTCAGTAGGGTTTTTATGCATACTTTGGACACATGCCCATATGTAATACATGAAGTGCATTTGATTTTTTTGGATCTATTCTGCAATCTTTGACTAAATGATTACTTTTTGCGCTTCGTAAACATATATTGTTGATTCCAAGTTTTCGATAATCTAATTTGCCTTTGAATCGTGGTTTGAAATTTTGATTGTAGATTTGGCTTTCGGAATTGGTTTTCTTGAACATTGTTTTATTGATATCTTCCAAAACGTTAATGGAAGGAGATGGAGAATGTGTTTGAGACAATTCAAAACTGTCTACCTTAGATGCTTCAAGTGTAATAGCCTTTGACAAAATATTATTAAAATCGGTGAGGTTTGATTGGATAATTTGTTCTTTTATCCAAGTATCTTTGATGCCTCTGATCAATTGTGCACGGAGAAAGAGATTTGTTGCGGGTATTTCCGTTGGGGGTCACAAGCACATTTAACGGTGAATTGACAATCTATGATATCACGACGCAAGGCTGCTACATTAGGGTGGTTCAAAAAAAAAAAAGTTCTGTGATTTCTGGTCCCCATTGTGTTTTTGCTTCCTCGGTATGTCAGGATGACCCTCCTAAATTTTTAGCAAAAAATATTAATCCTAACCACTTTACCTGGGTCGATTTTTGCCAGTTATCGACCGCTATCGTAAACCAACCTCTAAATTGGTGCCGACGTGATGATTTGAAGGACGGATTTCAATTTTTTTTTTTGTCAATTTATGGGTTTTCGCATGCGCTGAACACGATGAACTTATTTATTTTACGCTCCGTCCACTAGTTATCCGGTAAACTGGCAGATGGCACTGCTTGGAGACAAGTTAAAACCGAAAATTTCACCGAAAATGTTGTCGCCTGGTTAAGAATTGTACTACGAGTAGAAACATGCTATTATGGTCGGATAATATGCTTTGGCATGTTCTGAACATGATCCCGTTTTTTTACTATACTTTTCGACCGATGATTGCTCCGTTTATCGGCCATAAGCCTCAAATTAACTGTAGGGTAATAGACAAATTCACCCTAATTTCACCGGAAATTATGTCGCGTATATAATTTAAGGTCCCGAAATACCTTGTGCCGATAAAATTTGGTATTTTCCAGGATTCTCGGTACAAAGACGTTGGTAATTTGGCAAGGACTTGAACCGGCATTGTACTTATTCGCCAAATACAACGGCAAAATGGAGGAAATAGCTCAAATTTTCCCATTTTTCTGTAAAATTCCTTAGTTTCCATCGGTTTTCCGGGGTCGAATTCATAGTTCTGAATTGTGTGAACTGTGATTGGCTCGTTAAATAAAAAATGATGTAATATAATTGAAAATAATGTAATATAATTTCAGTTAAATATGCATTTAACTTGCTCGAGGGACAATCTGTAATTTGGTCTATAAGCTGAAAGAGAATCCATGATCGTGGAACATAAAACAAAACGTTTTAACGAGAATAACATATAATAAAAATATACAAAAAATAATAAACCACGATAAAATATCGAAACATAAAAAAATAATATTTCAAACAGTCTCCAAAGTTTCAACTATATCCCGTATACGGCAAGTTTTAGGAAAGTTTTTCTTGCGGTGTTGTACAGATATCAATAAGGCTTGATAGCCAGGCTGACTATCATCCAATCACAGTTCAGACAATTCAGAACTACGAATTTGACACCGGAAAACCGATAGAAACTAAGGAATTTTACAGAAAAGGGGAAATTTTTAACTATTTTCTCCATTTTGCCGCTATATTTGGCGAATAAGTACAATGCCGGTTCCTTGCCAAATTATCAACGGCTTTGTACCGAGTATCCTGGAAAATACCCAATTTTATCGGTACAAGGTATTTCGGGACCTTAAATTATCAATGTGACATAATTTCCGGTGAAATTAGGGTGAATTTGTCTATTACCCAACAGTTAATTTGATGTTTATGGCCGATAAACGAAGCAATTTATGGCGGAAAAGTATAGTAAAAAACGGGATCATGTTCAGAACATGCCAAAGCATATTATCCGACCATAATAGCATGTTTCTAGTACAATTCTTAACCAGGCGACAGCATTTTCGGTGAAATTTTCGATTTTTACTTATCTTCAAGCAGTGCCCTCTGCCAGTTTACCGGATAACTAGAGCGTAAAATAAATAATTTCATCGTGTTCAGCGCATGCAAAACCCATAAATTGACCCAAAAAATAGAAATCCGTCCTTCAAATCATCACGTCGGCACCAATTTAGAGGTTGGTTTACGATAGCGGTCGATAACTGGCAAAAACCGACCCATGTAAAGTGGATAGGATTAATATTTTTTGCTAAAAATTTAGGAGGGTCATCCTGACATACCGAGGAAGCAAAAACACAATGGAGACCAGAAATCCCAGAACTTTTTTTTTTTTAACCACCCTACCGCTACATATTCCGTTATTGTTTGACCCTCTTTTTGATAAGTTGACAAGAAATAGTGTTGGGCCACGAGCGGATTCTTTTTTGGTGCCAAATAATCGTCTGAATGTTTCATTAATAGGTCATATTGTAGATCACCAGGAATGTCAGGTGCCACGAGTGTCGCTAGAAGGTTGTAATTTGATGCCCCGACAGAATTCAACAACAGTTGAGCACATTTGGGTTTGTTGTCGAATATCCCCTTCAACTTCAAGTAATTCTCAAATCGTTGACGATAATAACGAAATTGTTCCTTTTTTGAGTCAAATTCTTCGAAAGGAAGGAACATGGGAAACATTAATGGAAGCAACAGGTTGATGACTTGTGTCTCAATGAGACAAACGTTCGATGAGTCGTGTGTTATTGTCATTTATTGCTTCGAGAATTGATTGAAATTGGGCTGCATCCATGTTGAATAGTTGATAATAACCTTAGAGAATGTATTAAAATTGAAGAAAAAAAACTTGAGAAAAAAAGTCCAGTCATGCAGCATGACCCCATGAGCGAATTTTTGACGAAATCTTCGACATTTCAGTCGCTATTGATCGTGTAGATTTTTACAACTAGCGAACGGCGTTATTTCGATTTTTGACTGATTTTTCAACTTTGAAATTTTTGAAAACTTGCTACATATTCTTATAGGAAATTTTACGCTGATTCCGAATATACCACATGTTAGAATGCTGAAAAAAATATTTCGCACAACAAATCGCAAAAAACAGGCTATTTTGAAATTTTTGACTACATTTTTGAAAATTTCAACCCGAAGATGTAATCCGATCATGCTGGCCAACGACCTTGAACTTTCGTTTTGTGTCCTTAACATTTTAAAATTTGTTTGAAGTTTCTAGCACAATTCTACGGACAGTTATCGTCTGGAATGACACATACATACATACATACATATATACATACATACATACATAAAAAAATGCGTTAAACTTCAGAATATGATTCAGAATAGCCTGAAACGGATTTCTGCATAAAATTTTTTCAAAAATTCACATTCTACAAATTTTGAGGCGAGAGCAATAGCTTAATTTTCTTCAAAAATTCGCTAAAAGGAACGATAATATACTGAATGAACTCAACTTATCGACTGGAGAAGAGCAGGAGCGTCTCAGTTCACATCGTCGCCAGCTGTTTTATCCTTACGTTCATTCTTGTGTCCATTTAGATTACTTTTAGGTAAGATAGCACAAGTTGAAAAGCACTTGAATATATTTTACAACTCAACTCAAAGAAGTAACAAGTTTTATGAAAACGGTATCTATAAACATTTGAACAGTTAGTAATGGAGTTAACGTTAGTTGCCTATCAATATAAAATGAAGATATAACAATTGGTGCAAAATTTTCAAAAATTTATAACACAAAAACTTGAAGGAAAAAACAATTTAGCAAAATAGGTAATTCCAATAGCATGTTTTCGATTTGGTAAAAAAATATTTTGAAGGAGACTAGACCTATACTGAAGCTGTAAAACAGTTTTTTTAGTTTTCCAAAAGTTGAAAAAAGCGCACTTAGGTGGTTTCTGAAATAAACAACTCAATTACGCCCAACTCTGCTCGCTAGATCCCAACTGAAGATGTCTCGGAGCGGCAGAACGTTCGAACGGACGGTTACGCCGCCATAAAGTGATGAAGGGCACCTAGCGGTATCACATACCGATGAGCCACTCATAGAGTTAGGTTAAAAAATACATATACATGGTGTCCCATCTGAACGGGCCCATCGGGAAATTACAGCCTTACGGTGCGAGCTATCGAAAAATTGAACTGGACCTTTTTGATAGTATTTCAACTCAGCTTCACGATGCGGAAGTCCGATTTTTATTTTTCCATGTTTTAAGGTCTCAAATCATTGATTGAAACTGACGGTTTCCTCTTGACCCCCCTTTTTTATTGCTTTTTGCGATTTAAGGTTGAATTTGGAACAGAAAATGCCACAATGAAATTTTCTTTTTGGGGCTTCGTTTCTGAGTTATTACACTTTTTGTGGAAGTCCGATTTTTATTTTTCCATGTCTCAAATCATTGATTGAAACTTACGGTTTCCTCTTGACCCCCCTTTTATATTGGTTTTTCCAATTCTGATTGAATTTGGAACAGAAAAGGCCTCCGTGAAATTTTCTTTTTGGGGCTTCGTTTCTGAGTTATTCCACTTTTTGCGAAATACAGAAAATCGCCGATTTCTTTTAGACATTACCAACACTTTCTTACTATTTTTATCTTCAATTTTTGAGATGTTCACCACACTTTTGAAATCAGCATTAAACTATCTATCGTCAGACCCCAGCGTCCATAATCAACAATCACCATCTGGGGGATGACATTACACTTGAACCGCTTACGATTTAAAAAAAGTTTTCCAAACCGTCGTTAAAAAAAAAAAAAAAAAAAAAAAAAAAAAAAAAAAAAAAAAACCCTCAAACTGTTCAGTACTATTACTCATTTATTAGAAGAACATATGAGACGCCGTATTCCGGACTAATGTAGAGTTCTTTAAATAATAAAGATCATAGTGTAGACTGAACAATAAGTATCAAGAAGCTATTGTTTCCTTGACCCTTGAATACAGTTTGCAAGAGAAGGAGCAGAGGCTGCAGAAGGAGCAGGTGACATTTTCGATTTATCACAACGCAACTGACTGGAAGTCTCCTTGTGGTACATTTTTTTAACTGTATTCTGAACAGTGATTCTGTGTGTACTGAACAGTTTGAAGGGTTTTTTTTTTTTTTTTTTTCAAACGACGATTTGGAAAACTTTTTTAAAATCGCAAGCGGTTCAAGTGTAATGTTGTCATCCCCCTGATGGTGATTGTTGATTATGGACGCTGGGGTCTGATGATAGACAGTTTAATGCTGATTTCAAAAGTGTGGTGAACATCTCAAAAATTGAAGATAAAAATAGTAAGAAGGTGTTGGTAATGTCTGAAAGAAATCGGCGATTTTCTGTATTTCGCAAAAAGTGGAATAACTCAGAAACGAAGCCCCAAAAAGAAAATTTCACGGAGGCCTTTTCTGTTCCAAATTCAACCTAGAATCGGAAAAACCAATATAAAAGGGGGGTCAAGAGGAAACCGTAAGTTTCAATCAATGATTTGAGACATGGAAAAATAAAAATCGGACTTCCACAAAAAGTGGAATAACTCAGAAACGAAGCCCCAAAAAGAAAATTTCATTGTGGCATTTTCTATTCCAAATTCAACCTAAAATCGAAAAATGCAATAAAAAAGGGGGGTCAAGAGGTAACCGTCAGTTTCAATCAATGATTTGAGACCCTAAAACATGGAAAAATAAAAATCGGACTTCCGCATCGTGAAGCTGAGTTAAAATACTATAAAAAAGGTCCAGTTCAATTTTTCGATAGCTCGCACCGCATGGCTGTAATTTCCCGATGGGCCCGTTTAGATGGGACACCCTGTATATGTTGGAATACTTGGAGAATCTCTCAACAAACTTCTTAAATTCTGGTATATTGAACATAATAATAAATGCAGCAGAATCACATAATTGTATGCCCATTTTAACCATAATCTTGTAAGGGGGGCAAAATGAAATAGATTCAGTAATTAATAGTAGAATATATTACTATAGTAAAGTTCAAAATTTTTGAGAGTAATACTTAATTTTTCAGGAAAATAATACTGTAATTTAATGTATTACTTTAAGTGTATAATGATTGCTCGCATATCAAATATACAGATTTCATTTGTATGTAACTGATGTTTTACATAGAATGTTGATTTTTAATCAAATCGGGTGATTTGTAAAAGAGGAACCAAAAATGGCGAACGTTCAGCAATAAGGCAACGTCTGTCGGGGGAATGCCAGTGATAGAACTACAAAACAACTTCACACATGACTTCACACAGCCTGTTCACACGTGACTTGTTCACTTCACACAACGCACTACCGTCACGCGGATCGTACAGAGTACGGACTGCGCTCGTCGGGCCGTGCACGGTGAGGTTGCGCACTGCCGCACGGCCGCACGCACGTGTTGGCAGGTTGAGAGCACAAACTGCGCGGTTCATCGTCCCATTTGAGACCACAAGTGGGAAGAGAAGAGGCGGTGGTCGTCCGACAGGAGCTTCTGCGCCGACTCCTTCGCCATTTCCAGGATCTCGTCCTCCGATTCCGGGGACGTGGATTTGGTGAGGCGGCGCAGCTGCCGGAGTTCCGCCTCGTCGAAGTTGATGTACTCCTCCGCGTACTCGTACAGGTGCTTGTAAGCCTTGAGGAGGACGTTCCTCGGGAGATCGCTCCTGCAAATAAAACAAAACAAAAATGTTGGTTAGGTAGCGATTTTTACCCAAAACACACCAGAAGTGTTCAAACTTTGACCTTACCTTTTCTGAGCAATCTGGTTTGAGTAAATAAAAGTTCCATTCATGCAGCATGATCGTATGAGCGAATTTTCGTAAATTATCGTATTGTATAATGTTGAATTGTTTTGAAATTTCAGCTTTTTGAGTGCAAAGAAATTGTTAATTATTAATTTTATGGCAAAAAACGTATTCTAAATAATAATCTCCTATTCAAATAGAGGTTCTGAATTTTTAGCTTTTTTTTGCAGTTTTTATCGATTTTTTAGCAAATTTTGATGAATTTTAAGTACATTTTTCAGCATAATTGTGTACGTACATTTTCGGATGTTCTATTTTATAGTTAATAAACTTTATTTGAGCAATATTCTACCAAAAAATATGAATTGCACAATTTTTAGCCATTTTTGATTAAATTTTTTTAAATTACATTTTTTGAAATGTGACCAATTTAATGTGCTCAAAAACTGTTGTCCAACGAACACATCCTTTCTTTTGAAATGCTTGATTTGACGAAGTTTTTATCTCAATTCTATCGAGAGTTATCGTTTGGAATGAGACATATATATATATATATATATATATATATATATATATATATATATAGTATATATATATATATATATATATATATATATATACATATAAAAAAGCGTTAAAATCCAGGAATCATTTCATAATGCCTCAAAACAGATTTCGATGAAGAAAATTTTTGAAAATTTTTATTTTAAAATTTTTGGAGCCATTGCAATAGCTTTATTTTCTAAGAAAATTCGCTAAAAGTACTCAGTAATGCAGCATAGCTAATAGGGTGTAAAATCAATTATCGACTCTTGTCCTAAATCCCAAAATTGTGTTTATGATTTGTTTATTGGTGTTGAATGAATTGTTTTGCGATTTTGGATGTGATACACGATTGAAAAAGAATTTGGACATCTTACTCTTCAGAGTACAGGTGTGAGCAATGTAGTGAAATCGCTGAAGGCATTTGGTTTGGTCGTCACAATCTGGTCCACCCATTATTATTATTCTTTTATTTATTTATTTATTTTTTATTTTATTTATTTATTTATTTTTTATTTTATTTTATTTTTTTTATTTTTTTTTTGTTTTATTTCTTCTGCAGAAGAGAATGTTCATAGTCTAGAGGCTGGAGCATAATTGAGCTTTGCACGTAGCTAATGTTTCTATTTCAACACTGCTGGGGATGTTAGAATTCTAATATTATTTATTTGAAGGGTATTTATCCAACAAGCTTCTTACCAGGGGATATCCGGCACGTGTAGTGAACAAGAGGATAATCCCTCCTCATGTTGGTTATCGACCAGCAATCCTCAATAAAAGCGAGAAGGTTCAATTAACCACTACATTCTTCTTTGGAATCGAAAGAATGAATAAAGTACTCAAAGATCTCTACCCAATCTTATCCTCCCACCCCACAACACGAAATGTTTTTTCGGAAGCTCCTACACTAACATATCGTCAGATCTCATCACTTGGATACATACTCTCACACAGGCGGTCAGAGAGACCAGAACCAGCTCCAAGCAAAGGGTTGAACCCATGCAAGAAGCGCCGTTGCAAGGTTTGCCCTTTAGTCATTGAGGAGGAAATTTTCGGATCGCCCAACTCATACACTTGCAGAGGGTCAGCAGATTGCCAGACACCAATGTGTGTGTATGAGTTGATTTGTAAAGAGTGTCTTGCGTTTAAACGTAGGGAAGGCCGAAACCCAACTCAACTTGAGGGTTAACAATCATCACGCGTCTGTGGTGAGTGCTAATGAAAACCTGCCTGTAAGCCGACACGCCACAACCCATAACACAACGTTCGATGACTGTTTCAGCATAAAAGTTTCGAAAAAAATGAAACCCCACGAGAACAAGAGACTGCTTCACGAATCAGAAAAAGCACATAGCAACGTTTTTCGGTGCTTAATATCCTCCAGGCCTCAACATAAAACGATGATTCCAAATCCAAAGTTACCGAAATTCCTTGTCAACGTTTTACACAAATTTCCCACAATTATTCAATTTCTTTGTTAGTTTGAAAAAGGCAAAAAGCCGAAATATAAAAATAGTTTTGTGATGTTTTTGCTGTTATCTTTTTTAATTTTGTGATTATAATCAAGCTCTCCTAGAGTCATTTTCAATAAGTGATATACATATATATATATATATATATATGGGTCATTTCACGCGAACGGCCAAACTTTTTTTTTTCGATATTTTTAAAAGTCCTGATTTTCTAGTATACTGTACCCATTGGTAATACAAGCTAGGAGCCAAATTTTCAGACCCCTTCTTCGCCCAGCCTTTTCTCTACAACTGTCCGAAGTTTAGGGGTGTGCGCCAAACACTAACTTTTGTTTTAATTGCTCAACCGTTACTGTGCCCAAAAAAATAAGTAAGGTGGAAAATTCTTATGGTAAATCGTCTGCTCTTTCTGGTAGTCATGTCTAAATTTACAAAAAACTTAAGCTTCCTCATGAAAACTCAAAATAAAAACTTCTTTTTCACATTTCATCAATTTGGCATTTTTTGAAAAAAAATTTTTTGATCTTAACTCATACCTACCAGTATTTAGAATACGAGGTTAGGAGGACGTAATGGGCCGACAAACAGTTTGTCGCCAGTGGTACTTAATGTACGGCCTGTACTCCCAAAAAACGTAAGCTTCCCCATGAAAACTCCACTTTTCATCAATTTCGCATTTTTCGAAAAAAATATTCTGATCTTAAATCATAGCTACTAGTATGTAGAATACGAGGTTAAGAGGACGTAATGGGCCGACAAACGGTTTGTCGCCAGTGGTACTTAATGTACGGCCTGAACTCCCAAAAAACGTAAGCTTTCCCATGAAAACTCCACATTTCATCAATTTCACGTTTTTTGAAAAAAACATTTTTTGATCTTGAATCATACCTACTAGTATGTAGAATACGAGGTTAAGAGGACGTAATGGGCCGACAAACGGTTTGTCGCCAGTGGTACTTAATGTACGGCCTGAACTCCCAAAAAACGTAAGCTTTCCCATGAAAACTCCACATTTCATCAATTTCACGTTTTTCGAGAAAAAAATTTTTTGATCTTGAATCATACCTACTAGTATGTAGAATACGAGGTTAAGAGGACGTAATGGGCCGACAAACGGTTTGTCGGCAGAAGTACTTAATGTACGGCCTGTACTCCCGAAAAACGTAAGCTTCCCCATGAAAACTCAAAATAAAAATTTATTTTTCAAATTTCATCGATTTCGCATCTTTTGAAAAAAAATGTTTTGATCCTAAATCATACCTATCAGTATGTAGAATACGAGGTTAAGAGGACCTAATGGGCCGACATACGGTTTGACGCCAGCGGTACTCAATATACGGCCTGTACTGCCGAAAACGTAAGCTTCCCCATGAAAACTCAAAATAAAAATTTCGTTTTCACATTTCATCAATTTCGCATTTTTTGATCTTAAATCATACCTACTAGTATGTAGAATATGAAGTTAAGAGGACGTAATGGGCCGATAAACGGTTTGTCGCCAGAAGTACTTAATGTACGGCCTGTACTCCCAAAAAACTTAAGCTTCCCCATGAAAACTCAAAATAAAAATTTCGTTTTCACATTTCATAAATTTCGCATTTTTTGATCTTAAATCATACCTACTAGTATGTAGAATACGAAGTTAAGAGGACGTAATGGGCCGACAAACGGTTTGTCGCCAGAAGTACTTAATGTACGGCCTGTACTCCGAAAAAACGTAAGCTTTCCCATGAAAACTCAAAATAAAAATTTATTTTTCACATTTCTTCAATTTCGCATCTTTTGAAAAAAAATGTTTTGATCCTAAATCATACCTATCAGTATGTAGAATACGAGGTTAAGAGGAGTTAATGGGCCGACAAACGGTTTGACGCCAGCGGTACTCAATATACAACCTGTACTGCCAAAAAACGTAAGCTTCCTCACGAAAACTCAAAATAAAAACTTCTTTTTCACATTCATCAATTACGCATTTTTTGAAAAAAAAAATATATATATATATATATATATATATATATATTTGACGCCATCAGTACATAATGTAAGGCCTGCACTGCTTAAATAAAATAAAAATTGAGTTTTCATTATAAAATCCCCAGTTTATCAAATTTGCTTATAACTAACTTCACATTTGACGGCACATCATATAGGTGCAAATTTTATCATGAAAATTCAATTTTTCTTTTATTTTGGTAGTACAGGCCGTACATTAAGTACCGCAGGCGTCAAACCGTTTGCCGGTCCATTACGTCCTCTTAACCTCGTATTCTACATACTGATAGGTATGATTTAAGGTCAAAAAAATTTTATCCAAAAAATGCGAAATTGATGAAATGTGCAAAAGAAGTTTTATTTTGAGTTTTCATGGGGAAGCTTACGTTTTTTGGGAGTACAGGCCGTACATTAAGTACCACTGGCGACAAACTGTTTGTCGGCCCATTACGTCCTCTTAACCTCGTATTCTACATACTAGTAGGTATGATTTAGGATCAAAATATTTTTTTTCAAAAAATGCGAAATTGATGAAATGTGGAGTTTTCATGGGGAAGCTTACGGGTTTGGGAGTTCAGGCCGTAAATTAAGTACCACTGGCGACAAACCGTTTGTCGGCCCATTAAGTCCTCTTAACCTCGTATTCTACATACTGGTAGGTATTATTTAAGATCAAAAAAAAATTTTTCAAAAAATGCCAAATTGATGAAATGTGAAAAGAAGTTTTTATTTTGAGTTTTCATGAGGAAGCTTAAGTTTTTTGTAAATTTAGACATGACTAACAGAAAGAGCAGACGATTTACCATAAGAATTGGCCACCTTACTTATTTTTTTGGGCACAATAACGGTTGAGCAATTAAAACAAAAGTTAGTGTTTGGCGCACACCCCTAAACTTCGGACAGTTGTAGAGAAAAGGCTTGGCGAAGAAGGGGTCTGAAAATTTGGCTCCTAGCTTGTATTACCAATGGGTACAGTATACTAGAAAATCAGGACTTTTAAAAAAATATCGAAGTATAAAGTTTGGCTGTTCGCGTGAAATGACCCATATATAGAATAGTCACTGATAAAGCATCCTCGCGAAACGTCTGACGTAAGTCCATCTTTAATCCTCTCGTTTTATCTCTCAATGAAGAGTATATATATATATATATATATATATATATATATATATATAATATATATATATATATATATTTCCGTTCTTGCGCTAAAAAATCAAGCTTTTCAAATGAAAGGATGAGTGTTCGTTGGCCAACAATTTTTGAGCCAACAAATTGGTCTCAAATTTCAAAAAATGGCTAACAATTGTTAAATTCGTATTTTTATCAGAGTTTTTGCCAAAAGAAGTTTTCAACAATGAACTAGAACATTAAAAAAATTAATGTTTTGATGAAAATTTTACTTAATTTTCATTAATATTTGCTAAAAAATCGATTAATAAACAAAGAGCACCCCAAAAAAAACCCAAAATCTTTTTTGGATAGCAAAATATTATTTAGGACGAGGTCATTTGCCATAAAAATGGTGGTTAACGATTTCTTTGTGCTCGAATTGCTCACATTTAAAACAATGTAACGTAATATAATACGATAATTTACAAAAATTCGCTCAAATCAGCATGACTGGAACATTTTACCAAATTCGATGGTGTACAGAGAACATTCGGGAGGCGAGTCTCAAGACTTGAGAGTCTCAAGACTACAGGGGAAAACTGTAATTTTTTCTCGAAATGAGTTAGTGACGGATTCTTATAGATTTTTGTATGGCGAACACGATAGACACTTCAGAATCGGGGAAAAACGAGTCCGAAGAGCCGAAAGTGGCTGGCGAAAAAAAGTGTACAGGGAAAGAACGGGGCTCTCCAAGCGGTACTGGGGAAAAGCGGGGTAACTTGAGTGCCTCGAGAGTTGAACGTGGACATAAACCACCCAGACTGACGTACCATCGGGATACCTGCAATGGAGCCTGGACCAGCTCTATTGTAATTCCGAATCCTCCAAGGAATTAGAAAAGTATGAAAAAAAAAAAACGATTTTCGAAGACATTACCAAGAACCAAACAGCAGCTCCGTCATAACGAATTTCATTTCCCAAATCGAGCCTACAAGAAATCACTTACGATCACGAGGGAAAAATATGATGATCTACAACAGTTGATGATGCAGTTTTTCTCTGCCAAAACCAGTGCATATTTCAGCAAAATAATCAGACCTAAAAAAAAAAAAAAAAAAAAAGGAAAGAACAGCCTTTGCCCTAGAAGCGTGTATTGCGGCTTTCCCTGCTTCAGAATTTCCGAATAAACAAATTAAAACATTTAGTTTCTAAAAATTTATTTTCAACAACAATAAAGTATTGAATTTTCCTAAGCTCTGAATGTTTTATAAATAAAATTTATGTTTTGGAGCTGAAAATATTGTGTTGAATTTACTTTTTAGACTGAGAATACCATGGAGACAACCCGCAATGCATCAAGATACCCCGGACTTTCGGTGTTAGCTGGCTTCTTGGCCCGAACAGTGAATTCATTGCAGAACTTTCAGTATGCAGTTACATTCAATAGTACATGAACAACATGTTGGTATATTTTTTGAATTTTCAAATTCCATTCGTGAACAATAGTGGCGTTTTTCATACAAATAAATGATCTACTGCACAATTGGGGAAATGACACTTATCCCCCTTCAAGTGGAAGTGGAGTTAGATGTAGGCTCAATTAAGTGGAGGACTTGGATGCTGGAACGGGCCCGTTTCTACCTGAGCAGCCATCAGTGCGTCGCTCGTCCCGCAATTTGCCTCAGTCACGGAAAATTGTTTATACCACCCACAGCGTCCATAGAGCACAGTCCCATCTGTCACTTCCCCAGCTACAACATCAGATAAAATAGGTACGGGGAAAGGCCGGAGAATGTGTTTTCATTGTAGCACTAATTTATCATCTTCCGCGATATTTGGTAGGGAAGCATGGTGTTATTGCAAGAAGGCGACAAAAATTTTGTCTTTCAAAATCAAAATTTCCACTTGACTTTTGCGTTTCAGAGCTTGCTGATCAATTTTGGTCCCGTGACTGTAGGTCTGCTGTCTGTGATAAATCCTTGTCACACCCAAAACCAAACCAGATTTTGAGTCTTGATTTGAAATTTTGAGAATTTTAGTCCAATTTTGATGAAATAATCAGGATTGTGCGGGTTAGCTCCTATATGGTCTACTCTCATTGCCTTCGGATCAATAGTAGCCAGTGCCCATTAGTTAACGTGACTTTCTTATAACATTAAAGACCATCTGTTGGTCCGATTTCGTTCAAACAGGGGGGTAGTTCCAGAAAGAATCAGTTCCAGGAAGAAACAGGTGTATGTTCCAGAAAGATGCCGTAATATTTGGTAAGGAAGTATTGTGCTCTTGCAAGAAGTGTGTTTCAAAATAAAATTTTCCATTACTCGAATGGTCACGAAATGGTGTTAAGCAGGGGCGACGCGGTAAATTGTCGATCATCTTACGGTCAACCATACATACAATTTCGTGGGTCCGAAGCGAGACGTCTGGAAATTTCACACATCACATTATGGACCAGCAAAATGGAGAAACACGCAACATCGGGTTAAAACTGTACGCCAACATTTGGACTTTCATTGAGTTCGTGTGGAGGCAACAATGTGACATAACTGATATATGTATTTGACAAAATGTTGGACGTTATGCCTTCCCCTCCTTACCCCCTCGGATAATTATTTGAAATTTTAAAGTCTCTTTGACCAATCAATTGCAATATTATCATTGCCTGGCTTGAGGGATATTAAGGCTCGGGGCTCTGAACGGGTTCAGACATGGGGACCTCTAAACGATAAGTACCAGCTGGGGCCTATTTCATAAAGCAACAAGTGACAAGTTACAAGCCGATTTTATGCACAAGTTGAACAAAATGAGTGTACAAGCGTTTCATAAAAGTACAAGTGTAAGCTTGAAATGCACTGTGAAAATTATCAAATGTACAGGCGAATTTGGACAAGTTACAAGTATTTCCCCATCATTTTGAACAAGTCACTGTTTTACAGTCGTAAAAAATGGCCGATTTTTAACCTAGATGTAGATGTAGATGTAGAAGAAAACTTTCAGGGCGGGGGTTTTGAGCCCCCAGCACGGACGCCTGTTGGCTTATTGTACTTTCCTGAGTGTTTTTTGTTTAATCAAAGAGACTCAGCCCCCTGATGAGGGGTGGTAGGCTCTTGATTAATTGTTCGCTCGGAATGGAGCTCATCGTGGTTTGGGCCCCAAAGAGCTCAATTCTGCGATGGGTGAGTTCAGGGCACTCGAAGATTATGTGGGATGCCGTTTCGTCAGTCTCCTCACACAGTCTGTACAGGGTTGAGTTTTGTGTGACCCCTATGCGTTGTAGGTGAAATCGTAGGGGAGCAAAACCGGTTAATATTTTTAACCTACGTCCGTTCACCTGTAAACTTGTTATTTTCCAACATTTTGAGTTGACAATTTTTCGGTGTTTAATATTTGGGAATCAACTTCTGCTGAAGAAAACAGACAAGAAAGAAGCATTCAGCGTAGAAGACGCCAAATATTTTTTCGGCCACGAATAAACGGTCATTTCGTGGGTATTTTTGAGTTTAACGAGAGATTCACGATGTCTTCCGGGAACCTTGAAAGATTCAAATGCTGCGTGACCCTGTGCAATTTTTCCCAATCGGGTATTGAGGATCTCCCCATCATTGAAGAACGAACTGAAGTGTGAAAGATCATCTCGAAGTTACAGATGACATTCCTAACCCAGCAACATTAAGACTTGATGAACTGATAAATCATTTCCGCTGAATGAAGGAGAAAAATTCGATTATGCCAGCCATCAGAATAAGTTAAATCAAATACACCTTTTCTCCACTTTTCAGTTTATAATTTGTCTGTCTTCCAATAATTACACCTTGTCATGTACGATAAACATCCTATCGTGTACTTAACACCGTTTTTATATTATGATTCGCTGACAAAACTTCAATTTCGGCATCCTGCTTGACGTTGTTCATTTCGTTTGTCCCCACACGCCATTTTAGCGAATTTTTGAAGAAAATTAAGCTATTGCTCTCGCCTCAAAATTTGTGGAATGTGAATTTTTGAAAAAAATTTATGCAGAAATCCGTTTCAGGCTATTCTGAATCATATTCTGAAGTTTAACGCATTTTTTATGTATGTATGTATGTATGTATGTATGTATGTATGTGTCATTCCAGACGATAACTGTCCGTAGAATTGTGCTAGAAACTTCAAACAAATTTTAAAATGTTAAGGACACAAAACGAAAGTTCAAGTTCGTTGGCCAGCATGATCGGATTACATTTCGGGTTGAAATTTTCAAAAATGTAGTCAAAAATTTCAAAATAGCCTGTTTATTGCGATTTGTTGTGCGAAATAATTTTTTCAGCATACTAACATGTGGTATATTCGGAATCAGCGTAAAATTTCCTATAAGAATATGTATCAAGTTTTCAAAAATTTCAAAGTTGAAAAATCAGTCAAAAATCGGAATAATGCCGTTCGCTAGTTGTAAAAATCGGCAATATTTGCATTAAACATTGTCAAAATTCAGATTGAACTACTCCCCCCCCCCCCCCCCCCCCTACTACCCAATACTAACAATCCCGGTATAACCAATCCTAGAACCATGCTGTTTGAAACGTAGGTAGTAGGTGTTTATGTTAAGGACACAAAACGAAAGTTCAAGTTCGTTGGCCAGCACGATCTTCGGGTTGAAATTTTCAAAAATGTAGTCAAAAATTTCAAAATAGCCTGTTTATTGCGATTTGTTGTGCGAAATAATTTTTTCAGCATACTAACATGTGGTATATTCGGAATCAGCGTAAAATTTCCTATAAGAATATGTATCAAGTTTTCAAAAATTTCAAAGTTGAAAAATCAGTCAAAAATCGGAATAATGCCGTTTAGTTGTAAAAATCGGCAATATTTGCATTAAACATTGTCCAAATTCAGATTGAACTACCCCCTCCCCCCCCCCCCCCCCTACTACCCAATTGTATAACCAATCCTAGAACCATGCTGTTTAAAACGTAGGTAGTAGGTGGTTGTTAAAAAAAAAAAAAAGTAATCACAGCTGATGAGTTTACTCTGTGAAATATTCCGTCCGCCGATTCTCTCGGTCGCTCTCTTTAATGTTTTACGCTCAACTGTTTTAGGCCTTGATGTAGCTTTAATACTGACTGTGGCTTAGAAAATATCAGCCATGGAATTATGAAGACGATCTATTTATGTACATACTAGCACGCAGACCCAAGGCCTCGCTCCGCTCGCCCGTCAGTAACGTTAACCTCAAGGCCACCATCGAAATCTATGAATATTTACCTACATTTGTCTTTAAATCTACAAGATTAGTTTAATAATAATAAAGTATGAGTACCTCCTAATTATTTTTAATAATTTGATTCCATGTTTGTCTATCAAAATCTTAAACTAAAATTTCTCTACACGATCAATAGCGACTGAAATGTCGAAGATTTCTTCAAAAATTCGGTCATGGGGTCATGATGCATAACTGGACTTTTTTCTTTTCTGGTACACTTGTAAACTTAGGTTCTACACGAGTAAGTTTTCTACACTTCTACTCTTTGTTTTCGTGAAACACTTGTTCTAGTTTACCGTGCATTACAAGTATCTGCACTTGTTAACTTGTACACCTGTAACTTGTTGTTTTATGAAATAGGCTCCTGGTTTTAGTGGTTTTTCGACTTTTCCCACCAACACAAATGTTGCACTTTCCTACGTTTTTTTTATTCAGCTGATCCCTCGATGGATCGGGAAGTGCAGAGTTGGAAACTGAGAGAGCGAGTGCGAGAGTGACACACCAGTCATCGTGCGAGGAACCATAGAAATACCCCCATTGAATGCCGGCCAAGACTTTCTTAGTAGCGCTGGCAAAAGGCCCGCGTGAGTCAGCGGCGCACGGAGGGGTCGAACAACTCGTCGGCGCGAAGTGGGCAAAAAAAAAAAAAAATCCCTTTTCCCCCCCCTCAATTTATTATAATTAGAGATGAGTCGATACCAAAATTTATCGATTCCCGATACCGATACCTAAAAAATCGATTCCCGATTCTCGATACCGATACCATCGGCGCATAATAGCTAACTTACCTGTAAAAAATTCCTCTTGAACTAGTAATATATTCAAATTTTTTTGTACCACATATATAACTTATACTTACAAAAAATTGATCCCAATATATTTGCAAATGAGGTAATTTTTAAATAAAAACAAAACATGGATAATAAAACCTTAATTCTCCATCTGTTCCACTTAAGGTTTTTGTTTAAAAAGACCAACATTTTAATTCTGTCTGGGTCCAGACGATTTCTCTTCTGGTCGCAGATGTTTCCGCCGTACTAAAAAGTCTCTCGCTAAAAACAGTAGAAGGAGGCACACACAGATATTTTACAGCTAATTTTCTCAGTCTTGAGTGGGGACTAAAAAACCAGTACGACCCTAACTTTTCAGCTTGTTTTGGATCCAATAGCCGCTCTCCCAAATACTTTTGTATTTGTGCAAATACAAAATTTGATATTTTTTTGTTATCTATCAAGTATCAATTAATAGGCAACTTTTATTGCCTAGGATTGATTTCTTTCTGAATAAAACAAGTTAAGCAGACTGACTTGGTTTTTTAGTTTTTCGTCGGTAACTGTAAGGTATTTCCAAATAAGACTGGCTCTAGGCTTTTATACTTGGAAAACATAGCTTTGTCTAATGCTTCTGTTGTCACAAACAAAATAACACAAGCCTACTTGTAAACAAAGTTATAATTGTAAGTTGTGTTTTGGACAATTCATGTTTCGCAACTGCTAACTTCACACAACGGTTGCACGGTACAACCATCTTCGTTGTTAGATCGTTGCAATAGTACCGTAGTGTAATAAAACGCCCATCACCGGGCGGTATCGGTATCGGCTTTAGGCGATCGATTCTCGATACTGATACCAATGCCTAAGAATCGGTGGTATCGAGAATCGGTATCGGGAATCGACTCATCCCTAATTATAATACATTTTATTCGTAATATTGGCCATCCAAGTTGGGTGTGGCCTTCATCGTTTCCGTACATGAATGTATTGATCATTGAAAAGGTTTATGATTTTGAAAAATTCCATAGCAGAAGAGTACAAGATGATTGTAGCGTAAAACATCAAAATCGCGTCAATTACTTCATACGCAGAATGAAGTAATGTTTTGAGAACAATGAAGTGGTACGGAACCATCCACAGCCTAACTCGCACATTCCCTGACAATTACATCAAAATCGGATGACGACTGTGTAAATCAAGTTCGGTTACAAGGATTACACATTGGCGCATGCGCAGTAGCTATTAATGATACAATCATGATGAAATTGATATCGAATGATCGAATAGTTTTCTTCCAACTATCATCCAAATTTGAGCGAGATCAAACGACTAGGATGTGAGAAAATGATGGTTGGTGGAATTTACGTTTTCGCATCCGCAGAGTAAAGTATTGATTTGGGAACAATGGAACTAATAGCGGGTCATTTAAAGCCTGACTAGCACATTCCCTGGAAATTTCATCGAATTCAGAAAAAAAATTGTGGAAATTAAGCTCGTCACAAAGGTTCCACATTTGCACATGCGCAGCATCTACTAATGACACAATAATGTTGACGTTTACATCGGATGTTCAAATTGTTTTTTCTTAACTATCCACCAAATTTAGGCGAGAACGGTCAACTAGGACGTGAAAAAATAAAGCATGATGGAATTTACGTTTTCGCATCCGCAGAGTAAAGTATTGATTTGGGAACAATGAAATGAATAGGGAACCATCTACCTAACCAGCACACTCTCTGAAAATTTCTCAACTTCGGATAAAAACTGTGAAAATTAGGCTTGTTTCAAGGATTTCACATTTACGCATATGAAAGAGCTACTAATGTTCCATCTCAATCTTGAAATTGATGTGGAATGCTCAAATCGTCTTCTCCCAACTACCCGCCGAATTCGGACGAGGCCGGACGACTAGGGTGCGAGAAATAGATACTTTGTGGATTTCACATTTTGAGCATGCCCAGAGTGAAGTTTTGAGTTGGTAACAATGAATCTAACAATCTAATTATACTGCCTTAGTATTTTGGGGTGATGATTACAAAACTTCAATAGATAATATCAACTTTGATCTCTTTAGGATTAAACAATGGTTTAGCTTAAATAAATTATGTTTGAACGTAGATAAAACATCCATTCTTCGATTTTTGATAGGTAATAAAAACTTTCCTCGGTAGTCAGCAATAAAATTTCACACTGGTTCTTCATGTTTAAGTAGTAATACTAATTGTGTCTGCCCTTCGCTTTCGTTTAGTGACCATTGTAAATACTTAGGTGTTTTTATTGATAGTCATTTAAAATTTAAGAAGCAAATTGATTTTTTAATTTCTAGAATGAGAAAATTATTTTATGTTTTCAAGGAAACTCGTAGTTTTTTGTCGCAAAAACATATAAGAACAATATATTTTGGTTTGGCTTATTCAATTATTAAGTATGGTATTGTTCTTTGGGGAAGTGCAAATAAGTCTGACATTAGAAAGGTGCAGGTGGTGCAAAATCGTTTGCTTAAAATTATATTGAACAAAAATAATAGATACCCAACCTCGCTTCTTTATGAGCAATTTGAAGTAAAAAACATTTCTCAAATGTTCTTGCTCCAGTCTTGTGTTCACGTATACTGCACTGGTGTAAGAAATGAACATATTTCTGTTTCTGACTCCACTCGCAATTTCAATATCTCTCGTATACTCTTCCCAAGGATTAATACAGAGTTCTATACAAGAAATGCATACATTAAAGTATTGAGATTTTTGTTTGACAATGGCATTAATATTTTTCAGTTTAATAGTCTATTATCATTTAAAAGGAAGATAGTTGATTTCTTATAGTGTTGGAGTTTTTTCTGGGTGATTATGTTTCTTTTTTCTAAATATATATTTCTGTATGACCTTCTTTTCAGCATCATTTTAATGTAATTTATTAATTTTTTATTGGCAATTTGTTCACTATTTCTACTTTTTTATCGTTACTTTGACAACGATTCTTTGATATCATTTATTATTGAACTCCACTGAGGAGCACAAGTTTTTCAACTTATTCTTCGGTGGGCAACGGTACATATTTAATTTGTTTATTTATCTAATTTATTATATTTAATTCTTTAATCCATTGCATTTTTTTGTATTTTTGTATTTATTACTTTATATTTATTGTTGCCAATAAAGTGATTTGATTTGGTTTGATTTGATAAATAGGGGGCCGTCTACACCTTAGCGCGTACATTCCCTGAAAATTTCATTAAAATCGGGGGAAAACTGCGGAAATTGTTACAAGAACTAGCGAACACACCTTGCAAGTTAGTGTGCTGTATACCTACTTCGAGTGATGGATCATTTTTTCATGATTTCATATTATATCCAAAACCCTAAAGACGCTGGGAAATCTAAATCGCCTTATAAACAGATATTGTCGTAGGTAGTTACGGAAGAAAAATCCATCCATAGCACTTAAATATACGAAGAAACGTTGGAAAGGTGGTGTGAAGCTTTGGACTAAACAGACTAACAGACTAGCTAACTAAGACTAACTAGCTAAGACTAACAGGCTAACTCTAAGACTGAACCGTTCTCAGTATGAGTAGGCACCTATTGATATTTTCGGTAATGTATGAGATTTTAATGTTGTCATTAGTGTTTAATCTTCCCATCAACAAGCGGAAACAAACTGCTGATAAGATATCCCAGGATTATTTATATCTAAGGATAAATGCATTATTGAACGAATACTTACATTTTACGAGTAGTTATTTAGTCGGCTGATATCTATGTTTTCATTCTCACAATATTAAAATTTGTTAACGACATGTTGAGCAACCCCCCCCCCCCCCCTCCCTCCCTCGTTTTCAAACATTATGAAGTGAAGTTATAATAAGAATTGGACAAATTATTAATCTTACGTAATCAAAAACTAAAATTTTCCATTTTAAACGTTATTTTTGTGATTTTGGAGCTCATTAGATTTAAAGAAGTTCCAATCATGCAAGAAACCATATGATCGAATTTCCGTTGTTGTCGGTATGTTTACAATTTTATGCAATTTTTATCGATTATGTAAGGCATTTTTTTTTAATTTGAGCACTTCATTGTGCTCAAGAAGTGCTGTCTAACAAAATCATCCTTTCTTTTAGTATATATATATGTGTATGGTATGGTTTTTTGGTGAAAGTGCGGATTTTTTATCTCAATCCTAAAAATAATTATCGACTGGAATGACAGAATCGCCTCATAAAAGGAAGGTATATATAGGGAGGTATATTCCAGTATATACATAACTCTCCTTAGGATTGAGATAAAAATTCCGTTCTTGCGCCAAAAAATCAAACTTTCCAAATGAAAGGATGAGTTCGTTGGTCAGCACTTTTTGAGCACGTTAAATTGGTCAAATTTCAAAACTGTGCTAAAAAAAAAAAATCATCAAAAATGGCTAAAAACTGCTAAAAATCGAAAATTTGATATTGTTTAGCAGAATATTGCTCAAATGAAGTTTATCAATATAAAATATAACATTCAAATGTGTTATGTACAAAATTATTCTGAAAAATGTACTTAAATTTAATTAAAATTTTCTAGACAATTGATAACAAATGCTAAAAAAAAGCTTAAAAAACCAAACTATTTTTTTGAATGGCAGATTGTTATCTAAAATACGCTTTTTGCTATAAAATAAATACATTGTTAACTATTAGGAATTGTTCTTTGCACTCAAAAAGCTCAAATTTCGAAACAATTCAACATTATACCATACGATTTACGAAAATTCGCTCATACGATCATGCTGCATGAGTGGAACTTTATCCGTTTTTTTCAGCAAATATTAATGAAATTGATGACATTTTCCAGCATAATTTTGCGCATACAAATTTTGGTGTTCTAGTTAATTTTTGCTGAACCTCTTTTGACTATCTGCTAAAAAATATAAATTTAACGATTTTTATCCTTTTTTGCCAGTTTTTGAAATATTTTTATACGTGAACATATAGAATATGCTTGTTCTATAATAATGGTAGTTAAGTATTAGAAGTTTTTTTTTTTGTGAAAGTGTTTGCATTTTAGAAAAATAATTGACGGAAATTACCTTTCTTTTCTTTTCTTCTGTATTTTGTCAATTTGCTCCCAAAGATGGAGCGTTTGCTCTGCTTCCTCCAGATTTTTAGATGACACGAACTCGTGGAATTTCTTTCGTGCTCGAGGGCTATTGAGAACTTTTGATATGTCTGTGGTCCATCTGGAAGAGACGAAACATTATTTTTTAACAAATTTACGACTCCAGTTGGAACAGTTCACTACAGTAGGTCGCAAAATTTACCCTAGCTTTAATAACAAGAACTTTATGTCTTTCTAAGAAAATTAAAAGTGACAATAGAAGGACTCGCAGTTTTTCCTTTTTCTGCAAGTTATCACAGGAAAAGGTTTATTATTTGTTTATTGAATAGCCCTTCTACACAGAACACTAGTCTATACTACAACATTAACGGAATCTATTAATTTAAAAAAAAAAAGCATTATATTAAATAAAACACCTCACTTCAATAGTCCTTCTGTATTTTTAACACACCGACTGAAAACTAATGATAGATATAAAAATAAATCACCTACCTAAGCTTCACAAGTCCATCAACAGGTGACAAAAGTAGGTACTTTATTTTGTGAAGTGAAAATTCCATTAGAATTATATCAGCTGATACGATCGTCGTAGTGTATAAGGCGTTTTTACTGTTTCACCAATTTCGATTCCCTCTGCAAATGGATGAACGTATAGCTATCCGAGTGGTTTCATGCGATTCTTTGGGATGATATCTATCAATGAAACCCAAAAAAGTACTCTTATTTCGAAAGTCTTCGAGATCTTAATTTTTGAATATTTCAGCCCTCAAATTTTACCCTTTAGTTCGGGGTTGATCGAAATTCATGTCGAATCGAAGTTCCAGGACCAACTAGACCCCATTTTCGATCCAAGTTTCACAAACTTTGGTCCAGTAGTTTCGGAGAAAAGCGTTGGACGGCAGACAGACGGAATTTCTATTTTATTCAACTTTTGTATTCTACGCATCTTGAAACGTAAATTAACAAATTTTGAGGGGGGGGGGGGGTTAATTTGTTTTCTTGGTCGATTACAAATATTACTGTAAATAATAAACCAAAAGCAAGTGGAAATTATCATTTTAGTATTAGGCAGCCTATAACTACATGGAAGAAGGCACCTGTCGACTGAAAATTAATGGTAGGTACCTACTTATTAAACACCAACCTAGGCTTCACTAGTTCTTCTATTATATGTAGGTAATCAACGTTACAATAACTCGATTTCTTGAAAATACAATTCCATTGTAATTATCAAGTCGGTATTCTTAATTTATAAACTGTGTTTTCATTCACTATCATGTTGACGTTCTTTTTTCCTGCCAAAGGTCACAGAAACCGGGTGGTCTCATTCAATTCTTTGAAATATTTATCAATAACAAACAAAAAACACAATTCTTATCTCGAATATATTTGAGGTCCCGATTTTTTCAATTTTCAACCCTTCTATTTACTCTGAAAGTCTTTAGGGTAGATCAAAAGTGATGCCGATGATTCAGGACCAAACTCGTGTTTATATGTGAATTTTGACCCAAGTATCCCAGGTGTTTGTTGACCTTTGATGCATTACAAATGTTTATTGTTGAAAATGCTAAACGAAATGGGGATTATTATTTCGGAGGATTATTTAAACCCTAACCTCCAGCACGAATACCGTTGAGACGAGTTAGGAGTTTTTGTATGTCGTCATAGGTCGTGATGAATGCGAAAGATCGGTGATGTGAGTGGTTGACCTTGTAAGTTCAACAATAGTTTTCGCCTCTTCCGATCAACGGACATCCACCGAAAATTGGGAGCTTTCATCTGTTGGAATTTCTCACTTCTGACCTCAGATTCGGGTTCAGAGCACTTGAAAACCCCCTGCAAGAAATTCTCTGCTCAAAAGACCGTTCAGTTTAGTTGGGTAGAAGGATCACGCGTGACGTAGTAGTGCAATGGAGCAGTGGATTCCCCCCAGGCCCAAACGTCAACGTGCAAATGAATTTCAAGAGCAGTTCTACTGGTAAGGTACCCATCATACAGCACCTCTTTGGAAAGCTCTTGCTCAGATCTTTCTATTGAACAAGTAAAAAATACCCATGAAAATTCCCCATTCCCACTGTACCTTCCTTATTTGAAGCCGCTAACATTATTGATTAACATCAATCGATCAATTAAATCTAGTTCAACATAGTTGGAGACACTGAATTTATATCACTCTTAACATTAAAATGAGTGTTATCTCGTATTCATTTTATATTTATAAATGAAAATAGATTCCATTCTGAAAAATTTGGCATCATCCGCACATCATCCTGAGTAGATTTCCTTCAATGATTTATCGATGTTTCGTGCACTGGTAACGTCACACTGGGCAGGGGAGCAGTGCTTTGATGTCACCAGTGAATGGAACTTAGAAAAATCATAATAAGAAAATTATTCACCGTAGTAGTGTGCGGTTGATGTTAAACTTTTTTAAGATGTAACCTTCTTCCATGTAGGTTTCGCACCCATGGGTAACTCTCATTGTCTACCGTTACTATTTTTGTTTCAGAAAGTAGTTCCCGCAATTAAGTCGTAAAGAATGGAGAGTATATAAGGTACTATAGGTACGCAGTAGTTGGGTAGGTAGGTAGCTACTGTAGCTAGGTAGGAAGATACTGTTGGTAGTGTACTAAGTAATAGGTACGTGATGCTGAAGGTAGAGTTGTAGGTACTTTAGTTAGATAGGTACTGTACGTAGTGTAGTAGGCACTATAGGAAAGTAGGTACCGAAGGTAGGAAGGTAGTGTAGTAGGTACTATAGGTAGGTAAGTACTGAAGGTAGTGAAGTAGGTAGTGTAGGTAGGTAACTACTGTAGGAAGATAGGTAGTGTACTTACACGTTGACGTCCGATGCTCTCTCTCCAGCTTGACATGCACCGCACGGATGTGAAACGCAGTCCATCACCAAATTCCTCCTGCACAAAACCATTAAACCCACATTAATTATCGGTGAAACTCAACTCAGGAACAATAAAACTCATAGGGAACCATCTTGATCCCCACACGAATAACTCTTGTGAGTTTCAGCTAAATATAATGAAATCTAAGAGAGCCAGTATTCTTGTTACCATAATCTAAAGTTTGTATATGAACAGAGCTACTTATAATCCGGCAGCTAAGAAATTCATAGAGGGTCATTTATACGTGTAACCTGAAGAACTTAGAAGTTTAATACGAACCAAACAGTTTAGAGGGCAGTGTACAGTAGCTTATTCTGCGAGTTAGGTAAGAGAACATATGTCTGCGCATGCGAAGAGGCTGCCATAGTTTCGAGACCAATGAAATTCATAGGGACATTCTAGGTTCAAGTCACATAGTATTCGACAATTTAATCGAAATCAGACTGTAAGGTATCATTGTTATACCCACTTCAAGGATTGGTGGTCACAAGGACCACCACTGACCACCACGACTGTCTATAACTGCTCAGGACGTAAAATAGTAGCGGAAAGTTAAATTATGTAAGATTTTTGGAGGACATTTTATTGATGTGATGCAAAGCTTCTAGTGCCTTGGTAGAACAGGGAGCCACTTTTGAAACCATTATTATCTTCATAACCTCTGTGTTTATACTTTAGTAACTATATCCACACCGATGCATATACGTAAGAATTAAATGAGAGTAATATTTAATGTTAATTTCCATTTATTTATTTATTCGAATTCCTATAGGTACTGTTTCGGATAGTATAATTTCAAGTACCCGGAATAGGGCCTATCGTAAACCATGAAGCGAGGAAATGGGATCCTGGAGATACTGTATGGGGTTATCACTTGTTCTGCTACAGTGGGATTCTTGTAGGACGTTATTAGTTCCGCTAGTCGAGAACTGCTACCTTATCTGCACAACACAGAGTAGCTGCAGGAAGGTAGAAGCTTCTTGGGAAGCACTCGATCCTATCTGCGGGGACACGGGCTGAAAAACCGCATTTCGGCGTCATACGTTTGAAACTGTCCAAAGCCACTGTGTGAGTTGAAAATGTTCACAATTTATCTTCGAAAATTATGACTGCTGATGCGATACAATACTATTATTGCCTACACATGCAAACTGAGGGAATTTCGCAAATCTGCAAATTCACACAATCTGGTGTGAATTGGCACAATCTGGCCAATTCGCTCACAATCGGAGGGTCGTCAGATCTCAAGGTGATCGCGATTCAGTCAGTGAGCATGCGCAAGTACACAAGTTGTTGTCAAAGGCAAATTCCGGAATTTTTCTGTCAATTTTGATGGCCTTTTCAAGAACGTGGGTTAATCGATCATAGAAAAGCTCCCTATAAAAGTTTCACCACCGTTTTACTGTTAGTATTACTACACGCCATGCAGTAAAGTTAGTTAAGTGCAATATTGATTCATTCATTTACCAACAAATGCTACGCGAGCTGGTTACTAAAAGTGAGGTAGCTACATTGGCCAACCGACACGATTTTAGGTACGCACCGTTCATACTGTTTCACATATTAATCGAGATTGATCGAAGGTTCCGATTACAAGTCAAGGGATTGATTGTGAGAGAAAAAAATCGGGTCTGGGGCGAAAAAGCGGAATGCAGAACGTGGACCGTCACAACTATGTGACAGGCGAGCAGTTTGGTGGAACACAAATATGAATGTGATAAGAAATATTATCTGTCAGACGTTTCAGAATGCTGACTCGTATCTTATTTGACTAGTAGAAAGCAAAGTAATCTCTCTCCACTACAACGTGGCCGATTCACAGCGACCCTTCTAATCATAAGAACCCAAAATTCTATTTCATGTTTTCTGTTTCGGCCCAGAATTATCTCATCAACGCCTTAAGTTTTTTTGTTTCAGAAGGTTGAGTTGGGAGAATGTAATAAAAAAATTATGTTGACGCCTTTTATGGTAGAAGTGTCGATTAGTTTATCAGTGACCCGCGAACCTGTGAACTTTTGTCGGAGATTATAGTGCACGCCCCCTTCCCCCGTTCATCATTATTCGGCCAACAAGGAATCCGAGCCTCAGTTCCCATCGATGCCCTTCTCAGGACGCCACGTAAACGCCTTTCGCACTTTTTTAAGACGATTCGCCATTTTACTTTAGCCTGCGCTTTCTTTAAAGTGTTTTGGAGGGCCATCACGGAGCATCTACACCTTCTTTTTCCATACATCATATATCAACGAAAGAATAGACGTGAGTATGCGAATATATCTGCGGATTCTCCAGATTCCCCAGAGATGTTGGAATAACTTTGGATACTGACCATGCCACGTTTTCGTTCACAGCTTTGGGAAACCGGTCGGTATACGACATCGCTCATTCCTTGTTCGTCGACGTCTGGAACCTAGAGCTTCATCTTCTGGCTCACCTAGATTACGCCGCATTCCCGGTCCCTGAGTTGGGATTTTCGGACGACTACAGGTGCAGTCTGGACCCCTACGTTACGAATTTTCAGCGTCTCCGCGTTCACCAAGGTCGGATCTTTCCTTTCACCAATTTATAAAAAATCCAAGATTTTAATTCATAGAAGCAAATTGCTTAATTTTCCCTTTTTATAACGGAGCTCCCTAGGTTATTTTGAATTCTGTTAATTTCTTCCAAATATACTTAGTTTTACCTACATACGTGAAAATATACCAGTACTATTTATTTAATCAGTTCACCAGTTCCTGACCTCAACGATTCATTAAAACAAAATTAATTGATATAGGTATGTATATATTTATTTCATTAATTTACACAAACAATTATTATCGGCCAGAAGTAGTGGGGAGACTAAAACAGTTAGCTCATTTTTTCTATTATACCTACATAAACGTAGGTTTAAAGTTAGGATTTTAGAAGAGGCTTGTTTTGATACCTAGAGAAGTTACAAGACAAGTTATTTTATTCTAATTTTATTTATTTATTTTTACAAACAAAAGGCCTAAATACCGTTTAAGCGTTTAATTGTCAGTTGGGTGCATATCTCCTCGTGCTCGTAGTAATGAAGTACCAGCTATTAATTATGATTTTGTAAAATGGGCATGGTTCCATGTATTGAATAGGCACATTGCCTTGTCAATAAAGAGTTTTCACTTTCCTTTCCCATGGGGGGGGGGGGGGGGGGGGGGGTGACGTCACTACATAGCCGACACTTCGACAAATCGTTTATCAGATGAGAGCCTGTCCTTTAAAAAGCCATCTAGACTTGAACATTGTGGGTTAGTACTCATTCCTTCCAAGCGGGCCGATGGGATTACATGATCCCACACTTAAAAAATAAAACTAAAAAATAAAATAAAATAAATCCTTTCTTTTGTCATCATAAGAACCCATATCAATGTGATTTTTGGTAACACAAATACCCGCGGGCCGCCAGGTAGGTCCGGTCTTGAATGTGTTAATCAACTCCACAAGCCTAGCCTACAATGATTTTATTTGAATAAACTCTCTCTCTCTCTCTCTCTCTCTCTCTAAACTCTCTCATTTTGGAATATTATTAAGAAACAAGGTCTGGGAAAGAAGAGTGATAATCAAATACCTGATTCCATAGATTTAAACAAATTAAATGAACATTTTTGTGGAAGCGCATCAAATAACGATCATAGACTTGTAATTGAGTTCTACGAAGCCAAAGCAAATTGTAGACAAAATGTATGCAACATAAATGAAATTGATGTTGACATGGTTCGTAGAAGCTTATTTAGTATAAGTTCTAGTGCAGTGGGTTTTGATGGCATTCCAATTACTTTTCTGAAGATGATTGCAGATATTATTTGTCCAATTTTGAGTCATATTTTTACGTATTCTGTTCAATCAGCTATTTACCCTAACCAATGGAAAAAATCGTTGGTTTTGCCACTAAATAAGATCAGTAACCCGAGTCAATATAATGAATTCAGAGGGATAAATAACTTATGTGTTTTTGGTAAAATGATAGATCGTTGTATATATGAAATTGTAAATAACTTCGTAGAGGGTAACTCAATACTAGACATGAATCAAGCAGGTTTTAGAAGTGGAAATAGCACTGAAACGGCCTTAATTAAAGTGTTAGATGATATCCGCAGTTCAATGGATAAACGAAAAGTTACAGTACTTTGTACGATCGATTTTGCACGTGCTTTTGATACTATAAGTTACGACATACTGCTGGCAGTTCTGAAATCGGTGGGATTTTCATCAACACTAGTGTCCTGGTTCCGATCATTATTGACAGACAGATGGCAAGAAATAAAGACAGCAGATGGAATTGAGTCCGATTGGTGTAGGTTACTTGTCGGGATTCCGCAGGGTTCCGTTCTTTCGGCATTGTTATTTGTACTTTTCATAAATAGGATATCTGATTGTTTTAAGAATTGTAAATACATGTTTATGCTGATGACTTGCAATTGTACATAGAAACGGAAATGGATAGAATTGATGAAGTTATTGCACTGTTGAATGATGATATAAGTAGGCTTAGCAGTTGGTGTGAACAGCATAGTTTGAGAATGAACCCACAAAAATGTAAATTAATGATAGTTGGATATTCACGAATTATGGAACGTTTAGATTATAATAACATACCCCCAGTTCTAATTGATAACGTATCACTTTCCACTGAAATTTGTCTCAAGAATCTAGGTATATTAATAGATTGTAAATTGTCCTGGGAAGACCAAATTACACAAACATGCAACAAAGTTTTTAAAAGCCTATACCAACTTAGACGATTAGCGTATTATCTTCCCCAGGATGTCAAATTAAAGCTGGTACAAGCCATGTTATTCCCAATTCTCGATTACTGTGCTATTGCCTATATAGATTTGACAGGAGAGCAATACACCAAATTACAAGTTGTGCAGAACGCCTGTCTTAGATTTGCCATAAGAATATCGTATTTTGAACATGTAACCCCTCACTATAAACGACTAGGTTGGCTTAAAGTAAAAGAATGGCGAACTTACCGAGTTGGAGTATTGTTATACAAAATCTTGAAAAATAAGACCCCAGAGTATTTGTATAACAATTTTAGTTATATGTCAGATGTACATAATGTTAATACTAGGACAGCAATTAAAATGTTGCAAGTACCACTTCACAGGACCGAAATATTTGCACAATCTTTTAGGATAAAAGCGATCCAAATGCACAACAAGTACTTCAATTTATTTGTCTTGTCTAAATTTAGGAAGAAGTTGAAATTTCTTTTATTACAGAACTATGATTAATCATAATTATATAACCATGATTTGTATTAAGGATCATACAACTGTTCAATTAATATGACCGAGTTACGAGTATATTAACTTTTTTCTAAAGTATGGCATAAATGAACGTTTGTTTAGCCTAGAGAAACCACTGTATTTTCCATTTCACAATTATGTAGAAACTTGCTCTATTGATTTTTATCATCTTAATTTACTTGACTGATTTAATTTTTGATTATAATTTGTATACTTTCTATCCTGTAAAAAAGGTAGAGAGGACCACAAGGTCCTATTTTTATACAGGTAAATAAACATATTCAATCAATCAATCAATCTCTCTCACCTCTCACTCTCTCTCTCTCAAAATATAAATTTTACAATGTAAAACTAAGGTTACCGAACCACGGGTATTCCTCATTCAAGTTTTTCGTAGAGCCACGTTCGCGGTGCAGCGAATGGTTGCAGACCGCACGAGAGAAAGAAACTTTCGGTAGTAATCAATGGCTATCGAAAGGTTTCGAGAAGCGCTTGCGGTTTTCAAGATGGTCAGCTTGAAATTAAAGATAAGTTGGCCAGAGCGGAGTGGGAGCCGGTTGCGGCTATCATAATTTCACAGTTGGTTTTGGCGCGATTCTGTTATTCCTGCCTGCGAATGAGCCGTCTTCGCTCTGAGCTCGTTCAAAAGCCACGATTGCACGAAGGGAACGCTAAATCTGACTCCATGTATTTACTAAAAAATACATCACCTGTTTTCGGATCCCCCCCCCCCCCCTCCAAATACCCTTTTCGGAACAAATCTCGTTCTCCGTTACATCCTGGAAGGTACCCCATCAGTGGGTAAACAAATAACTCAGTTTTTGGATGTACCGGAGAACGGGATTTGTTCCAAAAACGCAGTTGGGGAGGGGGGGAATCCGAAAACAGGTTATGTATTCTTTAGTATATGAATTTAATGAATCATCTTAAGTAATACCTTTTTGATTTTTCATAATTCTCCGTCGTCTTCACTTTGGAAACTTGCGCAATGCATCTAGTTCTTATCAATATCAAGTGGGCCTTGCCTTCAGACATCAAGTATTTCAAATTTCCTGTTTTAGCAAATTTTAGTAGATAATTAAAGCTATTGCAATAGCTCAGAAAATTTTATGATCAAAATTTTTGAAAAATAACTTAATTGATCCGTTTTGAGGCGTTCTGAAACGATTCCGAAGTTTGCGCTTTTTCATATATATGTGTATATATATATATATATATAAACTAGTTCTTGATCGATTTAGTTAGTCAAAGACTAACTCACCGTCTCGTTGTGAAATGATGAGTGAAGTGTTTTATAAATTTGTTTCATGAATATATCTGCTGCTCATCTTCCATCTGTCGATCGACATCCATATCCAAGGTACGTGCATGAATGTCATTAGCTCTCATTATTTGTGCCAATGAAATATACCTATGTACCTACTGGATTGTACACGGATTATTGTAAATAATGTTGGGTAAGTACACTATCAGTTTTATGAACACTGGTATAGTAACGTGGTGTGTAGATGACCGTGCTGAAGAGTTGAATACACCGTCACGGAGATGTCACTTATACATATTTATACATTCTCGTAGCAAATTCATATTGGGTATAATGGAGGGGGTGCAGCTAGTAAATCGTGATCTTTTCGTATTCTCACTGAAATCATATACGAACTAGACGTAGAGACAGACGTCCCAGTAATGGATACATTACTTACCAAGATGATTTTATTGGGGTCTTTTATACCGGCACTCGGTTTTAATGAGTTCTGAAACGGTTTTGTGAGTAATTGTTCTTCTCACTGTTGAAGGTTGTCGGCATCACAAGGCCATTGAGATTTGCAGTATTCCCGTCCATGCCGTTTCCACAGCAAATTCGCCCAACCTGGCCCCTGGTGGTAGGTGATAAGTAAAAGGTGATATCATTAGGTTACCTTCCGTGCACATTGCTGAAGGGAAAAACGTCATACGTATTCGTTTTGAGGGGCCAACCGGTAATTGCTTGGCTCCGAAAGCTGTTCGGAATGTTGAATCAAGATTGTAGTCGACTGTGTGATTTCGAATTTCAGAGCTGTGCGCTGTTAGGACATGAATATGTATGTAGAGGAACGAAGCGGTTCCTCGGATTGTCTTAGTTCACATGACTCGCCTGGGAGGTAATCTTGATTGAAGGCGGAGATATTTTCAACGGCACCTATTCATGACTGACTAATGAGAGACGGGTGTTTGTTATTCGGGGTAGCGCGGCCCCGTCCGCGGAAGTCCTATGGAACAATGCGACGCGACTCTTCACACGTCACTCGAGTTTAGATTTCTCCCAAGGTGATGCAGGTAAAGGTGCTTCTTCATCCACAAGACTTACGCTAGAGGCCATAATACAGGTAGGGTCAAGCGTGATATTTGTGAAAAGAGGGTATTTGTGAACTAGTGATCTTAACACCACCCCATTTTAACCATCATCCAGGCGCATCGACGTTAATCAACCATCCGAGACTCAGAAGTTCTGGGATGACTTGTAATCTCTAGTTACAATACATGACACGAAATGGCAGTTAGTCACCTCTCAGATCAACAGCCCGCGCATGCCAATCATCATCAAAACTTGGAAGGTCCTAACTGCCGGCTATTTTAGTGTTTTTTTTTTTTTTTTCCCAGACGCCTCACAGTGATTCAAACGCTTGGTTTTCACCTGATTTTACGCACGTTAGTGGAATTTAAAAAAAAAAAAAAAAAAAAAAAAACATGATTCGAGAAACTCGGCCCCCTGGATTCCCCGGTCGCTTTCCGCTTTGAGCCTTCGGCTAAAATGCTAAAACATGGAACATGCTTTCTTCCCGCGAATTCGTAAATGTAAATACATTTAAAACTACGACATAAATGTTTTACTAATCGAAATTAGAACAGAGTACCTAGGTACGTAATTTTCTGTTATGGTGCGCGTCTACAACTACTATAACCAAGATTAACTTCTCAACCGAATGACAACAAAACAAGTGGCATAATTTACTATATCAATTTAAAACATAAATAAATATAAAACTACGATATGAATAGAAGAACAATTACGAAAGAAATGCATGATAAATCGAGAGCTTTCCAACGAGTGGATAACGATTTTCGTCTGGTGAAAACTGAAGAAGTTTCATTTCCCCAGCAACGGCTTGGTTGTACGTGAAAATCAAAAGAAAATTAAAATGTATAAAGAAACGCTTGCATACGAGTCTGCAAAACATTGGGACATTTTATGTCTTTAGTTCCAGACTCGTATGCAAGCTCTAAGAGCCACTCAGCTGATCCGGACCCCGGGCATCGTCAAGTAAATGTCCTAAAGAGGCTACATACGAAATTACAGCTTCCTAGAGTGTAAAGCATAGAAATTAGCTTTAAGAGACCATCTGATCCGGACCCTGGGAATCGTTAAGTAAATATCCTAAAGAGGCTACATACGAAATTACAGCTTCCTAGAGTGTAAAGCATAGAAATTAGCTTTAAGAGCCACTCATCTGATCCGGACCCCGGGCATCGTCAAGTAAATGTCCTAAAGAGACTACATACGAAATTACAGATTCCTAGAGTGTAAAACATAGAAATTAGCTTTAAGAGCCACTCATCTGATCTGGATCCTGGGCGTGGTCAAGTAAATGTCCTGAAGAGGCTACATACGAAATTACAGCTTCCTATAGTGTATAGTATAGAAATTACCAATTAAAATGATTTAACCACCGCTTCACAAATAAAATCGTTCTCGCAATATTCGGATCACCTGCTATGAATCACATCATCGAAACACCAGCTCAATGAAATCATCAGAAATTAACAAGCGGTTGCAATCATGTTCACAATATCAATTATTGAAAATGATCACCTGTGTGTAAACAATTATTCATATAACCATGCTCATAACTCAGCTTTTGGCCACGCACTTCGCAGTAGTTAACATAATATGGTTGGATAAATCGAGAGCTTTCGAACGAATGGTCAACAAATTTTGTGGGATGAAAAACGACGAAGTATCATTTCCCTAGCAACGACTCGGTTGTAAGCGGAAATCATCAGAATATTTGGTAACAAATTTGGTAACGGTTTTCGAGTTATGTGCCAGAGAAAAGACATAAAATGTCAAAAATTTCGTAAACATCCGCGTAACGTTTTTCGCTAGTCGATCCAAGGCTAAAGCATGTCCCATACTAAAAAAAATTCACCTCCCATCTTCGAATTTAAAAGAATGGAGAGAAGAAGAGCCCTTCCTAAAACTTGTCATATTTGAACATTATGATCCCAGGTTCATGCAGAGAAATCTGTTGAGTGCGAGGAGTTGCGGTTTTATTTATTTACTTATTTTTTATGCCACACATTTTTGAGAAAAATATTCATCTGTGAATATTCCCTATGAAAAGCAGAACTCATGGATCTTGACGGCCCTCCGGGCATGCGTAGACGATGAATCTTCTAAACATTAATTTGTGAATCTTAATTAAGGTATTGCTCAAATTTTGATCATAGATGAAAATTGAACATCACATTGTTCTGCATCAATTTCAATAGGCAAATGCAAATGGGCGATTGAGAAATCCTCTCATCAAGCACTACGATTTTGATCGGATTTCATGTAATCTCTAGAGATAATGTGGATTAGGCCCTATGGTAAGGTGGATTCTTCCCATGCAGGAATTAGCGCTCACAGATATATCTAATCATACATGATGTATGTAATGTCATATTATTTTGCCAAATAGATAGCATCCGCTATGCGTACTCATGCACATTTGTTAAATCATTACCTCCGATAGTTTTCGTTAGATTCTGACGAAATTTTCGAAAATAACGCAAGTTTGGCCTTATAGAAATCGCCAATCAAGAATAAGGTGGAACGAGTAGTAAAGTAGGTACATAGGTATAGAGAACGGAGGTCTGCCTGTCCGATGACATCATGTGATGCATCCGTGCATATACCCACTTTGAATAGCAAACAGGAAAGAATCGGATGTGGCACTTATCTTCTTCGTATCCGTAACATGAATGTATGAGTGAATGTGCGTGTATCTTTTTCCGAGGTCACAGAAATGATTTGAATAATTTCTATCATAAAACCATTCAATCCCAGAAAATGTCATGGAAATCGGATAACAGCAGCAGAAGACCTGCTTGTTACAAGGATATGAGTTTTGCGCATGCGCAGTAGCTGCCAATGATACGATCAGGATGAAACTCATATGGGGTAATCAAATCGTCATTTCTCGACCAACCTCAGAATTTGAGCGAGATTAGACAACGAAAAAATGACTCTTGATGGATTTTACGTTTGTGAATCGGCAGAGTAAAATCGGGTTTTCGAATGATGAAATTTAGAGAGGACTATTCTCAGCCTGGCCTGCACATTCCCAACAAATTCTTATCGATATCGAGTGAAAACTCTAATGGTAATGTACGAGTACAGGGATTTCACATTCGCTTAGCATTCGCATTAGCTAATAATGATACGGTCGTCTTGAAAGATATGGAATGTCATCTTCATTCCACGACTCCAAATTTGAACGAGATCAGACGATTAGAACGTGAGAAACTGATTATGGCTTTTCTTTTTGCGCATGCGCGGAGTGACGGATTGGTTTGTGAGTTATGAAACTGCTAGGGGATCATCTACAGCCTAATCCCCTAATTCCCTGAAAACTTCTTCAAAATCGGATAAAAACTGGAAATTAATCTTGTCAGTTGCGGTCACACCACAGACAGACAGATACGAAACCAAAGTTCTACAGAACGGTATACTGGTATAATATATAAATGGTATAAAACGTAAAATGCAAGTTGAAATTTTGATGTTGGAGGAAAAAGTTTTTACATCTATCTCTATCAAAACGATAATTTGTATTTCCTTTTTTACCTTTATTCAGCAATTTCGTCCTCGTCTATAGAATTTTCGTTTTGCTTTTTTTACAGAATGTTTTATTTGAAATTTCTTTTGTTAGGTAGAATGTGTATTTATTGTGTCATTTAAGATCTTATTCCCTTATCTTCAATTAAGTTATGCATATTTGTGTAATGATACCACTCGTCATATTTTCTGTTTTGGTTTTTGGAACTCCTGATCTCCAGACAATTTTTATAAATTTTGGAGATCAGTAACTGCCAAACTTTAACTAAGATGTGTTCTTTTTGTATCCATGGATCGAAGTATCAAATACATCCTTATCTTTTTTGTGTATATCTACTTACATTCTTGTATTAATAAATGGCATTAATAAATTTTTTAATAAATCTTCCGAAAGTGAAAACAATACTTCCGCTACTTATTGGTACGTTGGCTCGGTTACGAAATTGAAACTTGCAGTTACTTGACTAGGTAGGAATTTTTGAGTCGAAAAACAACTGTGCACAAAGCAAAAATATAAGAGGAAGTGAGGAAGTATTAGTAGGCTTATTCTGATGTTCGAGTTAGTTTCCGTTTCCTGGCCGACAAAGGGATACAAAATTCGCTTATCTCTCTTATCCTGTCGTCTGATAACCGCGACACCTCACCCATACCTCTTCCGCAGATAAGCTATCTAACCACATTCCTTGAGTAGCAGTGACATATTTAAGAGTATTGACACCTTTCCACGTCACCTGCAGGAGTAATTTTGTGTCAGGAGTATTTAGTGATTTGTGTAAAAAGCAATCTAGGTACCCCCCCTTATCAACTACTTTTGACATTTTCATTTCTATACCTCGGTACATGGGTAAATTTCGAGCCACATTTCGGGGAGGGGTTGTGAAAAATCGTCACGAACTGACTTACCCATGAAGTTATAAATAGAACCTACAAAAGACGCCTGCCAAATCGGGTGTGGCAGATAGCTTCCTCGTATTATGAATGTATAGACCATTGAAATGTTTTAAATGATCTTAAAAAAAATCATAGTGGAAAAAAGTGAATCAAGATGTTGCGTAAAACGACAAAATCGGTAAATCAGGAAAAGAAGAAAATGATGCTTGAAGTAAGGGGGTGTGACCATCTACAACCTAACCCGCACGTTCCCTGAAAATTTCATCAAAACCAGATGAAAACTGTGGAAATTCAGCTTGTTACAAAGATTACACGTTCGCGCATGTCATATAGAATTAGTTTATTTGCCTTATAATTGTTAGCTGATAATTTCGTTGCACTCAAGTACTCAAATTTCAAAACAAGTAGAGAAAGAGATTATCGACCCACAATATGTCTGTTGTCAAATTATCAGGATAAGGGTCAAAAACGAATAAAAGTCCACATCGCCGAGCTTTCGGTTTATATAAAACCATCTTCAGGGCTCAAGGATCTTTCACGGTGTCGAAATATAGGACACACGGTCATGGATTTAGAAGTCAATTGTCATATAACAAAAACAAGAAATGGTTGTAGCTGAGGCTGACAAGGGTTGGCACATGCACAGGACTCAAAAAACTAGAGGCTAAAATTGTAAAAACTTTGAAAAAACACACAGCACTGCACTGCTGGCAAGCATACAGAACTGCGTGTTCAATATTTCAGATCGATTGGATATCGGGGGACCCAGTGATTGACATCTCACCAAGAAGTTTTAGTGTGGCATTTAAAAGTGTTTTACGGGCTTGATACATTTGAATTTTGAAGCAAAGTACCTTTTCAGTAAAGTATAGTGGCGGGAAAAGGTTTCAAGCGGGTTTTTGAAAAATCTGGAGAAGGTTAACCACCCGAACCTCGTGTTGTAATTTCTTTGTTGCTAGTTCTTATGATTTTGCTAAGGAGCTAAGCGTTTTATTCTGCTTCACCATGCCCTCCACATTCTCAAATTCGAATGTTTCCATGGTTTTTCTAAATAATTTTTTTGTGTTGCTTGCATTAATGGTATCATTTTATAGAAATAATCAATGATAAAATGATAAAATGCAAATGTCAATTACTAGTCCCCAAAATGATGCTCCCCTCAGTGACTGACAGTGCTGTCAATATGGATCTCTATTCGTTCTTGTCTATCGTTCTTTATTTTGCTTCCGAGACTGCAAGGCAGCGGAAGCTTTGTTTTTACTTTCGAAATGAAAAAAAATTTTTTGCTCCAAAATCAAAATTTCCACTGGCATTTTGCGTTTCAGAGCCTCCTGAACAAATTTGGTTCCGTGTCTGTCTGTCTGTATGTCTGTCTGTCTGTCCGTCCACATTTCCTTGTAACAGCCATAACTTCCACAATTTTGATCCGATTGTAACCAAATTTTCAGGAATCGTGCGGGTTAAGCTCTAGATGGTCCCCTATCAACTTCATCATGATCGAATGAACGGTAGCTTCTGCGCAGGCGCTAATGTGAATTCCTTGTGACGGTCATAACTCGGTCAATGTTGAACGGATTTTCAGGGATGATGTGGGTAAGGTCCCTTGAAGTCCCATAAGAAAATCATCATAATTGAATTAGTGGTACGCTCTGCGCATGCGTGAACGAAATATTCTTGTTACGGTCCTTGCAACAGCCGTAATTTCCACAATTTTGATGCGATTTTCTTCAAATTTTTAGGGATCGTGCGGGTATAGCTTTACATGGTCCCCTATCAGTTCCGTCATGATCGAATCAACGGTAGCCTCTGCGCAGGCGCAAACAAAATTTTCTTGTTAATTTTTCCTTATTAATTTCATTTATTATATGTACCATTCAGCTTCCAATTTCCCTCCTTATTAATTCCCTGATGCCAGAACCGGTCGTTTCTAGTTTTCTGGAATTTAATGGTGACGTACTGTGAAGGTCACGAGGAAGCACATGTGCCATTTCCTTGGCAGTGTATTTTATATTTATATAAATACATAACAACTCACAAGCTGCTAGTTTACCATTAGAATCGTACTGTGCCTATGGGATTTAGAAAACATTGTACTATTTTTTTATGAAACATCCGGTGATATTTTCAACTTTGTCATTATGAATAGGTACTCATATTAATTTTATATTTAGATTAATAAAACTAAGTTCAAATGCTCAATTTATTTGTAAGATGTTGAAATAAAATGTTTTGTTGATACAAGGAATCATTTATTGCAGATGAACTGCTATGTCAATCATAGGGTGTCAATCACAGGTACAACAAAAAATGTGGCTGTCAACTACAGGGTCAAAAAATTGATTTCGAAAAAACGAATTCATGATGTTTTTTGGCTTGAATTAGTGATTTTTTTCAATACCAAGCAGTTTGAGGACATCCTGATGCAGCAACAGATAAAAGCTTGAATATGAAAGTGTACGTGATCTCAAATCATTACGAAAAACCATTGAATATCTACTTATATAAAAGTTTGACAGTTTATAGAAATGAATACTGAAACTATAAAATAGAATGTAGTCCTTGACTGTTGCCCCTCCATGAGAAATGACTTAGCTACGCCACTGGTGCCGATGGTCTCAAATTTCTTAAAATGGAATCAATGTTCAATTTAAAAATATAAAATGAAGACGTGGATAGCGCTCCTTGTTTAGTTTATGTATTTCTGAAGCTGGGTAGGTCTTATCCCAGAACAACCTGTATGTGTTGTCCAACAGACGATCTGCCACATTACATATCGAACATGATGGTCACATAGCGAATGAAGGATATATAGAGAATAATTCTGAATTGAGACAAGCCCTGACGAATTTGTCCTCTCAAGATTTATCTCCTCCCTTCGCGATAAAGTTCTTGGATGACATTAAAACGGGCGTAGCGTCCCCATTGCGGCTTACGACCCCACTTTCGTCTCAGCCCAAGTCGTAAATGAACCGCTTTGTTTATCAAACATCGTCATAAACAGTCCCAGGATTATGCGTTATTACTTCTCTCCTCCACGGCGGGATACCGCGTTGATAAAAACTGTAAATTTATGCAGATGGAATCCACTTCCAATCTAACTAGAGATCGAGAACGATAATCATAGCACGTAGAGCTATTGCAATAGCTCCAAACTTGAAATTAATACAAAGTTTCTTCGTCGAAATCCGTTTTGAGGCATACTGAAACAATTTCTGGAGCTTGACGATTTTTCATACGTGTGAATGTATGTATATTTATGTCACTATTAATGTGCGAAATCACTTTATATATAAAATAACTAGTTAGTATATAAAATAAATATACACATATAACCAGACCACCAAACCATACACATCATTCTGACCCCACATCATTTATGCCCAACTAATCTGAATTTTTACTAAGGGATTGACTACTTGATGTTATGTATTTTTGAGATGCGAGCTTGAGAGCATCCAAAACACCAAACTATACTCATAATAACCTATTCTAAAAGGAGCGATCAATCATGCATAACACTAACTAGTTATTTTATACATTAACTGAATAACTCACTCTAACGGTAACATATATACAAATGTATCATTCCAGACGATAACTCTATATAGGACTTCGTAGGGCAACACAACAAACTGGTCACAATTCAAAAAAAGTACTGTATGTATCACTAACAATAACAACGAACTGCTAATATGTATATCTTTTATTTTTTATTAAGGTTTAAGCCGCATCTCAACCAGAAGGGTAAATAATTAGCGGGTCAAATTACGGTCATTGAACAAGGTGTCTAAAGGGACACTGGAAGTGGCACGATTCTAAGGGGAGCCATGTTGTCATCCTTGACTAAAAAGGAGCGCCATCATGGACCCCACTGGCAACTCGGAGGGGGAAAAAAATGAGGGGTACAGTGATGACCACTGTTAAGCCCCCAAATGGATTAAAAAAAAAAAAAAAAACCAAAAATAACATAATGCAACTAAGACTAGATGTAAGATAGAGAAATAACTATATACACGCTGTTATATACAATCAGCAAAGTGAAAGAAAACTACGTCTAGATGTATATAAATATATCACAGATAAGATATCACAGTTCGTACTCGTAGTAGAGCTCAGCGGCTCTCACACGAACTGCTAATAATAATATTAATAATTAAATTTGTATATTTTAGCAGAATATTAGTCAAAACACGTTTATCAACTATGAACTAGAACTTTAGAGAATTTATACACTAGATTCAGCTGAAAAAGTAGTCATACAGCATGGCTAATAGAGCGAATTTTCAAAGAATAGTTGTGGATAAAATTTATTTGGGCACTTAAATTCTAATCATTGAGGCCAACCATATCCTGAATGAAACTGAGGTGACAGCCGTAAGACGAGATCGCAAAGAAAATTTTAGGACAAGTAGCCGAACTCAAAAACAACAAAATTTTTGTCAATGGTGTGCATTTTTCACCCAAAAATCGATTTTTCTCACTTATTTATGAATCTTGGAGATCTGGGAGTGATCGAAATCGACTCAGCGCTGAAAAATACTTCGAGTGTGATACCCCACAAGACCTATTGTCAAATTGTCAAAAAAAACGATTTTTTTTTTCAGCACTTCTGGGCCACTAAATTGTAAATTTGAGCCTGAAGTTTTGGAGTGATTGGGCTGGCCAACAAACTTAACTTGCCTTTCCCAAGCTGGATTTTTCTGCATTGGAACGAATTTTCTACATTGTAATTTAAAGGAGTTGTCGCCTGGAAATAAGTTCTATAAATATACAATACCCTAATACATATACATTGCCTTAAAATTTAGGGTTGTTCTTTGAAGTATTAAACGGATTCGTAGGGGGTCCCCGATCCTTCCCCCCCTCACACATTTAAAAATTTGAAGCTTTCTAAATAGCTCATCATTTCTTTTAAAATTCGATAAAATGGACTTAATTTCATTTTGGTACTTAATTGCTACATAAAAGCTATAAAATATTCCAGACGTGTAGCCTGATCGTACGAGCGAATTTTTGAAAAATAGATATCGTATTATATTTGTGAATTGTTTTAAAATTCGAGTACCTTGTATGCAAAAAAAAAAAGTCAACTATTTATTAAATGACAAATAAATCGTTCGAAATAATAATCTGCTATTCAAACAAAGATTTTGGTTTTTGGTTATTTTTTGCAGTTTTTATTGATTTTTTTATCGCACATATTAGTTTATGAAATTTAAATACAGTTTTCAGCTCAAAGAAATGTCAAAATTACATAACAAAATATTAAAATTTTTATTTTTAGTGGAATTTTAGTTAGAAGAAATTTAACAACTATGAACTTTTTTGAATCGCAGAATATTATCTAGAACGAGTTTTTTGCCAAAAAATTGGTAGTTCACTTTTTCTTTGCTCTCAATGCGCTCAAATTTCAAAACGATCAAACCCCCCCCCCCCCCCCCCTCGGACCGATTCCAACAGGCCGTCCCTCTAATATGCGAAGCCTTGCCTATGATACCTTGCTTCAGCAGGACGTTCTAAAAACTAAATGTAAATGAACCTGAGTCTACATTGAGCTGAATCGTATCAAAATCAAACGAGAAAAAAAATACCCTTTTATTTCGTATAGTTTCGAAGGATGAGTCCATTGGCTAACAATTTTTGAGTACACTAAATTGGTCAAATTTCGAAAAATATACTTAAAAAATCACTAAAAAGGGCTAAAAACGGCCAAAAATTGTTCAATTCATCATTTTTAGCAGAGTTTCAGTCAAAATAAAATTATCAACGCTCAACTTAGACATTAAAAAATTTTTGCACAAAATTATGCTGAAAAATGTACTAAAATTTCATTAATTTTTGCTGAAAAATCTATAGAAACTGCAAAAAACCTAAAAATCCAAGATGTTATTTGAGTCACCGAATTTTGATTAGTATTTTTTTTCTCCATAAAACTGATTTTTAACTACCTATTTATTCCTACTGAAATTGTTCAAATTTCAAAACAATTTAACATATTATAACACGATAGGTGGTTTAAGAAAATTTGCTCATACGATCATGCTGCATGGCTGTTTTAAAAGTGTGTTTGGTTTTTGTGCTTTGTATCGGATGTTAAGCAAGAAAATGCGTGAAAGCATCACCAAGGAAAACAAAATCATGTGGACGGTAGTTGAAAACTTGAAGTGAAAGTAAACACTTCTGTAACAACAGCGTTTAGTAACAATCAGATATTTGTGGAGAGAGAAATCGACAAATTTTAATTACCCGTCACGTTTAATGATAATGGTTTAGTTGATAGGTACTAGGTAGTAGGTACATCATGGGTTATGCTTAACTCACTTTGAGGCACGTTCATCCTCTGAGGTTGATGGTAGATCTGATGGTTGATCTGAGATGTGCTGGACTTCTAAATACTTAAAGGTTTGGTCAGACGTCAGACACTTTTGCGAAGTAGGTAGAAATAATCGGAATCGCCGGAGGAAAATAGGGACTTGATCGGGGAATATTGAGCGAGTCTTTCCTTATTGCGGGGTTCAGTTTCTTCTGAATGTTGACTCGCACAAGCAGGAGATCAATATATAAGTTGGTAGGTATAAACTGCCGCTTGTCCTTTCCTGTGAATCGAATTCAACGCTCGTGACTCGAACCGTTGGTACCTCTTCAAACTCACTTTAAGACATTCCAAGTCGTTTTACAATAATGGAATAGCAAGGTGCACGACCATCAGTCAACTGTTTGAAAAACGTCTGTCAAGTGGACGTGACGCATACCTCGGATCAAAGAGGGATGTTGTCTACGTATATTTATAATATAACGAGTTAACAATTAATTGTGATTCATCAGCACAATTGGAATCGAAAACGGATGAAAACTGTATGAGTTAAACTTGTAACCAAAATTTAACTCGTTCGCATGCGCAGAGGCTACTTCTACTTTGGGGATAATGATTATTGCAGGGGATCATGTAGACCCCCACATTTCTCGTACATTTCACTCAAATCGGACAAAAACGTGGAAGTTGTGCATACTAAATAACTTTTGAATTCGCATGCCATGAAGGCTGCATTTAGTCCGATAGCGATAAATTCATAGGGACCATCTCGACCCCCATCCTACATGTAGAGGATTTCACAGGACGAAAATGGCCGACAATCGCCGAACTTTTCGCACCCATCCTAGAATAAGGGTACAACTCAAAAATTGTCATTTTCGGCAAATCGCATTTAAAGTTTTCCTTTCACACCATTGGCTACCCGTTTTTCGGAACACGATGAACATAATTTATCTTGGCGAAACTTGTTTCCTACATTATTGCCACCCCATGGTGAGTAAATCTTTTTTTTGCCAGTGGGAAGGGAGTGGGGGGAACGGGTTTCTTGATTTTTTAAAGAATTTTTGAGTTGTTCAAACTCAAACACTGAAATCTCACCAGTCAGGATCCAAAATGTTCAGAAAAGGAAGACACAAGTTGAAATTATGTCGACATTGTCCACACAAAAAGGAAACAACTCAAAACGAGACACAGACTGCGTGAACTCAACTGAGTTGTGTCTTTCTTCCTAGGACGTGAATTGGTTACTCCCTCCATAGAAGAAAGACACACGCACTCTCTAGCGGAATTAGAGTGCCCTACATTTATCTCCACCTTCTACAGACAAACTAGACCGTTTCTACTTCTCAAAACCACAACTAACTCAAAAATCGCGATTTTTGAGTTGTACCCTTATTCTAGGACGGGTGCGTTTTGTAGGGTGCACTTTAGTGCTGCCCCATTTTCAAAACGGGATTTTTCCATTTCAAACCATCGTTTTCTAATGTCAAAAATACGATTTAGAATCTTTAGACTCCTTCCTTCTTTATCGTTGACATTTTTACATCCTAAAAACGATTTACAGTAATTAATTTAGGTTTAAAAAGGTTGAGAGGCTGCACTAAAGTTTTTGCCTAGTCATCCGTTCAGTATATGTCTGCAAATCCTTGTAACAACCTCAACTTCCACATTTTTCATTCAATTTGGATGCAATTTTCAGGGAATGTGCAGGCTAGTGTGTAGGTGGTCCTCCATCGATTGCATTGCTCCCAATTCAATACTTCACTCTGCGCATGCAAAAACGTAAATTCTACCAAGCATCATTTTCCCACGCCCCATTCGCACGATCTCGCTCGAATTAGGGGTGTAGTTGGCAGAAGACAATCTGAGCATGCCTTACCAATTTCAAAATGATCGTAACATCAGTAGCTCCTGCGCATGCGTAAATGTGAAATCCTTATAAAAAGCTTAATTTTTACAGTTTTTATTGGATTTTGTTGAAATTTTCAGGGATTGTGCGGGTTAGGAATTAGATAGTTCCCTATCAGTTTCATTGTTGCCAAATTGATACTTCATCCTGCACATGTGCAAACGTAAATTCCATTATGCTCCACTTTTTCACACCTTAGTCGTTTGATTTCGCTCAAATTTGGATGATAATTGAGGGAAGATGATTTGATCCCATATAAATTTCAAATTATTGGATCATTAATAGCTACTGCGCATGCGCCAATATGAAATCATTGTAACGACCTTAATTTCCAGTTTTCATCCGATTTTGTGTAAATTGTCAGCGAATGTTCGGGTTAGGCTGTAGATGGTCCCGTACCAATCTCATTGTTCTCAAATAATTACTTCTTTCCTCATGCGTAAACGTAAATTACATCGAGTATCATTTTTTTGTTTTTTAATTGACCAATTATGACGTTTCACGCTACATCTTGATTTACTCTTTTCCACTATGGAATTAACTTTTCAATGATCTATAAACTCAAGCTACAAAAACGAGGAAGCAATGTGCCACACTTAACTTGGCAGACATTTTTTATTTTTGATACCACACTATACAGATCATTAAAATCTATATGTCCTATTAATCTATACTTTACTACAAGGATTGGTTTGAATATTTTGCTTCCTCACTACCGAAGGTAGGGAAGCTTTGTGTTCGTGATTGAAGTCGAAAAAATTTGTGTCCTCCAAAATCAAAATTTCCTCTAGCATTTTGCGTTTCAGAGCTTGCTGATCAATTTCGGTTCCGTGTCTGTCTGTCTGTGGTAAATCCTTGTCACACCCAAAACTATACCAAGTTTCAGTCCGATTCCAATGAAATTTTCAGGGGTTGTGCGGGTTAGCTCCTGGACGGTCCCCTATAATTTTTAATGCCGTAGAATCAACAGTAGCCTATGCTCATGAGCAAACGTGCATTTCTCATAACGTCGATTTCTCATCATTTGTTGGTCCGATTTCGTTCAAGCTCGGTGGGGAATGGGGTATATGTTCTAAAAAAATATTCTATGAATTATATTGCGCATGCGCGAAACTAATATCGGTTGACACAGACAAAACTCCGAGACTGATGGAACGATTTTAATGAAATTTTCAGGGATTGTGCGGGATAGCTTCTAGACGGTCCCCTATAACTTCTATTGCAGTCAAAAAAATAGTAGTCTATGCGCATGCGCAAACGTTAATTTATTATTACGTCGATTTCTTATCATCTATTGGCCCGATGTCGTTAAAACTGGGGGAGTAGATGAGTATATCTTCCAGGAAAATTCCCTATGAATTATATCAGGATTGATGGAGTAATAACAATAGCGCATGCTCAAAACTAAAATTGATCGAGACAGACAAAACTCTGAGACTAATAGACCGTTATTCATGAGATTTTCTAGGATTGTGCGGTTTGGTTCTTAGAAGTTCCCCTATAAATTTCATTGCCGTTGGATTAATGGCAGTTTGTGCGCATCCGCAAACGTTAATTTCTTATGACGACGACTTATCAATCATTTCGACTTGTACTTTGTTCTTCAACTAATTCTATACATCCATGTTACAATATGTGAGGAAGCTATACTGCCCACCCAACTTGGCAGACGTTTTTTTCTTGTTTGGGATGCGAACTTGCGAGCATCCAAACCTCCATGACACACGGTTATTCCTCCAGACTCTCCTGAGATCAAACAAGGTCGAGTCGAACAGTCATTACCCGACTAATTGCTTGACGGGAACGAGTCCAATAACTCCCATAATTACTACTTATTACTGTATTATTGCAACTAAACTCTTCAACTTTCGATCAGTGAGTGAACTTGAGTCATCAGTCAATCATCTGTTATAGGTAGTTTCTGGTTGTTACAGCCGATTAGATTGTGAAGGGCAGGACTAAAGTTTTTAAATAAGCAAAAACTTTAGTGCTGCCCCCCAATTTTTTAAAACCCTAATTAATAAATCGTAAATCGTTTTAAGGACGTTTCAAATTTCAACGATGCAAGAGAGGAGAGTCTAGCGATTCAAAATAGTGTTTTTGAAATTGGAAAGCGATGGTTTGAAGAGGAGAAATTTCGTTATGAAAATAGGGTACTACCATCTTGTCCGTCCAAATGAGACGTATTTGAGTTCAACCTGGAAGTAATTCCTTATTTATGTGGTCCCCAAGTTATGTGCATGTTACCGGTTTTTTTAGGACGTCCCTCAGAAGATAGGTCATTCAGACAAGGCTTTTTATTTAAGAGGGACGACCTGTTGGAATTGATCCAGAGGGATGGTGGACAACCCAAGGATCAGAAAAAAAATGACCAGATCCAAATCCGTTTCAGAACATTCTAAGACCGAATCCGTGAAAAAAAAAACTATACTTGTGACTCTTGTGATTATTCTCTTAATTCTATTCCTACACCCTTCTTTACATTCTTACATTCCTTGATGGGGAATTTTCATGTTTTTTTTTTTTTTTTTTTTTTTTTTTTTTTGCTCAATTAAAAGATTTGAGCGAGAGCTTTTCAAAAAGGTGCTATGTGATGGGTATCTGACCAGTAATCGGCTCTTGAAATTCATTTGCACGATGACGTCACGGCCCCCGCCCGCCTGGGGGAACCCTCTGCTCTGCTGCACTACTCCGTGACGCGTGATATTCCAACCCGTTTGTTGGCCAAACTAAACGGCGTATTGAGCTGAAAAATCGGTACTACATGGTTTCCATTTGCGCTGAATACGAAGCTAATGTCAAAAGTGTAAAATCCTAAAACATGAAGTTCACCAATCTCTTAATTCTTTCTTACACCCTCAAAAATTAGTAGCAGGGGTTTGATTTGAGCATTTCGGATCTACGAGATAATTTTGGTTCCTAATGATAGGTAGTGCACCTAATCAAGGACACCCCCCTCCCTCTTCGAATACAGAAAGGTAGCAATACGTAATGAATTTTTCCCGCATAATTTTCGAAATTTAAGCAGTTTATTGTGCTCAAAAAGTGCTGTCTTTTCTTTAGGAATGCTTGCTTTTTGGTGAAAGAACGGACAATCCAAAAAAGTTGTTTTTATTACGTTCCGTACTTGACCTGAAGGGTCAGGGGAAAGTATTGCTATCGGCCCTTGGAACTCTGCCAGGGTGGCGGTTTTGGTCTTGACATCATCTGAACTGAAATCTGAACGTTCCATGCATTCTAAACGTATTGATGAATGTATGAAAGTATGTATGGGTGAATCCATCAATGTATGGATTGATGTAGGTATGGATCCATATAGGTGTATTACTCGTGTACAATTTTAGTGACGTTTTGATGCAAAATGACAAAGTAAAGTTTTGGTATTGAAGTTCTCTATTGATGAGGAAAGCAACCAATGAAAATCAGCTTTTTAGATACATAGATAAATTTTTGTGGGATGAAATGAATGAAACACGGGTAAAATGTGGTTCTAATCCTAGTTTTGGAATTCAGTTTTCTAAATTTATCAAGCGATTAGAATGAAATTTACTAATTTTTCAAAGCACACACATTATCTTTACCTATTACCCTTCATTCTCAGACTAATATCATAAAGGCGGTTTTGGGATGAAAACGGGCGTAAATAGACGATATAGAATGCGACAAAACGAATTTCACTGATGAATATTTTCGGAAATTTCATTTCAAAAATTTTGCTGTAAGTAGGTATGGTATGTCGCGTGAGACCGAGCACCAGTTTTTTCCCAGATCGATTGCATTGCCGTTCCATCACATTTTGTTACAGTAATTTGTTGACAGTGAAAATTGTACTCTATTTGAAATGTCGGTCGACGCTATTACGTGGCTTGAGGGTGAAACTTGAGCGTGACCATATCAATTACATATTAGCAAATTTTCTTTGGAAATCATATCGCAATCCGTCCTCTCGACTAAAATCAAGCATCTCAAAAGGAAGATCATAAAGGGTAGCACTTTTTGGGCTCCAAAGTGTTTTCCTATTTCAAAATGTACCCAGAAGCGCTATAAATGACAAAACACTGCTAAAATCACAACAATCAGTGTTTTAGTGCAGGATTTTATTTGGAAAAAGTTGGTTTACCACAAAATAGAATGTTAATGATTCCCGTGCTCAAAAATGTGCCATTGTACAAAATTGAACTAAAAAAATCGCAAACGAAGCGAAAAATTAGCTTAATCCCAAAAATTAATTTATTCTAGAATATGATCAAGAATAGATAGGATTGATGTTGTTTGCCGAGAATTTTAGTATTAAAGGTAATTTTTGGGCACAAGTAGTGCTCAAATTTCTGGAAAAAGTCAATTCAAATCTTTTAAAATTTGCTCAGTTTTCAGAATTATTTTAAGATATCTAAGAAATGGGTAAAATTATACGTAAAGTCATCTTGTGGAAGTTTAGAGATGTGTTTCTAGGTATTTTGGGGAGTTATAATTTGTAAGGAAACGTTGGATGATAAAATGCAAGCTAATATTTTATTCTATTTTTTAATTATGTAATTGTTTCGATAAATGAAGTACCCACCTCAGTATTTATAGGAGATGGGGGTTAGGGGGTGAGTCTGGAGACGTGAGCATTGTAGAAGACGAGGGCTGCTGTGGCTGTGGTGGTGACACTTCACAGAGGAGACACAAATTTTTCGCACTCGCGACTCGCGCTCGACTCGTGTGATCGCGTTCGGGGCGCTCGAGTCACTCAGCGCGATCGCGACCAGCAGACGGAGTGACGGAGGGGGCTCTGTCGGCGGGTTCCGCCGGGGGGCGGCGCTTGGCGGGCGGGTGGGGGCGGCTACGCCGTATTAGCGGAGGTCGTTGAGTCTAGAGGGGGCGGCCGGGGGCGGTTTTGTGACGGGTGTGATTGAGGGGGAGGGCTGCCACAGCTCCGGTGCCCTCGATCTGACGAAGAGGCTGGAGCAAGCTGGGGACGGGAAAGACGACAGTCCGAGGGTTAGTCTAAGGGCCGGTTTACCAATTATCTACATTAACTGCAGGATAGCTTATTTATTTATTTACTAAACGGGCGATGCCCAATTACAATATTATTAACAAAATGAATTAGTCCCTTGATGAGGAAACAAAATCGGTGTTTCAGAAGAAAAGAAAAAAAGCAATAAAGGTATATGTATGTATATATAAGGTAAAAATCACAAACAATCACTTCTTGTAGCTGAGATGAGTGGACAGAGATTTCAGGCCGGACGGTGAATGGTGCGTAATATTTTTGAGCGGAAGGTTCGAGATGGCTGATCATGGAACAAGTCTAAAGCTGGATTTCGTTGAAATACATGGTTGGCCTGACGAGGGGTTCTATTGAGAGGCTATTCATACAGGTAATTAGTTGTGGAGAATTAAATATGAAAAATGGGTTGGTTACGGGAATAAAAAGCTGGAATATGTAGGCTGATTTCGGAAATGAGTTCAGGACAGTCAATCCGGTTGTTCAACAAATTGAAAAGGAACAACATGTCAGATACAATGCTACACTCTTCAAAGCTGGTGAGTCCGCAGCGATCGGCTAGGGTTCTGGAGCTATATTCTTCTTATGGTATGCGCAATTTGTAACTCAGGTATCTCACGAACTTCCGCTGAACTCGATCTAGCCGCTCCTTGTAAGTTTGATAATATGGTGACCATACGATTGAGCAATACTCCATTATTGGCCTAACTATCATTTAGTACAGTGATACACGAGATATATAGATATACTGGGTATAGCGCTATACTCCAGATAAAGAATGTGAGTCGTTTATCAATGCCAAATTTTACGAGCCAAAATTTTAACCTCCTAGGGCGAACAAGTGAGAAGTTACTCAGTTGATAATTTCAATCGCCTCTTAATGCCCCAGAGAGTTTCCTCATCAAATTGCAACTTGCTAGGATAAACAAGAGAGAATGTAGCTCACTCCGCTGATCAGGAAAGAGCTCAATTTCAATCGTGACATTGTCCTACAGAGTCCCCCTATCAAATTTCATCTCCCTAGGGTGAACAGGAGAGAAACACAGCTGATCAGGAAAGTTCACCGAGGAAATGCATTACTCACCGCTAAAATCATTAAATATTAATGATTTTCATGAATTTTAAACTTCCTATGGTGAATATTAGAGCATTTAGCTGCACTAAGCTGAAAAGGAAAGGAGCCATAATTTCATTCGTCTCTTGTTATCCCAGAAGGTTCTCCTATCACATTTTTACTTCATAAGGTGAACGGGAGAAAATTTAAGTGACTCAGCTGATCAGGATAGAGGCCTTTGTTTCATTCGTCTCCAAATGTCCCAGAGAGCTAGATTCTTATCAAATTTCAACTTCCCACTCACCTGATCTGGAAATAGCCCTTCGTTTCAACCGTCTCTGGGACATTAAGGGACGAATGAAATGATGGGCTCATTCAAGATCAGCTGAGTGAGCTAAATTCCCTCCCAGAGAGTTTCCCTATCAAATTTCAACTTCCTAGGGTGAACAGGAGGGAATTTAGCTCACTCAGCTGATCTTGAATGAGCCCATCATTTCATTCATCCCTTAATGTCCCAGAGAGTTTCCCTATCAAATTTCAACTTCCTAGGGTGAACAGGAGGGAATTTAGCTCACTCAGCTGATCTTGAATGAGCCCATCATTTCATTCGTCCCTTAATGTCCCAGAGAGTTTCACTATCAAATTTCAATTTTCTAGGATGTACAGGTGAGAAACACAGGTGAATAGGAAAGATCAGCTACCACTGTAGCGCACACCTACAACTTTTTTCCAAAGTATTTGTAGCGAATTTATGCCGAAATATATTAACCACCGCCGCCATAAATAAATAATATATTTTTCATGAAATGACTATATGTTTTTGACCTTGGTTTCTACAGCTACAGAACGCTGTTGTTTATTTCTATCACGGTGTCAGTGTTCGCGAATTGTGGAAAGAAGGCTAGTTAAATTTACCTCACGTTTTGTAGTGGCCTTCGTTTGCCGAAATTTTAGATACCGAAATCTATTTATAAACTATTCAAAATGTTTTGGAGATTGCGGGTCATTAAAAAAGTTGATACTCGTAGTTTCGTTTAATGCACTTTCGTTCTTTCACATCGCACTCTCAATCCTCTCTCAACATCGACAATAAAACAATCAAAATAAAAATGGAAACATAATGATCACAAAATATACGAGAATTGTTTAATTCGTTTGTAATGTTTGATGAGCGGTAACTCTGCATTCGTTCGGAATATCAAAAACAGTACTGAATCATTTCAAAAGGAAATTTAATAATCTTCAAGTTAGGGTGGAGGGACCAGTGATTGACAGGGACCCAGTGTTTGACATATCAACAGAAGTTTTAATAATAAGGCATTTAAAAGTGTTTTACGGGCTTGATCCATTTGAATTTCGAGGCAAAATACTTTCTCAGTAAAAATCTCAGTAAGTTTCAGGCGGGTTTTTGCGAAATCTGGAGAAGGTCACCCAACAGAACCTCGTGTTGTAATTTTTTTGGTGCTGATTTTTGTGATTTTGATGAGGTGGTGAGCGTTTTATTCTGCTTCACCATGCCCTCCAAATTTTCAAATTCGATTGTTTCCATGGTTTTTCTCAATCAGTTTTTTGTGTAGCTTGTATTTATGCTATCATTTTTTGGAAATAATCGAGGATAACATGTGAAAATGCAAATGTCAATTACTAGTCCCGAACTGATGCTCCCCTCAGTGATTGACAGTGCTGTCAATATGGATCTCTATTCGATCTTGTCATTCGTTCTTTATTTTTCATTTTTCACAATCACAGCGATACGGGGTGGCCTCAACATCGGAAAAATGAAACTGAAATTATGTAAATGAAAATTATCATTGGAAAGCGCTGCATAATATTAAGGAAAGGTTTATTATCTCTGTGTTGGATAGCCCGGCAACGCAGTACGTATAATTATGAAAAGAAGTATGTTATACTAGTAAATTAAGTACCTATCTAAATATATTTGGGACCTTTCCTGTTATCCGACCACCTCCAACGCTGCCTCCAGATGGTATACCACCCAACTATGCACATCATTCTGATCTGTATGACCAACTAATCCGAATTTTTACGAAGGGATTGACTACTTATACTATACGCACCATTCTGACCACAGTACTACCATATCCGCAATACTATACGCATCATTCTGATTTCGTTGGCGGTCGTATACTATATCTAGAGGCAGCGCTGGAGGTGCTGGCGGTCGGATAACAGGAAAGGTCCTATATCTGCATAGGTGCAGACGCCTACCGAAGAGAAATTAATTAAATTAAATTACACACTACACTTTCCTAGTAAGTATTTAACACGAGCTGACCCACTTGCTGGAAATTAATTGAAGCGTAGAAGTGCAAAAGGGTAAGGACGGCACGATACTCCAAAGTATCTATACTTCTTTTGATAAGATTTTTTCCCAAAAGTATCGATACTTCGATATACTATATCGGCTCAAAATATCGAAACCACCGATATTAGACTACACCGATACAACCTACCAATATTTTTAAAAAACCTACATAAAACATTTTTTATGGAAAAACGTCTGTCAAGTTGGGTGTGGCACATAGCTTCCTCGTTTACGTATCATGAATGTACAGATCATTGAAAAGTTTCAAATGATCTTGGAAAATTCCATAGCGGAAAAGAGTAAATTAAGAAGTAGCGCGAAACGTCATAATTCGTCAATTAAGAAAAAAAAATCATACTAAATCTGATTTGCATTTACGTATGCGGAGAATGAACTGTTGAGTTGAGAGCAATGAAATAGGTACGGACCATCTACAACCTAACCCGCACATTTACTGAAAATTTCATTTCAATCGGATGAAAACTGTGGAAATTAAGGTTTCTACAAGGATTTCACACTGGCGCATTCACAGTAGCTATTAATGATACAATCACATTGAAATTGATAGGTATGGGATGATCAAATCGCCATCCCCCAACTTTCATCCAAATTTGAGCGAGATCGGACGACTGGGGCTTGAGGAAATTATGCTTAGTGGAATTTACGTTTACGCATGCGTAGAGTGAAGTATTGATTCGGCAACAATAAAACTAATATGACCATCTACAACCTAACCTGCGCATTCCCTGACAGTGTAATCAAAATCGGATGAACACTGTGGAAAATAGGTAAGCTTGTTACAAGGATATAACATTGGCTCATGCGCAGTAGATATTAATATAAAATCATGTTGAAATTAAAATTGGATGATCAAATAGTCATCCCTCAACTATCATCCAAATTTGATCGAGATCGGACAAATAGGGCGTGAGATAATGATGCTTGATATAATTTACATTTGCGCATGCGCAGAGTGAGGTATTGAGTCAAGAATGATGAAACTGATAGGGGACCGTCTAGCCCCTAGCCCGCACGTTTCCTGAAAATGTCATCCAAATCGGATGAAAACTGTGGAAAATAAGCTTGTTAGAAGGATTTGCGGACACATAACAGACACACACAGACAGACAGGCAAGGAACCAAAGTTGTTCGGAATGGTCTAAAACTTCAAATGTGAGTGGAAATTTTGACTTTGGAGACCAAAAATTTTTTTTCTCCCGAAAGTGAAAACTATGTTCCGCTACCTTTAGGTAGACTATGAAGTAAAACCAAAAATAAAATATTACAGCCGAGACTAGATGTAAAATAGGCTAATAACTATGTGCATGCTACTATGTAAAATCAGCAAAGTGAAATAAAACGGGTTTAGTTCCGTATGTGTCCCCACCTTCAAACCAATGTAAATCTGTCATTACCTGTATATCACATATCAGCTATATGGCTCCACCCTGTATATCACATATCAGATATCATCATATCGCAGTAGAGCTCTGCGGCTTTCAGAGACAACAACAGGGATTGGACCTTGTCTGGTCCGGAAAAAACGTCAACCCACTGAGGGGGCCGATGCTGGACTCGGAGGTCCACAAGGGCTGGGCAGTCATCCAGAAAGTGGCGGATATCACCCCCACACACAACATCTCGAGCTTCTGCACTAAGCAGGTGTCTGTGAGTAAGACGGGTATGGCCAGTGTCAACCCGGTTGACCACTATTCGATCCCTCCTTGGAAGCTAGGTTACAAAAGGGCCCACGCAGGCCAATTACCTCTCCCCGCCATTGCTCATGCCAGATAGAATTGGCTTTATGCTGCATGTAGGAGATTTGATCCTCAATGTGTATAGACAACATATCGATGGAGTTATCACCAGTGAGTCTTCTTGCAGGGGCATCATAACGCTCATTGCCATGAATGCCCTCATGGCTCGGTAGGTACCCACATAAAAGTTATGGTTGAGCCCAATGCTGTGGCTCGGTGTAGGCGATACAAGTAGGCTTTGTATAAGGGGATCATCAGAATATGTGTTCCTAATCGCCTCGATGGTACTTGGTGAATCGCTACAGATCACGTAATTCCCAATTACCAATAACTGACAGTGTTGAACAGCCAGTGTCGCTGCCCACAGCTCTGCTGTGATCACTGACGCCACTGGTGGTAGGCGTCTAGTGACTTGGAAGTTGGGGCTCCATAAAGCAAGGCCAACACCATCGGGTGTCTTTGAGTGAATAGATGAGTGCTGGCTCTGTTATTCGTTACAATATAAATCTATATATTTATTGAGGTTAGGGATTATTAAATGGTATACCACATTAATTTCTTGAAATCTTTTAATGCCAATTTCTTTTCATGGCGCTCCTAGGAAGAAATAGGAAGAAGGCAGGATTCTCTGACTAATCTGATTTAGATATATTGAATATAATTCAATACCTAATTGGTAAAATGATACCGCAAGAGGGTGATGCTAGGTGAGGATAGCAATTGAGTGATATGTAGATATAAATCAATGGGGTGTGAATAATAGAGAGAGAGTTCTTACCTTAATGGAAGCACGATCTGGAATCAATGGGGGAGATGACGACTCGGCGTTCCTTTGAGAACGTTCTGTGTAACAGCTCCTTCGACAGGAGCTGTTACAATATATAGGTAACTAGCGTTCCCCCCGCGAGCGTTGCTGCGCCCAAATTAAATTTGTTTATTGATCGTAATTTTAAACTGTTATTAAGAGGTGATTTGATGGACGGAAGCTTAGCCTTTGGTTTCTGCCTTTGGTGTCTACAATGACCCTGGATTCGTTGTCATTTTATGCAGACGTTCAATAGTATCCTCCTCCTCCCTTCTCCTCCTCCTCCTCCCTCCTCCTCCTCCTCCCTCCTCCTCCCTCCCCCTCATCATCCTCCCTCCTCCTCCTCCTCCTCCTCCCTCCCCCCTCCTCCTCCTCCCTCATCCTCCCCCCCTCCTCCTCCTCCCTCATCCTCCTCCCTCCTCCTCCTCCTCCTCCCTCATCCTCCTCCTCATCATCCTCCCTCATCCTCCTCCTCATCCTTTGGCCTCACCCTCGGCCTCACTCTGCCTTCGGTCTTGGCTTGGGTAGTTAAATAAATTTCTAAAACCTGACACTGCACCCTTTTATGCCCTCTGGGTCAGAGCCCTTTGAACGGATTTGCACCAAACTTTACAGGAACAATCCTTGAATCATGCCTAATAATACCTGAAAGTTTCATTACAATCTGTCGAGCGGTTTCGGAGTCTATAGGCAACATACATACATACATACATACATACATACATACATACATCCTCTTTTATAGATATAGATAGAAAATCCCAAGTCACGCAGCGGAAACGGGCGCAATTCCGCCTTAAAAAGTGCAATAATTGTGAAATACTGAGTTTTTGATGATACATATTCAATTGCCACACGTAATACATGATTTTGGAGTATTTTTTGTGCTGAATCTTTTGATGATGTTCATTTATTGATATTTGCAAAACCATCTTGGGAAAACACCGAAAAACCTACATTTTAGTGCACTTTGTCCTTTGTGGAAATGTGTAAGAAAAGTGCGATTCTGGTCAATTTTTCGGTGTTTTCCCAATTTAGTGTTGGAAATATCAATAAATGAGCATTATTTATTTATTAACAAAAACTACGGGCCCAATTTATCCATGAACAAAGAGAAAAGAAAAAGAAAAAAAATTACGAGATTCAGCATGAAAAAATACTCCAAAATCATGTATCACATGTGGCAATTGAATATCTTCAAAACTCAGTACCTACCTATATCACATTTTTATTGTACTTTTAGAGCGGAATTGCTACCGTTTGAGCACACTTAAAAAATCGAGTGAAGGGTCATTTCTTCATGAAATTTCACGTAGGTATACTTCAAATCTGCGATAGATAATGGGGTTCCCATTTGAAATAACGAAGTTGATGTAAATTGTTCACGTTTGCGCACGTGCGCAATGGGCGATTTGGTCATTTTGAAGATCCTTACAAAAAATTGCTATGCAATTCTTAGGCCCACCTCTAACAATTTTTTATTTAACGTCCGTGACGAAAATCCAGCACCTCCAAGCAGCACGTTCATGCGCATTGTGGGTTCGAATCCCAGCCAGGCTTGAAATTTTTTTTTATATCCAAATTTTTTTATATCCATTTTTTATGTAATTTATTATTTTATATCCGTTAATTAATCTAATTAATTAATCGTCGCTAGCATTGATATATATACATGTATTCTTCACTATAGTTATTATATTCACATATAGATATGTATATGCATATTATATTACATATAGATATTATATTCACTATATCACTATTTATATATATATAAGTTCTTCTTCACTAGAGCTGACGACGCTGACACAGCGAAATATTCTCTCAATTTTGTAAGTTTATTTACCTAAGTGTTTCCTATCTTTTCCTACCTTCTGTAATACCTCAAAATAATATTACACGCGAGTGTTTTCATCTTCCATCAAAACTATATATATATATATATATATATATATATATATATATATATATATATATATATATATATATATATATATATATATATAAATCAATTGCTGTTCGTTAGTCTCGCTAAAACTCGAGAACGGCTGGACCGATTTGGCTAATTTTGGACTTAAATTATTTGTGGAAGTCAAGAGAAGGTTTAAAAAGTTTAAAATTTCAAAAATGCCCCAAAGGGGGTGTTTTAGGGGAGGAGGGGGAATGGGGTATCTTTGTCATCACTGAACAAACTGCGGATTTGATTGTCGAGTATGTTTGGATTACTCCGATTCAAGTCAAAGACTACTTTTTCCAAAATTTTCAAATCTGACCCACTAGGGAGGGCGAGGGGGTGGGGGAGTTAAAGCGTTTCGAACGTCACTGAACCAACTGGGGATCTGAGTTGTCGAATATGTTTGGAGTATTCTAACTTAAATCACAGGCTACTTGAATTAAAAATAATAAGCCAAAATTAGAATTTCGTAGTTATTCTAAATAAGACTACCTAGTTAGGTTTATTATTTTCAAAAATGAACCTTCGTAATCGACCAAGAGAAAGAACGGCAAAAAATCGGTAAGTTTATAATTTTCAGCAGAGTTGCAGTACAAAAAAAAAAGCTAGGCCATTAAAACATTTTGCACAAAATTATGCTGAAAAACGTACCTACTTAAATTGCATTAATATTTGCTAAAAAATCTGTAAAAACTGCAGACAGAACACCTTAAAATCCAAACTTTTTTTAATAAGTGAATTTTATCTAGGTAGTATAAGTGTATTTGCCATATAATTGGTTTTTAACAATTTCTTTCTAGTGAAATCGCTCAAACTTCAATACAATATAACAAATTATTTATACGATAGATAATTTGAGAAAATTCGCTCATACGATCATGCTGCATGACTGGAACTTACCGTTTTTTGGCCCGTCGTAGCTCCACCCGGAGCTTTTCTCCAAAACTTCTGGTCCATAATTTATGAAACTTTGGTTATAAATCACATTTGCGGTCTAGTTGGTCCTAGAAGCTCGGCACCAACTTCATCAACCTTAAAGGACGGCATTTATGGGCTGAAATATTGAAAAAATCGAGATCTCAAAAACTTTCAAGGTACCTGAAGTTTTTTTTTTTTACTGTCATTGATAGCTATTATCCCAAATAAATCAGATAAGATCCGATTGGACCGGTTCGCTCCCCAAAGGGTTAGAACTTTGGCCGGGGAAAAAATTAACATCGGAATGAATCATAACTGACGGAATATAGCAAAAATCGCCTTGTAACTGCGACACTCGTATCAGCTGATGTAATTCCTATGAAACCACTCCATGGAGCCGGGTTTATTACAACATTTGTTACCTACCAGTAGTTGGACTTCTGAAGCGTAGGTAGATATTTTATTTTATATAATTAATTTTCAGTTAGTGGGTCAGATCGTGTTAGGTAAATACTAGGAAAGTGTAGTGTGTTATTTAATTTAATACATTTTTCTTCGGTAGGCGTCTACACCTATGCAGATACACCTATTTAGACAGGTAAATACCTTAGTAATGCATAATAGATTGTTCGTTTAATAAATATACGTTCTGACGTGCAGGGCTATCCAATACAGTGATGATAAACCTTGGTGTAATGTTATGCAGCGCTTTTAAATGATAATTTTCATTTACATAATTTCATTTTTCAGTGGTTGAGGTCTCCCCCTATCGCTGTAGGTTCACTCAGTATATACTGTAAGTATCCTAAACCCTAAATTGCTTCTTTCCTCCTTAGGGCTTTCAGGTAGTACCTACGCTATGTTTCCAGGGTGGTGAGTGTGGCAGAGCTAACAGCCCTGAAATCTCTGGGTAGAGTTTTATTCTGAACTGATATATCATTCATCGAATTGTTAATAAATTAAAATTAATTAAGAATTGGATTGTTACCAATAAATGAAGTTGTATTTTTATTAATCGAGTTCAAGTTTTAAAGTGTTTTGAATAGTTTATTTACTGATTAGAACTTTTACTTTATGTCGTGAACTGCCATTGCATTAGTAGTTCTAATAATTAGAAGTGCCCACACACAGACTCTTGTCTTGTGGGATTTTTGTTTGGGAAATTTTATGTTTTGTATTTTGTATTATTGTTCACGAAAATAAAGCATTATAAAAATAAAATAAAAATTATAAGCTCGCATAAATTAGACCCTAACTTAAGATCTAGAGGCCCTTAACGGAGGAGGTAGGGAACCCACTCAACACCGATGTAATGAACCCAGTTCACACCATCTCAATGAGTTCAAGATAATTATTTACACTAATTTGCATCAAATTTATTCAACCCGAAATTGGTTTTTTAATTCATCATGCCAACAGCATAACGAATTTCGAAATGTACTACAGGCATGGAGGCGAATAATTAGAAGGGGCCAATTTTAATAATGGTTACTTCTCTAATCAAGTGAGATAGGCTTTCTTGAATAGCCTTGTGAACATACTGAGATGCCTACCAACTACAGATAATATTAGGTAGGTATTAATCTGCAAAAAATGGCATGTGGGTAAAAATAAAAATATGAATAATTTAGAAAGTGCATTTATTTACGACATATTAACAAGTACATACCTACCACAATATTTAGTACAAAACAATTAGTTTTATTTTTGAAGTAGAAAAACACAAATGGTTTCTGGTTTTCAGAGTAATACAAGTGATCCTATTCAAGTAGATAAGGCCCTTCCCAAATAGGTACTACGAGAATATGAAAGGTCACACATAATCAGGTTGCGTTCATTAAACTTGATAAATTGTAGTTGCGATTCTATTCTGTTGAACATTTACAAGGAATCATTAGTAGGTCACATACATTGATCTATAGCTTCCTCATTCAGAGTCTCTAAATATTTCTGCCTATCCTATGGTATCTTCTAAAGACGCTAGTGCTTGGAAATTGGAACTTTTAGACGTTCTAGGATTTTTTTTTTTTTTTTCTTTTCTTCTTTCATCTTCAATGGGTCGACGAACGTTATTTATTTACTGATTTGCGGAGAAGAAAAACCTTGCTATATCTTTTTACACACAATATATCTGTCTAAATGCAATTCTTTAGGTGGTATCACTTAACTGCCGATAGGAAGGGACCTGCCACTAAGGTAGTGATGGTACTAATTAATATTGACGTGAACAATTTATGGCTAATCTCTTGACGCAGGAACAAGTGAAATCGGTAACAAGTAAAAATCAATCAATCCGCTTATGAGACTGAGCATGATGAAAGAGATCATTAGTTGGTTGATGGTGCCGTAATTTTGAGGAGCCACGAGAGTGTCCAACTGAAACAAAAACACATAGGAGCAGTAACGACGTCATGGTAGGTGGTTACTTACTACTACCAATCATTAAACGAGTTTGAAGAAGAAAAAAACTTGTGTCTGGGTTGAAAGTGATTAAACTAGCATTTTTAGCCTTAAATTTGAGAAAATAGACCAGGGTTCCTGGAAATATAAATATATGGTAACAAAAAATATGAATAGGTAAGTAACACAAACCTTTTTAAACTTAAAAAAATAAAAAAAAAAAATAGAATAAATAAATAAAACTTAAAATTAAAAAAAAAAGTTCCAGACATGCAGCATGATCCTCTAGGCTTTCTGGAGGGACGGGAGCATGTGAGGCTGAGGTTATACGACCTCACTAAAGCCTTTGACCGAGCTTCACATTAACTCCTGCTACTTAAACTTAAGAATTATGGCTTTAGTCGTGAAGCTGTTTCATTCCTAGAAAGTTACCTCAAGGGCTGGTTTCAGCTGGTTCAACGGAGAAAGGTTCGAGTAAAGTTCCTATACCCTGTGGAATAAAGCAGGGACTATGCCTTTTTTTATATTTATGAACGATTTATCGTACCAATCATTCAACTCCGGACATTTAGTCCTCGTTGCAGATGATATTTCCGTCTTATCGGCTGCACCTGACCCAGTAACCCTTGAATCTAGGTACACGTTCTGATCTAATCGTCAGAAAAAGGTGTGCAGCTAGAGCTCTGGGCCTGAACGGCAGCAAGACACAAGAATTGGAGTTCAATTTAAATGGTCACCTCGAAAATTCAGTGGACGTTTCGGGGGTTTCTGTGGATATTAGGCTATACTGGCTTTCCCATATATGGAGGTGCTGTCTTCCAAGTTGTCATCCTGTAATTTTATGCTGTACTATGAGGTACTTCTCATGATATACCATACACGATTTGCAAGCAGACTCTCATAAGTAGTGCGTTGTTCTGTGGGGAAACTCTTGCCATGCTGATACAATTTTCAAAAAACAAAAAAGGGTCATTCGGATTACATTACGCAGACGCTGAAATGTGCAGATGTTGCCATTTTAAAATACTTCGAATTTCAACTCTCCTAAGCCTGAATGTTCTGAGTGCCTTACTACTAGTATAATCCAACCTGGAAGCTTTCCCAATTTACTCATCAAACCATGACCATTTCACAAGAAGCCGCAATAATATATGCCCCGCCTCTATGTAGATTGAGTGACACTAAATTCCGACCCCTATCAAGTGGGTTGTCCCCTATACTACCACCTCAACCAAGCGACAAGAAAACTTCCCTTCAACTTATTCAAGACTTTGATCAAGCTCTTACTTGTTGAGCATGAACTCTACGATGTTGTGACATGGTCTGTGAATTTTTTGCAAACTGACACAACACTATTTAAATTTCTAATTTTAATGTTGTATATACTCGTAAATTTTGTTCCAATACGTATTATTGACGTCATACCTACTTATTTTTTAATGTAATATTAAGTTTAGTATATCTTGTAGCCTTTTTAAATTTTTATGTCAGCAGCCGAGGAATTTTATAATAGTACTCAATCTAGCTTTTAGACAATACTTCCTACTGTGATAGAGTTGTTGAGGACTGTTTGTTAACTGTTGAATATATTTTTATAAATATATTTTCATTTTTTTATTTTATCTTTTAGGTTTAGAGTTGAATTTTAGATTTCAGCTGTTAATTATATGATTGTGTGTGAATGTAATTTAAATGAGTTGAATGAGCAAAGTAGGTACATTTTTCAATTTGGCCTGGGGGCGGTCTCATCTAGTGTATTGCTCCCGTAGATCGATTATATATCGTTGTTATTATTATATATCGTATTTAGGGCTGCTTATCTAGAAATTGGTAGGCACCCTCAGGAGGCCGCCATGGTGGGTCAGGTACCGTTGACTTCGGAAATTTTCCTTACTCCGGCTATCATGCCAGCTTTTCTGTTCCTTTCTTTTTTCCATACATTTTTATCGTATCATTTACTGTTTCTCTCTCTCTCTCTCTCTCTCTCTCTCTCTCTCTCTCTCTATTCACTGGCCACATGATATGTATTATATGTATAACCAATTTTTGACAATTGTCTTGCACGATGTGTTTTGACAAATATACTTTATTTGATTTGCTCAAGTTATAAGGGATTCATTAGAGTGCATGCATGGGGCAAGGTGCCCTTGGTCTTCCATCAGCACAGCCAGCTCATGTCTCGATCACGACTTTTAGCCAGCGGAAACAACTCTCCAGTCACTAGGGGGACAGCAGAAGGGGCCTATTTCTTGCTTTTCTCTCACTGTGCCCACATGCCATGGGGTGACCTGAACATGAACTAGGGAATGCTAAAAACAGAGCTAATAATCAGCATTTCGTCACTGGAAATAGCCTTGGTCGACTTTGACTAAGAGAATGTGGAATCGAAACTGCTGCAGCTGAGAATGTGCTGTTTACAGTCAGATTCGACAGGGAGTGTATATAACATTTCTCAAACATTGGACTGCGACATTGTAATCAGTTGTGCTGGCAAATAATTATCGACGATTCGGTAGAAAATGAATTCATACCATTTCCCAGGAAGACGTCCTAAGGAAGAGCCACCAGATGACCTCTAGGCTACCAAGGCCAATGATTAAACCTCTCCGACTGCAGGAGTTTCCCTTCCCATAACAGTTATTAAATTTTATTAAATCTTATGCTATCATCAGCTGAGAGACCCTGTATCTCAGAGATATATACCAGTAGAAAGCTTAATTTTTTTTTTGTGGGGAACGTTCTATGAGGAAGATGACCTCACAACTACGTCATCGTTTGACAGCATGTCATTGCATGATTGGATCACTTTTCCTTATAGAAGCCAAAGACCCCAGATCAATTGGACAAAGTTCATACTACGAGTATATCTCATGATTAGGTAGGTACCTAATGGAGATGGGATGCACCCTATTCTTCATGTTTTTTCTCAAACACGGAGGAGGACCAGTGATATCAAGCTCTGACATGAGCCAAAACAGAATGAATTGAGCTTCTTCATGGTTTTCAGCTCTAATTCGAGAACAGAATAAGATATCTCAAATTCTGGCTTCACCATCGTGTCCACCACTAAAAAATCTTTGAAATGAGGCGTCACCCGGCAAAAAATGGAACAATTTTTTTTCTAAGTATCCAAAAACCAAGGTAGTCCAAAAAACGTTTTGGATTTTTCTCGATTTTTATTTGCTTTAAACTTGGTATCAGGCACCCCATAAACGCTGTTTAAGTTTCACTTCTATATCTCAAAAAAATTTGGGGAAAAAATTAGAGAGGTAAATTCTTTCGGAAAAAATGCTCAGATTCCATTGTTTTGGCTCATGTCGGAGCTTGATATCGCTGGTCTTTCTCAGTGTTTGAGAAAAAACAAAAAGAATAGGGTGCATCCCATCTCCAATAGGTAGGTACCTAATCATGAGATAAAATGTGAACTTTGTCCGATTTATCTGGGGTCTTTGACGTCTACAAGAAAAAGTGATCCCTTAATTCTTTTGAAGGATTATAATATATATTATATTATATAGTATATATTATAGTATAATATTATATATAATATATATTATATTATATAATATATATAAAATTCCTAGATATTCTCCATTCCCTACCTCAACGTCAAACTCAAAAGGTACCAACCTAATCCTTCCTGTTTTAGAGATCTTAAGTTGGAGGTGTCATACTGGGACTACATATCTATGTAAGGTGGTGAATTCTAAATTATTGTCGACAATGTTCACCGTATCAAAGTTTCAATGTGAACAAAACAGTCAGACTTACCACTGCCTCAAAACGCCTCAACAACTCAAATGTCGAAAATTTTGAATAGCATTAAACTTAAGTCGAAAGAGTTCAAATGAATGCCCCAAATCATGTTTCCGTTTTAGGTCATTTTGGGCAAAATTCTGAGATTAAGCCTTTTCAAAACCCTTCACATGGTTTGGTTAGTTCAAGTCAAACTAATTCAAATACATTCAGCAATATCAATTCTCGTTTAGATTGTCATGACCAAAATGCTGATACTAATCTTCTCTGGCACAATTTCTAATATCGGAATTGAAGTTAAGACGACTCCAAATGCAATCACTGCAATGTGGTGCAATGTGCTTCCATGTTAGGCCATTATTTTCAAAATGAGGAATTCACTGCACATCTCCCTTCAACACCTCCTTTGGCTCAAATTTTAAAATGACTAATTCCATAAAATGTATGTTAGTTATATATAGCTAACATGCATTTCATGTATACTTATGTTACATTCACAGTAGTATACATTACTTTTCAGTTTAGGTAAATACAACACAAAAGATTTATTACATCCTTTCCTTTCTTCTGGTCTAAATTTAGAAAATTCTTGAAGCTTTCAATTCAAGGAAGACGAATTTAAATTATTTCTATAATCAAGTTTAGTAGATTATGACCATGATGAGGCGTGCTGAAGTAGGGGTAGGTACTCTTCTGTTATACGCCTGCCACCTCAGATTCGGTTTATGCTTGCTTAGCATCATTCTACCACGTCAGAATTATTTTTATACTTTGCACTAATCTGTATTGTAGTAAAATATAGATTAGTTGGATAAATAGATCAGAAGTGACGCTTGGCTGGAGTAAAACCGAACCTGAGATGGTCATCGTATAACAGAAAAGTACCGATGTACGTATACGAAAAATTTCCTCAATTTATTCCCCGCAAAGCACAGATGGAAGGAACTCACCCAACATATTAGAAAAATAACGGTCAATGGGAAATTTGGGAGGATCTTTGATACCTAAATAACGGATTATTTTGACTATTTGCTATATTTTGCAATAAAGACTTCTGCAGTCTGCTATTTTTGCTTAAAAACTAAACTAAACTAGGACAGGAAGCATTTGAGTAACCGGAAGGAATCGCGACACCTTTTGGAGGTTGGGAAGGAATTGCCAGTTCCCATTATAACCGACAAAACAAAATTTTGTAGCCATGTACCAGGCACAAGGGTCTTTCATTTTTCTTTCTTTTTTTTTAAAGAAATATGTACCTACTTAACACGTTCCGAGCAGCGCCGATTTTGGTGGAAACTCCCTGTGACGGGACCTGTTTTTTCAAGAGAAAGGCGGGCAATGAAAGGGCGCGAAAATGTTACTGAACGGGGGCCTTGATATCAATGGGGAACGAAACGGAACGCATTCTTTTGGAGACCAGATCATCTACAATACGTGTGTTGAACTCCACAGCCAACAGAATGCGTGGTAATTTCGTCAGATGGCAGAACGTAGGAACCTATGTGCTCTCTGTAGCTGGATCTATCGATCCACTCCCGGTGAATCGAACGAGGGCGCCTGGATCGATCGATCCATTTCGCTCGGAACGTGTTAATAGATATCAACTAATATTAGCTACTAATATAATCACCTTTTTGGGTTCCAAACAGACTACATTCCCGTTTTGGGTTAGACTAAATTCGAATGTCGAGGAGTTTAGATTCGATAGATATTAATAATTAATTATTCCAATATTATTGCGTCGCAACCCCTCGAATGTTGATCAAAGTGCATATTTGTGTCATCAGCCAATCATGTACCTACCTATTATTATTCTTCAACGCACTCACTGTCGCAAGAAGTTATTACCTCTAAATAAAACAGTTGACTCCCTCCCTTATGGATAGTAGAAGAGTGGAAGTCCTGTTTCAGTAACTAATATAAATATTAATTAACCCACCTACTACTCAATTATATATACATATGTGTATCAGTAGAGAAAATATACAACTAATATTTTTCAATCAATCTTAACTTACTACTATGATCAATAAGAGGCTTATATGCTAGTGGGTTTTCTCTTGTTTCTTTATTTTTTATTTATTTATTTATTTTTTAACTGAAGAAACTGACTAAATATACCCTTTATTAGAATCCCCACTTTTTTCTTTGGCAGTTTATGCACGTTTTGTAGGACTATTTTCGTTCGTTCTCTCTCTCTCTCTCTCTCTCCCTCCCCCCCCCTTTTTTTATACTAGATAAATTGAACTTTACAATGAGATTTTTTTTTTTAAATGGATGAAGAATAATGGAGTTATAAATATTATAAAATGGGAGATTATACTAATGAAAGCCCTTCGTCATTTTGTAGATCAGTTGTTATAAATACTTTTTCTATCCGACCACATCCACGTTCCATATACCTTGGTAGTTATCTCTTGAGGAGGACATTCACTTACTTTCCCAACACGTATTTACCACAATGGAAACAGCTATTGAACAAAACAGCTAAGTTTGGAAAGAAAAAAGCCTACACCATCTGTTTTCGAATGACTTCAGGTGGAAGCTTTCATGCAAAATCACAGAAAATTGTCAATCAACTCTCACTGCCCCACAATTTTAATATTTACGACTTTTGCTCTTCCTCCAAAATTTAGAACAGTGAGAAATGACCTCCTCAGACAATGAACAGCCTAAATACAAAGAAAGTCAACGCACCTGAATAGAAAAAGTATGTAGGTAAGTATAATGACTATTAGTAACAACTGAGAGTCAATAGGAACTAATTTTTTTCTCAATAAGATATAGCACCTAACCAGCTACCCAAAGCGATTGAGTCCACCTCACAGAATGACAATTTTATAGAAACTTGTCCCTCGTATCTACAAGTTTAGCTTTTCTCATCACAACAATGTGTGAATTATTGCCATGAAATGTAGAACAATGGAGTTCAGTATTAGGGAAATACCACCAAACCTTCGTCTCAATGCATGAAGAACTAAGGAAAGATATTTATTGATCCGAAGTTGGCGGTATTGGAAGGCATATGTTGAAAATGATAAAATATATTGAATGTTTGATGTTTAATTTTTAAAATTATGAAACGAATGCAAAACGTCGCATCGCTATTTTATATATATCGTACCACAGACCTGTGTACAATTGTAGCTGGTAACGTAATAGGACTGGTAATTTATTTAAGAAACTAATTCAATTATGAACAACAAAAATAATTTTACTTGAGTAGAATGGTAAAATTAATACCTAAGTAGACAATTTAAACATCAATGAAAATAGGAACAATTATAACACCTTTTACCTTAAGACCCACTTTAAATGTGGTAGGTACAATTAAAAGTACATTCACTCATACATTGTAACGGTAAAAATACAACCAACAGCCGACTCTATGATCATATTAATTTATAACAAGATATCAAAGAACAACGACCACATCATGAAATCAGTACTTATCCAAAATATAAACACTCAGATAAAATGAAAAATGTAACAAGCTAGCAATGTACCATTTGAAATGCTCCGATTGCTCACATCTTGCCAGTACTTTCAATGCATTCAACGAGAAAATATCACAATCATTTAAGTGACCTAAACAAAAAACGATTTTTATTCTGATTTTTTTCCAATTCTTATGCCTACGCATATGTTATGTCTCAAATATTACGTATAACTCATCACAAATCGACTTGGCCCCCACTTACACGGCCCTTACATAAAAATCATGTAGGCCATTTCTCTACATAGATGTGTCTGCTCACCCAAGCGTTCAGCAATGGATGGCCGATAAGGAGCAGTAAATGATCACGTGGTTATTGGGATGTTTTGGGTTCTCGGTCACACTATACAAGTACCAAAAGAAAGGCAACATGAAGTTGAAACTGTCACATTGCAAGTTGCTCAGATTTCATTGCACCAGAAATATAAGTATGTACTTGACATAAATAATATAATCACACTTATAATGGGAGACAATTATCACTAACATTAAAACAGGTATAACAACAGATTTTTTCTCAAAAGTGCAGGAAAATTGACCACAAATATGAGAATTATTTTGAAATCATCACACCTTCATTTTATGAAGAACCTCAATCTTAATAAATTAAGATTTAAAGTTCTATATCAGAAAAAAATATGTATACATTTATAATGATAAAGAGTAACGATTAGGCGATCATGTAGGTACTTGCTCGAAATTGAATTCAACAAAACTGGAGACCGTTTCAAAAGCAGGTTTGGAAGGATGAAGCATATTATTGAGGGGACACTAATGTGTCCTAATAAGTTGATTTTTCTCGAATCGTTAGTTCCACTATCAACCCTCAAGGCAGATCGCTAGAAGTTTATCAGTTTACTGGAAAAATTATTTCAAATAAAACCACTGACCAACACAGAAACGAATTCGAAATTGTTCAAAAAGCAAATAGAAAGTTCTTTTTTGGAGGATAGTAATTTTTTCAATTTGAAGGGATGAGAAAATTGGATAAAAGGGTCTGAGTACTGAAGACTAAGTAACTAATTTATGCAATAAAATTGAAAAATCGGATTATCTAGTTTTTTCAAAGAGATTTTTCGTACTAAGCTAGGAACAAGTTTAAATGTATCAATCTCTTCTAAGTGAATTCAGTTCAGTTGACAGAAAGTAACAAGTTTATGATACTACAAATGATTAGAAAACGTTAGGGAATGGTATAACAGAAGTAGATACGTTGGGATTAAATTTATCTGCCATTTTCAAATACATTTTCGCGACGAATACAAACTTAATCATAACACATTCTGTGCACGCCTAATCAACCACCATTTGGAAGAAAATGTAGAGTCAGGAAACCTACACAGGTAGACCATACACCTTTTCAAATGAATCAGAGTTTGGAATGCATAAGAACTTTTGCAACAATTGATGCCAACATCCTGAAAACCCCAACAGACATAAAGGCTGAACTAAGCGCGCAAACGAAGCAATAAATAATTTGGATCTTGCAGAGTGCTAAACAACTAACAAAGGGAAGACAAAATCATAGGTTCGTGTATTTCAATCAACCTTTTTCTGTTTGTTCAACTAGTACAAAAAATAACCCCTTGTTTTTTCCTTTATAATAAATGTCTAAATTTGAGCTTTTTTGTTGAATTTTTCATGTTTTTTCCTATTAGGTAAATCTTTTCAGACATTTGGGTGGAGAAATTTCGTTTTATCTCATTTATTTACTTATTTTTTGTTTTTGTTTATATTACTACCAACCCCCTCAAACAATGCCTTTGTCTAATAACATACATTTGTGAGGTAAAAAGGTTGGTAACAACATGAAGATAACCTAATTTTTGATCAAAAACTTGTTTATGCACTCAAAGAACTTCAACTGTAGGGTGTTGGTTACTTACACTCAAGTATGAAAAAATTTAAGTGTTATGCAAGTATGCAAATAAAAACAGAACACTTATCAGCAGTCTTCTAATTACAGATAAAAATAGAAAAAGAAACAAAATAATGTTTCTTTCTTTTGTTCAGAAACAGCAGTTTGGAATTACTACTATGAATATGTTGCGTATTTTGTGACAGAAAAAATCTAAATAGGTATTTTATCTGTATTCATCTACTTACATTGCACTAAATTTTTCATATTTGGGAGTAAGGGGGATACTAATGCCCCACGGTTGAAGTTCTTTGGATGCGAAAATCAAGTTTTTGATCAAAATTAGGTTTACTCCATGTTGTAACCAAAAATTGTTCCTCTCGAGTGTCTGTTATTAATCATCTGCGATGTTTGAGCGGGTTGAGAATAATTCATTCATAATCTACAAACAAAAAATTATAATAAATACATTAAAAAAATTACTAATCAAACGTTGAAAGAAAAGTAATAGGAAAATAATGAAAAATCAACAAAAAAGCTAAAATTTAGATACATATTATATTATTTTGGTATAATTCTTTCATGAACAACATAAACTTGCACAAACTTCATAAACGCAAATGAAGTAACAAAAATGTATGAGTGTGAAACGCGCCATCACTAATGGGCCCCCACTCACTGACAGGAGCCTTTTGGAAGGCCTGCCTTCTCATTTGGAATCACAGTTGATGCACATCATGAAAGAAGGCAGGTGGTGGGAACGGGTGGATTTCAAGGGGCAGAATCAAGACTATAATCAGTGCATGAGTAGATAAGTAAGAGTTCGTAAAAAAGAATCTGATTGGGTTCTAACAGAATTTCAAAGCTTAGAAAAAAAGGCTCCATTCATATAACAAGATCCCCTCTGAAAATTAAGATCATCGCGTTCACTTGCTTCAGCTTCAATGCTGCTTCCCTCTCAACTAAATACATGCCACTAGTATCACGCTTCATAGCTCTGGACTGGTCTCGTCACACACCTTCAAATTCAAATGACGAAGTGGTGATAATCACTTACTGTAGTCCCTTATATTCCGTTTATAAATTCGTAATAGCGGGGTCGACCTGATCATTCATCCTGATGCCATTCATTGATGCCCCAATAACTTATTAACCTCTCATTCACGCACCTTAAATGAAGAAGGGAAGTTGAATTATTGGATGTGTAGATTTTTTGGCTAGACACTATGTGCGCCTGGTAGATGTCCCTAACTATGCTACAGCTTAAGTTGGAAAGGGATCTTGATCGGTAGTTATATGACCTAAAATCGGAATTTCAGGAGCTTATGGCAGTAGCTTACATTTTTTGAATTAACAAAGAAATAAGCTACATGGTTTGGAACAAAACTTCCACGATTTTGAGAAACAACACGGATTTTTATGTGCTGCTCCCCTGAGCCACATTGGACAGGGAACAAACCAAGATTAACAGAACTAACCATGTTGATCAAGTACTTCTAGATCAAAGAGTTTATATTGTTAATTTCAAAGTTTTATTTCTGGACTTTCATAGTCCCTGTTTCAAGGTCATTAAAAGAGCATATGTTATAAATTGCTTTTTACCATAGATTCCAAGGAGAAAAAGTCAATAAATTATTGTCTTAACAACTAGGAAATGTTAGTGAACCATCAAAGTTTGGTGATGATAGCTTGCTTTTTTCTTTAAACTGCCCATGAGAACTTGCATCACTTATGCCCACTCCATGAAAAATGCCCACCTTTTTCTAACTAGGTTATGAATCTCATTGCTAGTCTCAATGTTAATCTGCTAACCCTAACTCATTACAAGACCCTTCGTAATGCATTTATAGCAATTCAATGGAAGTAAATACCATACATTGTGCCTTACAAACCCCATTATGAAAGTAATAGATCATGCCACTGGAAGACCTGAAACCATGGGAACTATAAATAAAATGATATTATGAAAATAAGAGTATTACAATGTCTATCAGTCCATTCCCAAGTAGAAACGTAGAAGAAAAAACTAGCACACTTCAAAGCTTAACTGAGCACAATATACAAAAATGTTTTCTCAGTCAAGTCAAACAACCACTGGTAATTCACAAATTTCACTCATACAGAGAATGGGAAATGAAAATAAATATTACGTATTAACAGTCAAGGCATAAACGACCAATAAATAGATTTAGTACCGGAATTGATTCAATTACTTTGAGATTCTTCAGAAATGCTAGGGCATTTCTAGTATAATTATACATCTGACAAATTATTTAGAGCAGAACATTCTGAGTTGAGGAGTTGTCTAAATTAAACAGAAATTGTGTTGCAATTGTCCTGCAGATAGTTTTGTGGTGGAAAAGAGGAGAGCTTATGCCTGTGGCTAAGACCCAAGCTTCTCACAGCATGGAAGAACTCAAATAAAAACATTTCATTTGATTGTTTGTTTTTTGGTCATATATAGCGTACATCTGTTCATAAACCCTAGTTGACCCTCCTTGAATGATCACACGATATTTCTTTATCACATTTTGCCTCAGTTGAAATTACAAAAGCTGATGTTTTGTGTTCACTGATGCAACTTTTCTGTTTTTTCTACTGTTTGTACTGTTTGAAGAAGAGAACTCCTATAACAATGAACCGGGCAGTTACAACACATTTTCAATTTATGTGGGTCCTACCTAATATAGAAATCTTATTCCAAGAACAACATAAATGTATGAAATCAAACTAATTACGGTCATGTTGGATAGTCATACTATACATGGGTCAGTCTGTGCATCGAGTACCACTATCCCACCTTATGTAATTCATTCTCACAGGAACAGAGCACCCATTGAAAATTAAGGAAGACTAAAAAGAAGTACACTGTTTATAAATGAATTTGAGTCTAGTCTTGTCATAAAAATAATATTATTGTTAAAGACCCAAACAAGTCTCGTTAAAATAAACGATCATGAGATTAAATAATGTATTTGAGCTAATATTTCCTGCCTTTTCATTTTAAGACTAAACATCAATCCACCAAGATATTTCATAGATTACTGTAATAATACACTGAAACACAACAGTACACTCATTTGGATACAGCAATGCAATTCACACAATTGATATTTTTCGTCAAGAAACAATACAAAAATATTTAGGAAATTTAGCCTTGTTCAAATTAGAAAATGGTATTTACACATTCATAAAATTTATAATTACAGAGTAGAACATTACAGCGCATTTAAGATATGAAATGCAAAGTTCATAAAACACTAATATATATTTATATATATTTATATAGTCATATAACCACTCGAAATTGGTTTATGAACAATTAAAATAATAATTATGACTATGGGGTATTCGATAACAAATTTATTGACCTTCAATTGTCAAAACGAGGATTATTTTAAAGAAACGAGTAATTTAAACAACCAAATTGAAATCACCAAAAGGATGTTTCAAATTAAAACAACAACACCTATCTTACAGCTAACAACGATTTTATTTTGGCAACCTCTTAAACGAGTTGGCATTTTGCATTGATTACCAATCAAACACCGCAGTATATAAATCGATTTTGGCATATCAACATCAATTCAATGCAAATAATTATACACTTACACTATATACAAAGTGAGCCACTAGGCAAAGCTCTAAATTCAATTCAGGGTACCTATACATTATTATTACAAAAGAAAAACACTATAAATTCGATATGAATGCTTATTCAATGAATAAATTTGAGCAAATTCATACGTTAACTGCACGGAATCAAATACCGATGATATATTATTTTCCATAAAATAGATAATCTACTAATATCTGGATTATTAATTGAGGAGTCCAATGAATTTTGTTCCTTGTAGTATCAACAGAATTCCGATAAGAACTAGAATGAAAGAAATTTCATTTATTTAAAAGATTTCTTCATCGATAGGTTTTTGCCCATGTAACCACATCAATTCAAGACAAAAAGTAAGATGAAGTAAGAACAAATACGTATGACGAATTGAAGGAACAACAATATTTAGATTTGAAGTTATCGCCCCACCAAGACTTTCGAGGACATTACTAATTTTTTTATAGACTAATAAGTTGTTCAAAACCAGAGAAAAGTGTCGAAAACTCTACCTTTGAAATTAATGAAAATTGTAACGCTGATCAATACTTTATAGAGTAAATTAGTTTTGGGTGTTGTCAGCTTGCCGATCTTGGATTTCACCATTTATTAATAACTTGAAGACAACCTAAATGGACAAATGATGTTTACCTAATTGTAATGACAATTTATCCACTCTTTGAAGTTTCAGTGATTTCAGGGTAATAGAAGACTTAACAAATTTGAAGACTAGACAAGAAATTGGGTATTTTAATACCCTCATGGCACTAAATAATTATTTTTGCCATATACATTTCCAATATAAAGAGTCAGTACCACTAATTCTCAATGCAAACGTACTATTTGATAACATAATATTTTATTCAATTTTTTAACTTCATGATCTTTGTGAAATTAATACTGGAGCATCTACAGACTTTTTGGCAACCATTTTGGCACAAGTAAGTAAGTATGTGGGGTGTGTAAAAAATCTCTTTAATTTATTCGATTTTTTTCTTTCGTGTAGGGATAGTGGGGAATTTCATCTGGTCATGGATAAGAATCCTGTAAGTTTACATTTCAGGTTACATAGGGTTTGTTCGGACACGTAGTTCGTAACCGTTCGTAACTGGACACACCCACTTTTGGCTGTTCGGACAACACGAGAACCAGTTCTGGAAGACCTCGAACTAGCAGTTCGTTGTTCGGATGTAGTAGTTCGTTACCGTTTCGAACCAGTTCTACCAGTTCTGTATTTTTTCCAGAACTAATAGTTCTAGACATGCGCAGTAAACAAGCTTGGCCCCGCCCCGTATGCACGTACCTCCCGCCAAACTTTCAAGTTGTCATCAGCCTTCTTATTCACGTTCTCGTGCTCACATTTTTATCTGATGTCTTTTCAATTTTATTTGATTCGAACGTGACCGCTTATTGACTTTTCTCCCGTTTCACTGATCGGTATTGTTATTGAAGATTTAGGATTGCTCCCCTGTTCTTGACCCGGCTAAACACTTACCTATATTAATTCTATTCAATCCTTCAGCATTATCATTGTTGTTCATCACCATGGATTCTTCAAGTTCCAGTGAAGAGGAGAACCCCATCAGCGATCCTGATTTCACCAGTTCGGATGACGAAGTTGGATTTATTCTTGGAATGAGGATGCGTCCAAAGAATGAAAATTATGAAGAAACAGTGGCGAGGTAGGTACAATGAAATGTAGTTTTTAGAACATTTTCGTGTTAGCAAAACGGTTTTCCAACGTCTAGTTGAGCGATATGAACGTTCTGCTTACCACCTTCCTGACTTCAACAGCCCGTTTGGAAGGCTCACACCCAGCTCTCGGGTTCTCATATTTGTATGGTACTGTGGCCACCAAACCGCGTCATTTCGCGACGTAGCCGACCGATTTGACATATCCATCAGCACCCTGGAGGATGTAATCAAAAGGATATCCTTGTTTTTGAGCAACCTGTCTCCATCGATCGGAGAGGTTATCAAGTTATCAATTCCGAACTACACGAAATGGCGTTCGGACTGGGAGTTCAGAACTAAGAGTTCTGAACCGGCTCCCATCCCCTCCCTTTGCAGTTCGATTCCGAACTAGATGAATTCCGAACTGGTTCGGAACTACGTGTCCGAACAAACCCATATTCAAGTTCAACAGCGTTCCTGAGCATTACCTGATCCTATTCCATCCGGTGAACGGTATCCCCGGTTCAATTCCTGGGCTGCTAACGAAATTTATCAGATCTGATGTCTCAACGCTTAGATAAGATTTATTATAAGAGAGTTACTTTGGAAATTGAGATACCTTCGGAGGGCTAACTCAAAGAAACAAAATGCAATTTTAATCAAGTTTCAAATCAACAATACCATCCAAGTACGAAGTGATTAATATTTTCTCTGCAAAATACAAAAATGGTTTAAAATTGACAGTAGGTGAGTGCAACTTCACGAAAGGTGATCACCAGCAATAGTGGAAAACTCAATTCCAAAGTTCAGGTGATTATCCCATCAAAGCACAATCAGTCACCTTCGATGATATGCTAATGGAATTTTTTCCATACATCAAAATTAGTAGCAAATCAATGTATTCCATTTTGAATAAAGTTTTAAAATGGTTCAAACAATAATGATTGTTGAGTTGATTCTAGTGAAGCTATGCATTCACTGAATACCATAACCATACAGTACAGGTACATCACACTTCAATGTGTGCGAAATTGGGAAATTGAGTAAGGAAAACAGCAAACTGAGTAGGTTAGGGTTTTTAAAGAAAACAAAACTAGAAAATTACACCAGCATTCATGACATGTCCATCCCATATAGTTTGTTCATTTATATGATTTATGAGACCCACTTTACACTTTCATTGTTCAAGTCTCATTCCTAGTCAGGCCACACTCTCTTACTTGTTTTTTCAATGTATATCAATCCAATCCAAAAATTACCTATCCATTTTATTCATTTATCTATAATTTCTTTGGATTAGACAAATTTTCTGAAACAATACCTATTTTTCAAAATGCAATATTTTTTGTATCCTATTACTCTGGGCTAGAAACAGCAATTGTGAATTTTGAGACAACTTGTGGAGTGTAAACAAAAGTTAATATAATACCGGAGAATACCATATTATATATTGGATAGATAGTACACCGGTTTTGTATTATTTAGATTGAACAACGTAACTTTTCAGCGGTTTTGAACAATTTCGCCTAGTTCGAAACAAATAAAACACAATATTAACCAAATATCACATGAAAACTTAGACCAGAGAATACTGATGATAATCACGTCTGAGTAAAAATCCAAAAGTTATCTTGAAAATATGCAAGGCTTCCATTAGAAGGTGAAATAACAGTTAAACAACTCAATTTTATGGATACATGACAGGTACCTATTACTAGTTTTTGTATGTTAAATAGTGATTATCATAATATTCAAATAGTTAAGTTCAATAGGTGAGAAATGATGGATCACCAGCACCTATATCAATAATTGAAAATTAAATCATAAATTATTTTAACATAATTCGAGAGTTTATATCACAGGGTAATTTGAGAATAAAAATGTAAAAGTATAAAAACGTCTACCTTTATACCACTTATTGACTCCAACTCTATTAGATATTCATACCCAACACATGGAAGTTGCTATGAAAATATTAAATTTTGCCTAAATAAATATTAAAACATAATCAACATTTATTAAGAACATGAAAATCCATAATCAAACAAATACACAATTAAATTGTGTTAGGTCTCACTCCTGAAATCATGATTGTTCATTTTGGTTTGAATTGAATCATCAGAAACCTCCAAAATCCATTCTATCAGTTTTCATTCTATCAAACATGTGGTTGGGCAAATAACTGGGCTGAGGATAAGAAGTACTAGCGTAAGGTGAAGGATATGGATAATTTGGACTAGGCATGTGGATGTTGTGGGAGGTGGGATAAAATCCAGAACTTGAGTTGTGGTAAGGTGTTGAGTATTGGGGGTATGGATATTGAAGAGTGGAATTTCCGGGCATGTTAATATTGGAATCGATTCGGCAAGCTCTATCAAGAGGATTACTGAAAAGCGGGGCATTTGATTCCATAACAGAAGTCATGGGAGGCCCCATCAAGTTTGGATAGGTTGGCTGCTGGTAATTACCAGCCAAAGAGCTCACAGAAAAGGTATTATCAGAAACCGAACTGTTTGCCAAAGAAGTCACAGAAAAATTACTATGTTGTTGCATGTACGAGTTTGTTGTGGTCGCACTGTATTGTGGACTATAATGGGATCGCGCATAATCAGACATGTAGGCTGAGTCTTCCGAGTATTGAGAACCTATAGGTTCATTATCAACATTCACACCATTGTGTGATGGTTCACCATCAGTGATGTTAGGTATTTGATCAACCAGGGATTCAAGACCAGACAAACTCTTAGAGGTGACATCTTGTGCCATCTGTTTCGGGGGATATCTGACACCAGAATCTGAATCAGTGGAAAAATCATCATAGTTTTGGTAACTCTTTTTGGACTGTGGGCTATTAAAATGGCATTCGTCATCTTTTTCTTCGCTACTTTTATTACTAACTTCCTCAGACATATTAGCAGGTGGTTCAAAATCAGCAGGTACGAGAGAAGGGGATTCTGGATTGTGTTCTGATGAAATAGCAGCAGATATTTCTGAGGACAAATCAGAATGTGTGAATGATGGCGGTTGGGGAGACTGATTATAACCATGAGATTGTAAAGGTGATTGATGATAACTGGTAGGCAAAGGAGAACGGGAACTTTGGTTATAAAGAGATTGATGATAAAGAGAAAAGCTTTGCATACTAGGAGATTGAATTGGGGGAGAAAAGCAATGGCTTGGCGGATTGCTGTGCTCAGATGGAGTTTGAGGTATAGATATGTCACTGCTATCAGATTTGACTTTCTTTGGTCTTCCACGTTTCTTTTTAGGAAGCCCTCCCTTATCTTCAACTTTTGGTTTAGGTGGTGGTTCATCACTTTTCTGCTCACCGTCAACTTTAATTTTTTTAGGTCGTCCTCTCTTTTTTTTAGGCTGAGACGTATCATCCTCTTTTTTAATATCGTTTTCGGAAATTGGAGTATCTAATTTTTCACGATCATATGGGCATACACTATCCTGAACTTCTTCTTTAAGATCAGGTTCAAAGAAATTTTTCAACTTTGAATAAGAAAATACCATTTCTTTTTCATCTATCTCAGAAACTATACCATTAAGATAATCTCGAAATTTCTTGAGAGCTGCATAAAACGGTACCTTATCGGCAGCCCGAGGAAGCTGGGCACAACGAGCACTTGATGATGGCATGACCCACATGTGCTGTAACAGTAAAGATGAAACAATACAAATATAGGCGATTATAAGCAACAAATAGAAAACATAGTCATTACTTATTATAATGTTGTTTAGTTCAATGAGAATATATGTTGCACATGTCAGCCACCACTGTACAACCACATGCATCCATCCACTTCCATATTTTATGTACTTTTTTTTTAAACTGGGGTTTGAACAGTTCTCTATGTCTAGATGGTTTCACCTCACATTACACATCACGTTTTTCTGAACATAACATTCAGACACCTTGGTTGAATTAGGGTTGGACGAATGCAAGAGTAAAAATGCAGGCTGCTGGCTCAGCAGTAGCTTGCTGCAAGAAGTCACAGTCAAATGAGGTCATCATCACAGTTTGTTCAATTTGGTGAGTCAGGATGCAAGATGCAACGTCAGGGAATGTTATGTTTACAGTCTGGCATGCGAGGGATTATGTATTGAAGTTTGGTTCCTGGTTTGGTTGATGATACCTGGACATAATCCAAACCCATGCGTTTCCTTTGCCAGAGAAAAAGTTCAGAAATAACTGCACTTTTAACCGATGCACTACCAAGTCTAATGTAACCCTTTTCCTTAATAATGCTTGTGCCAACCGAGGAATCCTGAATAAGAATTAGGAAACTACCATTTTATGCACTCTATGTGACAGTACTTCAAAACCAATCAAGTGGAAAAACAACAACAAAATCATTCATATCACTGTTTTGTTAGAATAGGATTGTTTTTCGTCAGCTACCTTTCCTGGAGAAGTTTCAACGATGTACAAATTTTGGTCAGCTAGGTCAAAGTACAAGTAAGTCATACTTGTACCACCATCATATTTGTAGTCCAGTACCTATCTTACTTAATCATTAGTTGAACTGTTTATAGTTCAGCTGACGTATTTAACTGTACCTTGAGCCAATTCTTGCACGTACCTCCAACCACACAGAAGTAATGTCTCACAAAGTTATGAATTACTCACACTGAAATTTTTAAATAATTGCATAATAACAATTTAATTAATTTGTGATATTTATATAAATTCAAACTTTCCCCTAAGTCAATCAATTCTTCTAAAGAGAATTACGTGATTCATCTTATTAGTCGAAGGATCTAACTTGAAACTCTGTATAAACGTGTTGGTATTCACCCCCCCCCCCCCCCCCACCTATTTTAGAACAATGCAGCTCTGTGTTGTTACATATATTTTTCTCAGCATCTTCTATTTGCTTGTTACCCAAATTATGATGACATTATGCTTTCTGTGTGATATGAAGGTGAACTATCGTACATACATCTTGTAGTTGTGACTCATCTCCCTTTCGTGGGCCATTGCCCATTTAGAGGATTCGTTTCCCATTTATAAACTTTAGTTTTGGTTATTTTTATACAAGTATTTACCTACTGTAAAAGATGTTTGTATTATATATATATATATATATATATATACATATATATATATATAATTTCATATATAATAAGTTTGTGTTTTTCTTTCAGTTTTAGAGTAGTGGGAAATAAATATATGACTCATTGGTAACACGAGGTCGTGCACCACCTAGGTTAACAAGGTGGACCCACACGAAGGTGGTGGTATGACGAGGTGGAAATGGTGGCCACCCCCATAAAGTCGACTCCTAGATACTGCCAAACCTCTAGCCTGGATTGGATGGGCATTGAAGATTTTCTTATGAAAAAACACTCCGCTACTGAAAAGAACACTGGCTATCTGTTCAGCAAATGTATTTAGGACAATATGCAAGCCCTCGTGGGTTTTTGCGATCAAGATGACATCATCAAGCAAATGCTACAGCACCTAATCATACCCCAGAGGTGATAAACCCTATTTCAGCTGGCGTCTTATCCAAGGTCATATCCCCGACCACCTATTTCGTTTGACAGAGAAGATCAAATGCAGAAGTTACCCCTTCCAATTGTTGAGGAAATTAACCTGCAACGCCCAGGGGATAACCAAGAAATATTTTAGCTCCACTTACAGCCTTGGGGTCGGCAGTTAGAAGAACTAGAAAGGGGGAACTATACATTCATGACCATCAAAAGGTATAAAAAAGAGATGCGGAGGTATCCCCTGGCATATCCGTGACAAATGACAATACACCTTCATGGAACCGAACAGGCAATATACTCTACTAAAACATACACGATCCCGATACATATACATATATGAAACCTATAGAGCTCAAACACCCTCATCGAATAAAGGAGATCTGGTAACTTTTCCCCTCGCTTAGCCATCACATGAGAATAGATGAATACTCGCGAGCGAGATAATTACAGAATAACTCGATATAAAGAATAAAATTGTAGCTTAAAGTTCTTTAATATAATATGGTAACTAAAAGAATAAGCTCGTCGTCAGTTAACCACAGTTATCAATATCTTTAATAGTAAACACCAATCTATCAATGATTATAAAAGCATGCAGCAAATATAAAGATACACCATCAATAAATTATTAATTATATAATCTCACACACTTACAGTGTTAGTTCCATCAACCAGCTCAGGTTGTCTTCCGAAACTGAAATCTTTCTTGCCTGAGAACACCTCAAATATCAACTTCCCATTGAAAACAGCAATCTTTGGCTTGAACTTCCTCAATTTTTCTAAAAGAATTTGACTTCCTGAGAAAAAAATCAAGTGGTGATCAAGCAGAGAACATATTTTTCGAGTATAGAGGAAATGTTACCCATATACTATCAATTGGAATATTTTCATTTAATAATTCAAGACTAAACTAAAACCAGGTTATTGATATTTTCTTTATAAACTCATGTTAGTTCAAAGAATTTCCTCATACCATTCATAGTCTATTCAGGACTTACAATTTGTGATGACACATGTGTCCTCAACTTTCACATTTCAAAGTACAGCCTAACATAAGTTAAGCATGCTCTACAAAGAGGAATTAGCTAAAATATTCTGAGTTATGCACGTTACAAAGATTTCAAGTTTGCACAAGCGCAGTAGAACAACTCCCGAATTTGGATGAAATTAGACTGCTAGATCATGGGAAATTGACGTTATAAGTAATTGACATTTGTGCAAAACTGGTGCATTAATCTACACTTATTGCCAGTGTTATTCAATTGTAGTTTAGCATATGCGTAACAGTTATTACTCAACCAATCGCGATATCATTCATAGGAAACCTTCCTGTAACATATACCCAAATATCTCTTGCGTTTGAACAAAATCGGATCAATAGATGATGAGGAATCGACGTTCTAAAAATCACACATTTGTGCATACGCACAGGCTACTTTTGAGCCGACGGCAATGAAAATTAAGGAGAACTGTCTAGGAGCTAACCTGCACAATCTCTGATGATGATTTTGGCGAGAAAGAGGGTGAGGAAGGGGGCAATGACACTCACCTTTTGTTCCTCATCGAGGACACTAAAGACACTACTTTCCCAATCACGGGAGAAATACTTTTGTTGGGATTCGTTCGACGCATAGTCATCATAACCTGACGCACAGCTAACCTTAGGGTATGGTTCTCCCTCAAATTTCCACAATTTGTCTAGGAAAGTAATAACCTATGATAAATGTAATTGTACAACTAAATTAAAATTGTTTATTATGTGAACAACGTACTCCATCCAACATCCAGCTATCCCCAATTACATACTTGGGAGTGAACACAATAACTGTCATTTACATTTACATAAATGGCTGGCTTTCCTCGATATTTTAGTTGCAACGATCCTTGTAACGAGCATAACTCCAACCAAATTATTGCTGGACCAAGGTAAAATTTCCATAAATCATATACTAAACTCGTAAATAATGACCTGTTCCCGTGTTGCGTCCCACACATTCAGTTTTCTCTTTTCCCCATACAACAATATAATTCAAAATAAATTAGTGCAATCTCCTACTTATAACACTCACCTTGTAAATATAATTAATACAAGTGTACGTATTCCATGAACTGTATTACTTACTATATGTATGTTGAAAATCCAAAGAAACTAATTAATGTGCCACACCCACTTGGCAAACATTTTCACTTTAGCATCAAGAACTGTCTGGTTTGAAAATGGTAAGATTCACCTCACCAGACCAGTATGTTTAAAAATACTGTACGAACATTTAGTATAAAATAAGATTGGTAAAAGTGCAAGTTTTTGTTGATCATAGTTATTCACATGTGAATTCATACTAACCGACGAATCATAGGTCCAAAATTAACATTCATCCATATTTCCTTCTTGAAAAAATCTCTGTGAAAAATTAAAATAAAATAAAAACTCATGAAAATATAATCTGTAAATAAATGAAATAACAATAAATAACTCAATGGCGAAAATAAAGAAGAAATTTTCAGATAAAAACCAAATTAAAGAACTGAAACAGAACTTCCTTAGGGGCAATCCATATATTGCGTTTTAAGCAGGTGTTCAGCTATCTGGATCCCCTCTCTTTTTGTTTGCAAACCAGAAAACGAAATTCAGTTTTCTGAAGGAAGGTGAAAAATAACTGTTTGTTTTTTGTCCAGGGGACTTGGTGGAGGCAGGATCATCAGCTCTTGAGCGAATTGGTGGACCTGATTTTTCTTCATTATTCAACAATGAAACTTAGTAATCGGGAAAGAAAAACCAACTTCAATCTTCTCAAAATTGCTCGGTTTGCATTGAGGTATGAAGAATCTTAAAATTGAATATTATTTTAGTCCCTCCTTCACTTGAAAGACAAAGTTTACGAAATTTGGGATAAAAATCAACTCATGGGACGAAAATCTAAGGCCGATATTTTCAAAACCAGTTACTCAGAAATTCTTTTGATATAAAAGCAGTAAGGTTCCTAATACTTGAAGGGTCAACAAATAGTTATTTTACTAGCCTGAAATCTATTTTTTATTATTATTATTATTTTTTTTCTAACTTCCCCTTTGTGGTCTTGCTACTTTGCACTGCTGACCAATAATCAAATACGAGTTGCTAAGGCTTAATTTGGCACATGTAATAACACCAAATCAATTGAAATTGGCAATAAAAATAAATAAATATAAAAAACCGCTTGCGTAATAAATTCTTGCCCCCTCCCCATTATGCACCATGAGGGACGAAGTAAGTTATAAGCTAGCCACTACCCCCCCCCCCCCCCCCTAATAAATCCTCCCTCACCATTCAGTGTGATATATGGATAGCCCCTAAAAATGATGGTAAATAATAATAAGTAATAAATAATGATAATAGATGAACCCAAAAGAAATAGTTGAACTGGTTTTGTTAACTGCTTCAATTGGACTGGTGACTTATCCAATTTGGAGAAGCTAACATTCATCTTCAATCGTCGTATTCTGTATACAAATGAATTGAATCACGAAAGGTGTACAAGAACCAGAGTGTTACCTCTTACTGTTTAAAGTCAGTACAAGAGAGAGTCATATCAAAGGGGATGAGTTCGTGAAGTTCATCATACTAGTCTTTAATTAGGTGAACATCATACCAGTATTTCACTAACTTATCAATAAGATCAAATGAAGATACTGAGGTAAAATATTCAATGAACCAAGGTTCAACTTAGTCAGTGCTGACTTCGGCGAGATCAAGTCACAATATAGACATGGAATATACATAAATAATAATGATAGTAGATAACTAATATGCACTATGATGTTTTCCACGTGAATTATAAACTAGGAAGGCAACCATACCCAGAGGGTACTGAGACAGATATAAGATCTACTGCCTATTTTGATATTTGATACCTGCTCACTGTGCCTACCAAAAGTAGTTTATATAGAGGCTTATTCATAACAGCAGAAGCATTACATAGTTTGGGGGAAACACACTTAGTGTCATGAAACTTTTAAGAATGTACTTCAGGGGGGGGGGGGGGGGGGGGGGAGTTATCTATGGCACAATATAGTAATAAGGAAAATTACAGCATCAACAACTGATTAAGTAGCCACAGCGTTTCTTTACCTTCTTTAATTTCTTTTCTTGTCAAATCAGCACTTCCTTTGGTAGCTCTTTCAACCATGTTCGTGAACCCAATTCCAGCTTTAAGTAGTTTGTAATCATCCTCGGCAGTCATTGGCTCAGGGGTTAAGCCAGAGAGGTACAAGCATTTCCCTGTAAGTATAAATATAGTTTGTTCAAATCAATACAATACAAACGACAATGTTTGGGCATAAAATTTTTTGTCATAAGCATATAGTAGAGTATACATAAAATGAGCTGCTCCCTCAATTGAATAGCTCCCTTTTCCCTTAGCTTCCCTCAGCTGCTCCCTTTTCTTGAGAATATGAAAATTGAATCTCAAAAGTATTCCACAGTAAGGACTTCTGGTGTTTTTAATGCGAATAAATTTGGTTTCCTGAATGATCCAATCTACACTAGTACTCCATTCGCAACTCCAGCACCATAAAATTTAATTTATTCCAAATTTAAGAATTAAATTTTTTTTTTAATGAATTTTACTGAATGGTACATTTTTCATTAAACTAATACAAATGGTTTTTGTCAAGTTTTGCTGTATTTAATTTCTAAGAGTGTTCCCCCCCCATTGTCTTGCAACAACGTGTTGGAAATACAGGGACACAATCTCATATTTCATGTTCCATTCAATAGAAACATTCTATTTCTTAGTTTTATTAGCTCTATTATCGATGTTATTTTTTCCTTTCAAATAACAAGCTCAACTCTACTACTAAAAATGTTATAAAAATAAACAATTATTGATAACTCTCTCACCATCTCCCTCGCCCCACAGCTCGCCCCTCCCCCTTCTCTCACTCATTATCATCTTTTCAATGCTGTAGTACATTAAGTTTTAATTATGTAACCCAACTCATTCCATAACAACAATTGTACCCTTATTGCGTGAGGAACATCCAAAAACAAGAAAGAACCCAAAGACAAGGAGCCACAAACCCATTGCTCTTCTTCAGCTCTTTTCACACTAGAGAGTTGAGTTGAAAGCAACAGAGTTGACATAGCAGGCACGAGCATACAAAAATAAGGGATACGCCTCTATCCTTTCACAATAGGCTCGATGGTGTCCAAGAGTCATAAGTGAGCCATCTAGAGACATATCCAATGTCGAGACCCGGACACAGTTTCTTACAAGTTGCGTCACATGCTTAGGACTTGGATTCGAACATATTTTGCACATTTCACTTGCAAATAGAACACATTCAAATAGCAAAATTTAAGTTCATAAATGGCAAAGTATTTTTCAAATAAAATAACAATTTTGAATTATAAAAAATTGATTTTTCTAGAAAAGGGGTCAATTTTTCATTCCTTTAAGCCCCTCAGGCCCTTTTCGCCGATTTTATTGAATAATAAATAAATGCAAAAAGGTGGGAAACAATATTCGAAGAAAAAACATTAAACTCACGTAATTATCGAAAGAAGGGTCTTGTTTGTAACTCCTCTTTCCACATCAGAGGCATTCCGGATGTCTGTGACAAAACTGTGTGATAGAGTGGGGTGTGGTGTGGGAAAAGTTCCACGGAGTTACTCGAGTTGGGCATTCCGGTGGGAGTGCTCTGTGGTACCACCAACCACGTCCTGAGGGGTTCTTATCTGAACTGGTGGTCATTTTATAGGGGCACTTCCTTTCATCCCTCTCTCCCTCCTCCTCATTCTTCAGCTTCCTTGATCCCAAGGGCCAGCATCTGGTAAATCTGGGCGTCCTCCCCACTGTTTCAATTTAGTTTTTTTTTTTTTTTTTTTTATTTAATGCAATGGTGTACCCCCTCCGCCTTTGAGAGGAGTATGTAAAAAATAAAAAAATTAATGTCTGGTCTGGTGTGTGTGAGTTAGTGAGTGAGTGCGTGTCATTCCTGACAGTAACTCTACTTAGGATTTTGGGATAAAAACTCCGTTCATGCAACAACAAAAAAAAAAGTTTGTTGGCCAGCACTTTTTTACACAATAAAAAAGGTGTAAATTCGCTAAAACAAAAAATCACTAAAATTGGCTAAAAATTGTTGAATTTATATTTTTTAGCAGAATTTTAATCAAAAGAAGTTTATCAGCGATGAACTAGAACAATGAAACATTTATGCAGGAAAATTAACTTAAATTTCATTAATATTTGCTAAAAAATTGATAACTACAACAAAAGCTAAAAATCTATTTTGGATCGCAGAATATTATTTAGAACGAGTTTTTTTGTCATAAAATTGGTAGTGAACAATTTCTTTGCACTCAAAGTGGACAAATTTCAAAACAGTATAACATAATATACATATAATACTATAACTTACGAAAATTCGTTCACACAATCATGCTGCACGACTGGAACTTTTTTCTCATCCCGTCTCAAACTTAACACATACTAATATAGATCGAAACAGTCACTTTTGATGAACTGATTGATTTCACACAATTTCTGTTCTGCCATTGAGAATGAGATAGTTTGGGATCCAAATTAATACCTATCCAGTAATCCAACTTCGAGTTGTGAATAAGCAATCAGCAAATTGAAACTCACAGAAATGATTTCCAGGTCCAGCGTAATGATGACCTTTGTAGGCAGCAAAAAGACCAGGGTTGATTCCAATCTGAAAAAAATATTAACATCATTGTAAGGGTATGTACGACATTAGACATGGGCCTTATCAGGCAAAGACATAAGTCATTGGTCCTCCCGAGTGGATCGGACTCCCAGAATTGAAGAGTATGTACAATAATACTGGGGAATGTGTTTCTAAACCAAAGAACCGCCAAAAGACCATCAGGTTGGAGTACAATATACACAACTCTACAATAACAAGGAGCGAAATATTGTATTTTTAATTTCAAATACTATTGAACCCAACATCGTTAACTCTTCAGCTGTTAACTTCAAGTAAGTACATAATCAAAAATTTGAATAAAACTTGGCATTTACTGTTTTAATCCAATAGTACTACTGTTTGACCTGCATTCAAAAGAGAGTACCTAAGTTGTGGCCGAAAATGGACAGAGAGGTGTAGTCTGTCATATGGAGGAATATATAGCTAGTTGGTGTCTTCCCTCCTCACCCTCAACACTCCATGTCATTGTTCTTTAGTATGCATTCAATGTGATTTATCAGACACACTGTCAAAAACAGTCCTGTTGTAAATTCAGTGAATAGATTCATACCCTAGGAACTTGTACTTCAGAGGCTGATAAAAACCGAAAGGGATGGGATTCCCCATCTAGTTTGGTACATGGTATTCCATTGGCAATTGGAATATAAAGCGTGAAATTTAGTTAAAAAGGTATTTGCAAAGCTATGTGATTAGATACAGTTCATATAAAGTTCTGGAGCTACAAACGTATTTCAAGTATTTGTATCCCTGTTGATAGAAACTAATTTCAATTATTTGTGTCTTGTTTCTGGCATAACTGTGGATTTTTCTTTGGAAGAGTTCAGTTCCCCTTTTAAATTGTGATAAAAATAAAAACAACCGAAATTAAGATGATTGAAATCACCACCCTTATGTTCATGGATACTGTACAGTCAATTTTCCATCCACGGTAATCAGGTCTGTTCAACCTGATCAAACGCCCTAACAAGATCAAGTATCAACCTACTCTTTGAAAAGGGGACATAGATGAGTCCGACGAGAATGAAGACTCCTTATTATGAACCAAGTATCAGGACAGTGCGATCTACTATCCACAGCAGTTCATAATCTTGAAATACCGACTTTGGTTATGATAGATCAAAATGGCCTGAGAGGCCCTCAAGATGGTGCACTTGCCATGCTCTTCCATTCCAGAATACACTGGGCTGGTTTATAAATTCTTCAAATAACTAATTTAGAAAATCAGCATAGTTGACGATTAGCAGCTCTCATACATTTTTGTGCATTTATCTATCTCCCACTAAAGGCCCACTAGCTAATGGGAGTTTAGAAGAGTAATAAGAGAGGTACCACCTCAACAAAGGTAAATTCTCCCATTTCAATGGTGTAACAGAGTTACCTCCTGAGAGGCCCATCAAGCTTCCGTCAGAGCACCAGAGATAGCGCTATCGACGTCCCGTTGAGGAATCAATGGGAACCACGCGCTGTTCTCGATCATTTTTGGCAGCTGGTTTGGCGTTGGATGGATTCCTGGTGACAGGAAAATCAACCTTCCCCGAACATGGCTCATTAAAAGCTATTAGTAGGGGTGGTATCTCTCTGACGGGATGCCTGTTACTCTCCTCTACCTGATTTATGAGGATTTAGGCCCCCATTGCACCTCTGGGGGGGGGGGGGGGGGGGGGGCACCTAAATTCCTTATAATGGTGCAACCTACATATTCGTTACATATCCCATTTTGTAGTGGTAACCCTTCACAAATGGAAACTCACCAGCTACCTACCCTTAATATTCCATTATTTAAGAATAATATTTGGACAGCCTAATCTGGAAATTACTGAAAACAAATTTTGTTATCCTTCCTCCGATTTTCACGATATTCCTGCTGGTCCAGATTGGGGAGGCATTTCACCCAACATGCTCAAGTCTATGTATCCGGATAGAAAGTAAAAATTCAATGTATGTTGAGGTTTGCGTTTTTCAATTTTTAAATGTTCTCCTTTTCACCCGGAAAAATTCACGGAAGTTCTTAGCTATATTCTTGTCATCAAAAGTCACTCTCAAGCTCTATAAAATTTATCCAACTGCCAAATATATATATATATATATATATATATATATATATATATGTGTGTGTGTGTGTGTGTGTGTGTGTGTGTGTGTGTGTGTGTGTGTGTGTGTGTGTGTGTGGATGTGTGTGTGCTGGCATAGTCACTACAGCAGAACTTCTTTTTTAAACTTTCCAAACATCGACAAACTTGCACCAACACTTATTTAATACCTAATACTCATTAAATACTCAATACTTATTTATTTTTTCAAAAAAGGAACTTCTAGACTAAAAATCACAGTTTCACTTGCTCCCTGTTAATTTGGAGCTTAATCGACAGCTTTCAAACTTGAAAAAAACTAACCCTAATGGTAACAAGTAGACTAGCTCAATACTTTAATGCAGCTTTTGCAGCAGTCGAATAAGAATGATAGTTCATCATTGGACGAAGTGGGAGTTATCAATTTGCATGATTCGTGGAACAATATAGTAGTACAAATTTCGCATCGTATCCCTTTTTTCAACACTGTGATTGAACCTCCGCAATGATATTGGAAAAACCACCAAAAATCATCACCCCCCCCCACAGAGAAGCAACCTTTTCTGCTTTTTCACTCCTCCGCGAGAAATGCAGTCTTTCTTCTCTGGCAAACACCGCGAGTTTTCATCCTCTTCCAAAAATTTGGCGATATCTTGATGTAAGCGGCTGCGAATCCTACCAGTATTGTTCGGACAACCTGAGTTACCAACACGAACAGCGCTCTCCAAGGCCTTCTTTGGAATGAAATCAGAACATTTCTTAATCAGACTGTATTTCTGGATCTGTTTTCCATCCCCTATAATAGCATTAGTGACGTCACGTTTGGCTTGATGAGTTTTCAATTTGTTTGTGTTTTCAGTTATTTCTTGTTCGAGAACTTCTCCTAGCAGAAGTATTTTTCTTATAACTTTGGGATTATTCTCACTCATGACGTTTCAAACGATTTTCCCGGGAGACTTGGAGTCACTCGAACCATTGACGATTTTTCTCAGCCTGTTATCTTTCATCTTCTGGGCACTCACTCTACGTTCCAGTTCAGAAACTCTATTTCTTAGTTCACGGTTGTCTTGATTCAATGCAATCCGAGCCCTCCGCGTCTTATTTTTCCCTGACAAAGCCTGGTGAGAGAGGGGTGGCGGTGTTCTTTGAGGGTGTTGAGGAGTAGTTGTGTGTGATTCTAGGGGAGGGACTCCCTCCACTACCTCTTCTGGATGTTGTAGTTGTGAAGCTCTCTCAGCTTTTTTATTCTTCCGTGAAACCTTGGCATATTCTCTCCATTGCTTACCCCCCAAGCAGGGGATCAGCTTTCATATAGATTTTGGCTTGTAACTCTTGAGTATATTAAGCTTTAGATGTTTATAGCAAGCTAGTAAGGGAAAAATCAGCAACCCAACATGGATAGCGCTTGTCAAAAAAATGATTTTTTTCAGGGATAGTTGGTCCCAAAAGTAAGGATGTTTGCTAAATCAAACAACAGATGCTTATTACATATTTATACCCTTAGAATCTTTTTCCTCAGGATCTGGACTATCGTTGTGAAATTTGATGTTGTAGAAGAGATAGACACTTATTTACACTCGGGGCAGCCCTATCCAGTTGGGAGGACCAATGACACAAGTCAGTGCCTAATTAGGCCAGGTCAGACATCCATCCTATAACTCAGGGGTAGAAATTCCAAATCTTCAAAATCTATCAATATCTCAGAAGTAAAGCATCTTTTGGATAGATCATAAAAAGAACTCACAATAACAATGTCGAGATTTTGAGTGAGATGATCTGGTAGAGTTCTTTTGGATACCTCTTCTTCTGGCATACCATTGAAACGATCATGCTTTTTGCGCTCTTTCACAATTTTCATACCTCCCGGTTCCTTCATATGACTTGGGAGACAACCCATTAGTCCCTGGTAACCCATACTGAAATAAAAAACAAGAGACAGTTCAAATATTGAGTACATAACGAGTCACAGAGAATATCCAACAGGAGCCAAATATCACCTCTAGGTGCCATTGGTCTTGATTTAGCAACATTTCCAACACTAAGTTTATGTATATTATAGTCCCCTACAATTTTTTTTTAGGTACTTACTCCAGTTGTTGTCAGAGTATTTGACAATCCAAGATTTTTTTTACTTTCCATACATATCTAACCAAACCAACCATAAGTAATCCAAAAGATCTCCCAAAAGCTTAGTTTTCCAACGGTTTAATCAGGGTTTTTTTTTTTTTTTTTTTTTTTTCAAGATTTTAATTCTATGCTTGAATTTGAACAAATGAATGTTTAAATGAAATCGAGCTTTTCTGATAGCACAATAACATTTTCATTAGGTGGTTGGTGGAATTGTAACCAGCTGGACCAAAAACTATTATAATTAATTTCCAACACCAGGGGGAAATCCGTTGGGACAGGTTGCCAATTTAATCGAACCTCTTTGACCGCGAGGGAGTTTCCCAGCATGTTACATTTCCTGGATGAATCCTTGGTCAGAAAAACAACAGGGTGAAACTGCAGACACAGAAAGTCTCAGAATGTCAAAGAATATGCTGTTGTTACGCTCCAGGAAAATAACTCGGGCAAACTCGGGGGAAATTTACCCTCAGTTGTAACGACGTGAGTTCGAACTCCTGTTGAGGTATCAAATATTTTTGGACCGTTACAATGGCACAGTCGATATAGGACCCGGAATCATACGAAACAATAATTAATTAAATCCCTCTCGAGCCAAAAGACTGTAAACATCACATTTCCTGTTGTTATGCCTTACACTTCCTCGCTCACTTGAGTCAAAACACACCATGACAGTGACCTCGCTCGACTGCTGACTTGTTCCAGCTAGCATCTGCTGAGCCAGCGGCCTGCAGTTTCACTTAGGCTGTCCGCCCAGTGGACGCAATTTCGCGCGAAGAGGCGAAAAGAGGCGAAATCGCGCGAACGGTTCGCCTCCCTTTCAAACACACTGTTTTAACTGAGAGCCCGTCCACTGCAAGACGTGAAGTGGGGCGAAAAGGGGCGAACGCAACGAGAATCAAACCAGTTTGTTTTACAACGCGCCAACAAGCGAAATGGATGTTGGCAGTGTGTTTGAAGGGAGGGGAACCGTTCGCCTCTTTTCGCCTCTTCGCGCGAAATCGCGTCCACTGGACGGACAGCCTTAGTCATTTGTCCGACCCCAAACCAGCCGAGATGGCTGGTATTTGACTCCGGGGAAATGTTACGCTCCAGGAAAATAACTCTTACAGTCGAAGAGGTTTGGTCACCCTGGCCTCATAGCTCTGATCGTTAGTGTTGCAAACTCGGGGGAAATTTCCCCTTAGTTGTAACGACGCAAGTTCGAACTCCTGTCGAGGTATCAAATATTTTTGGGCCGTTACACTGTTAACCACCTGGTAGAGACGGATTACGCGTAAAAGTTTTGAACCAACCAACTGTGCCAATGTGACCAGCCTTGTTAGCCCAAAAATAATAAGAACCTCGGCAAAATTTGAACTCAACCTTTCAATGAGAGATGCTCAGAAAAAGGACATGCCGCCCGAACCTCCGGGCTATGGAGGCCACTTTAATCAAACCTTTTTGGCTGTGGGAGTTCCCCTGCTTGTAACGGAGTATTTTCACCCAAGTTTTCTAGCTGAATCAATTGTTAATACTCCAACAATCTCTGAATGTCTGATTTCATAATAAACTATTTTCCAAATTCCAACGTATTTCTAATAGTAAATGAATTCTCCAATAGATTAGTCAAGTCGTTCGTTTCCTATTGGCACTTTTACAACCCTGGGATTGTGTTTTTCAAGAGCATCTGGCACTTATTAATTATAATTTCAAGAGAATCAAAACGGATTTTAGTGTTTCTACATGGCAGCCTCTTGCGACAAGGAGTGTGCCTCAACACAATTATTTATATTCAGTTTTTCTTCTTTATTTTTTTTTTAATTTGTTCCATTCATATTGTTATCATAACTGAGTTTTTTAATATTCATTTTAAATTTATCACAGCCAGAGAAAACGTGCAAGAACTGATGAAAATGTATTCCTTCAGTTGCTGCCTCATATCATCTCGTATCTCAGTTATGACTCATTGTTTTACATTATGAATGCATTGGAATTTTTAACCACAGAAGCAAAAAGGTATAGAAAGATATTTTACTGCGGTGGAGGGCTTCCAGAGTCACTGGTGAAACCCCTGAATGCATAGAGAGTGTCGGGGTCAGAAAAAACTGATTGTATGAATTTAACTTGACTGTTGAAAACCAAAAACCATTGTTCCAATGTTGAGGGATGGCAATATCATCACTAAACAACCCAGCTTGGATTTCAGGAAGTAGGTTACAAACTTGTGTTGGTTTCTGATTTCAGATTTCACATTTCATGAAAATTTGGACTTCGAAAACTGCAAATCTCAATTCTATCTGGATTATTCAAAGCAATTTTAAAAAATGGCGAGGGAGGGGGGTTCTATGGCTTTTGATTTGGAAACAATGGAGCTAGAGCTCTCTGGTGGAGCTTCAAAGAAAGAGCGGGTTGCAAAGTTTAAGTTGGCTACTGCTACAAGTTTCTATATGTAACTGTATGGGTCCCACTTGTGATTATTCAGTTAGCCAAAATGGTGAGTACACAACAGGTGTACTGGGTGGTCCAAGGCACGTAGTATTTACCAACAGGACCTTGAAAGCTTTTGCACAAGTTGGTTTTCCAGAACACCTTCAGTGATGAGGCTTCTTTTCATAATTTTACTAAAGTAAACAGAATCAATGTCCAAATCAACTTGCAAAATCAGCACAAAATACTTCAGCACCAACGTGACTTACTGACAGTAAATTTCTTCTGTGTAGATGGTGCAGGTGTTATCGTAAAAAAAGACACATAAATAACTGTTTATGGACATACTTATTCAACCATGTTGCGAAATTGGCTCTTTCTACACCTATGTGAGATAGTGCAACTTAATCTTTCAACAAGATAGGACACCAGTGTCCTCATTAGCACCTGTAGGTGCACATTTCATGCGGATTTTCCAAGCCCCGAATTCGGACATAGTATCTTTTAGCGTAAAACACAAAAGGAACTGTAGAAACACATTCAGAAAAAGCTTTTTGTCCAAGAGCTCCCAAAATTTTGTTGGAAATTCGTAACCTTTTGTGAACTCAACCACACAATACACGTTGTTTTTGGCTTACTGAATAACAACAAGTGGGGCACAACACACAAAGACATCTAGAGTAGTCAATTGAAACTTCACAACTTGCTCTTTCATTCAAGCTCTACCAGAGAGGTTTTGGTTATTACTCTCGAATTGATTGACAAATGGTAAGATATGACTTCACACTTTTTTGATCACCCAATATATATGATAGGTTAGATCTGATAAACACAAGTACATTATATCTAGGAGTAAAGCATGTTCACCAGAGAAAATAAGGAATCTCAGAACGAGGAAGCTCACAAACTAGAAACTGAAATGAAAATATTTTATTTTAAGAGAGTAACACTACCAGTTACAGACAGATGCTTTCAAATCATGCTTTCGATATCACTCCACTGTTTTTTTTTTTTTTTTTTTCCATAATTATTTGTTAGCTATTGAGGGCGATGAGAAAGCCAAAAAAGCTGAATTGTAATCCTAAGCCAGCTTTCATAACTCCCAAACATTCCTTTCAGGGGTGAACACTTGTTACCAATTATACATACCTGTTGTGCATAGAAATATCTTCTGTTTTAATCTTCTTCTTTCTGCCTCGTTTCTTTGGCACTTGATGCATCATAGGAGGACATTGAACAGGAGACATCATATGGTCATCATCAACAAACGAATATGGATCATCTGGCATTTCATATTTCATCATAGGTTCTTCTTTGACATGATTGGCCATACTTGATACAAGTTCCATATTATGATTATGATGATGGTGGTGACTGTGAGACTGCTGATGTGGTTGATGATGGTGCTGATGAGGGTGCTTGGAGATTTCCATGTCTGGCCCTCCAGCTGTTTCGTACCCATCATCATGTACATTTTCTGATTTCATACCGTTGTTTTCTTGATAACCTCCCCTACAACAAAAGTGATGAAAATCAATTAAATCCAAACCATCCATTGCCCTTCTAAGTGTTTCACCACCACTTTACCAACAAAAACTCCATTAAAAATAATCTCGAGGATCAAACCTTGGCGTCTTTCACCAACGCCAAGCGTGCGCGTGTGCGGGTTCTTTTTGAACCCGGAACAATGAATGCACGACAACAACATACCACCTGTTATCGTCCGGCTTCCATTTAAATAACCAAATAATAACACTTTCCAGACATTTCTGAACAAAACTAGGAAGTTTCGTATTATTTCTAATCAATATCCTTGTGACTCTATAAGGACATGCTATTCATCGTCCTATCATAATGTGCTACCATCATTATCATCACATAATATACAAATTTTCCTCTTATCCTTTTGCTTGGCTACCGGTAGTGTATGTAATGAGGCTGTTTCTACTTCAATCTAGAGCTCGTTGTATTGCTCTATTATACAACGTATGGTACTAATTAATATTGATAATATAAATGAGGAACGAGTTTGTTCCTCATTATATTAAGTGACAAAATGCCAGGGATTGCATTATGAGGCAAGTTGAATATTCGCCAACTTTCTGAAGAGATAGATCAACGAATACCTACTAGAAAAATATTAGGTACTACCTTCCTAGTTGTTGCACAAGTTTTCAAACAATTATGATTTATTTAAAATGCTTACTCACACGAATTTATTCTTATAATTTACCGAGCTACTAGAAACCTATGGGTTTAGGGTCAGTTTCTACGTATTTTTTCACGCTGAATCAAATAGTAATATATTTAGATCTCTCCAATTCCATTATAAGTAACCAAGTTCCACACATTTTTAGTTTATGTGGTATGCTCCAATGTATGTGTTTCTAGGAATAAAACTAATTCATTAGTGTAAATTCTCGTAAGTAGAAATAACATTGGCTCACAAAAGCTATGTGGCCATCATATCACCGCTAACGGAGATCCGGTAACTCACCGGATTTGGGGGTTTATACTTGTAGGAGTTTAAACTCGTTAAGCACTCTGGAGAAAGACGATGAGGTGGAATCTCCGTTAATTCCCAATATTTTTGGCTTAAACTCGTTCAAGTTTTTGGGGAAAGTGGCCCTAAGGAAACAGCTGTATGAAATTAAGCTATTGCAAAGAGCAAAAAACACTAGCAAGATTTTCTAAACATTTTCCGAGAACAACTATTTTAACACTTTTACATTTCTGTGTTTGAGTACCTATATATTTTATTGTGCTTGTTTAGTCTTTCCGATTGATATCTGATCTTTAGAAAAAAGAAAGGATATTGAGATTTTTTAAACACCAAAATCGATATAATAATGCAATAAATACTGAAAATGGTGAAAATGGCTAAAAGTGGCGTTGAGATGTGGTAGTTTCCTCATTTTGACTAAGTCATCCTATAACAATTGTTGGAAAGACCAATGTCCGCAGTGACCTACTGCAGTGGAGAGGAATGGGTATCAGAAAGAGAGGATTTTACAGGTCCTGAATTACAGACAGTGCTCAACTACCTGAATTAAAAGAGGAAAACAATACAGTTAAAAAAATTATACAACAACAAAACTTGATTATTTATGTCATGGAGCCATAAGAAAAAAGAACCAACCAAGCAGCTTTCCAAAAAAAGGAAGTTTGAGCATTGCACCTCAATGCTGTGGTTAAAAGCAATGATTTTGATCATCTATCATGACCTAACAGGACAGGTTCTTCTGTAAACCTCCACCAACATAAGTTAAAAGAAAAGTAACACATTGAGAATGTAATGAATGTTTCATTCAGGGAGGTTAGATAGAGTGACCAAACCATGGAGGGAGTGCCCAAGAAAATAGTGCAAGCACTCTGATGTTGATGTGCCACACATTTTGCCAAATTTTGAGTGCTGTAAGGGGCAAGGCCCCAGTAGCCTGACGACTGCCCGACATCCATTGTTCAATATAGGTTCCAGTTTACTTCAGACTGCAGGCCCATGATCAATGACTGATAGCAACAATGCATGGAAAATCCTTAGGAGGACATCGTGTTGAACTATAGTTCATGAGGGCTTTGAGCAATATGCTAGGTTTACCGCAGCTTGGGGACAACTACGAGCTCAAGGTAACATGAGTGTGTGGAATTTAGTATTGTAGCTCCAATAATTGTCCATAAACAGAATGCCACTAAGAACTCAGCCCTGAGGGATGCCATTCTCCTAAAAATGGAGATCAGAGAATACATACTCTAGGCACACCCTGAATCCTCTATGAGAGGGAAAGCTGCAGAAGAAGCCCAGCATAATCTACTCCCCATTGCTGCAGCCTTTCTAAGATGTTGTAATGCTACCTCTCGTCATAGGCTTTGACTAGATCAAAGAACTCACCAATGACATGCTCCCTGGCCAAAAGGTGTCCTGGATGTGATAGAGAGTTTTGTTCATCCCGTACGATTTTCCCACGTTAACACACAGAGCAAGCAACTGCAGATGCTAGCTCTTCGTGCATTTCGACACGTATTTTTACACGTATGTACACAACTAACCAAAAGCTACCGTAACGCTAAAGTCTCTTTAGTATTTCAAAGTCAAAGATTCTTTTGAATTCGAGCTTGAGTATTTTTGAAGTATTTTTTTAGAAGAATTTTGAAATCAATTTACACTCTGCTTTATCAGCTATCATCACAGGCATCGAATAACTAGGTTCGGCCAAAGAAAAAATAATATTCGCCAACGCGTATTTTGTTGAAAACATCGATTCTTGTCCGATCACTGAAGTTAAGCAACATTGGGCTTGGTTAGTACTTGGATGAGTGACTGTCCGGGAGTGCCACGATTACGGCATCTTTGTTATTTTTTGTCTAATTATTCAATTTTTCATCTAGCTACATCAAGTTTACTTAATCAGGCCTCGTGGAATAGTTCGTTATGAGTGCTTTCCCTGCTTTATCAAATGGTACTTTCCAGAATCTGAGAAGGTACCTAGTACAGATTCTACTACCAACCTACTCTATTTGTTATTGAACTGACAACAGCTTTTGTATACAAACTTATTATTTAAACACAAACCTGCTGAAATGTACTTGAGAATGCTTACGAAGAACAGGTATCTACTTTAAAATCGGAAAAGTATCAACCACTGCATTTACTCCCAAGTAGGTGAACAGGATATCTGGCTTTCATACGAAGTAGGTACTTTGTTCACATAATCAACGGAATTTTATTTAATTATACAATTATATTTATCACAGGTTTTTACTTTTTTTGACTAGGTAGGAAACTGTGGAAGGGAAACGTTATTAGACGACTTGGCCTCAGTAGCGCAGTTGGCAAAAGTGATGTCTTCAAAGAGTTTGTAAAGGCTTGAGTTTGACCACTGTCGAGGTATCAAATATTTTTCGTCCGTAACATTGGCTTTTAACTTGATTTAGAGGCAATACCATTATAGGTATTGCCTACAGCATAAGGAACTTCAATGAGAAGATATGAAAGATGGATTTGTTTGTCATCAGCAATCTCATGGAATTGAGCAAATTTTAAAAAGGAAGTTGGGTCGTTTTTGTTTACATATGAAGAGGAAAGCAATGGGCAGGGAAGAGTCCCCTGGGTCACCACACTACACTATTTAGACCACTTGTGTGATCTATTAGGAAGATTGATTTAGAGGCAATACCATTATAGATATTGCCTACAGCATAAGGAACTTCAATGAGAAGATATGAAAGATGGATTTGTTTGTCATCAGCAATCTCATGGAATTGAGCAAATTTTAAAAAGGAAGTTGGGTCGTTTTTGTTTACATATGAAGAGGAAAGCAATGGGCAGGGAAGAGTCCCCTGGGTCACCACACTACACTATTTAGACCACTTGTGTGATCTATTAGGAAGATATAAAGTTAATAGTGCAAGAGGTCATACAAAATTCGTTACAGAGCTTGTTTAAAAGAGTCTGGAAGCATATTGTCCCTAAGACGATGGTGAAGTCCAAGAACACTATGGTAGCCACCAGCCAAGAGTTAAAACCCTCTCTAATGTCCTCAGTGATACAGAATAGGACAGTTATACAGCTGCGTTGCTGTCGGACACCTGATTGGCAGGCATTAAGAAAGTTATTCTGAGAATATATTCTGAGATAGGAGATAATATTATCCAATGCTTTAGTCAGTACAGATATTTCGAACATTGGACGGAAGTCTGTAGGTAAGTTATTGGGCATAGCTATTCTATTAATTGGGATACATTGACATGCATCCATGCCATTGGGAATTCAGAGGAAGTTATATTAAAATTACATAATAAGTGTACAATGATAAGAAGATTATTTTTTTTTTAAATTTAATGAATTAAGCCACACCACAACCAGAAGAGTCATTGGTGGCATCGAACATGGTGTCAAAAGGGACACTGTAATGGGCACGATTCTAAGGGGAGACATGTGACCCTCCGTCACTAAGCGAATGGATATCATGCATACCATTGGCAGATTGTAGGGGAGAAAAAAAAAAAAAAAAACAACATCTGGGTACCTATCATCACTGGACACTTTGGACATAATGAGAAGTCAAGTGTCAGCAACATGCTTAGGTTCCTGAGCCACCTCGTTCTAAGGTGTGGAGATTGATGGAATAGTTGGTAGGACACCCTTCATAACATACATCTTTCACCATACATCTTTAATTTCACTGACGTATGAGTGAAAGGAGCTGATTTGGACATGACAATTGAGCCAACATTCGCTCAGACTATGTACCACGTATAGGTGACAATTATGTTGGACAGCCATTGCTCAGGAGGAGGAGATCAAACTCTCAGAACGTGGCTTCAGCAGTGGAAGTTAATCTCTTTCGTACTCAGTCTCTTTTATTTGGTAGTATCACAGCACCACAAGGAGTTATGGATATTAAAATTCCCGACTACTAGCACTGGTATAGGGTTCTGACTAATGAGGCCCAAAAAAGTGGCATCATCTCACACTCCATCTGGAGAAAGAGGGAGACAATTGTCAGGGAAGTAGGGACTGCAACTCTGGCAGCCACTACCTGGAGATTTGTATTGAGTGGCACCTCACCCACTCGCACATTGTTGAAAATTCGCTCATACAATCATTGCAGCATGACTATTTTTTTTTTTCTCCATCTTTTCTTGAAACTGGGAAGGATAAAAACAAGTTATATATTTGGGCTCGTTTTCGCAGGCTATTCCAATAGTTAGGTCATATTCGATAACACATCTCTGAAACAGAGTAGTACCTATTGCGTGTTCGTCTGTAATGGGTACTGCAGAGGGTCCTAACCAGGAACGACTCAAATGAATGAATCAGGGTTTAGCTTATATAGATGGAAAAATGCCTTGTGTGATGATTAATAATAATAATAAGAAGCCAATGTGTCAGCAACATGCTTAGGTTCCTGAGCCACCTCGTTCTAAGGTGTGGAGATTGATGGAATAGTTGGTAGGACACCCTTCATAACATACATCTTTCACCATACATCTATAATTTCACTGACGTATGAGTGAAAGGAGCTGATTTGGACATGACAATTGAGCCAGCATTCTCACAGACTATGTACCACGTATAGGTGACAATTATGTTGGGCAGCCATTGCTCAGGAGGAGGAGATCAAACTCTCTGAACGTGGCTTCAGCAGTGGAAGTTAATCTCTTTTGTTTGATAGTATCACAGCACCACAAGGAGTTATGGATATTAAAATTCCCAACTATTAGCACTAGCATAGGATTCTGACGAATGAGGCCCACAAAAGTGGCCTCATCTCACACTCCATCAGGGAGAAAGAGGGAGTGGAACTTCACCCACTACTCGCACATCGTTTATCATCATAATCATGACACAACCATGGGCCCTACCACTGGACTTGGGCGTCACGTTTTCTGAGGATGGAATTGTCACGCATACTGAACCCATCAAGGGGTTTCAGGTGCGTTTTTTGGGAACATTAGTTGTAAACAATGTAATGATGAAATGCAAGGGTATTTCATCATTTCTCTTCGCCTCCAACTTGATACCCCACAATCATCGTTATTCTCATCATCAATCACCATTATTTTTCATTTCTTAGACATCATTATCACAACTAGGTAGGTACCTAATTATCCGCATATTACTCCTACACAACTTCAAAGGTGGTGTTTGCTTGATCATTCACTCCTTATTATCGAAACATAATAAGGCTCATATAATTATATCATATTGTCGAGTGCCGGGTTTACATAAACAAGAGGAGGCTGAATAAATCGATAACCCGGTATAGTTATAGGACCCTCTGTGATACATATGAGTTCGATGTGAGAATTTCTATGCTTTCCACGTGATGTAACCCGGTTTAAATTTAGTTCTCGGCGTTTTTATTGTCTTGTTTTTAATAAATTAGGAATGACGGCGCCAAATCATCTAGTAGTAGATATAGGAACCAAACAGTTTAGTTTGATGAGATGAGTAGATGTACACCCAGATGAACTACAGCACTACAATATAATTGTATATTACCCTCCAGCATCAGCAATGCACTTAGAGTACCAATAAACAAAAACTACTATGCAATACTACAATAAATTCCCAACTAAACCAAAAGAAACACGTGCTGACATCTAAACTGAGGGCCCATCCCCACACATTGCCAATAAATTCCAGAGCAGCTTTCCAATAGGTAGGGAGTGCAGCATCTATTTACTTCAGTAAGGAACATAAGGTCGGTGGAGGCAGTAAGTTTAGCAAAAATTTAGCCAAGTTTTTTGCTTAAAATGGGTCTGACTTTTACTATACAGTCTTTCTTCAACGCTTGGATCAACTGACACTCAGTCCCTTCAAACTTTCAGAATAAACCAAAAGATAATCCACCACCATCACCCATGTTTCGTAAAATGTTGCACTTTGTTTGCAGTCAAACAACAACTGATAAATATCCACGCTTCCACTGAATCGCTGCACTCATTGAAATACTACATGTACAGAAAAAATAATAATTTTACACGTAACATGAGGAATCTAAACGTAGCCTCTCCTGAGGAACTCAGGATTATTAGCGAAAGAACTACCAAATCTGTAATTCCACCTGAGCATTCCGACCGATTAGTGAGGACAGGTGAACCAACATTGTTCACATCAATCGAGCAATTGATAAGTTCCTTACCACTTCCAACAGACTGTTCTCTGTCTGAAAACCGAAAGCTATACCTCCAACCATAACCTACTACCTATCAAACTCTTCCTCCCAGAAACCGTCTCCATTTCTATAACATGAAGTACATAACTTATTTTCATGAACTGGTGAAGAATAATATGCCTATCACCTCTTCCCTCACTGCTTAAAGACCCTCCAAGTATATAAGTTCTGTTCAGTACTCAATTCCTTGCGAGCCCGACAGTGAACATCCCATTCTCTGATGGGGTAGAAGTTTCACTTCCTCAATTTCTCAGTCAAAACAGCGAAAATAATCTCGCTCGACCGAGAAGCAACTTGATAGCCCGCAGTAACTCATCATCATTCGTCAGACAGCTAAATACGACTAAGGTGATTTTTGACTCCAAATAGGTGTTAAGTGCAGGGAAACTTTAACAGTTGATTAAATGGGCTTGGTAGATACATAGCCGAGTGGTTCAGATGCTGAACTATCTCCAGAGCTTATTAGAGTGAGGAAAAGGTATTATTACTTCGAATTATGTCCGCAGAATACACACAAATAAGAGTAGATACGGCCGCGGTTGTATATAAATTTTTTTTCCAGTTCAGTTACAGCTGGTTACAGGTTAATCGTAGGTAGTAATAGGTTTCTACCCAACTATCTATCAGTAGAAGGATGAATGCTTTCCAAGTCCCAAACTTTTGGGAAGAGTGACAATTTAAATCGTCATTCAAAGTTCATGTTAATCGTTTCATGAATCAAGAATAGGAAGAAACGTAACTACAACTAGGTAGTTGGGAATATATTTAAAACGAATAGGGTGTAACCGCCCAGTGGAATCATACGAAAGGTTTCAACCCATACTCAAGTAATTATAAGTACCTATACAACGAGAGAGAGAAATCCTCCAAAAAGTTGAGACAGCCAGGAACCGATTTTCACAACACAAATCACAATAATGTAATAAAAAGAAACTAACACAAAGCAAGGCAATGACAACGAACGGGAGTAAACAAATCATGTACCTACAGCCGACTAAGTTGTAGGATCACTGATAACTGTCATCAGCCCGTTTGATAAGGAGGTGACATAATCTGCTTTTCGCGGGTTTGATATTAGATTTCATTCCAGTGAACAACAAAGGAAAATGACTGATAACATTTAGGAGAGATTGAGAAAAAATTAACAATTACATAACATATTCGTCTGAAAAGAACTCTAATGTTTACTGACATTTTGAGATGAGAGCTTTCTTCCATCCCAGCATCCAGCAAAGTAGTGGCCTCTCGGAATAAAGTTGCAACTTGCATATTCTTATGAACTATTGGAAACAACACTTGTCACTCGAAAAAAACGTAAACACGACATAGATCACCACCTATCTTGTCACGTAAATATATCCCATCAACTTTTAAAAAGCTCACTCTGTAGGGAAAAATAAAGGAGGTCAGCGGATTGGCTGAAAAATCAATATGAGAGTCGCCACAGCTCTCTTGATAAAAAAAAAAAAGTTTAAAAAAATAGAGGGAGAAAAAAAACTGCAGTCGAAATTTTATATCAACTTTGACAAATGGTAATTTGAGTCATTATACGTACCAGGAAGTTTCTTGGAAAATAGTAAATTCTATAACAACCTCAAAAGTCAAACAAAAATGTCAACGCCCTCTACTCAACCTTTTTCCAACTTGTCATTCAACAGAACCGTAACATGGAGCTACCCCCCCAAAGAGGTCAGAAAAAGATAGGATGGAGAACACCATCAACTAACAGGAGCTGTTTGAAGACAGGAAGCCCCTAAGGGCGGAGCCTAAAATTGTCGCGGCGGGGAGGATTCTAACGCAGTGACCCTGCCCGACGCACTCATTCAAGTGTCTTGTGTATTAATTTGATCACCGTTCACCGCCGTCGGTGATCACAATGAACGAAAACGTTGAGGAAGGTATGTGACGGCACCCGCCTATCAACGAGTCAGAGTAAATAAACCACTAGGTGCGAACCTTGTCCCGAGAATGAATGTTATGATTCATTCTTCGTCTAGAAAAATAGTTTTTTGAGAGTAGTCTTCTATCACTATCAAATCATTCAACGTCAGCGGAAGCGTGGTACCTAACATTTAAACACACGTTGTAGAAAAAGAAAATCGGAACATCGTAGTAAAAAAAAGTCACTTGAAATTCCATATTCAGTGCTTTGCGAGATTTTATTTAAGAGTGGAAGTGATTTTGAGAAAGATCTGCGCGAACGATACCCAAATTTGGAAGAAACGGTTTTACATCAGGTGAATAAAAAATAATTACGTAACCCATTTCGGTTATACTTACGTTCCTTCAAAATAATTATTCAGCTTGATTTACTATTGATTCAGCTTTCACGCTATGAAAAATGAAAAAAGGTTCTCATTTGCCATTCATCTCCACACCTTTTTTTTTTTTTTTTACTAGTTATCATTTTGGTAGTAGATACTTGGTGCAGTAATAAGGGATATGACTGGTTTCGGCTTTTCCAATGTAGAAAACAGGGCATTCTTATATGTACAAATATATATACATATAAACAAGCGTTAAAATCCAGGAATCATTTCAGAATACTTCAAAACGGATTTCCATGATGAAAATTTTTTTAAATTTTTATTTTAAAAATTTTGGAGCCATTGCAATAGCTTCATTTTCTAAGAAAATTCGCTAAAACGTTGCTATCCGATTAGCCATTATAGTTAGCGAGTTGGGAATGGTTTCAATCGACTCAGCACTCCAAAAAACATGAAAATCCATATCAAGTTCAACCACTTGGCTCATCTAAGAGGTTTTCCATCCTGCTGTTTCCATCCACTGTGCGGCGTTGAACGCTTCGGTTTGATTTTCAAACAAGTTTGATTTTTATCGCATTGGCCGCGCGTCAAACGCGTTTATATGATGTTTTTCTAACCTCTTTCGACATTTAGAACTTGTTTTCGTACTTTTTCCGCACGTTTTCTTCTGTGATATTGGAGTTAGCTGATATAGAAACGGCCAGTTCTACATTTATTACATTTATTATACACCTTTATCCGGAGATGCCCAGTTTTGAAAAAAATTACAACATATTTTCTAGTGTTTCAAGACAATAGTGAATAAAAAATACGAAGGTTTGAGTCATGCTCATGTGAGTAAATTTCATTAATTGTTCAGAGTGTATTTATGTTTTATTGTTTGGAAATTTGAGCAATTTTTCTGGAAATCGTTCTTGTAGTTCCTATTATTCTGCCATACAAATGAAATTTTGGATTCTACCTTTTTTCAAAATCATTGTAACGAATTAAAATTCTTGTTGAATATAAACGGTAAAATTCTGGCTTAATTTTGTTCACGATGTAATCGAAGGTGTTTCCAGTCATTCTTGCATGTGATTTAAAGTGTCCCTCAATTTGGTGTTTAAGTAGGTTTTAGCATACAAAAAAGACCTTTAAATTATCACTGATCTAAATTAATCACTGAAATTAGTGATAATTGAAAGGTCTTTTTTATATGTACGATAAAACCTCATTATTGAAGATTATCACACAAAATCTTCAGAAACTCTTTTAAGATTATTGGAGTGTAAGTGATGAAATTCACCGGATTTCCTCGGCCAGTCTCCTTTTTTAAAATTATTTACAGCTAAATAATACGAAAGAGCCGTTGAGCTGGTCAGCAGCTCAAAGTTGTTGATCGACGGCATGAATGCAAAATCAAATTGAAAAAATGAATTTGAAAACACAGGTGATGAGAAAAGAACAAGTTAACTAGCAAAACTACGAAGCGTTTTTGCGTTTCCCCGTAGGACACCTTATTTTTTTCCCGCGCGGCATGACGCGGCAGCGCGCCAAATCTCGTTTTTAACGCACGGCTTGACGCTCGTGGCGGAGCCAAGTAGGACACTGCATAAGGGTGGTCATCCACTGGAAGCGTTTTCGAGCGACTAAGCGTTTTCGTCCGTATTCAAGGGACTAATCCCATAAGCTTAAAACGTTTTAGAGGTCCTCCACAGCAAGCTACATGAGCGACTCGCGCATTTTGAGGCAACGAGCGACTGATCCCATCCTGATGGGATAGGTATGTCGCCTATCTTTGAGCAACCCAGCTTCCCCCTCCCATGTTTTCTCGGCATGTTTACACGTAGGTATGGTTGTTAGCCCAAAATATTCACATTCAACGGTACAAAAGTACGTTAAAAAAACAATACACATACAAAATTAAGAAAAAAAAACTGAAACTAAATATAAAAAATTTAGTTTTTGAAGTTCCATTCCGTTTCACTTTTTGTTTCTTAATTTCGCATCAGTGTATTGTGCTCTTGTAGGGCCATTTAAACCACATTATATATATGTATATATATATACATATATATCCAGAACAATGATTCAAAGAAGATAGTAATGTGTTTCTAATAGTCATCCATCTCACACCCACCTCATCCTCCTTGACATCTCTTCCCCTCCATCTGTAACAAACCCTATACAGGATGTAACCATTTGTAGGTCCATCCCATAATAATTTCGAAACTTCTCCGAATCTTCCTTCAGCTCGTCGTGGAGGTGGTTGAATTCACCCAAACTTTGCCTCCTTGACAATATTGGGTTCATCGAGAACATTCGTTGTTTCCTTCTCATCCGAAAGAAATTTACGAGAGCATTATCCAGCAAATAATAACTATCTATGTCGTCCATTGTGTAGTACTTCACCAAAAATAAATGCAGTCCACTACACACTACCACAGACTTCGCGCGACTAAGTCACCTCCAATGGAGGAGCTCAGTTGCGTCCCAGTCGCCTTGCGGAAGTCGCCTGTAATCGCCTTGTCGCTTGGTTGCTTGATTACGCTTCCAGTGGAGGTCATGGCTAAGGATTGTTTCCAGAAGGAAATCACCGGAGGACGACGCGGATCAGCCTTTGTGCTTTTGGTAGACACGTATGGTATTCCAATGTTGGGTTTTTAGCAAACTCATCGATGAAATTGCGATACCTAGGTAGGTACATGGTCTGTGGTAGATTTAATGTTGTAAGTGTAAAGGAATAGGGTGATTCTCCCAATATGCCCGAATTTCAGTCCCAGACAATTTTCTATCTCTATGGAATATTTAGTGCGGCAAACATGAAAAAAGATTCTGTGCTTACAATATGGCAATGTGGAATTTAATTACCAATTTGAATGATGTTCGATGAAAGTTTTCCTGTATATATATATATATATATATATATATATATATTGCAACATTTTGGCACCCATACAACATTGAAGTTAGGAGGCACCCTCCTTATCCGCTGGTGTATATATGTATTTTATGGTGTATATTGCTTCAAATGACCTCTAAAAACAGCAAGGTATACTTTTTATTTCATTTCAATGGTTATTTACTGAATCCCATAATGCTATACTTGTGGCACCATTCTTGAGAATTTCAAGTCACCGTCTATGTGGCAACCATACAATATTGAAGTAATGTGGCACCCTCATTATTCCCTGGTGTATATGTATATAAATAAATATTCTAACATTGTGGCACCCATACAATATTGAAGTTAGGAGGCACCCTCATTATTCTCCGGTGTATATATTTATTTTATGGTGTATATTGATTCGAATGACATTTGAAAACAGCAAGGATATTTTTATTTCATTTTAATGGTTATTTACTGAATCCCACAATGCTATACCTGTGGCAATCTTCCAGAAAATTTCATATCACTATATATACTTATGTGCCAACCGAGATATACAATTACAAATCACGGACTAAGTGGCGACCACTTTGATATCTGCGACGTTGCCAAACCCACCTTCAGAACAGCAGACAAATCAACCATTTTATAATAGCGGACAAACAAGAGCGAACCAAGAATTTCACAACTTCCATTGGTCTTCCTGGGTTCTGTTGAGGTAAACAAACTATGGTCAAAGATCCAGAGACTGAGCTTCAGGGAAGGAGAATGTTTAAATCTCGTAGACTTTTAGTTTTGCCAGCAGATTAGGTACCTAGATAATTTAATTTTGTAATTCTATATCTTCTTTTGTTAGTGCAGGTACTAAACACGCTGAATGTGGAATTGAAAAAACCACAACCAGCAAGCAAATTTTTTAATAAGCTTTGAAAAGGCGTAGGTATTAAATGTGTTCCAATTTTCTCAACAAAATGTGAATTATTTTTCCCACAGAAACCGTTTTGGGTTCTATGAAACCTGGATAAAAATTTCTTTTCGTGGAGCTACAGCCAGTAAGTGAAGGGTCTTTTTATACCTTCCTCAGTTACGGCCAGATATAAGCAACTTTCGTCGTTAAGAATGTATGTGTATCCCCTGATGATTTATACAAGAATTTCTCGTTTAAGAGTATAGGATAAGTGAAACAGTCGCGAAAGTCGTGAAGCAGTTGGGGGGGGGGGGGGGGGGGGGGATAACGGAATAGCACCTGAGTACAATACTATGTAATCAATGTTATTTCTTGGTGTCATTCACCATAATAATTATCACTTATCAACTCCCTACCTATCTAATAAACCGTCTTTATGCGTTGGAGAGAAAGAGTTCATCCCCATCATTATGGCTTCGGATGTTTTCCATGGATCTCACAGCCATGTTTTTTACCTTGGTAATATGAACATTCCTCTTAAACGATGGAAATGGTAGCGCAACTACGAGGTTCTACCTCTGCCGAAAATTCTCTTACCCCAGCCCATCATTACACTTGCAATTTTTGTGTATTGCACAAAAGGTGAGAAGAAACATTCTCCTCCGTAACTTCAAGATGTCTAAAGAAATGGAAGTTTTAGTGGACAAAATCCTAACTTTTCAATTTGGAGTACACGACCTCATAACGAAAATGAAATAGTATATTTGTGGGTAGTTCTTGGTTGCTTAAGAACTAGTAGGTAACACTTAACCAGATATACGAAAGAAAATTGTCTATACGTTTCGAGACAATCGTTTGAAATTCCAAAAACACGTTCTGACATTGTAAAAAAAATATTTCAGTTCCACCTTTGCCGAATTCCCATCAATACAATCGTCCGTAGAACGTGATCAGCAATTTCTAACCCACAGGGGCTCCTAGAAAATCATCAAATCTATGAAAAAAACTGGAAGACACAAATAAAATAAAATGAGCAGTTCTAAAATACCAATTCTTATCCGACCTTAAATATCCATGCCCCTTTTGTAAGAAGCCCTATGGAGCGAGAAAATGTCCCAGTTTCAAGGTATCAAGGTCATGATTAACGTAGTCAAGTGACCCTTTTGTATGGTTAATGTAAAAGCCGTCTACCGGCTGCCCACAAACTCGAAAACTGTCCTTCACTGACCGTTTGCATGTATTGTAAACAGTTCCGCAACTTCCACCTTCAATATCATCCTGGACAAAAAAATGGAGATCGGCGTTTTTGACTTCGCTATCAGGGTTCAAGTTGATAACTGACACACCGTTTCGATCCGAATTTAAATCTGCATAACCATCGGAAGCAAAACTCATGGATCCCTCCAATTTCCCGTCTGGTTTGGATGCTAAGGACCAACCTCGATCGGGAGCATCTCCAACCTCATCTGCCCGTAATGCCAACATCTCCGGATGCAAAACCAGGCTCGACAAAGTTCATATATCTACTAAATTCTACGACGCACGATGTTATCTCCTTCAGCTAGATGACCGTGATCGCCCGAGGACAGGCGATATCAAAAGGAGGGACATCAAAGTACTTTTGAGACATTAAAAAACTTAAAGAAGAGCATAGAGTTCTATGCTTGGTGTACTGTGGTCGAATGTGAATTACAAGTTCATTTTAAACCCACCACAAACTCATAGGAATTATTTTGGCTGTTTCATCTAAATTGCTTTCAAGCATTAAACAGGTATTTCTTATGCCTACTGCAACATCCGCGTCACCTTCCACTTCCACCCTTATCAACTTCTTCACAACTACGTGTAAATGCGGATGAGGACATGCACAACTAAAGAGAGGAGGCATCTACCGAGCATTTTGCTGGTTCGGGTGTTATCTTGCTGTCGATGCACCGGCCTGAATTTCCCCTTCGACACCGCCTCATCTTTTAATTCAGCCAATGTACAAGATATAGGTGATAACCGTCAATGCCACTAGGAGCTCGGCTGAAAAGGGGCAACTGATCTATAGAAACGGACCAATTATTGAATTTGTTAGTATTCAATTGAGTTTGTATAAGATATGCACGTCTACTAGTCCAAAACCGATGGCGACAAGAAAAACAGATCTCAATTTGCGAAAATATGGCTTACAGCTAGAGGAGGAACCATATCGGCCCTTGACACTTTCATCCATGGCCAACTGAACCATGGTCGTCTGCTATCTCAAGGTGGATGGGTGTTACATGCAGATGTGGTTGAAATATAAGAGTTTGAGCGCCCAGAAACGACTGTTTTGTTGATCGCTGAAACTGTGGCCCATCATACCAGGATATTGATAGGTTACGTGAATTCAAGTCTGCTACCTTAGTATCGCTAGGTCTTTGCTACGGACGCAGTCCAAAAACACAAATTTTGGGTCAGCAATCGACTTATTGGTAAATAAATGAAATATGAGTCAGATGTACATGTAGATGTACTGTAGTTATGCAAATCTGCCACTCGAATATCGCCGGTTCGCCAATGTAGACGTCGTTCAAAAACACTGATTTGGATTGGGGTCAAAAAGAAACTCGTAGGTATACATATTACTCAAATTACGGCCAATATTAATTGGTTTAATAATTAACTTAGAAATACACGTCTGCCATCGAAGCGTCACTGGCTTACTGGTGAAGATGAAGTCAAAACACTGTAAATCCTTGACACAAAGGTTTATTATTTTCCATTACAGATAACAAACCTGAGGCAGAATCCGTTGGTATCCCCCGGTCAAATACTGTGAATCTGATTGCGTACTATTAGAATGATATAATCAGTCGTTATTGTACTATATCTGATCTGATTTATATTTTGATTTGATTTTTAGCGCATTTTCAAGAAAAAAAAAAATGAGCTATTGTGTTCACTTTGTTCGCTGATGCTGTATGTATGTCCTCTTAAAATCGTTTTAAATGCCACTTCCCGACGTCCGATTTTGATGAAACTTGGTATGGGTGTAATCTGTAACATTGTGGAAATGAAGATGTGCCAGGGGTTGATGACGACTAAGAGGTCATTGATCAGCTGATTGAGCTCCCAAGCCATTTTGTCTCTAATTCAACGTAGGAAACGTCTACTATTTCACGCGGATCTCCTTACAAGAAAATACGCCATCATGTGTCTCATTTTGTGAGCACTGATCTACTTGTTTATTATTTTTTAATAACACTATCCCCCTCCCCCCAAAAAATCAAGGTCATGCCCTCACGACACAGGTACTGGTCCTGGGGGTTAGTATTACACGTCTCCTTCTCAAAAAATAGACGTCTATGTGAAAAACGGGCTTCGGATTCGGGTTCAGTACCTTCAAAAACCCACAGTACCAGCTTCGCCTTCAATTTTTTTTTTTTTTTTTTTTTTTTTTGCAGTGTAATAATTTAAATAATTTATAGTATTGACATGGGTTTCCACAACTTCACTGCTCTCCAGTCTGTGTGTCTTATCAAATGAAAGTAGTAGGACATCTAATTCTATATCTGAATTTTATATCACATGTCATTTTATTTCATTTTCATGTAATACATGTAATGAATTTCATCTCATATAATACATGTCATTTTATGACGGAAAATTCAAAATTGTCACTAGACCGCTCCTTCTCTAACACGTGATAGTTTTCTAAGGAAATTATTATTTCGTAAAATTATATCTAGGTAATTCACTAATAATAAAATTAGCGAGACTAATTGAATTCTGTATTATAAGGATATTATAATTAAATTGCGTTTAAGATTGAGTAGTCATGCCAAAATTAACCTTATTTAGACGAACCACCTCAGGTGTACGACGGGAGTCGTGTGTGGACAATTTGTATTTTTTGTCATAAATGCGCTAAAAATAAATTAAATTTCCAATGTTAGGTACCCATTAGTTACAAAGTTAGACTATTTACGACTTTCATCTAATAAGTTTTTCAATTGGTGTGACAGTTTCTGAGACTAAAGCTCTTAAAAAATCCAAGTGAAACATTTCACCCAAATTGAAAAACGTGCCGTTTTTTACAAGCGGTTGCATGATTACTCATATTTCAAATTTTAATAGGTTATTCTACGTAGAATTTAACTGCCGTGAATATTAGTAATAGATGTTTCCTTGCTAACTAGCTTAGTTTTGGCGTAAGATCAAAAATATAGAAAACAGTTCGAAAGTTGCGATGTTTTTTCGCAATAGCTTAGGTCGCCCAAGTAACTGGAATTAACACACTTGGGTTTTTACTATACATGTTGACTCTAAAACTACGAAAATCGAAACAATCCGACCTTATGTTTAATGTCTCATTTGGATTTATTATTTTCAATAATGAACCTTTGTATTTTGAAGATGAATCAACTTTTTTTCTCCTCTATTTACTAGACAATTTACTAGTAATGTGACATTTTCGGTTTTTTAAACATTATTATTACCTATACAATCATTTATGTATTTATAATTTTCATCACCATTTATCACATTCATTTGAAATTCCCAAATCTCGAGAAAAATAGGCAAGGAGACTAATAATTCCATACCACTTGACGATGAGAAACAAAAGAAATTGAATCTCAACTCAAACTCAAATATTCATAAGGCATTCATAAGACTTCAGATGTATAGATCCTGTAAAGTTAAGTTGGATCATATCCATCGAACTATAGGTATATCGAGGTATGTCGAATTATAGGTAGGTATCAACACATAATTGAAGAAATAGTAAGAGCAGCTATGATCAAGTAGGCACTGCACAGGTACCTACATACCGACATTTCTTAAAGTATTGTTATACATTTTAGTAACATTTTAAAATTTTATTTATATTATTCTTTTCCCCAAAATTTTAGAATTGAAACATTATTTGGAGCACTGACACAGTACAAAGCATGAAACGTCACTTGTCCGATAAGTGCAATCGACCGTTCCATCACACATTCCTTTGCACAAACAAGACGGTATGGAGTCTTTGGGCATTGCTGATTTCGTCACGAAACGAGGTGATAAGTTGCCGTTTTTGATTTACTATTTATTCAAAAGCGGCAGGATCCAATTTTGAGTGTAGTCCCAACTGCCAACACAAAAACGTGTTATTTTTAATATATCACTTTTCATTAATTTCTCTTCTCATGTTCACAGAATAGCTTTTGTTTTTGACTGGTACGATGAATTGTCCTTAAAATATTTTGAGTTCAAATTATGATCGAAAGGCTACGAAAGTAAATAAGTAAAAATAGTAAACCCACGTACAAAATCCCTAAAATCATTAGTTCATTTCTATATACTTAGCGAGTGAACAGAACTTGACCCGGTGAATCGTGACAGTTAGTACCTACTCGGAAACCAGGGACAAAGTGAAAAGTCACGGATCCAGTGGTCTATCGTTAAATATCAAAACCACGAGTGATTGGCTGCTACATCGTTACTGAAAGCTTATGCCGCACAGCTCACAGCGGTCAGGAACTTGACAAAAGTTCGGCTGCGATGCCGACGAAAACCCATGGTGAATAACGATAAGAACTTCGCCTAAGAACCAACCACGGTATATGTGACGCCTATTTGTTCAAAATCGGACAACGGGAATCCCCACAATGTGGAAAATGTGGTCATCCAGATGGAACTCTACGTCACCTGATAATGGATTGTCCAGACCATGAACGGGAGAGACACCTTTTTTTTAATATTTTAGCCACGAAAACAAATGTAAATTTGGAATTTTTATCCATTTTATCATCAAGGAATATCATAATTTATAAAGAACTTTTTAAATTTATGTTAAATTGTAGTATTAATATATGAAATAAAATTGTTTTACTTACTACAAGCCTTGAATTGTAAATAAAAATATGTATGGCTGTATACAGAACGTAATGCCAAATAAATAAAAAAAAAAAAAAAAAAAAAAAAAGTACCAGAAAACCAAAAATTCAAACCCCAAAATCAAAGCGGTGCATCTCCAAAAACGGCGCATGAATTGAGAATGTATCGGTTACAACATTTTTTGACGTTCGATTATGACCCAAGCACAACGATAGGGTGGTTCAAAAAAAAAAAAAAAAAAAAAAAAAAAAAAGTTCTGGGATTTCTTGTCCCTCTTTTTTTTTTCTTTTTTTTTCTTTTTTTTGCTTCCTCGGTATGTCAGGATGACACTCCTAAACTTTTAACAAGAAATATTAATCCTAATCACTTTACTTGGGTCGATTTTGGCCAGTTATCGACCGCTATCGTAAATCAACCTCTAAATTGGTGGCGAGGTGATGATTTGAAGGACGAATTTCAATTTTTTTTTTTAGGTCAATTTATGGGTTTTTGCATGCGCTGAACACGATGAACTTATTTATTTTACGCTCCGTCCACTAGTTATCCGGTAAACTGGCAGAGGGCGCTGCTTGAAGATGAGTAAAAATCGAAAATTTCACCGAAAATACTGTCCCCTGGTTAAGAATTGTACTAGAAACATGCTATTATGGTCGGACAATATGCTTTGGCATGTTCTGAACATGATTCCGTTTTTTACTATACTTTTCCGCCGATGATTGCTTCGTTTATCGGCCATAAATCTCAAATTAATAGTAGGGTAATAGACAAATTCACCCTAATTTCACCGGAAATTATGTCGCGTTGATAATTTAAGGTTCTGAAAGTTTTTGAATTTGGTATTTTCCAGGATACTCGGTACAAAGCCGTTGGTAATTTGGCAAGGACTTGAACCGGCATTGTACTTATTCGCTTAACGACCCGTTACCATTGTACAAGCTTTTACACGTGACCGATACCGCTGACAATAGGTAACCCTACGCTCAAACGATCCAATCACAGTTCAGACAATTCAAAACTTCGAATTTGACACCGGAAAACCGATGGAACTAAGGAATTTTACAGAAAAATTGGAATTTTTTAAACTATTTTCTCCATTTTGCCGCTATAATTGGCAAATAAGTACAATGCCGGTTCAAGTCCTTGCCAAATTACCAACGGCTTTGTACCGAGTATCCTGGAAAATACCAAATTTTATCGGCGCAAGGTATTTCAGAACCTTAAATTATCAACGCGACATAATTTCCGGTGAAATTAGGGTGAATTTGTCTATGACCCTACTATTAATTTGAGATTTATGGCCGATAAACGAAGCAATCATCGGCGGAAAAGTATAGTAAAAAACGGAATCATATTCAGAACATGCCAAAGCATATTATCCGACCATCATAGTATGTTTCTAGTACAATTCTTAACCAGGCGACAGCATTTTCGGTGAAATTTTCGGTTTTTACTTATCTTCAAGCAGCGCTCTGGGGCAAGAAATCCCAGAACTTTTTTTTTTTTTTTTTTTGAACCACCCTATCGTTGTGCTTGGGTCATAATCGAACGTCAAAAAATGTTGTAACCGATACATTCTCAATTCATGCGCCGTTTTTGGAGATGCACCGCTTTGATTTTAGGGTTTGAATTTTTGGTTTTCTGGTACTTCAGTATCGTTTTTCACCATGGGTTTTCGTCGGCATCGCAGCCGAACTTTTGTCTAGTTCCTGACCGCTGTGAGCTACAGCGGTTTTCCCTGCCCTTCATGCTTTCACAGGGTGTGTGTGACACCACAAGCAAAATTTTGACTAAAATATCTGAGGTGATTACCTTAAAACACTATAAACCAATAGACGCCTAGCCTCACTTGGAGTTGGACAAATTACAGAAACTCGGCTAAAAAATCTTGAGCATTTGTTCTTAACGTTGATTTAAAAAAAAAAAAAAAGAGAGAGAGAGAGAGAACAGCGCAGATGAGGCTAGATTCAATTGGCTGACGAACTCTCTCAGTATAATTGTAAACTTTTCCTGTGTACCTTGCACTTTAGATGCTTCATTGTTTGAGGTAATTATTACTTACATATTTTTCGTTGAGTGCTTTCGATTGTCAACTCTCAAAACTGGATCCTGCCTTGAGTAAATATGAAATCCAAAAAGGCAATTTATCACCACACCACTTTGTTTATGCAAAGGAATGTGTGGAACGTTCTCTTACTCTTGTCGAAAAAGTTACTTTTCATGCGTTTTTCAGCGTCAGTTCTCCGGAGGATGTTTCAATTCTTAAATTTTATTAAAAAGAATCATTTAAATAAAATTTAAAATGTAATTAAAATATAGAACAATGCTTTACTACATAGTGGCACGTAGACGGTACCTATGCAGTGCCTACTTGAATATTTACAAGCATGTTCTTATTATTTGATCAATTATGTTATGTTGATACCTACCAATGCATGTGGTCGAACTTTCCTATAGGTACTCAGTGAATCCGCATTTTCGGCTAATTGTTCGTCTTGTAAATTTGGATCGGAAAGCGGGGGTCAAACCTGCTTCCTTCGTCAATAACTATTTCATAGCAATTTTCACAGATAAACGCAGTTATATCATTGTCATCAATAAAAGATTTGGTTGATTTGCTACATGCTTTGTGGATACTGGCTCCGCAATTTATCATTTAATAATGATTAACAGGACGTTTCCATTTTTTCCTACCGTTACGTTACGGCGGAAATATTGATTTTCATGTACAACCAATGCGTTAGTAGGGAAGTGTAACTCCCTTAGTGATAGCAGGAAAACAATCGCCACTTTTTGGAATGCTCTCATTTTATCACAACATCTCATGATCCCTTAGCCTCTGTAGTGTCAAGGAAAGCTGATTTATTACGGTCAATTATAAACTAATATTGTTAAGTAACCACATTGAACTAATAATGTGTAAAATTAATCATTATTAAATTATGTGACTGTAGAACCGTAAGTCTATCGCTCGGTTTTTTTTTTTTTTTTTTTTTTTTTTTTTTTTTTTTTTCTAATACATGGTTTAATGTCGTTCTTACGTATTCCTTCTGTTATTTTCTGGCGAAAAATAGTAGGCACTGATCAAGAGTTAGGTACATTTCCAGGTTGATCCCTAGGGGGTATTATTACATTAAATCTCAATTTCGGAGAAAATAAATTATCCGTAGTTCATAAAAACTATATCCACGATGACCAAACTGTTTTGCAAAAGAAAACCCGTACATTTTATAGGAAAAATGGGAATATTTCGAACTACTTCCGAAAAGTCGACTGCAGATAAACAACATTCACAGCAGGTTAACACAAATGAATGTGATAAATGTGAATGAATAAATTAATGTGGTAATTGGTGATGAGAATTATAAATAACTGATTAAGATATTATTAATAATAATAAAGATATTATTAATAATAATAAAATAATAAAAACGGAATTTTTTTCAGTTTTTACCTTATTTTAAATTAAACCTGATAATTTTAAAAGTATTTTGCTAATAACCAAAATATAGCTGGTTTAAAAACGAATAATTTGAGCCTAAAAACGATTGTTTGCGTTGGGCCATTCGTAAACTAGTAGGGTCAAAATGGAACGCGCTCCCATGCGCTCTTGTATCCCCCCTACTTTCCGCGACCACTCGCGGCGCATCATCCATTTTTGAGCAACGTATAACTAGGTACTGGAATAATGCATAAAAGATGTTACTTCATCACGTATGTACCATCTTGAAATACTTCTGTGGAGATGATCTTGAATTTTATTTTACTTTTTGTTGCATAACTGGAACTTTCTATTCCATTCCAGATTTTCTAAAGTCCCAAAAATTCGCCTAAATGGATGATATTACGTAAAAGAGGACTATAAAAGATCATCTAGGGTCCCCCAACACTCCTTGAGAGTATTCGGTCAATTAGATTCAGAGTTTCTCGTGTGTTAACCAAGTTGATATCAATAAGGCGATAAAATGCATGGCAAACCTTCCTAGAAACCTCTACCCAACTACCCTCCAAGTTTGAACATAATCAGACCAATAGATCGTAAAAAATCGACGTTGTTAGAACCTGACGTTTGCGAATGCGCGCACCCTATTATTGATCCGACAACTATGCAATTTAAAGGGAACCATCAAGAAGCTAACCCACACAAAACCAGAAAATTCCATAAAAATCAGTCCCTTAGTCTCCGAGTTTCACAAGTGTCAAACAATTTTATTTTTGCGCATGTACAATGGTCATTACTCAATCAATCGCAATAAAACTCGTAGAGCATATTTCTGATACGTATAGCCAACTACCCTCCGGATTTGAACAAAATCAAACCTATAGATCGTAAAAAATCGACGTTATTTTATGAATTCACGTTTGAGCTTGCTCACACTTCATTATTGATTCGATTGTAATGAAATTCATAGGGGAACATAAAGAGGCTAACCAACACAATCCCTGAGAATTTCATCAAAATCGAACGAAAATTTAGATTTTCCTGTGCTTTTGACTGGGAGTAGTTGTGTAGTCGTCCAACACATGGTCGGTGAGGCTCTCAAGCCGCCCGACCGCACGCCCAACCCTGAGACAGCGTTCCAGTTGTTTTAGTTCTTTGCTTTTTAAAAGAGAAGAGGTGGGGAGAAGACGAGGTTATTTAGAACAATGGCCGACCCTGCCAGATCTCCGGTAGCCATTCAGTAAGCAAAATAGAATGTGTATATTATTATGTATATTATAATATACACGAAACACCCGACAGCGGCGAAGCACGCGGAAAAAACGATGAACTACAGCTGTATATTTGTGATCCATAATCCATTCAACTGGCACCCACCTCTCAAACTTCAAAGGCTCTTTGTTCGTCACTGAATCAATGTAACATTGTGATTATGAATCCTTATCATCCAGTAGAGCCTAAATTAAATAGAGAAAATCGTTTGTGTGTTTATTGTTGAAGTTAAGGTAAGATATGAGGGGTTGACAATGTGGCACACTTATACGGGTGCCATAAAAATGAGGGTGCCACTTCGTATGCTGTTTTCATTGTTTCGGGTGCCACAGAGCTGGAATATATATATATATATATATATATATATATATATATATATATATATATATATAAGTATGTATGTATATATATATGTATATATGTATATATATATATATATATATATATATATATATATATATATATATATATATATATGTATATATATATATATAGTAAAATGTTATTAAAATGTCGATATCCCAGTCCCCTGGTATGTCCCTGGCCCTAGGTTGTATAGTTTCAAGGAAGAGAACAACAAGTGAGATTGAGTTAGAGTGTTGATTTTTTCAGGGAACTCCCATTCCATTACAATGTCATGTCGTGATTCTATGAAACATAGTGTAGTTGCACTAATTTTGAGCAAAGTTACACTCACAATAGTAGGTATGTGTCCCCAGTCCCCTGGAGAAAAAGAAGATTTTGATTCTCCCCCCATCCCCAGGGAGGTGGAAGGGAAATCTTTGCTGCCCTCGGCAACACAGTAGGTGTGTTCCAACCACCGCAAGTTCATGAACTTTTCGGAACTGGTTCGGCGCCGAACCGTATGCGCACGTGAATCGTGTTCCAACCGTTTTCAGTTCAGGAACTCAACACTCGCTACGGTGTTCCCACCGCATCGGGTTCATGAACTGGGTTCAGTGAGTTCATGAACTTTTCAGACCTGCTCGGGGATAGGGTTGAGAACTCGAACTGAAGGAAACCTTTCGTAACCTTCCAAAAATCTCATTTCACTGCTAACCTTCACGCTAAATGCCTTGTCATTAGCCTGCTTGATGCTTGTTGTATTATCGTTTTTCACATCTCTTTTTCAATTTGCTCCATCGAATAATTATTACCACCGTCAGTTTTCTTTTATCAGCTGTCTACACATAGATAGAAAACATTTGTTTAAGGGTACCTAGTTGGTAATTGGCAGGCAAAGTCAAACTACTTAATGTTTTTCTTGGCGCACTTGGCTCACCCTACCCTACTCGAAAAAACGTGGTTTAGCACTTTTTTGTTTGTTGCCTTTTCTCAATAATGGCTCGAGGGATTTTGATGAAAATCTCAACACTTACTCTTCTTCTGGATAGGAATGATATCCCATACCCTTCATACCTAGGAAAAAGTCTGAGGGGGCAATTAGCAAATAAACTTCAAAAAAGTTGAAAATGCCATTTGTTTTCTTCCCACCTTTTTGGCCTTTTCTTCAAAATGCTCAAAGGATTTCGATGACTAGGTGTTGACGTTACTAAAGACGACGCTAGCGCTAGTTAGTGCATTGACTGTAATGTGAACTACAGTGTTCCCACCGACGGGTTCTTGAACCTAAAAGTTTCACGAACTCATGGAACCCGTCTGAGTTCATGAACTCAGAGGGGTGGTTGGAACACACCTAGTACCTCCCTCCATATTTCATAATTTGCAGTTTCCCCCTCAATTGCTCTGTGAATCTTGTGGAATAAACAGTGGTGGAAAACATTAGTTTTTTTATATACTTCAGATAAGGCGAATATGAAGTAGTGAAGAGGCCATTTTTTATCCTTAATACTTTTAAATGAATTTTACTGACGAATTCCCAGTCCCCTGTAAATGCTGGTTTTACCAAAATGGTAAATTGCCAGGGGAGTGGATAAATCCCAGGGGACGGGGAATCAAATGGCCCAAAAGTTCCAGTCATGCAGCATGATCATAATAGCGAATTTTCCGAAGTTATTTTATTAAATTTATGTTAATTTGAGTTCAAATTTGAGCACTTTGTTTGCAAAGAAATTGTTAACGATCAATTTTATTGCTAAAAAAAAAACTTGTTCTAAATAATATTCTTCAAAGGATTTGGATTTTTAGAGTTTTCGCATTTTTATCGATTTTTTAGCAATTTTAATTAAATTTAAGTTCAATTTTTAGCATAAGTTTGAGCTTTAATTTTTAAACGACCTAGTTCATAGTCAATACACTGTTTTGAGTAATTTTTTACCTTTTTTTGTGATTTTTTTAAGTTTATTTTTTAAAATTTGGCCAATTTATTGTGCTCAAAAAGTGTTGTCCAACGTTGTCCTAATTTTTTAAGGATTCATTTTTTGGCGAAAGAACGAAGTTTTTATATCAATCCTATCAAGAGCTATCGTCTGGAATGACACATACCTACCTATATATAGATATAAAATGCTTTAAAATCCAGGAACCATTTCAGAATGCTTCAATAGTGATTTTGATCAAGAAATTTTATATTTCGAGCCGTTGCCATAGCTTCATTTAAAAAAAAAAAAAAGCTGTTTTTTTAAACTTTTTGTGTGTATACCAATCACATTGCACTTGACATGATTATTAGGAGGCGAGTGATTTTGTAATGGTTCGAATGTATTAGATAGGCACCTACCTACCTATGGGAATTGTTGATTTATTAACCATTGCATGAACTTGATAAGGTGCGGACTGGTTCTTAATAGCTGTGTGCCATTTATTGGCAAGCTTGAATTTATTTTTGGCATGTGAAGAGTGTGCATATATGATGTATTGCTATTACTTTCGTCATTCACTTTGCCTCCCATAATGTGATGATTGTGGTAAATTTCACACCACACTACGCTTCGACGACCCTTTTAAGGGCCACCAAAGATAAAGCTAAACACTCACTACGTGAGTCAAGCTATTTAAGACAGCGAAATACGCCAGAAAAATTACCTTCCAAACAGGACAGGAAAACTATACAAACGAAGGTAAAAAGAAACAGAAGTTTCAATTATAGTGAGAAAATGTCCTTCAGACAGTCAAGGACATTTTACTCAAAGTATTACAGACCAAGAACGGGCATGCACAAGGCCCTAATGGGAGTCAGCACTCCCGACCTGGAACAAGCCAAACGCTCACTGCGAGAGAGGAGTCCCACACGCTGGCAAGTTGACACGGACAACTCGCCTTCTCACTTAGTGCCCGTGGCTCCCGCCAGGACACACGAGGCGAGGACAAGTCCTCCTACAACGCCCTTGAGGCCGACCAGGTTACAGAACTCGCAATCCCATTGGCCGGCGGAGACAGAGCGTTCTAACGACGGACAGAAGAAGTTAACACTTCGCCCCAACTCACACAGGGCCCGAATAACTGCCGCCAAATTGAACAGCCAATCACAGAGCACTCGGGCCGAGCAGGTTGTATAAATATGGCACCCGATGGCCCTGTCAGGCATACCGATCCTGACCAGCCTACGAAGAAGATCTCCTTTCCAGAAGAAGCCTTCCTCAAGAGAACCAGCTGCGATTCTACTCCAGAGGCGCTCACAGGCTTTGGGATCAAGGCTCTCATTCAAGCGAGCATACCTACCTACCTACGCAGAACTTCCAGACCTTCACATAGGTGTCAGGTCTGGCTTTTTGCTCGGCCGCGTGACCTCCCTATAAAGCCCTCGTGCAAAGCCGAGGCCCTAGGCGGGAACGGATTTTGCTACCCCGCTCTGGACCAGTAAGCCCTCACTACGGGTTACACTACGTAACCGCCCGAGAGATTCAAGGCCGGGTAACTCTCAAGAGGGTGCATTCACCGAGCTACCTAGTGCGAGGATCCTGGGCTCGTAGGAAGCTTCACTTCCTCGTCAGGTCGAACCCGCAGTGCGACCCCGTGTTCAATAGGAGGCTTCACCTCCTAGAACCTTGGTCCGCACGTTCAAATAGTCCTTATCAGGACTGACAGAATAAAAAACCTTCAGTCCTTTTCAGGACCTGAGTCTCTCTCTAGGCAAGCAAACTCACAGTTCTCTCGGAGATGGAACAGTCTACGACTTCCCACACTCCCGGGACGCAATCGCCACAGGGCAACACGGAAGCTAGCCTTCCCGTGACCGACACCCTAATCCAAGTGGAATACGACGAAATCGACACAGTCGGTGTACCAACGCTCGAGCCTCCGAGCACAAAGCCAATAACCGACCATAGGGGCTTTCCTCTATCACATGCCTCGATACTATCCAAGCGTCCTTTTCAGGACCTACCAGGGTCTTCCTACGCAAACCCTGAATCTGCTTATCGATCCACATTCGACAATCATTACCTAAGAGGCAATTTATTCGATACTCAGCTTTCAGCTATACACGCTGTCAAGGAAGCATACGGCCTTCCATTCAACACCTCATTTCAGAGGACAGACACAGCTGCCCACGAAGGTCCAACCACGGGCGTTTGTCCTCCTCAGTCGTCTCCTATGACACCGAAGGTGTCATACGACTACGGTCCTTTTCAGACCCAGAGACTAGATACCATAAAGGGTTCATATCCGATAACCACGTCTCCACATTCACCCCCATTCTATGGCCAAGGGAGTAGCCCTCATGCGCCTACAGCGGATTATTATTTCTCACAAAACTGTCCACTGGGAGTACCAACTCCCAGCCAAGTATATGTAAATTCACCCAAAGGGGTGAATCCGTGGTGAAAACCACCCCCTCTTTTCAACAGCCCTTTTCAGGGCTACCAAAAAGAGGTAGACACAACACAAAAATATTTATAAGACGTCGAGTTATAACTCCGTCAAACAAAATATTTCACCAGAGAGAAAATACTAAATTCTCTCTCAAAAGTGAAATATTAACTAATAACATACAAGGCGACCTCCCTAAACACTTACTGGGCGAGAGAGATGCGACAAGCATCTCGAAACAAGTCGCCTTGAATGAGAAAACTCAACCAGAAAAACTCAAGGTCGTCAGCCACCCCCGGGGACCCCGTCGCAGCGACGGACGTGGGGAAACCACCCCGGAAGACCAGCTCAGCTATCATACTCGCAGATACTGAGAAAACAATGTGCGAGCCAATGAGATTACACAGTCGAATTAATGAAATTAAGCGGACCAACCAGGAGGCGGCAGGAGGCGGCCACCTCCCTATAAATACCCCGCTAGGAGCCCTCCGAAATTCATTCTACTCTCCGCTCTCGACGACGACACCTCGAAGTACGAAGATTTCTACACGCTCTACGCTGACGAACCTTCTGCATTCCGAGTTCATCTCAAGAACGGCTTCCTACTGCTTTCTACAAGGCCTACCTTCTCTCCACACAGATCTCGCATTGGCATCTACGAGTCCAGTGATTATTCATCCTGCTCATTGCCCAACGTAGTTCATCTGTCAGGACGCCACCCGGTACATCTATCGATATTCTCTTTAGATCGTACGCCCGAGGGACGTTCCGAGCCGTATCACCCGGGTTTCGTAGCATTAGGCTCGTCACCGACCGCCGGGATACGCCGGTAAATTACTCTGCTCATCCGCTCTAATTTACCGTCCAAGGAAGTCTTTTTCAAGACTATGAGGTAGGACCCTGACATACGAGCAAAGGAAAGACGCTCTGTCAAGCGAGTCCACCTCCCTAAACCCTCTATTTCTGTACATAGAGGCATCGAAACGAGCTAATAACTCGACTATTTCGATGGAACGTCGGCCGTCTTATTTCCTCATGCAAGGGGAGGCAGACGACGGCGAAGCCGGGCCGCGTAGCCCCCGTAGCGCTCCCTACAGGCTACCCGGCGAATCCGCTGGTCCCAGCGACGGCGCAAGGCTCGATCCTCACGACGAGATCGCCTTCTCACCTAACGTATTCGTTAAAGAAACGTTCGATCAAGCCTCGCCTATACAAAAGATCGAGGATACCTTTCAGACCCGCTCTGAAGTCAATCATTACGATTCGACCAAGCTGTCCGAGTACCCACGATATTCGACGCAAGCCTACCCGGCCGATCCGAGTGTCAAATACACTCCAAATGTGCAAAAAGCGAAGGATACTTTTCAGTACCTCAACCAAGCTCAACATATTCCTCCTACAGATATAAATCTTAGGCCGGAATATTACAAAACGGCTCAGTACCAAACTGATCGAACCCAGCACCCACTATGCGAGCCCAGTGCTCCACGCGGCTGCGACACGAACTATCTCTCAGTTCACCCCGCCGAGCAAGCTGACCTTGACGGATCCGCCCACATTCCTTACAGGAATAACACGGGGACTAACCCGCATAATCAGAATATAAATGTCCCACTTGGTCTACCGACGCCAAGTAAAACATATTTAAATCCACTACAAATGGTGACCCCGCCTTTGAACAGGCTTAACACAGAGCATTTCGTTCCCTCTTATGAAGCTAGTGGATTTCAGGGAACCACTGCGGGCGTGCGACCCCCGCCGGGCCTCTACGCCCCACATCTCACGCAACATCCCTCTACACAAAGTGGCTTTCGAGCACTTTTAGAGGAGATGGGAGATTATCAAAAACCAATCTTCCAAAAGAAGAATATCGATCGTGCACTCGCCGAGTTCGATCAATACTGCGTGCGAAAACACCTGAGAACGCAGAACGAATGCTTCTCAGCTATATACAAGTGGGTACCAGAAGAAATGAGGGAAGCTATCGACTCAGCTTACCTCACGGCACCCCACGCACCCTACGAAGAGGCCAAACAGCGCCTACAGCGAGAATATGGGTTGTCCTTACAGGACAGGCTCCTCGCACTCGAGGACCCCGCATCTCTCGCCAAAAAACCCAGCACCAAGTACCACGAAATGTACTCTAAAGCTGTTGGGTACTTTTCGGAAGCTCTGATCACTCAAAAGTGGATCGAGACTCTACCCATCGAAGCACGAGGTATGGTCGCAGCTCAGCCTAACACGACCGCCCGGCTCGACCTAGCTGATACGCTACACGCGTACAAAACAGAGAATACCTCTCTAAACATACGAGGAGTAGAATCTACTCCGAAACCCACGAATACTGGTTTCAAAAAGGCCCTCTCAAAACAAGCTGAGTTCAAACCCCAACCAGTAGAGAGTAGGCCTCACAAACCGACGGCCTATGTCTGTCGAAACCACGCATGTTTCGGTAACGAAACTCGCAAATGTGCAGACCCAGAACACTGCACTTGGAAGACAAACACTGCTTCCAAAACTAGCAAAAAGGCAGCGACTATAAGCCAGCCTAAAACCTGGGTTTCAAACGAAAATACTCAGAGATCGGTACAAGAAAGTACCGTTCCAACCTCCGACGTAGAGAGTTCGGAAAACGAATAACTGCCAGTGTATCTGAGCCTATACACCGGCAGTCTACTGAGTATAAAAGGCTTTTTTTCAAGTGCAAACTAAATGGCACTGAATTTCTCATCGACACGGGAGCAGAAGTGAACATTCTGCCCCACAATGTCACAAAAAAATTGGGCTTAAAAATTCGTAAGTCCAACGTTAAGCTCACAGCAGCTAACGGAGCCCCAATAGACACACTAGGGCGAGCTGACACGACAATTAACATCGGCCTCGGAGACATGACCACCGATTTTATGATCACGAAAGTTGATCTAGCGATCCTAGGTATACCATTCCTCGAGTCTTGGGATATCGGAATACGGGTCAAACATAAGTACATTTATAAAGATAAAATAAAGAGCTATGCCGATCAAAAAATAGCTGCAGTCATGAACAAAAAATTCACTGACGAACAAATAGCAGCTACTATCCCTCATCGTGACAATAACCCTCAACCAGAGGACGTGCAAATCACGGAGGACGAAAACATTCGCTCTATCATTGACAAATACAATGAAAAAATGAGCAAACTTCAAGGAAAGTGGAAAAACAACGGGGTTTACCACCGTATAACCACGGAGGGAACACCAGTACACTTCCGAGCAAGACCCATGGCAGGCGAAAAACGGGCTCAAGTCAAAAGTACTTTTGACAAAATGCTTTCAGAAGGCATAATTGCACCATCAGATTCCGAATGGGCATCCCCGTTACACTGTGTGCCAAAAAAAGACGGGTCATGGAGAATCACCGGCGACTACCGTTTCCTGAACGCGAAAACGAAGAAAGACGCCTACCCTCCTCCTCACATTCGCTCTTTCCAAGCGAATTTACATGATACACGAATCTATTCGACAATAGATTTAAAATCGGCATATTATCATATTCCGATGCACCCAGATGACGCTCATAAAACTGCAATTATTACACCTTTCGGTCTTTATGAGTTTAAGAAAATGAGCATGGGTTTGGCCGGAGCGGCCCAAACATGGCAAAGATACATGGACAGCATCATGCGAAAATTTGATTTCGCATTTGTATACCTAGATGACATACTGGTGGCTTCAAAAAATTATAACGAACACATGAACCACCTAAAACAAATTTTTGACAGGCTGGGTGAACACGGACTTCGGGTAGGTTTTGACAAATGCGTTTTTTCAAGACCTACCGTCGATTTCCTTGGTTTCACTATCTCGAAAGAAGGAATCATTCCTAAACGAGATAAAGTAGAAACCATAGAACAATTTCCTAGGCCGATAGACGTACGAAGTCTACGCAGATTCCTAGGGATGTGTGGTTTTTACCGAGCCTGCTCAAGTAAATTCGCTCACACGGCACAACCTCTGTATGACTCCATTCAGTCAAACAAAAAAAATGACAGAACACCTATCGAATGGACATCAGAGAGAGAAAAAGCTTTCAACAGCTTAAAACAAGCAATGATCAAAGCAACATTGCATAACATTGCTCACCCACACCCTACAGCAGAGTGGAGATTAGTCTGCGACGCATCCGACACACACATCGGAGCGGCACTAGAGCAGGAAATTACAGACAAACATGGCTCGAAATCTTACCAACCATTGGGATTTTTCAGTAAAGAAATTCCGGAACAATGGAAGAACAAAGCATCATTCGACAAAGAAATGTTCGCCGTTTACCAAGCTTGCATTCACTGGCACAATGACTTGGACGGCAGATCTTTTCATATTTGTTCTGATCACAAGCCTCTGCTAGGCACGATGCTTAAGAAAAATGCACATTTTTCTAAAATGAGATTAAGATGGCTAACATACATCTCTCAAATGACGAGTGACATTCGTCATATTCCCGGAGAGAGCAACGTCGTCGCCGACGCACTCTCCAGACCCTTCGATCCGGTTGAAATTCAAACAAAATCGATTTCAACCCAGACGGACGAGGGTCCACCCATAGCCGAAATTTCGCAAATTACGGCTGCAATAGAGTGCAATCTTCTACTGCACATTTCAAATTCACAAATTCGTTCTCCTCCTAACGCAGAGGACAAATTGAAACTCACACGAGTTGAATTCCCTCAAGGAGAAATTTGGTGTAACCTAGACCTAGGACACCCTAGACCTTATATTCCAAACGAAATAAGGCAAGAAATAATCAGCCAAATTCACAATTTGGGACACCCAGGTATACACTCTACAGTGTATAAAGTTAAACAAAGATATTTTTGGCACGGACTCCGTGCAGATGTCTCCAACTGGGTCCGAGCGTGCGAAACTTGCCAACGAGCAAAAATCACGCGCTCCGTGAAGCTCCCTTACTCCGAATTTGAAACGGCTAACAAATTTTCACACGTACACGTTGATATTACCGGACCCTTACCTTTAGCTAAAGGAGGGAAACGTTACATTTTAATGATGGTTGATAGAGCAACGGGTTGGCTAGAGGCAGTCCCTCTTAACAACATCGAAACAACCACGATCACAAACGCCTTTATCAATATTTGGGTAGCTTCAAAGGGCGTACCTAAATACATCACAAGTGATCAGGGCACTCAATTCGAATCAGATCTATTCAATTCCATTATGGAACGTCTCGGAGTAAAACATACTCACACGTTACCATACAAACCATCAACAAACGGAATGGTAGAACGCAGAAATAGATCTTTGAAAGAGGCTCTCAAAGCACAAAACGAAAATTGGCTCGACGCACTTCCAAAAGTTCTACTCGCCATGCGTACGGCAGTAGACCCAGCAACGGAAACTACACCGTTCCAAAAAGTTTACGGAATTGACGTACCACTCCCAGGAGACATTTTCGTAACTTCTACAAACCTTTCGGAACCTCTTTTCTTCCGGCCTACGCATATTAAACATAATAATACGAAATATGCCGTAAACATGCCCAAAAATTTGGATACATGTACTCATGTCTATATCAGAGTGCCCACACAGCTCACCTCTCTGCAATGTCCTTACACGGGACCATTCAAAGTGGTTAAAAGAGATAAGTTTTCGGTTACAGTGCAAATTGGCGAACATACGAAAAAAGTTCCCAAACAGCAAATAAAACCAGCTTATACTCTACACTCGGACGAAGCTGTGTCACGAAGCCAAAATCAGGCAGAAAGTAAGGAGAAAACTCCCCGAAAATCCGCCAGAGGGCGCGTCCCCTCTACCAAATTCGACGAGAAGTGGGTGACTGCACTCGAAACAAGCCACGCCCACTTTTCTCGGGTAGGAACAGTGGGAGATATAAATATGGAACACCCCACGACCGGAGCTCATACCAATCTTGACCATGGCAGCCTCAACTCCAAATCAAGAAGCTATGCTGACAGAGGAAGTCGAGCAGTTCCTCCTCGCCGAGGAGAACCTCCCAGCTCCGCTCGGCCCGCTCCCGCCTTCACCAAAGAGGGAAACGCAGAAAGACGACAGCGCTCCCAGGGAGGTCGTGTGGAGAACGCCTCAGCCCTTCAAGCCACCGGCTCCACCCGCCCAACCACTACCCACGGCTCCACCCGCTCACCAGCTCCCCACGATCCCACGCAAGTGGATCAGCTCGGGCGACGTGCCCGTGCCTCGGTGGGACGAGATGAGCGCGGCAGGGTGGACGGAGCCGGAACGAGCACCTCCACAACAGCCCAGCCGCGGCCGCGGGCCAAACCCTCGCGGGTTTGGCTCCCGTCGGCAAAGCTCGGGCCGGCCACGGCCGCCCCGCGGCGCTCGTCGAAACCGACGAGGCCGGGGCGCACCACAGGCGCGGGACGCGAGGCCTGCACCTCCGCCTCCGCCCCAACTGGCGAGGTTTTCATACGGAGAATTCCGTGTGGACCTCCCAGTTCTCCCCAACCGGCGCCGTCGTTAATAACACGACGTCTTGGGGGGGCGCCTGTGGTGAAAACCACCCCCTCTTGTCAACAGCCCTTTTCAGGGCTACCAAAAAGAGGTAGACACAACACAAAAATATTTATAAGACTTCGAGTTATAACTCCGTCAAACAAAATATTTCACCAGAGAGAAAATACGAAATTCTCTCTCAAAAGTGAAATATTAACTAATAACATACAAGGCGACCTCCCTAAACACTTACTGGGCGAGAGAGATGCGACAAGCATCTCGAAACAAGTCGCCTTGAATGAGAAATCTCAACCAGAAAAACTCAAGGTCGTCAGCCACCCCCGGGGACCCCGTCGCAGCGACGGACGTGGGGAAACCACCCCGGAAGACCAGCTCAGCTATCATACTCGCAGATACTGAGAAAACAATGTGCGAGCCAATGAGATTACACAGTCGAATTAATGAAATTAAGCGGACCAACCAGGAGGCGGCAGGAGGCGGCCACCTCCCTATAAATACCCCGCTAGGAGCCCTCCGAAATTCATTCTACTCTCCGCTCTCGACGACGACACCTCGAAGTACGAAGATTTCTACACGCTCTACGCTGACGAACCTTCTGCATTCCGAGTTCATCTCAAGAACGGCTTCCTACTGCTTTCTACAAGGCCTACCTTCTCTCCACACAGATCTCGCATTGGCATCTACGAGTCTAGTGATTATTCATCCTGCTCATTGCCCAACGTAGTTCATCTGTCAGGACGCCACCCGGTACATCTATCGATATTCTCTTTAGATCGTACGCCCGAGGGACGTTCCGAGCCGTATCACCCGGGTTTTGTAGCATTAGGCTCGTCACCGACCGCCGGGATACGCCGGTAAATTACTCTGCTCATCCGCTCTAATTTACCGTCCAAGGAAGTCTTTTTCAAGACTACGAGGTAGGACCCTGACATACGAGCAAAGGAAAGACGCTCTGTCAAGCGAGTCCACCTCCCTAAACCCTCTATTTCTGTACATAGAGGCATCGAAACGAGCTAATAACTCGACTATTTCGATGGAACGTCGGCCGTCTTATTTCCTCATGCAAGGGGAGGCAGACGACGGCGAAGCCGGGCCGCGTAGCCCCCGTAGCGCTCCCTACAGGCTACCCGGCGAATCCGCTGGTCCCAGCGACGGCGCAAGGCTCGATCCTCACGACGAGATCGCCTTCTCACCTAACGTATTCGTTAAAGAAACGTTCGATCAAGCCTCGCCTATACAAAAGATCGAGGATACCTTTCAGACCCGCTCTGAAGTCAATCATTACGATTCGACCAAGCTGTCCGAGTACCCACGATATTCGACGCAAGCCTACCCGGCCGATCCGAGTGTCAAATACACTCCAAATGTGCAAAAAGCGAAGGATACTTTTCAGTACCTCAACCAAGCTCAACATATTCCTCCTACAGATATAAATCTTAGGCCGGAATATTACAAAACGGCTCAGTACCAAACTGATCGAACCCAGCACCCACTATGCGAGCCCAGTGCTCCACGCGGCTGCGACACGAACTATCTCTCAGTTCACCCCGCCGAGCAAGCTGACCTTGACGGATCCGCCCACATTCCTTACAGGAATAACACGGGGACTAACCCGCATAATCAGAATATAAATGTCCCACTTGGTCTACCGACGCCAAGTAAAACATATTTAAATCCACTACAGGGGTGAATCCGCATAACCAACCTACAAATCCACTACAATGATTATGAGGGCAGATTGTTGTATTAGGATAAATAGAGTTGACTCACCTATCGGAGATCAGCAAAGATCGGAGCATAGTAGGACGCTATCAAAGAAAGTTGCTTACAGCTTAACGGTTCAAGCGCGACTGCTTAGTAGGACGCTATCAAAGAAAGATGTTAACTTGGTACATAGTTCTGCAATTATTGGGTGGATATGATATTCATTGCAAGATTTTGCATAATGCAAAGCATCTACTACCTTGACATTGAACCGAAAGAATATTTCAACGTTCTATAGGTACCTATTCCATTCACTTAGTGTCCCTACGTTGGATACGAAATAGAATAGTACAGCGAGGCGAGTGATTGACAGCCCACTGGAGGAATATTTTTCTTCCTCAGATCCACCAGGGAACTGAAATATAAACGGTTTTAATAGGATATGGATAGGGAATTGAAGTACCTACATAACTAACTGAAACAAAATATCCAACCCACACATTCAGTGGATATGGATAGGGAATTTAAGTACCTACATGCCTAACTCAAACAAAATATCCAACCCACACATTCAGTAACCAGTTTCCAAATCTACAAGGCAGCACATTTTTTCCTGGCAGAATCCTCATCCTCTTGTCAAAATACTTTTTGAATATTCCAGGTGAATGAGTACTAGGAGGGTTCCAAACAGCTTCTAATTATGAGAAATGCTTGGCCAAGCATTGAAGGGACTTGTTAGTATTAAAAGTTGTTTTCCGATAGCCAATTATCGGAACTATTTATCAGCACAAACTTTAAATATGTTATAAGACGTGTAGGCCTGAAGAATCAGGCCTTGGTGACAGGAGAATGAGAGAGAATTCACTCCTCAACAGGAAGGAAACCATAAGAATTCATTATATGACAGTTAAAACAGATTTGGTTTGTGGAGAAAATTGTCATAAATGACATGTTTTTTGATTTTCGATAAAAGTCAACAGAGAGCTGAAAAAAGCAGGTAGGTAGCTTACCTAGATAGATAAGACAGAAAAAGGTCACTGACTCAGGACCGTAGGAAAAATGACTCAGACACAATTTTTTGAATAACGGTTTGCATTATGGTTTGGATTACGTCATCAGGATTGAAAGGGGCAGTTTCATATCTTTTGATAGGTTTGTGCACTTGTTGCTAATGTTCAAGTGGTGGTAGGAGTGGGAATGATTTAGATTATCGGGGATGACACGTCTCTGCTCCTGATCACGTGGTTTAGCTCAGGGGCATTGTTTCTCCCATTGCATTTTAGCGAATTTTTGAAGAAAATTAAGCTATTGCTCTCGCCTCAAAATTTGTAGAATGTGAATTTTTGAAAAAATTTTATGGAGAAATCCGTTTCAGGCTATTCTGAATCATATTCTGAAGTTTAACGCATTTTTTTTATGTATGTATGTATGTATGTGTCATTCCAGACGATAACTGTCCGTAGAATTGTGCTAGAAACTTCAAACAAATTTTTAAATGTTAAGGACACAAAACGAAAGTTCAAGTTCGTTGGCCAGCATGATTGGATTACATCTTCGGGTTGAATTTTCAAAAATGTAGTCAAAAATTTCAAAATAGCCTGTTTTTTGCGATTTGTTGTGCGAAATAATTTTTTCAGCATACTAACATGTGGTATATTCGGAATCAGCGTAAAGTTTCCTATAAGAATATGTATCAAGTTTTCAAAAATTTCAAAGTTGAAAAATCAGTCAAAAATCGAAATAATGCCGTTCGCTAGTTGTGAAAATCGGTAATATTTGCTTGAAACATTGTCCAAATTCAGATTGAACTACTCTTATGGAAGTATCCCTGTATAACCAATCCTAGAACCATGCGTCTTTAAATCTACAAGATTGGTTTAATAATAATAAAGTATGAGTAGGTACCTCCTAATTATTTTTAATAATTTGATTCCATGTTTGTCTATCAAAATCATAAACTAAAATTTCTCTACACGATCAATAGCGACTGAAATGTCGAAGATTTCTTCAAAAATTCGCTCATGGGGTCATGCTGCGTGACTGAACTTTTTCTTCCTTGGAGGGCTTTGAGATACCAAAAAACTTTTTGAAAGCATCACAATGACGCCAGCTGGAGGCAAGGTTGCCGGTGCAATTAACACATTCACAAAAATCCAGGAAGGTGCTTATTCGTGTTGTGATACTTTGCGCACACACTACACCGGACCGAACGGAAACATTGGCGTCTTGCATGATACCTCTATTGTCATTACTTAGATGAATCGGGCCAGAGAAGCCCGACGAAAATTCGCTCATATGAGCATGCTGCATGAGTGGAACTTTATTTATTCATTTTTTATATCTTTTGGTTTGGATCTGCTAAAAATCGAGGATTTTATTTTGATGACGAATTTTTGTAATAGTTCAGGAGCCCTAGGCCAAAAATAGGTAGTTATTAGAGGTGAAGGTTTGTGATTAGATTTTGAAAATACAGTCCATTCCTAATGAAAAAATCGTTGTCTGCCATCTCGAAAGTGGTGGAATACAAAATGGCTTAATTTGCCCATCTTGATGTTTTTATCGTAAAATTCCTAAACCGTTCATCCAACAGAAATTTTTATACGTGTACCCACGTTATAAAGCATACAAATACAAAGCGAGCCGACCCAAAAACTATGAATTCTCTCAAAAAATAAGCTAATTACTAACAATTGAAAATCGGGCTAATTTAGGGTCAGTCCTTTCCTCCCCCGTCTAGACTTTTGCCCTTCAAAATCATCAAGCGGTTTTAAAATATTGGTCTGATTTAGGTCTGCCAAACTTCATTCGGTTCAGGGTTAAATACTTTCCAAAGTACATATCGAACAAGTTTTAGCTGAGACCCTTCCCATTAAAGTACAAAGTAAAATCCCGTTTCTACTAACTTTACATGTAAAAAAGTCCAGTCATGCAGCATGACCCCATGAGCGAATTTTTGAAGAAATCTTCGAATATTTCGATTTTTGACTGATTTTTCAACTTTAAAATTTTTGAAAACTTGATACATATTCGTATAGGAAATTTTAAGCTGATTCCGAATATACCACATGTTAGTATGCTGAAAAAATTATTTCGCACAACAAATCGCAAAAAACAGGCTATTTTGAAATTTTTGACTACATTTTTGAAAATTCAACCCGAAGATGTAATCCAATCATGCTGGCCAACGAACTTGAACTTTCGTTTTGTGTCCTTAACATTTAAAAATTTGTTTGAAGTTTCTAGCACAATTCTACGGACAGTTATCGTCTGGAATGACACATACATACATACATACATAAAAAAATGCGTTAAACTTCAGGATATGATTCAGAATAGCCTGAAACGGATTTCTGCTTAAAATTTTTTCAAAAAATCACATTCTACAAATTTTGAGGCGAGAGCAATAGCTTAATTTTCTTCAAAAATTCGCTAAAAAATGACATAAAATGCATGAATTCTGCTGTAAGTCAACGGGGAAAGGTCTCAGCAAAAACTTGTTCGATATGAAATTTGAAAAGTATTTAACCCTGAATCGAATGTTGTTTAGCAGGCCTAAATCAGACCAATATTAAGGCCGCTAGGTGAATTAAAAGAGTAAAAGTTTAGACGGTGGGTGGGGGAGGAGAGGACTGACCCAAAATTAGCCCGATTTTCAATTGTTTGTGATTCGCTTATTTTAAGAGATAGTTCAAAGTTTTTGAATCGAATCGCTTTGTATTTTCATGTTCTACAACTTTTCTACGTATAAAAATTTCAGTAGGATGAATGGTTTAGGAATGACTAGAGGAAAACTTTAAAATGAGCGAATTAAGCGAGAAGAATTTATGCGGCCGCTATTTTGTATTCCACCGATTTCGAGACGGCTGACAAAGATTATCTCACTCAGAACGGACTAAATTTTCAAAATCTAATCTCAAACTTTCTCTCGAAATGACTATCTGTTTTTTAACTTGGCTCCTGGACTACGAAGAGGAGTGAGTGATAGTGGGTAAATGAACTGTACTATTTACGCAATGGGGAACTTTCATGTGTCGAAATATCACAATTTCGATATCAGATTCGGATTCAGCGTACTTGAAAACCCCCCTAGGAGCTTTGAAAGTTTGAAAGCTGGCTCCATGAACCCGACCAGGAAAGAATGGCAAGATAGATTATTTTCGTATATATTCGTACATCTATACGAATTATATTCGTAAGTATATTATATTTATTTTGTATTTATATTCGTATTTATTTTTATATTCGTATATTTTTGTATATTCGTATATTCGTATATTTTTTTTTTAATATTCGTATATTCGTTTATTTTTTTGTATATTAATTTATTTTTATATTCGTATTCATTTTTGTATTCGTATTTATTTATTATTATTTTGTATTTATATTCGTATTTATATGTATATTCGATTATATTCATACGTATATTCGTACATATATATATATATATATATATATATATATATATATATATATATATATATATATATATATATTATATATATATATATATATATATATATATATTCGATATATTCGTACATCATAAACGAGTGGGAGACGTAGGTACCAATCAAATAAGGATGTACTGAAATTTCTGGAGAGAACTGGCCCGACAATGGCTCCACACTTATTCCTTTATGACCTTATGCGATATAATGACTGACAGGTGAATTTGACCGCCACAATTTTTAACCACACCTACGATTGTGGGCAGTCCTCAGTCTGTTGAAGTGGGAGGGAAAATTTAGACGTTACAGCTAACGTGTCGAATCCATCACCTTCCCTTCCCTCTGATGTGTTCTTTCCATTCCCTAAAACGTGTTCTTTTTCAACCCTCGCTCCCCCTAACGTGCTGCGGCCAAGGGGGGATCGTATTCATGAAAAGAAAACATAAAAGGCGTTATTATACCTTAATTGATTGGAGTACCTACCTAAATAAACTACGATCAGATGCCTGGTTATAATTTTCACTGCATTTTCCTCCCCATCTTCGGAAAAGATGGATGATGCTCAGTGATCAATGGGTCAGCTTGCGGGGATTCTGGTTGGGTAGGTGGAACACGCTCTTGCTGCCCAGGTTCCTCTGCCACTTGTTGAAATGGAGTTTTGAAGGCTGGCGTTGGAAAAAGAGGCGGAAGGAATAGAGAAAATTGAGCGGTTCTCAAATAACGAAATTAAGAATAAAAAAGGTCTTAGACGATGCTCCTGATGTCTCGATGAACTGAATCTGACAGGAGAAGGTCGTTCGCAACTACGTCATCTTTCACGTTGCAGGAATTATTGATTGTATATTCCATCCCTTCTACTCGTGCAACATGCTATTTATATTTTCTGGTATTGAACAAAGCTTTTCAATCGTCATTTGTCGGTCGGTGTTTGAATCGATATCATAAAGAAGGGAGTGAGGCAGAAGCAGTTTATTTTTTGCTCGAAACCAGATTTTGATAAAATCAGTCATTTATGAAGTGTCGTGTTACGTATTTTTTCACGCTGAATAGAATGGCAAAACTTGCAGATCTCTCTAACTCTGTTATAACCGTGATTTAAACTTTAACTAACAAGTTTTACCCATAAAAAACACAGAAAATTGAGCACATATAACAAATGAACTAAAAATTCAGCTTAAGTGTAATAAAGCTAAGTTATAACGGAGTTGGGGAGATCTGCACGTGTATCCATTCGAGGAAACATTACGTGGAAGCCGGCCCTAAATTCGAATTTTCTTAGAGGGTCATTTTTCCTGAAAACCCTTGATTTAGAGAAAAAAGTTCTAGTCATGCAGCATGATCGTATGAGCAAATTTTCTTAAATGATTTATCGTGTTATAATACATAAAAATTGTATTGAAATTTGAGCAATTCCAGTAGAAAGAAATTGTTAAAAACCAATTTTATGGCGAAAAAACTCGTACCTACTAAATAAAATTAGGTAATTCAAAAAAGATTTTGGATTTTATTTTATTTTTTTGTAGTTTTTATAGATTTTTTAGCTAATATTAATAAATTTAAGTTAGTTTTTCAGCACAATTTTCTGCAAAATTTTTTTACTGTCCTAGTTAAACGTTGATAATTTTGATTTGACTGAAACTCTGCTAAAAATTATAAATATAAAGATTTTTGCCGTTTTTAGCAATTTTTAGTATTTTTTTAAGCATATTTTTCAAAATTTGACCAATTTAGAGTACTCAAAAATCGTTCTCAAAAATTCAAAAAGATTTTGGATTTTCTTTTATTTAATTTATTTTTTTGTAGTTTTTACAGATTTTTCAGCTAATATTAATGAACTTTAAGTACCTACGTTTTTCAGCATAATTTTCTGCAAAAATTTTTGCTGTCCTCATTAATCGTTGATAATTTTGATTTGACTGAAACTCTGCTAAAAATTATAAATTTAGCGATTTTTTACCGTTTTTAGCCATTTTTAGTGCTTTTTTTAGTACATTTTTCGTAATTTGAAAAATTTAATATACTTAAAAATGGTTGGCCCCATTGATCATAATTTGTTGCGGACAAACTTAAACCGTCTCAAATATAATGGTATTTAATTAAACTTCGGGTCCGATTGCCAAAACCTAAATAGTTTCAGAGATACAATGAAAAAATGTCAAAAAATGGTTGTTAGCGAATTTTCGTAGAAAATGGAGCTTTTGCAATGGCTTCAACAATTTTAAAATTAAATTTTCGAAAATTTTCTTTATTGAAATCCGTTTTGAGGCAATCTGAAACGAATCTAAGATTTTAACACTTTTTCGTGTGCGTGCGTGTGTTGTAATTCCAAAGTTAACTCTCCTTAGGATTTAGATAATAATTCCGTTCTTGCGCCAAAAATCATGTTTTCAAATTTAAGTTCAATTGAGTCCGTTGGTCTGCAGTTTTTGAGCTCAGTAAATAAGTGAAATTTAAAAAATGTGCCTTAACAAACAAAAAATCACTAAAAATGGATTGTTATTTTTTAACAGAATCTTGATTAAAAGAAGTTGATCAAAAGTAAACTAAAACATTAAAAATTCTTTGAACAAAAGAATGGTGAAAATGTACTTCAATTCCTTCAATTTTTGTTGAATAATCGATGAAAACTAAAAAGTTCCAGTCATGCAGCATGATCGTATGAGCGAATTTTCTTAAGTAATCGTATTAGGTTATGTTAAATTGTTTTGATATTTGAGCTTTTTTAGTGTAGAGAAAATTTTAATAATTATTTTTTTGACGAAAAACGTATTCTAAATAGTAATTTGCTATTCAAAAAGAGATTTTGGATTTCTAGCTTTTTTGCAGTTTTTATTGATTTTATAGTAAATTTTCATGAAATTTAAGAACATTTTTCAACATAATTTAGTATGTAAATGTTTTAGTGTTCTATTTTAAATTTTATTAACTTTATTTGAGCAATATTCTGCTAAAATTATACATTCAACAAGTTTTAGCCGTTTTTAGCCATTTTTAGTGATTTTTTTTCATTATATTTTTTGGAATTTGAACAATTTAATGAGCTCAAAAAGTGCTAGCTATCGATCTCATCCTTTCGTTTGGAATGCATGATTTTTTGGTGTATGAACGAAATTTTTATCTCAATACTAAGGAGAGTTATCGTCTGTGAGGACACATACATATATTATACTAGCCGCTCCGGCTCGCTTTGCTCGCAAGGTGGGGCTGTATTGACTTTCAACTTGGCAAACGTTTTTCTGTTGGGAATTACTTTCAAATAAATTTATTAAGTCATATAAAACTATGTGGAACCACGAAAAGTTCATCAGGTT